>JAWHQI010000290.1:1200000-2400000 GCA_033032865.1 Dactylorhiza incarnata
CATTGCCGTTGGTGTGGAGCTACCTCCCACTCTAGTGATGAATGCCCTACGGAGAATAGTAGGCATAATTCTTATAGCCCAGCATATGGAGCACCGACTTCGTCTGGTACTCCATATGGTGCGCGTAAGTCTTATGGCTACTCTGCTGAGCCTTTACCGTCATACTTCTTTTCGGCTCCAGCCCCCGCTGTGCCAAAGAAGCCCGCTAGGCAGTGCCAGTTTTGTCGGAGCACAGATCATGCCCTGAAGGATTGTGCTGCTTTTCGTCGCCAATTGGATGAGGATGATGAGCCGGATATCCGGATCGTCCCGAATCCTAACTCTGGCGGCACACCTTCAACATCCGGTTTTGTGTCTTTGCCACCTTCACATCTTGAAGGGTATGGCGTTGACACAGTCACCAGATGCGTGGCTGATCTGGGCACCGATATTGCTGAGCCCATTCTCCCAGTGCATCCACCACCTCTAGTGGATTCGATTCTTTGTGAGGAATTGGTGCTCGACTTTTATCCGAGCACTATTCCTCTCCCTGTTGTGCATACTACACTCGTCTCTGATGACATTGTTGATGATGTGTCGCAGGAGGAGGCGGTTGTTCTTAGCATTGTGCCTATTCCTATGGAGGAGGACAACCTTCTAGGTGAAGAGGAGTTTTCCTCAGCACCGGTGGAGGAAGTCCAAATCTCTAGCTTGGCCACTGTTGATCCCGCCGAATCTTGTAGCATTGATGACAATGCAAACATTATTTTACTTCCCCAACCTAATGGGAGTGAGACCGGGACCACTCCCCCGATTTTTGATTATTTATGTTCTTCATCTTGTTTATTTCTCGATCCCCCCTCTTCACCCGAGCCTGTGCAGGTTGAATCTTCCCAGGTACTTCAGGAGGACTTGGAGCTTTGTGCTCAAGTCAATGATGAGTGTGTCCTTTTATGCAAGGAGGTTGATCCCTCCTCCATTAAGGAAGCCTCATTCGTTGCCTTCTCCTCCTGCGGACCTGCTATGGACGATACCTTGCTGGGCAAGGATAGTTTTGGTGAGATGAGTGAGGACCAGGCCTCCTCCTCTTCTTACTTTCTTTTCCCTCTACCTGTGACGAGCAGGTATTTATATTTAGGTAGAGGGGTGACTGCTCTGTCTCCGTATCGGTACCCGCTACCGATGCGCATATTAGAACAGTTACCTGTGCATTTTCTTTTTCATAGGCCCATTAGCTAGAATTGTTTTAATTTAGAATAAGTCGTGCTGGGATGACAATAACCCCAGTAGTTATCTTTCTTTTCTGCATTTTTTATTTCATCTAAACATGTTTAGTTAGTAATATTTCTTTTCAGTTTTCTATTTTCTTTTGTTTTTGCGGAGCTGACCCCTGCAGGTATCTTTTTCTGGATGGCGGATGCTGCAGCGTTGTCTTAGTTTGCACGCATCTTCTGGTATGCTCACTTGCTGAGCATTGGGTACTCTCTTTCCCTAGCTCTATTTTGATTTTCATGTCATATATTCTGTGGATTGTTTAGTTTAAGTCTGGGGGAGAGCAGTTTTTGTGCCCACTCACGTGCACTATTGCACTGCATACTAGAAGATTTCATTTAAAATGTTTTGTTCATTTTCATTGCACACCACAGCACCCACTTGAGCGCGTACTCATCTGTATGCAAGCTCTGTAGTGAATTTAATTCTTCTGCTTATGTGGGAAAATCTAGGTGATGGCTTAGGACTATGTAGCAGAGTAAAATGTTGACTCTAGTAGTGCTCCTAGTCGAGTGCTCGGTTGCATAGAAATTTATGTAGAGTAGATTTCTTTTTATACTATGGTTTTATATTTTTCTTATTAGTGTAAATGCTGTTTACTCTACTCAAATGGTGAATCCGGTGTGAATCAAACGGTAGCGTAGGGATGTGCGTAAACGATCGCTAGACTCGTATTGCTTGAGTCGGGAGAAAGGAGAATCTTTCTCGGTGGCTAGAACTTGCCCCAAGCGATTCTTGAAGCATGGGTATACGGTTAGTCAATTGTGTGAATGTGATATAGGCCATCATCTTGGCCCGGTTGAGCCTTTGTGCCATTCCTATTATCATTTCCTCGCTAGCCCAGTTGTGCCTACCCCATTCTTTTGGTTCAGCCCCACTATTGTTCACCAAAGCCTAAACTCCAATCCTAGTCGCACACCCAAAAAGCAAGCATTTTGTTTAAATTTCAAACTGGTGGTGTTGATTGTGGTAGCACATTGTGAAAATGTGGTTGTGCATCTTTAAAAATTTGCTGAAATTGTTAAAGAAAGAAAAAGAAAAGAAGAAAAAGATTTGAAAAGAAAAAGAAGAATGAAAAGTTTGATTGAAAAAAAAAATCTGTTTGAGATTTATGTTTGGGAGTAGGCGGTGCACGCACCCATGCTGTTAAGTCCAAGTCTGGGGGTGTTGTGTACCCGCGTGTTTGTGTGGTGAATGAGGATAGTTTCCTGCATTAGCTCATTTGGGTTTAGTGCTTTAACGGTCGTTTTTATCTTTGTTTTTCCTCACCTAAACCCAAGCCCCATTCAAAACCTAAAGTCCTATTGATTCACGCATTTGAGTCAAACCAGTGCCGTGGAGAGAATGTGTCCGGGCAAGCCTATGGTCACCGACACCGATGGATTTCGGTGGAGTTTATCCGGCATCCCAATCTTGAGCAATGCTCATCTCAGCGCTTCGTTTACTTTCTCCGTATGCATGACCGAATGATTCACCGTTGTTCACCATTTTGAGTAGTTGTAATATGCTTTTACTCTTTTAGAAATATATAGACTATTTTTATAATCAGAAATCTTCTCTACTATTCTTCTTATGCACGTGAGCATGCGACTTCGCATGGTACTCTGTATTGTAGTTTTAAGCCATCTACTTTTCTTTCCCCGTTCGCTTAGAATTTGTTTGCTCGGGACGCGCAAACAGGTAAGTCTGGGGGTGTGATGAGTCCTGATCATATACACTTTTATGGACTCATCTGGGCCATTTATTTAGTCAATTCACCGCACTATAGCCTTGTTATAGCTTATATTTGATAATCCATGCTAGGTGCACATCTAGGCCCACTTTGGTGTGATTTTCGTGCTTATTGTCATTAGTAGTATTCATGTGCTGTTAAGTGCCACTTTTAGTGGCTTGATCTGTGGTTGTGCAGGAATAGGAGTCGTGCAAGTGTTCCCGGTGCAATTCTGCACAGGAACACTGCGCACGATCGCCGGTTCTATTGCGCACGACCACTGGTCGTGCGCCACTGATCGTGTGCACTTAACCCTTTTTCACGAGTTCTGTTTGGTGCAGTGCGCACGATCACCAACGCCAGTGCGCACGACCACCGGTCGTGCGCCACTGCTCGTGCGCACTTATCATTAAAATTCTGAGTTCTGTTTGCTGTATTGCGCACGACCCTCAACGCTAGTGCGCACGACCACCGGTCGTGCGCCACTGGTCGTGCGAACATTTTATTTTACAATTTCTGTCTTTGCAGGCTCCGTCCAGGCAGAGCGCACGATCACAGGATTCTAGTGCGCACGACCACTGGTCGTGCGCCAATGACCGTGCGCACATGTTTAATTCCAGCGCCTATAAAATCCGCTGCTCGCGATTTAGGTCAGATCGATCGTCTTCTTCCGCCGTTTTCCGCCCGGTTTCGTCCAGATTCGCCCCTCCACCGTCGCCCACCATATGGAGGTGCTCCGGGCTTGTTCTTCACGCCAATCTTGAGCCGGAGTGTCCTCTCGGCCTCCTCCTTCATCCAAGAGCTCCAAAGGAAGATCTAGCCGCCATTACCATCAAGCAAGAGGAAGTTTGCAACCTCTACCGGATCGTGACACGAAGAAGACGGGTCCATTGGAGAGTCGTGACAGCTCTCTCTACCCCGGACGTAGTTGCAGACCGAGCTTGGACACGGATTGACAACCCGGCAATTCCACCCGTGAATCTACAACGAGCCTTCGGATTCGGTCGATTTCTTGCCTTATTCTTCTCTTATTGATTGTTGTAATAGCTAGATCTATATATTTTGATGAAGTTGCACTTAGACTTGCTTCTATTTATATAGATTTCATGTTTGTGTGAAATGCTTTTGTGGTCTATGTGTTTATGAGGAGCGCCACCATCCATTTTCCACTTCACCACCGCGTTCGTGTGCCGCACTAGCAATTGCTAGTGGCGTGCTTGTCGAAGAGGTGCTTGCGACCCTCACTCCGCTAGCCTTCTCGCCCATCCGCCTACCGAAGTGTGGCATAGCGGCCCGTATTCCATCTCGCCTAACGAAGCAGTGCGCTCAAGGCCTGCACAGTTCGATTCCGCTTGCCTACTCGTCCATCTGCCCTTTCGACGCAGCGCGCTCAAGGCCTGCCTAGTCTCCATCTCGCCAAGCGAAGCATTGCATAGCGGCATTGCATAGGAGTAGTTGATAGCTTTTATTTTATTTTCCAAAAGCCAACCCTACTCCCCCGCATTCCATCCGACGTTAAGGACTTCAATCTCAAGTCCTACCTCGAACGTTAACTCCACCTTACTGTGTTCCTCAAGAGACCGACACTCGGGGATTTTCCCCATTATTATTACTTGCGCGACCGGTGCACTTGCCGAATCATCGCATCAATGGTTTACCTTTCTCGTGGGCTAAGAACTTGCCCCAAGCGACTCTTGAAGCATGGGTGACAGCAGCTCATTTTGTTAAATATGACGTAGGCCTTTGTTTGGCTAGTTTGAGCCTTGTTTTCCTTGACCTATATGCTTACCTTTGCAAGCCAAATTTGTGCCTACCCCTCCTTTGTTTCAGCTCCTCTTTCAGTCAGCCTGAAGCTTATCCTATTTTCGCAACCAAATAATAAGTTAACTGAAATTACATTTCATATTTGGATGTGATGCGTGGAACCTTGTGATGTGAAAGAAAAATTTATATTTTGCTGAACTCCTTTTTGTAAACCAACCGGGGTTAAAAGAAAAAGAAAAATCTGAAAAAAAAATATAAGTAGAATGAAATGAAATCCCCTTGTGTGTTTTAGAAAATTCAGTTGGTATTTTGCTGGAGTAGGCTGTGTGCACACGCAGTTTTCAAGCTAAGTCTGGGGGTGTGTCACACTAGCATCATTTGTGGTCTTGTTTTGGGTTCAGCGTTATCTTGTGACTCAATTGGGTTGCGTAGCCATCTTGTTTATATTTAAATATCATACCGTAACCTAAGCCCCATTATAACCGTAAAGCCCTATTGATTTAACTTGTGAGTTTGCTAGCGCCGTGGAGAGAGTGTAACCGGGCAAGCTTATGGTCCTCGTTGTTGATGGATTTCAACGGAGTTATTACCTAATTCTAGTCTTTAGTAACACCCTCCTAAGTGGCTTGTTTACTTTCACACTGGGCATGACCGCATAAATTCTTCACGATTCACCATCTGAGTACATATAAATCTTTATCTCTGCATTTATACTATTGTAAATTTGTTAGTATAGTTAGAATCTTCTTCTACAGAATTTTTATGAGCATGTGTATGATACTTCGCATCTTACTCTGTCTTGTAATTTTCTACTCTAGCTACCTTTTTCATACTCCGCCGGATTTGTTTGCTCGAAACGCGCAAATAGGTAAGTCTGGGGGTGTGATGAGTCCCTATTATATACATATTTTCGGACTCATTTAGGCTAGTTTTTTCTGCTTTCGTGCTTCAGTTTCGTTCATATTTCCTTTAGTTATGCTTTTGTTAGAAGTATATAGTTGTACCTGTTTTTATGTGCAATTGCGCACTTTGTTGTTGGGGGTAAGCACTTCGTGCTCCCCATGGTATTTTCTGTATCCCTGTGCTGCTGGATGTGGATTCCCAGCTTGTGTCATGTATGCAGGTGACCAGATCGCCCCGTTTTCCCCAATGTAATTTCTGTACATATCGCACGGTCGTGCGTTTTCCTTGCCGCACGGTCTGTGCGGTCATGCGTTTGTGTGGGCAGGAAAATGGAGCATCGGAGTTTACTCGTGCGTTTTGACGCATGGGCGGATTCGCCCGTGCGTGAGCAAAACGCATGGTCGACCTGTGTCTTGCTGATTTCAGAGCATCGGAGTTTACCCGTGCATCTTAGCGCACGGGCGGCGTTGGTCGTGCGTGAACAATTCGCACGAGCGGAAGGTCTTCTTCCCCTGCACGCCTGCTGAGCTTAAGTATCACACGGTCGTTGCACGGTCGTGCGTTCGACCGTGCGCGACCAATTTTCTGACGATTTTCTATAAAAGCTGCAGTTTCGACCTAAACCGGGGAGATCCGTACGCGCCGTACAGCAGCGCGATTCCGCCTTTTCCACCAGGGTTTCGTCCCTTTGGCATCCTCCTTCATCCTAGGGCTTCAAGAGAGATCTATATGCCATCACCTTCAAGCAAGAGGAATCTTGCATCCTCCTCCGGATCGTGAGACGAAGAAGACGGGTCCATTGGAGAGTAGTGACAGCTCTCTCTACCCCGGACGCAGTTGCTGACCGAGCTTGGACGCGGGTTGACAACCCAACGATTTCAACCGTGAATCTTCAACAAGACTTCGGATTCGGTCGATTTCTTGCCTTGTACTTCTCTTATTGTTGTGTATATGTGTAGATCTCACTATTATGATGAAGTAGAGTGCATAAACTTGTTTATATTTCTTGATTTCATGTCTATGTGATTTCATTTTATGTTTATGTTGCTTGAGGTGCGCCCCATTCCATCATCCATTCCGCCGTCGCGTTCGTTGCCGCACTAGCAATTTCTAGTGGCGTGCGTGTCGAAGAGGTGCTTACGACCCTCATTCCATTTGCCTACTCGTCCATCCGCCCTTACGAAGTAGTGCGCTCAAGGCCTACGTAGATTCCATTCCGCCAAGCGAAGGTTTGCATAACGGCATTGCATAGGAGTAGTGATAGATTTTTTTCACTTTATTTTCCACAAACCAAATCAATCCCCCCCCCCCCCCCCCCCCCCCCCCGTTTCCACAATCCATCCGCCTTAAAGGACTTTGATCTCAAGTCCTTCCTCGATAGATAGCTCCACCTTACTGTGTTCCCTCGAGATTCGATACTCCGGGATTACTTCTCATTTTATATTACTTGAACGATCGGTACACTGCCGTTTCGTGTCGCAGTCGAGCTACCGCCTATAGCGGTGTGTGAGATTCGCGCATCACTGAGAAATGATGTTCTAAGAATGTTTCTTGTGTCTCGAGATCCTACTCGAAGAATACAAGGTTGTACACAATCCCCGCTCTTTTCGAGCGAGGTACACGCTCGGAAAGAAATGTCCAACCCTGTATATTCGACGAGTGTTGCTGGAAATCCGACTAACGGAGCTACTTTGAGAAAAAACATAAAGCCTCCTTGAGAGGTCCTCCAACCCTGCTGGCTAGCGAGAGCCCGGCTAGCAGAGCCACCCCGGGGGAAAACTCTTAGCCTCCCCAAGAGGTCCTCCTACCCTGCCGGCTAGTGGGAGCCCGGCCAGCGGCCTCTGCTCAGGGCCTTAACCAACATGAATCAACTGCCTCGCCGAGTGAGTCTCCTGCCCTGCCGGCATCAACAAGCCCGATCAGCGGTCTCTGCTCGGGGCCTTAACCAACATGAATCACCTGCCTCGCCGAGTGAGTCTCCTGCCCTGTCGGCATCAACACGCCCGGTCAGCGGCCTCTGCTCGGGGCCTTAACCAACATGAATCACCTGCCTCACCGAGTGAGTCTCCTGCCCTGCCGGCATCAACAAGCCCGGTCAGCAGCCTCTGCTCGGGGCCTTAACCAACATGAATCATCTGCCTCGCCGAGTGAGTCTCCTGCCCTGCCGGCATCAACAAGCCCGGTCAGCGGCCTCTGCTCGGGGCCTTAACCAACATGAATCACCCACCTCACTGAGTGAGTCTTCTTCCCTGCCGGCATCAACAAGCCCGGTCAGCGACCTCTGCTCGGGGCCTTAACCAACATGAATCACCTGCCTCGCCGAGTGAGTCTCCTGCCGTGCCGACATCAACAAGCCCGGTCAGTGGCCTCTGCTCGGGGACTTAACCAACATGAATCACCTGCCTCGCCGAGTGAGTCTCCTGCCCTGCCGGCATCAACAAGCCCGGTCAGCAGCCTCTGCTCGGGGCCTTAACCAACATGAATCACCTGCCTCGCCGAGTGAGTCTCCTGCGCTGTCGTCATCAACAAGCCCGGTCAGCGGCCTCTGCTCGGGGACTTAACCAACATGAATCACCTGCCTTGCCGAGTGAGTCTCCTACCCTGCCGGCATCAACTAGACCGGTCAGGGCCTCTGCTCGGGGCCTTAACCAACATGAATCACCTGCCTCGCCGACTGGGTCTCCTGCCCTGCCGGCATCAACTAGCCCGGTCAGCGACCTCTGCCCGGGGCCTTAACCAACATGAATCACCTGCCTCGCCGAGTGAGTCTCCTGCCCTGCCGAAATCAACAAGCCCGGTCAGCGGCCTCTGCTCAGGGCCTTAACCAACATGAATCACCTGCCTCGCCGAGTGAGTCTCCTGCCCTGCCGGCATCAACAAGCCCGGTCAGCGGCCTCTACTCGGGGCCTTAACCAACATGAATCACCTGCCTCGCCGAGTGAGTCTCCCGCCCTGTCGGCATCAACAAGCCCGGTCAGCGGCCTCTGCTCGGGGCCTTAACCAACATGAATCACCTGCCTCGCTGAGTGAGTCTCCTGCCCTGCCGACATCAACTAGCCCGGTCAGCGGCCTCTGCTCGGGGCTTAACTAACATGAATCACCTGCCTCGCCGAGTGAGTCTCCTGCCCTGCCGGCATCAACAAGCCCGGTCAGCGGCCTCTGTTCGGGGCCTTAACCAACATGAATCACCTGCCTCGCCGAGTGAGTCTCCTGCCCTGCCGGCATCAACAAGCCCGGTCAGCGGCCTCTGCTCGGTGCCTTAACCAACATGAATCACCTGCCTCGCCTAGCGAGTCTCCTGCCCTGTCGGCATCAACTAGCCCGGTCAGCGGCCTCTGCTCGGGGCCTTAACCAACATGAATCACCTGCCTCGCCGAGTGAGTCTCCTGCCCTGCCGACATCAACAAGCCCGGTCAGCGGTCTCTGCTCGGGGCTGAGTACCTTGAGAATTTCCTGCCACCGAGCGGTTCCCGGCCCTGCCAGCTAGGTGGGATCCTGGTCAGCGGGCCAGCATCGAGGCTAAACATTTTTTAAAAAACTTTCATTATATTAGTCATCCTGATACATGTGAGGAAACTAGGCATGGAAACAAACATCACATTACATGAACTTAGGGATTGAAAAGAAAACTAAGCATGGAAAACGAACTGAGTCTCCCACTCCCAGGCCCGGTCTTCCTCGACTTCTTCTGGTAGTTGCTATTGTTGCCTTGTGAGAGGACCCAGCGCAACCAACTACACCAAAAGCCCGGACTGTTGGTGAAGGCGCAACTTGATCTTTATATCAATGGAAGGGCGCTACGGGTCAAGTGAGGAGACGCTGGACCCAACAATCCCCCCCCCAGCGTCCAGCACGACCCGCAATTCAGAGGTGCTCCACATGGCCCACAGGCTCAGAGGTGGCTTGACACATGGCTGCGGCCGCCTGACCCACCGGGACCCACATAGGTAGAGAGAATTTCAGGAATTATCAGCGCCCCCCCCGGCCTCGAACCCGCAACCTGCTTTGATACCAATTGAGAGGACCCAGCGCAACCAACTACACCAAAAGCCCGGACTGTTGGTGAAGGCGCAACTTGATCTTTATATCAATGGAAGGGCGCTACGGGTCAAGTGAGGAGACGCTGGACCCAACACCTTGGACTCCTCGCATCTTTCATTTCTAATAACTCAGGGCAGGCGGACGTCGCGTGACCCTCCTCATCGTGGAAGTCGCAGTAAGGTAATTCAACCGTATCCTTTCTTTTTCCCCTTCTCTCTGCTTTCCTGGCTCTCCTCCTTCTCCCCCAACCAATTGTCATGGTTTGCTAAGGTGGTGGAGAGGGTGTGCTCGATCCTTGCCTCCACCCTGAGCGGTTGGCTCTTTTCCTTTGGAAGCCCTTCCTTCCTTGCTCTCGCGCAGTTGAATTATTGACCTCTGTGCTCGCCGGGCTATTGGGTAGCCACCACCCGGGGTGGCCTCGTCCACCAACATTCACTCGACTCCTTTTGGGGTGGGGCGAGTGGGGGATGGATGCCTCCCCGTTCGCTCCTCTTTGGGGCTGGTCTAGAAGGGGCGGGGCGAGCTGGGAGGGCGCCTTCCTCCTGAGCTCTCCCCCTTGAAGGGGTGGGGCGAGCTGGGAGGGCGCCTCCCTCTTGAGCTCGCCCCCCTTAAAGGGGCGGGGCGAGCTGGGATGGCGCCTCCCTCCTGAGCTCGCCCCCTTGAAGGGGTGGGGCGAGCTGGGAGGGCGCCTCACTCCTGAGCTCGCCCCCCCTGATGGGGCGGGGCGAGCTGGGAGGATGCCTCCCTCCTGATCTCGCCCCCTTGAAGGGGCGGGGCAAGCTGGGAGGGCGCCTCCCTCCTGAGCTCACCCCCATGAAGGGGCGAGGCGAGCTGGGAGTGCGCCTACCTCCTGAGCTCGCCCCCTTGAAGGGGCGGGGCGAGCTGGGAGGGTGCCTCCCTCCTGAGCTCGCCCTCTTGAAGGGGCGAGGCGAGCTGGGAGGGCGCCTCCCTCCTGAGCTCGCCCCCCTGAAGGGGCAGGGCAAGCTGGGAGGGCGCCTCCCTCCTGAGCTCGCCCCCCTGAAGGGGAAGGGCGAGCTGGGAGGGCGCCTCCCTCCTGCGCTCGCCCCCTTGGGGGGTAGGGGGGCGAGCTGGGAGGGCGCCTCCCTCCTTAGCTCGCCCCCCTAAAGGGGAGGGGCGAGCTGGGAGGGAGCCTCCCTCCTGTGCTCACCCCCTTGGGGTTGGGTGAGTGGGGGTATGGCACCTCCCCACTCCACCTCCACCGGTACCTCTTTCCTGGACTGTTGGCCGAAAGTTACCTCGTCCACCTGCTGGGGCGGGACCTCTGGACCATCTCTTCTTCTGCCTCCGACTATCATGGCGAAAGCAACCTGGAAGGTCTGTAAGACCTCTTGCCTGAAATCTTCAAACATCTCCAACGTTACCCCAGCCACCGGAGGTTGCGAGTGACCTGGGTCGGATCTTCCTCCACCTCCATCCATGGAGCTCATCTTGAGAGTTTCTTGAATCGGTCACACTCCACGCTCACCGCACTATAATGTTGAAACCAATTTCTCGGTCTCTGTGGAGTTCGGGGCCCTCAGCAAGCTGAGGGGCGACCAACCCTTACTCCCCCCAAGGGAGAGCTCTAGGTTGAAGGTTGAGGAACTATGAACTGGACCAAGGGCTTAGTGGGGAGGTCCCACCACATACCCGGAAGCCCATTAGGAACTTCCCCTCCCAAGCCACTACTAAGCTTGGGCACCACTGGAGGCTCTCCTCACCCCCTAGAGAGACTTGGGGAGGGAGATAGAGGGAGAGATCTAGCCTAGAATCCTCTTCTCAAATGGTGCCCCCTTGGTCCTATTTATAGGATTTCTGAAGTTGGGCTGCAAATAACCAAACTCTGGCCTATCAGATTACCAAAATACCCCGGATTTGGCCTGCGAATAGCCAAATCCCACTATTCTGAAGTGCTAAACGCAGACCGACCCAGCTAGGGGCTCGGCGAGCCCCCTAACTGGGGTAGGGCGAGACCCGGGGGTCGACTACCCTGCTGGTCTCGCCCCTCTGCTGGGGCTGGGCGAGACCTAGCTAGGGGCAGCTCCCCTGCTGGTCTCGCCCCTCTACTGGGGCTGGGCGAGACCTAGCTAGGGGCGGCTCCCCTGCTGATCTCGCCCTCTGCTGGGGCTGGGCGAGAGTTAGCTAGGGGCGGCTCCCCTGCTGCTCTCGCCCCTCTACTGGGCTTGGCGAGACCCAGCTAGGGGCGGCTCCCCTGCTGCTCTTGCCCCTCTGCTGGGGCTGGGCGAGACCCAGCTAGGGGAGTCTCCCCTGTTGCTCTCGCGCTGGGGATGAGCGAGACCTAGCTAGGGGCGGCTCCCCTGTTGGTCTCGCCCCCTACTGCCGGGGGTGCGGGGCGAGAGGAGCTCGTCCCCCTGGAGGGGACGGGGGGGGGGGGGGGGGGGGGGCGAGAGGAGCTCGCCCCCTTGCCTTGGGGCGGGGCGAGCGGAAGGTCTCTATTTCCACCGCTCGCCCTCCTCCTTCCCTGCCCTGGATGTTGCTGAGAAATGATGTTCTAAGAATGCTTCTTGTGTCTCGAGATCCTACTCGGAGAATACAGGGTTGTACAATGACCGTCGCTTAAATCTTGAAGGGGCGGTCTGATATTTGTGAGACCGCCAGTTTTGATCTATGTTGTCTTCAACGACTTTGAATATGTTGAGACCGTCGGCTTGATCTCCTCCAGGACTTGGATGTTAGAGATTGCTGGTTGAGTTCTCCATTTTTGTGGTTTTCAGCGATCTTAAATATGTTGAGACCGCCGGCTTGATCTCCTCCAGGACTTGGATGTTAGAGATTGCTGGTTGAGTTCTCCATTTCTATGATTTTCAGTGATCTTTGAATATGTTGAGACCGCCGACTTGATCTCCTCCAGGACTTGGATGTTTGAGATTGCTGGTTGAGTTCTCCATTTCTATGGTTTTCAGCGTCTTTGAATATGTTGAGACCGCCGGCTTGATCTCCTCCAAACTTGGATGTTAGATATTGTTGGTTGAGTTCTCCATTTATGTGGTTTTCAACGATCTTAAATATGTTGAGACCACCGGTTTGATCTCCTCCAGGACTTGGATGTTTGAGATTGCTGGTTGAGTTATCCATTTCTTTTTCAAAGTGGTTTTCAGCAATCTTGCATATGTTGAGACCGCCGGTTTGATCTCCTCCAGGACTTGGATGTTAGAGATTGCTGATTGAGTTCTCCATTTCTTTTTCAAAGTGGTTTTCAGCGATCTTGAATATTTTGAGACCGCCGGTTTAATCTCCTCCAGGACTTGGATGTTAGAGATTGTTGGTTGAGTTCTCCATTTCTTTTCAAAAAGTGGTTTCAGCGATCTTAAATATGTTGAGATCGCCGGTTTGATCTCCTCCAGGACTTGGATGTTTGAGATTGTTGGTTGAGTTCTCCATTTCTTTTTCAAAGTGGTTTTCAACGATCTTGAATATGTTGAGACCGCCGGTTTGATCTCCTCCAGGACTTGGATGATAGAGATTGCTGATTGAGTTCTCCATCTCTTTTTCAAAGTGGTTTTCAGCGATCTTGAATATGTTGAGACCGCCGGTTTGATCTCCTCCAGGACTTGGATGTTAGAGATTGCTGGTTGAGTTATCCATTTCTTTTCAAAAAGTGGTTTCAACGATCTTAAATATGTTGAGACCGCCAGTTTGATCTCCTCCAGGACTTGGATGTTTGAGATTGCTGGTTGAGTTCTCCATTTCTTTTTCAAAGTGGGTTTCAGCGACCTTGAATATGTTGAGACCGCCGGTTTGATCTCCTCCAGGACTTGGATGTTAGAGATTGCTGGTTGAGTTCTCCATTTCTTTTCAAAAAGTGGTTTCAGCGATCTTAAATATGTTGAGACCGCCATTTGATCTCCTCCAGGACTTGGATGTTTAAGATTGTTGATTGAGTTCTCCATTTCTTTTTCAAAGTGGTTTTCAGCGATCTGGAATATGTTGAGACCGCCGGTTTGATCTCCTCCGGGACTTGGATGTTAGGGATTGCTGGTTGAGTTCTCCATTTCTTTTCAAAAAGTGGTTTCAATGATCTTAAATATGTTGAGACCGCTGGCTGGATCTCCAGGACTCGGATGTTAGAGATCGCCGACTGGTTTTCCAAGAGCTCTGAGGCATTTGGAGTCATCCTGAAATCCCTCCTATTCTTATATTGAACGGTCTGAATAAATTGAGACCGCGAGTTAAGTGATTACTTCTATTTCTCAGTCTACAGAAATTTTTGTATACTCTATCTTCGTTAATTAGCGGTCTGAGCAAGTTAGGATCGCGTGATATCTGATTAATGGTTCTCCGAGTTCTAAACGGTCTGGTATAATGAAGACCGCCAGTTATGACCTCTATAGAAAGGATGTCTCAAAAATTTTCAAATTGTGGATTATCTCACTTTCGAAGTGGTCTCTAAATTGGTAGATCGCATCTTGTGCTCGAGCTCGAAATTATTTAGAGGGTATTCTGTTGAGATCGCTGATACAATAATCGGCCTTATATAATTTCATGGTGAATTTGGAGATCATCAGTTATGGGCAATTCATTATTCAGTTCTTAACCAAAGTCGGCCTCGTCTCTTTATAATGCGGTCTGAAAAATGTAAGATCACCCCTTTTAACTTATCAATCTATTATCTCAAGGTCGGCAAAAACCTAAGGCATTAAGATCGAATGCCAATTCTATCTCATTATAAAGAGGTCGCGAATAATATGTTCTATACATAAGAAAAATATCAAGACAAACATTCATTCACAGAAGAAGAAAGGTATGACAAAATCCTATTTCCATCCCAAGTGTTCAAATACATAAAAATCAACCGGTCTCCAAAAAAGTAAAATTACAAGATTGCCTATTCATTTTTTGATCTCTTGGGAGACCGCTCATCTGAAGAAGAAGAAGAATCGGTTTCATCTGATGATTCCTCTGAGTTTTCTCCTTGATCTTTGGATCCAGAGCTCGATGCCGCTCCCAAGCTCGCATCTTGGCCCATCACATATTGGCTGCCGCTCTGCTGGTCCTCATCAATAATTTCAACATCTTCTTCCCCATCATCAGCGGTCTCTTCTGCGGTCACTGACTGAGCAGCAATTCTTCTCGACGCTTCAGGGAAAAGAGTGGCAAAAGTAGTATCTTTGAATTCTTCGGTGAGGCCGCCGCGATTACGAATTTCAGTAATTACTTGATCAACAGTCTCCCTTACATGATGCATCATGGCTTTTTGGAATTCAGGATTTTCTAGATCGTAGGCCATCTCCCTTGCTCGCTGCAGAAAGAGAATAATCAGACCGCGCGATCATAATCAAAAGGCTTAAATCATATGGTAAAATTATCTTACCTGCAGGTTTTCGACCTCCTCTAAGGCACCCCAGAGAGACCGCCCCATATGATGATTTAAGACCGTGCTCCTAACGGCCGCTTGAGCGCAGATGTCCGGGAGCATGTCGGTCTCCATGTCATATGCCTCCGCTCTATTCTTTTTCCTATACAAGGCAGCGGTGACCGTAGAGGCGTGGAGGGTCAGCTTTCCGCTCCAAAGGGGGAGATCGGTGGAGAACCTCACGGTCTTTCCCTTAGCGCCCCATTTGAGTAGGGGCTTGCCTTTGGTGTCTTTTTGACTTCTCATAAAGCCATGCAGATGGAATGGTTCGCTGGCGGTCTCGGCGGTCTCGCTGTCTTTTGTCGGGATTGCGAAGGAAGCTGAAAATGGAGAATTAGTAAAAAAGAAAATCTGAAGAAATTAAAGAAGACCGCTGGAAAAATACTCACTCTCCTCTGGAGTGATTTCGGTGATCTCAGGCCAGACTGCTAAGTAGTGGATAAGGTTTAGCCGTTTTCCTGCCAAAAACTCCAAGATCTTCAGCTCCTCCTTTGAGACCGATTTGCCTTTTCTGAATATGCTCTCAGGTCGCGGAGAAGGTCGGCTCTGGAGACCACCGAGATCGCCTTCGAACACAAGGAACCTCTCCGTACAGAAGGAGACCTTGTTGGGAAGATTCAGAACCTTGATTCCTTCAGTAGAGAATTATACTAACCCTTTGAATTCTTCTTTTTTCGTACCTTCTTTTAAGACATTTGCAGTGAAGGTTGCACGGAAAAGCGCCATGGTAAATCTTATCTTTCCGATCTCAAGTAATTGATGAAAATATTGATAAGACCGATTGAGTTCGGCGACAGCTGGGCGAGCACAAACCCATTGTAATCCATTATCTCAAGAATCTCCCAAGGAAGGGGGATTCTCAACCCATGATCAAAGTGATCGATGGGAATGATGAATTTATTTTCCGATCCAAAATTCATCCCTTCATCCTCCTTTGGCGGTCTGACGACTATCTGAGTCTGGATCATATGCTTCTCCAAGAAATGCACATATTCATCTCTTGAAAGGCGGCATGGCTTGTGATCGGCTCTCAAGAAAACGCTAGCAGAGGAGGCTCTCGCGGACACCTTGATTGGAGATCGCTGAGACCGGTTCTTAGGGCGCATGCAAAAAATATAAAATAAGAATTCTCAAAGGCGTCTATTTATAGAGAGCAAGGGATAATTTCGTCATGATTACTTTTCTCGAGACCGCCCAGCAAAACTGCCCAGACCGCCAACACATGCATAAGAGTTAAGATAACACAGATATTCTTTCGATCTCAATAAAAGGAGAACGCAGCACCTCAGGCCGTATGATATAAACAAGCAACACATAACAATAGAGATCATCACAACAGAATAATGATCGCAAGCAGCAGAAATTAAACATATTACACAACAATAATTTGTTGGACATGTGTGTCAAATGCCTTTGTTTGAGAATAACAAATCCCATATTGTATTTGATATTGCTTGTAGTGTGTTTATAGTGTGCAGGAACTATAGGTGCAATACTCGACAGGTAGAAGGCAGCATAGAATCAAATTTTTGAAAGGAGCAGCACTAACGCCAGCGCTATCACTAGCGCCAGGCGTTAGCTCGTTCGACGAACTTCGAGCTGCGTTCGACGAAAATTTCGTTCGACAAAAAGTTCCGTTCGACAAATATCGAGCTACGTTCGACGAAAATTTCGTTCGACGACTTCCGTTCGACAAAAGTTCGTTCTGCCACGCCACCGATAGTTTTCGCTACCGCCAGCGCTAGCGCTACCGCCTGGCGCTATCTCAAATTTGTGCACAGCGCCACGCCGCCGACGGTTCCGCAACTGCTCCACACGAACGCTACCGCGGGCGCTGGGAGATAACGCATGCGCTATCTCCAAGTTGTATAAAATGATGGGCTCTCTCTCGTTTTGAGGTAGTGCTTCCAGGGAGATTACTTGTGCCATATTTCCAGAGCTGCTACTCTGCCGAAAGTTCATCTCCTACTCAAATTCAAAGAGGATTTCTGGAGAAGGAAGCCACCACGCTGCATCCGAAGAACGATCGCTTCAACCTAGCTTATGCTACAACGATCCTTCATCCTCAACTTCAGAGATCTCATATAGGGAGTTTCATTATTGTTAATTTTATTTTCATTCCATATTTCTATTGTAATCGTTTAGTTAATTCGCCTTGTGTTGGCGACTAGGTCTGGGTAGGACTTAGGGGGAAATTCGCCTTGTGTTGGCGACTAGTTCTAGGTGATTAGATCTAGGGGTCTCGAGGCCATATCCGGGGAAGGATTGGCTAGAGCGGCTTGAGGCCTTATCCGGGGAAGGATAGGCTAAAGCCAACCGATTTGTGGAGATATAAGTCGGTATAGAAAAGGAAAAATTGTATTACTTTATTCGCCTCCGATTTCAAGCGCTATTGAAATCAATTTTTGTAACCACTTTTTTTCATATAATATAATCATGTCTTTTTGTGTTTACTTGATTTCTATCATTTGGCGTAATTCATAAAATTGCAAATTACAATTGTTTTCCTTCATTAAGATAAATTGTTATTTTTGTTCTAAGTTTCTCTAAACAATTTAGTAAAAAATTTACAAAGAATTTTATTCCCTTATTCACCCCCCTCTCTAAGGGCGCCGCAAGATCCAACAAGTGGTATCAGAGGTAGGTTATTCCAAACGGTTTAAAAACTAGAAATAATGATGTCTTATGATCTCGCTTTTTCCGAGGGTCAGGGAATTAGTAGACCTCCACTATTTACTGGGTCAGATTATAATTATTGGAAAAATAGGATGCGTTGTTTTCTAATGACCCTAGATATTGAGGTTTGGAACATGGTAGAAGAAGAATACACTCCTCCTACATTTGTAGTTGGAGAGGTTATGTTAGAAAAACCCAAAGATAAATGAGATGATCGGGATAAACTCAAATGTTAAAATAACGCAAAAGCCATGAATGCTCTATTTTGTGCGTTAGATAGAAATGAATTTAATAAAATTTCTGCATGTACTACTGCATATGAAATTTGGAATCATTTGGAAGTTACTCATGAAGGTACATCGCAGGTTAAAGATTCTTAGCTTTTCCAACTGGAGTCGGAATATGAAAAATTTCGAATGGATGAAAGCGAAGATGTTGATGGTATGTACACGCGCTTCACCAAGATTGTCAATGCCTCAAAAGATCTTGGAAAGACTTTCTCAAATGGCGACTTGGTCCGTAAGATCCTTCGTTCTCTTCCTCCAAAATTCAACCCGAAGGTAACGGCTATTTCGGAGTCGCACAACTTAAGAACGCTCCAAGTTGAGAGCCGCATTGGGAATCTCAAAACCCATGAGGTAGAACTCAAAATCCAATTTGATGAATACAACAAGGAGCCAAAGAAGAAGGCGTTTACACTAAAATCAAAGAAAGAGTGCCAAGAGGATGAGGATGAAGATGAAGAAAGCCTTTTGGTGAAGAACTTCCGAAAATTCATGCGCAATCCGGAAAGGAGAAACATCTTTCGAAAATATTTCCAAAAGGGTGAAAGATGGAAAGGGTCATCTTCAAAGAAGGAAAAAGAGAGCGACAATGAAGAAGAGAGACCTCAACCAGAATGCTATCATTGTAGGAAGACGGGGCACATAAGGAGCCAATGCCCAAAATTCTTGAAGGAGAAAAAGGAGAAACAGCACAAAGGGAAAGATAAGAGGAAGGTGCTAAAGGCAAAGACATGGGATGACTCCTCTTCCTCCTCCTCCGAAAAATCAAGCGGGTCTTCATCAAGCAAAGATGAGGAAGCAAACATGTGCCTCATGGGACATGGAAACGTCGGCGATGACACCAGTGTTCCTAGTGACACTGAGGTAACTCCTCCCACTTATGATGAATTGTTTAATGAATTTCTTGAAACTTGTAAAGCTTTTGATAAAAATATGAAAGATAGTATTTTATTAAATCGTGAAAATGAATCTCTTATTAAAGAAAATCAAAAGCTTTCCAAAAAGGTAATTGTTTTAGAAAAGAGAAAGGTTTCTTGCCAAGAATGTGATCACTCCACAAAATTGGCAAAAGATATTGAAGAGTCACTTTCTAAAGCCCTCTCTCATGCCAAAACTCTTACAAAAGAGAAGGGGGAATTAGAAAGGAAATTAGAAGCCTCTCCTTTGCAAATCAAAAATAATAAAAAAGGTTTTGAAAATAGGTGTGTCATGCTTGTGAAAGAAAACTCTTCACTTAAAGCACAAGTTCATGATCTCACCATGACCATTAAAAAATTTGGAATAGGCCAAAAATCTCTGGAAATGATCTTAGGGAACCAGTGCCATGAGTCTGGAAAATTTGGGCTTGGATATCGAGGTGAGGGCTACCGCCCGACGCTAGCCACTAACGCCGACGCTAGCACCTCATACTAGAAACCTGATTTTTCCTCTTCAAAATGTTTTTCTTCTGTAAATCCAACTTATTCCAGCAAGAAAATATTCCAGAAAAGGGTCTCAACCCCCTTTATTTCGTGTTCAAACTGTTATAGTTTAGGTCACACATCTAGTTCTTGCAGGAGAATAAAATAAAATGCTTTAAAACAAATCTGGGTACCTAAGGCTTCCACTTATTCTATGGGTGGTACCACTTGGGTATCCAGATCTTTACTCTCATCTTCTTTCTAGATGTGCAGGCAGGCTAAGGACAATGAAGACGTGTGGTACTTGGTGTACAACCCTCATTCTCCGAGGGTGGGCCCATCTAAAGGCCACGTAGGCAGAGGTCAAGGTCAAAAGGTCAAGGCAGAAGTCAACAATCCAGAAGATGAAGGAAGATCACGAGTTTTGGTTGTGCGAGAAGGTATTTACTTGCATAGGACGAGGAGGAAAGCCCTGCCCAGCGTTCACTACCCGGCCAGGCGAGGAAGTCGTGAGTTCGGACCTACTCGCCTATAGGCGACTTAGCCAACCAACTCGCCAGTTAGGTCTGAAGTCCTTACCTCCTCGCCAACTTATTGCCTTGTCTAAAAAACCAACTCTAGGGGGTCAGGGATAGCCATCTGCTTCCCCCCCACCTTAGGATTTGTCTATAAATAAACCCCCAGGGGTACCAGGAATGGCACTTGTCAAAATCAGAGCTGCACCCCCCCTTTGACAGTCAAGAATCTTCCCTAACAAGTGCCTACCTAGTACCGAGCTCGGCCATTCGTGGTTTTGGAGGAGAAGACTCTTTAGAGCTTCTGGGTACGTGGTGGGACCTCCCTGCCGCAGCACCTGGGGTTGTGTCCTTTTTCTCTACGTTTCGCTCGTCGTAGCTAACCAAACCTTCTCGTTCAACCGCTGGGCAAGTAGCCTCAGGCTGCATTGATCCGAATCTTGAGGCCAAGATTTTCCAGGCGTCAACACTTTGGTGCGGTGAGCGTGGATCGCGGCCAGAGGAAGAAAGTCTAGTAGAAAAGTGAGATGGTAACAGTTACCGACCACCAGGAGGTGGCGGGGAACCCGGCTCGAGGCGGCGAGTTTGTATCATTGGCTGTCTTCGAGGAATTCGCGCGGAGGATGGAAGGCTCCATGCGAGCAGCTCTTCTACCTCGCATGGAAGGAACGACGACGTCGCCTCATCGCCCGGGTCCGTCCGAGGAAGGTGCTCGCACTCAGCGAGCAGGGAAGGAGCACGTCGAGGAGTTCGAGCGACCAAGGAGGTCGCAGTTTGGTCTGCAAGCGTCGCAAGGAGCTGGCGGAACTTGGTTCCGCGAGGAGGATGAGCAGGCGAGATACTACAATACTCGCCAGGCTAGCGAGTATGGGGGAGATACTCGGCCAGATGATGATCGTCGCCAGATTGGGGGGAGGAGCCCATTCTGCGAGGAGATCCTCGCCGCGCCAGTGCCAGAGGGGTTCAGGGATCCCTCGATGAATTACTACTCAGGGAGAGAGAACCCTATCCGTCAAATCCAGTGGTTTGAGGATGTCGCTTCCCTTCGGACCTTGTCGGACGCCTTCAAGTGTTGGTTGTTCGCGATTTCCCTCCGAGGGAAGGCAAGGGACAGGTTCCACCAGTTGCCGGAAGTCTCCATCTACTGCTTTGAAGACCTTTGCCGGGGGCTGAACATGCGGTTCGCCACGGCAAAGAAGTTGAAGAAGGAGGCTACGACCCTTTTCCATCTGACCCATGGACCGAAAGAAATGCTGGGGGACTACATCGATCGCTTCCAGGAAGAGGTGCTACTCATCCAGGAGGTGGATGGTCGCACCCTGCGGTTGGCACTAACCTTCGGCCTTCGTGAAGGCCTCTTTAAGTTGGAGATCGGTAGGAATCCTCCCTACTCCTACGCCACCCTCATTGAAAGGGCCAACCAGTTCGTCCAGGGTGAGGCTTCCAACTGTGGCTTCCTAGCCAGGCTCACCCGAGTGACTAAGGAAGATGAGGAGGAGGAGGAAAGTACCCCCGAGAAGAGGAAGAAGGAAGAGCCCAGGAGGGCGGAAAAGCGGAAGCCATAGGGAAGAGGTAGAGAGGAGAGAAGAGAAAGAGAACCCAGGAGGGAGGAGCCAAGAAGGAACGATGAGAGGAGGCTCATCGTGGCTCCGGAGCGTCAGGAGGAGGAAAGACGCTACCAAGTCCCCGCTAGCCGGCCACCGTGGAATCCGGCCAGGGGACCTCAACGTCAGGAGCGGGGAAGGAGATCCTCGGAGAGAAGGCGTTTTGACAGGCCAGAGGGGCGGAAGGAGAGAAGAAGGGAGGAAGCAATGGCGGTTGCCAGGCGCGACAATCGCCAAGGCCGAAAGAACCGGAAGCAAAGGAGGCCGCAGGTAGAGGAGGTTCCCCTCTACTGTGACCTCCACCAGGTGGAAGGGCATGTCACGATGGCCTGCCCAGACTTTTGGGAAGCCAGGAGAAGGCTGGCAGCGAGAGAGGTTAACGGGGAGCAGCGGAGGATAGAAGCTCCGGTCGAGCAGCCGGTGGTTCAGGATGCCGACCGAAGAAGGAACGAGGATCGAGTCGACCACGGAGGCTGAGGAGAGGTGTCCCCAAGAGGTAGGGAGTGGGGGTGATCCACGGGGGTGCGGGGATAGGAGCTTCCCGCAAGGGAAGTCTCCATCAAATCTATCGAAGGAGCGTCGCTTAGACCTCGCAGGCACCGCCCCCGTTGGAGGAGATCACCTTCTCCGAAGAAGACATGTTAGGGAATGAGAACCCCTTTCATGACGCCCTCGTAATCCAAGCCGTCGTAGAAGACTTTACTGTTGATCGAATCCTGATCGATAACGATAGTTCCGTAAACGTCATCTTCAAGGAGACGTTTGACGGGTTGGGCGTCGGCGCAGGAAGGGTCCGGGCGCCGGATGGTCCCCTTTTTGGCTTCTCCGGAGAGAAGAAGGAAGTGGAGGGAGGAGTAGATCTCCTTGTAACACTCGGGGACACCCCTCTCCAGTGCCATTTTGTCATCGTGGATTCCTCGAGCTGCTACAAGGCCATCTTCGGGAGGCCACTTCTCAACACCTTCAAGGCCGTCCCATCCTCCTACCATCAGTGCCTCAAGTATTGCCAAGGGGACGTCCAGGTGAGGATCATGAGCGAT
The DNA here is from genome assembly GCA_033032865.1 of Dactylorhiza incarnata. Taxonomy (NCBI): domain Eukaryota; kingdom Viridiplantae; phylum Streptophyta; class Magnoliopsida; order Asparagales; family Orchidaceae; genus Dactylorhiza; species Dactylorhiza incarnata. The sequence continues at coordinate 1,222,564 of JAWHQI010000290.1, forward strand.
CCAAGAGCCGCCCGCGAGTGCTACCTCAGCTTAGTTAGCACCATCAGCTGGATGGCTGACGCGGAGGAGTTCGAGAGGGTAGCTGGATGGCTGCTGAAGATCAGTGGATCGCTGAAGGTCACCGAGAAGGTGGAGATGGCAACGTGCCTGCAGGATAACGTTGACATCTTCGCTTGGAGTGCTGCTGAGATGCCCAGAATCGACCTAGAGGTTGCCTGCCACCACCTCAATCTCGACCCCGCGGTGAAGCCCGTCCGCCGGAAGAAGAGGTCCACCGCCACCGTGTTGGTCGGGCCTATCCGTGAAGAGGTGAAGAAGTTGCTGGACGCAGGTTTTGTGTCGGAGATCCAGTACCCAGGCTGGGTCTCCAATGTTGTAATGGTTAAGAAGGCTGTAGGCAGCTGGAGAATGTGTGTGGACTTCTCTTTATTAAATAAAAGCTGCCCCAAGGATTGTTATCCCTTGCCTCAGATCGACGCGCTGGTTGATTCAGCCATCGGTTTTCCTGTAATGAGTTTTCTTGATGCGTTTTCGGGATACCACCAGATCCAGATGTATCCCCCCGATTGCCGCGATGTTTCCTTCATCACTGGGGATGGGTGCTATAGCTATAAAATGATGCCCTTTGGGCTAAAAAATGCAGGAGCAACCTACCAGCGAATGATGGATCTTGTCTTCAAGGAGCAGAAGGGAAGGAACCTAGAGGTGTACGTGGACGACCTCTTGATCAAGAGCAAGAGCGTCCCGGAGCATATAGTAGATCTGGTGGAGACCTTTGCAACGCCGAGGAAGTTCAAGATGAGGATCAATCCGGCGAAGTGCGTGTTCGGAGCTGGAAGGGTGAAGTTTCTGGGACACCTCATCACCCCGGGAGGAGTGGAGCCGAACCCTGACAAGGTTAAGGCAATCCTAGAGATGGCCTCGCCGAAGACCATGAAGGAAGTTCAGAGGCTGACAGGAAGGTTGGCAGGTCTCAGCCGCTTTCTATCCAAGGCGGGAGAGAAATGCTCTCCCTTTTTCAAGACGCTCTGCAAGAGCGAGAATTTCGCATGGTCCGACGAGTGCGAAAAGGCGATCGGAAGGCTGAAGGAGCAGTTGAATCAGACACCTCTCCTTCAGAGCCCGAAAGAAGGTGAAGACCTACTCATTTATTTGGGAGTAGGGGTGGAAGCGGTAAGTTCCGTGTTGGTCCGAGAAGAAGGAAAGAAGCAGCTCCCAATCTACTATGTTAGCCAGGTGCTCAAGAAGGCGGAGTTGAAATATCCAATCTTGGAGAAGCTCGCCTTCGCCTTGGTGGTGTCGGCGCGGACGCTTTGGCCTTATTTTCAAGCTCACTCCATCCGGGTCGTAACTGACCATCCTTTTCGAAATATCTTGGAAGGGGTGAAGCACTCGGGGAGGCTGGCGAAATGGTCGGTAGAACTCAGTGAGTTCGACATTTACTTCTCGCCCCGGGTGGCGATCAAAGCACATGCGGTAGCAGATTTCTTAGCCGACTTCTCGGTGGAAGCGGAACCGGGAGAGGAGGCTTCTACTCCCATCCCTTGGAAGATGTTCGTGGACGGAGCCTCAGGCAGGAGCTCTGTGGTGGTGGGCATCATTCTTGTCAGCCCACAGGGAACTAGGATCGAGCAAGCAATCGAGATCCTCCTCCCCGTAACAAACAATCAAGCCGAGTATGAAGCCATCATAGCAGGCCTGCGCCTCGCAAAGGAGCTGGGCATCTAAGACGTCATGGCTTTCACCGATTCAATGGTGGTCGCGTCTCAGATTCGGGGAGAGTTCGAAGTACGCGACACCATTCTACAAAAGTACCTCATGAAGGTGAAAGGATTCATTGGAAGCTTTCAATCCTTCTTCGTCGAGCACGTACCGAGAGAGGAGAACTCGGCAGCGGATCGTCTGGCCAAGTACGGGCTAAGAGCAGGAGGGACTATCATGGAGTTGTTTCGACCATCCATTGAAGAAGGAGAGATAATGGAGATCGATCACGCCCTTCGTGGATGGATCCGTTCATTTCCTTTCTAAGTTCTGGGCAACTTCCAGCGGAAGAAGGGGATCAAAGGAGGTTTCGGTACAAGGTGGCGTATTATTTATTGCAAGATGGGGAGTTATATCGCAAGACCATCTCGGGCCCTCTGGCTAGATGTGTCTCCGAAGAAAAAGTACCTCGAGTGTTGGAGGAAATTCACTCGGGAGAGTGCGGAAGCCATTCTGGGACTCGCACTTTGGAGCAAAGGATCCTGAGACATGGCTACTTCTGGCCCACTATCCGCAAGGATGCAGAGGCCTTCTCGAAAAAGTGCCCGAAGTGTCAACTGTTTGCCCCCCTTCATCTGCAGCCGGCCCAGCAACTTCGTTCTATCACCGCCCCGTGGCCATTCTCTATCTTGGGAATGGATTTGATAGGCCCCTTTCCTTCAGCCAGCGGCCAGAGGAAGTTCTTTCTCGTCATGATCGACTATTTATCCAAGTGGATTGAGGCCAAGGCTTTGGCCAAAACCACCTCTCAAGTCGTGAAGAACTTCATCTGGGGAGAAATCGCCTGCAGATTCGGGATTCCCCTCACCATCGTCACCGACAACGGTCCACAGTTCGCCAGTTTGGAGCTGGAGGATTTTTGCAGACAGCTCGGAACTGATCTCCAGTTTGCGTCAGTATATTATCCCAAGAGCAATGGACAAGTGGAGGCCGCCAACAAGTTAATTATCAACCTACTAAAGAAGAAAGTCGAGAACCTAAGAGGTAATTGGGCGGAGCAGCTCCCCTTGGTGTTGTGGGCTTTGAGAACCACTCCTAGCTCAGCCACAGGGGAAACCCCGTTCAAACTCTCTCACGGGTCCGAAGCTCTCATCCCAGTAGAGTTCGAGGTCAGAAGTCCTCGGGTGATTGCCGCAGAAGACGGAGATGAAGAATGGCGACTAGAGAATGAGGAAGCCCAGAAGCTGTCCCTCGACTACATCGAAGAGCTCCGAGATCTAGCCTCGGCTAGGCAGGAGGAGATCAAGCGTCGCATGGCAAGACACTTCGACAAGCATGTTCGTCTCAAGCACTTCCAAGCAGGTGACCTAGTCCTGAAGAAAGTGGACGCAGCTGGGAGATCGGCGGCCGTAGGAAAGCTCAACCCTAATTGGGAGGGACCTTTCATTGTCCATGAAGCACTTGCAGCAGGAGGGTATCGCTTACAGAATCAGGAAGGGGAGCTCTTGGGAAATACATGGAGCGGCGATGATCTAAAGAGGTTTTATCCCTAAGCAGGGATGTATACCCTTCTCTTCTGTAAATTGATTGCTTAAAAATAAAACCCCCTGAAACAAGGGATGAGGAAGATTTTTCATAATAGTAAGCCTTAAAAGAAGAAAGCAGGTGAAGTCGATCTCCTAGTCAGGTTGGGAAACTGGCCTCCGACTTGATTCTCGTAAAACCCAGAACGGATGATGGGACAGTGCCTCGGTTGTGCGTTCCCTTAAGTCCAAGCCTCTGCAATGACGGCCGAGATCAGCTCCCCCCTTGCACGTTGGCCGCGGTTCCCACTGACTGCATTTCTCATCCGACTGGAGAGATTATCAGGAAGAAGTCTGGACGCCGATCTCCCAATTCGACGAAGAGATGATCGACTTAACCGATCAGGGGACCCTTGAATAAAGGTGTTGTGTACCCTCGAGGGCTGAGAGCCCGTAACAAGCAATTCGTTTCCAATTATTTCCTCCAATCATGTGAGTTAATGTACCTAAGTGTGCTTAACCCCCCGTTTAATTGTTCAGCAACAGGAAACAGGTAGGGTCGACATCTAGCATCCGAGCAGGATGGAGACCTTGGGATGTTGTGTTCCCTTGGAAGGGTCTCCTCTGGAACCTCCCCGACAGTCATTCCCTACTGCGTCGACCCCTTCAACAGCAGGATGGAGACCTTGTGATGTTGTGTTCCCTTGGAAGGTGCTCCTCTGGAACCTCCCCGACAGTCATTCCCTACTAAGTCATTCTCTTCAATAGCACCAGCTTCGCACTAGAAGGAAGGCTATCTGGAATATGAGTCCCCTTGGCCCCGACCGTCTTTTCCTATCTAACGGCTTTTTCAGAAGTCAGGGTGCGAGCAGGATACCAACTCGTAGGGACTAGTGCGAGTAACCCTATGGGCGAGAAGCCAAAATAAAAACGAGCAGGTCGAAGTAGCGAGCAAGGCAGATGGTCGGCAGACCCAATTTCATCCTAAGTCGCCCTGACGAGAAAGACAAGAAAACATGCGAGCCTATGAGCCTATCGACATCATATCAGCACAAGGAAGATTCACCAAGAAAATAAATATTACTATCAAAATGAATGTTATCTACCAAAAAATATGCTCGCAGAGCCGCGAGAAGCACAAAATTGTCAAAAACAAATATTTCACTTAGACGGCGGAGCATAGTCGGCCGAATCCGACTCATTCTCTTCCTCGTCGTCTTCCTCCTTGCTGGCGTTCAAGATGTCTGGCAGAAGCCCCTCAGTCGTCAAGCTTTCCGCCCTAAGAACCAGCAAGCCGGCCACCGAAAGCTTCGCAAAAACTAAGTCCCCGGCGGCTAGGGCAATCTCTCGTCGAAGAGACGAGAGCTCCTGCGACGTCATGAACGATCCAGGAGTTCGGCGAGAAGGTCCGGCTTCCAAGAAGGAAAGTGCAGCCATCCTCGATTCCAACTCGGCGTTACGAACCTGCGACGCCTCCAGCAAGACTTGGCTCGCCCGCAGGTCGCACTCGAGCTTGGAGATCGTCTTCGCCGCCACCAACTTCTCTTCCTGTAGATGCGAGAAGAACAGGTTAGAAGATATGAAGAAAAGAGAGCGGGTTTCAATCTTAGCTCGAGTAAAGTACCAAGATCACCTCGAAGCTCCGACTGGATTCGGCTTTATCCTCGGCCGCCTTGGCGCGCCTTAGAGCCTCGTCCTCCCGCTTCTCGGCCTCGATCATGAGCTTCCGATGAAGCGTGAGCTCCAATTCAGAGCCGAGGAGATTCCGCGCGGTTTGATGAAATAACTCCGAAGCTCGCAGCATTGCCCGCGATCCCTGATCGGCCAGAAAGCGAGGAGAAGCCTCCTGCAGAACCTTCGCATCATCGCGACCATAAAGTCCAAACAAGACGCTGAAGGCATCGTCGTTCGGGACCTCATCCTCGCTCCACGAAGGCAGGCGAGTGCTTAAGGACACCTCGCTGCGCTCCCGGCTCCAGGTGATCAGCGGCTCGCCATCCAAGCCCCTATTCAGCGAACCCTGCCCAAAGTTGGGATGGTTCTCAGGGACGTTGTCTTCCTCCTCGTAAGCTCGCTCCTCCGCCATGCGCCGGGCAATCTCCTTCCTCTTCCTTTTCTTGATCGCCGGTGGTTCGCCTTCGGCCGGCCATTCAGCCGTGCGAAGGATCTCAGTCGCGTCGCCGACCCCAGGATGGATCTCCGCGAGCGGAGATCCCTGCTCGCCTTCCTCCTCCTCGCCTTGTTGCATTGTCGCCCGATCGACCGCGGGAGATCGAGGAGGTGGGGTCTGACCCCCCACAGGAAGAGTCGTGGACGGAAGATGCCGCGAACCTGAAGACAGTCGTTAGACCAAGAAGAAAAGATAAAATTACTGTTAGCAGCGACTAAGGAATGTTACCCTCGCCAGGCTGCACGAAGGTGAGGTGGTCCACGTCCCTTCGCCAGAACTCGATATCGAGTTTCTTGTTCTTCAAGGCGAGGAAGAGTTCCTCGCGTCAGCCCCAGAGCGATGGAGTGGCGAGCGCCCCAGAAGGTCTCTGCTGAGGGTGATTTGGTATGTGCGAAAAGTCACCGGTGACAAAGATGAACTTCTCGCTCCACCGATGGACCTTGTTCGAAGTTCCAACCACCTTGCAGTGATGGATGCCGAAGAAAATCACCCCGTTATTGGTCGCTCCCATATAGAAGATCTTGCGGAAGACGTCCAAGTCGAAAGCGATCTTCTCGCTACGAAGGAAGCAGAGGTAGCCGATGATCATTGCTACCCCATTCGTATTGATCTGGGCGGGGACCCAGCCGTAGTACCGGAGGATCTTGCAGAACTCGGGCCAGAGAGGAAGGCGCAGGCCGACCTCAAAGTGCGAAAGGGAGAAGGCAAGCTTGCCCTCCGAGAAGGTGTTGATCCGCTCGTGGGGAGCGGGAAGGCCGACCCGGAAGCCTTGCGCGAGGTGTTGATGGACGAATCTCTCCAGATCATCCGCGCGAGTAACGGGTTTCTTGAACTTATGCGCGATAAAATTCTCGGCATAAGTCAAGCGGCGGGTCTCAGCTTCCAAAGAAGGCGTCATCGCAACGAGTAGGAAGAAGGAAACGAGAAGGAAAGGCAATTGAAGAAGTTCGAGAAAGCGCGCCGATTTTGGACCCCTACCCCCCTATTTATAGAAATTGGCAACAGGAAAGGAAAGGGGGAGGGGGGTCGCGACGAAAGTTCGTGCGAGGTTTCTACCTACTCGCCAACTTCGAAGTCGCACAAACAACCTTATACGCGAGGTGCTGACCACCCTTCTCGCGTCTAAGCGACGATCTACAAAAACGCAAGAAAACCCTGCAGAAGACAAAGTCAACATAAACGTGATCAAGCAATACGGTTTAAAGTCACAGCACACAGTCAATTCTAGATTAATACTCGCAGAATAATGTTCTAAAAATACAAATCAACAAGCAATCCTAATTGACATGAGGATCTCTGCGCCTATCCGAGGTTGCACCAAGCCGCCTATTGAATCCCAGCTGACGCGCGAAGGCCATCTGCTCATTCGCTCTCGCTAAGAATTCCTCGCCAAGCCGGATGTGCTCCTCCATACGATTCAACGTCCCAAGGGACCCAATACTCGCCCGAAGGCTGCGCACTTCCGCCCTCAGCACCTCATAGCGATGTTCTATGCCGACCATCTGACTGTCCAACTCGGTGACGAGATAGTGCTTTCCCTCTGCCATCTCTAGCCGATGCTTGAATCCTTCTATATTTGAGACGCGTCCTTCAAGCGAGGTTATTCGCCCATGAACCTCGTAGGCCAACAACCTCTCTACCTTTATCTCCAGGTCGAGGTAGGAGGAGACCATCTTCATCCTGTACTCGCGAGTAGGAAGTCCGAGCGCTTCAATAAAAGCAGACCCCGGAGATGTGGCACGGGCTGGAAGACGGCGAGTTAGAAGAAGAACCACCTGAAGATAGCACTTCACGAAGATTATACCTGCCCGCACAGGTGCCGCTCTGTTGATGACGAGGAGGAGAAGGTGACCGCCGAGGAACGTCCCGGCGAGGAGGAGAGGCAACCCGACGGGGAGATGGAGTCCGTCGAGGACTGAGCCTTCGCCGAGGAGATCGGCGAGGAGAAGGCAAGCGACGAGGAGTACGCCGGCCCCCTGAGCGCCCACCCCGTCCGTTATGGGACGACTGCCCGCTGTCAGGGCGCCGAGGAAGCTGAGCCATGGGGACAACCGAGGAAGATTCTCCCTCTCCCCTTCCCCCAGGAAGGATGACCCGGGAATTCCTCAGCAGTATCCGGTTTCCGCCCGGCACGCGCTCAGGAATAGGGGATGGTGGCCGAGAAGGTTCCCGCTCAGGGAGAATGCCTGCGGGAAGGACCGGTGGAGGCGGTAGGTGCTCGGCACCTACTCGCTATTCGAGCGGGGACGTCTGTATGTTCACCTCCACTAAGGGCTCACCTACAAAAGAACGTCGGCATCAACAAAACGTCAGCACAAAAATCGCGATATCTCGAGAAGACGCTTACTTTCTCGGGGAGGGTCCGGGTGAGTGTTTAGGGGTTCCTCCTCGGCAGTGGATCGAGGAACTTCGTCCCCCAATCTCTCAACGGTCGATGGCGCAAAGGAAGGCTCAGGCGCGGAGTTCGCCGGATTCGCCCGAGGAACCTCCTCGACCAAGGGGCTAAGGCGACGATCAGAGGATCCTCTTTTTCTCTTGCGGTAATCCGAGCTTTTCGTCTTCTTCATCAACTTCATCAACAACTCGGTCTTCGCGATCATCTGCTCGGCTGACAGCATCTCGTCAATTCTAAAAAAGTGGCGTGCCAAGGAAGGACCCCCCCTCTATTTATAGACTTCCGGGGGTCCCAGGCCTGCCGAGTATGTACGTTTCCCGCCAGAAGAAGCTCGTCAAACAAGGATTGGATGATTCTTTCTGACCAACTACGTTGTTCGCAAAGAGCGGGGATTGTGTACAACCCTCATTCTCCGAGGGTGGGCCCATCTAAAGGCCACTAGGCGGAGGTCAAGGTCAAAAGGTCAAGGCAGAAGTCAACAATCCAAAAGACGAAGGAAGATAGAGAGTTTTGGTTGTGCGAGAAGCTACTTACTCGCATAGGATGAGGAGAAAAGCCCTGCCCGACGTTCACTACCCGGCAAGGCGAGGAAGTCATGAGTTCGGACCTACTCGCCTATAGGCGACTTAGCCAACCAACTCGCCAGTTAGGTCTGAAATCCTTACCTACTCGCCAACCTATTGCCTTGTCTAAAAAACCAACTCTAGGGGGTCAGGGATAACCATCTGCTTCCCCCCTTAGGATTTGTCTATAAATAGACCCCCAGGGGTACCAGGAATGGCACTTGTCAAAATCAGAGCTGCACCCCCCCCCCCCCCCCCTTTGACAGTCAAGAATCTTCCCTAATAAGTGCCTACCTAGTACCGAGCTCGGCCATTTGTGGTTTTGGAGGAGAAGACTCTTTAGAGCTTCTGGGTACGTGGTGGGACCTCCCTACCGCAGCACCTGGGGTTGTGTCCTTTTTCTCTCCGTTTCGCTCGTCGTAGCTAACCAAACCTTCTCGTTCAACCACTGGGCAAGTAGCCTCAGGCTGCATTGATTCGAATCTTGAGGCCAGGATTTTCCAGGCGTCAACACTTGGATTCAGGATGCTCCAAGCACATGACGGGCAATAAAGCTAAGTTCCTTAGCCTAGAAAAGAAGAAGGGAGGGATCGTGACGTTTGATGATAACGGAAATGGAAGGATCATGGGAATTGGTACAGTTGGTAACAAATCCTTTACTATATCTAATGTTCTTTATGTGAAAGGATTAAAACACAATTTAATTTCTATTAGCCAATTATGTGATAAAGGATTAGATGTGTTATTTGAATCTTCCACTAATCTATGCAAAATATCTTATCTTATTGCAAACAATATTTTACTAGCTGCACCAAGATTACACAATGTTTATATAGTTTATTTCATGATCTTTCAAAATCTTCTTTAAAATGTTTTATTACCAAAAATGATGAACTTGAACTTTGGCATAGAAGGCTAGGACATGCTAGCACAAAGCTTATTGTAAAACTTGCCAAAAAAGAGTTAATTAGAGGATTGCCTAGATTAAATGGAAATTTACCTTCACTTTGTTCACCATGTCAAAAAGGTAAAATTACTAGATCCTCTTTCAAAAGTAAAAATGTTATTTCTACTACAAGACCTTTGCAATTAATTCACATGGATCTTTTTGGTCCCGTTAGCACCGCAAGTCTTGGTGGTAGATTATATACATATGTTTTAATAGATGATTTTTCTAGATATAGTTGGACAATATTTCTCTCATCCAAATCCGAAGCGTTTTGTGAATTTTCAAAATTATGTACTCGTATTCAAAATGAAAGTGATTAAAAAATTAAATGCATTCGCTCGGATCATGGAGGAGAATATGAAAATGAAAAATTTACATCTTATTGTGATGTGTTAGGCATAAAACATGAGTTCTCCGCACCACGCACACCACAACAAAATGGTGTTGTAGAAAGAAAGAATAGGACACTTCAAGAGCTAGCACGCACTATGTTATGTGAATATAAATTACCTAAGTCCTTTTGGGCAGAAGCCGTAAACACATCATGTTATGTTATAAATAGAATCATGCTTCGCCCATCTTTAAATCTCACACCATATGAACTTTATTTTCAAAAGAAGCCTAATGTATCTTACTTCAAAGTTTTTGGTTGTAAATGCTTTATTTTAAATACAAAAGATAGCTTGGGAAAGTTTGATGAAAAATGTAATGAAGGAACATTTCTTGGATACTCTTCAACTAGTAAAGCTTATAGAGTTTTTAATAAAAGAACTAGAAAAGTTGAAGAGTCAATTAATGTGAAATTTGATGAGCTTGTTCCTTGTATAGAAAGACTTTCTGCAGGCAAAGATGATGATCTATTACCTCCTATGGAACATGGTGATGAAGAACCTTCCAAAGAAGAAGAAGAGGAGGCCAAGAAAGATGAATATGTACCTCCAAGCGTCTTAAAATTCACAAAGGATCATCCACGAGAGTTTATAATTGGTGAACCATCCATCGGGGTAAGAACTCGCTCTTCTCTTCATGAATCATTTTCAAATATTTGTTTTGTTTCCGAAATAGAACCAAAAAATGTTTCTACTGCTTTAAATGATGAAATTTGGTTTTTGGCTATGAATGAAGAGTTAGAACAATTTGAGCGACATAATGTTTGGAAATTAGTTGAAAGACCATCTAATCACCTGGTTGTAGGTGTAAAATGGATTTTTAAAAATAAATTAGATGGTGAGTCTATAATCACTAGGAATAAAGCACGATTAGTAGCACAAGGATATTCTCAAATCGAGGGGATAGATTTTGATTAATCTTTTGCACCCGTTGCTAGATTAGAGTCTATAAGAATTTTTCTAGCATTTGCAAGCTTTAATAGAATAAAACTATTTCAAATGGATGTGAAAAGTGCATTTCTAAACGGGTTTGTAAAAGAAGAAGTTTATGTTGAACAACCCCCCGATTTTATTAGTGAAAAATTTCCAAATCATGTTTATAAACTAGAGAAAGCGCTTTATGCTTTAAAACAAGCGCCCCATGCATGGTATGAAAGACTTACATTATTTTTATTAAAGCACAGTTATATTATGGGAAGTGCGGATAATACTCTCTTCAGTAAGCACAACAATGATGATATAATTATTTTACAAATATATGTGGATGATATTATTTTTGGATCTACTAATGAAGAGATGTGTAAAGAAGTTATTTTAGTGATGAAAAATGAATTTGAAATGAGTCTTGTAGGAGAACTTTCTTATTTCCTTGGTTTTCAAATATCACAAAGAATTGATGGTATCTTTGTATGTCAAACTAAATATGTCCATGATATGCTTAAACGTTTTGGATTTGAAAACCTTAAACATGCTTCTACACCAATGAGCGCATCACTAAAATTAGGAAAAGATGAATCAGAAATTTCTATAGATCAAACTTTATATAGAGGTATGATAGGATCTCTACTTTATCTAAGTGCAACTAGACCCAATATTATGTTTGTCGTATGCTTATGTGCTCGATTTCAAGCCAATCCAAAAGAATCTCATTTAAAAGCGGTAAAATGAATTATTAGATATCTCATTGGGTCATCTAGATTAGGACTATGGTACCCGCACAATAATTCATTTACACTTCACGGCTACTCCGATTCAGACTATGCCGGTTGTTCACTTGATAGAAAAAGCACTAGTGGTACTTGTCATTTTCTAGGACCTTCATTAGTTGCGTGGTCTAATAGGAAACAAAATTCGGTTGCACTCTCCACCACGGAAGCCGAATACATTGCATTAGGGAGTTGTTGTGCACAAGCACTATGGATGAGCCAAACTTTAGAGGACTTTGGTTTTTCATCTAAAACTTATTGAATTAAAATGTGACAACAAAAGTGCCATTGATCTCACAAATAATCCGGTACACCACTCTAGATCCAAACATATTGATGTGCGTCATCATTTCATAAGGGATCACATTGAAAAGGAAAATGTAAGGATTAGTTTCATTGGCACAGACTCTCAACTTGCTGATATATTCACAAAACCTCTTCCCGATGCAAGGTTTCAAATGTTAAGGTTGGAATTAGGAGTCTTAGACATCTTAGGATGAATAACATGTAAAACGCTAATGTTTTATGCAATTTGAGCAATCAAGACATCTCTGAATATTACACAATTTCTGCATACGACAACTCTTAAGACCCCTAATCAATATCAAAAATAAAAATTTAAAATTCTTAAAAAATTGTGTACTGTTTGTCGCGCTATCACTAGCGCCGGCGCTAGCGTGGGTGTTTGATTTTTCTGATTTTTAAAATTTCTAAAAATCTATAAAATATTTTAGTTCATATGTACTACTTAGTTTTTGTGTTTCTGACTTTTTGTTATTTTGTTTTTATTCATATTATGAAAAATCAAATAAAAAATTTAAAATTAAAAAATACAACAATATGTTTTTGGTATCTGTGTTTTATTCATATTATGAAAAATCAACTACAAAAGTTCAAAATTCAAAAATACAAAAATATGTTTTTGATATTTGTGTTTTATTCATGTTATGAAAATCTACTACAAAAATTCAAAATTAAAAAATTACAAAAATATGCTTTTTTTGTGATTTTCTATTTTTTAATTGATTTAAAAATGATAAAACAAAAAAAAAACTGTATGATCTTTATTGCCAATATCAAGCATGTATGGATTCTATTATTTAGAATTATTTACAATGTTAAAATTTATTCCTTGAAATTACTATGAACATTGTTTTGTTTTTCATGCTTTGATATATCTATTTAAGTGCATCAATTGTATTGAAAATGTGTAGAACCAAGCTTAGCATGCCTCTAAGTATGAGTAAATGTATTATGATTGATAATGATACCTTTCACTAACTTATTTTGGTAATCAACATGTGTGTTTAAATCTAAAAATGCTTGCTTGTGTATTGTATTTGTACAATGAATTAAATCTTGCATAAGTTTATTGCCTACACTACATTTGAATTGCACTTATGAAATTTAGAAAAGTGGTTAAGTTAAAAATTTGGGTTTGCAAAACAAGTGTATTCGGAGAATGTTGTCTCACAAATGTGAACAAAAAAATTATATATGTAGACAAATATAACTCCACCAAGCACTACTTGAACCTCCTGATAAGTCTTCATAAGCATTATGAGGTTGAGCACCTTGGAAAGAATAGTAAAGTGTCTTGTGCAAACCTTAGTTATTACACCACTTTGTTAAAAAATATGTGCATTTAAAGTGTGTGAAAGTAATTTACTTGTGTTTTATTGTGCACTTTACTTCACATATGTCTTGTATTTTGTTGATATAAATCAATTGTTAACATTGCCCAAAATACATTTATGTGCACATCATTATCTTTCATAACACTTCTTCTCATGAGTATTGGATTCTAATGCTTTATCTATACTACTCTTTATATAAGAAATGCACTAGATAACCTAGCATGATCTCTACAATGTTTTGGTATTTCTTGAACTTAAAATTAAGTAACATTGTAATATAATCTCTTTTTGATATGTTCATTTCATGCTTGGTATCTTTATGAAAAACTTTGAGATTTCAAAGGTTAAAACATCTTTCAATTTTGAACTATAACTCATATTTTCACTTATGCTTTTCATGCTTACAAAAAGATGTTTCTTATAATCTTCCGCTTGCTTACAACTCTAATTTTTTATTTGAAATCTCTTATATACTATGCTTAAGATCTTTATCATTATCTATTTTAAAAAAAAGCTCGATAATGCTTTATCATTTATAAGAAATGCCTCCTTACTACCCTCACCCCACCTTCTTTTGATAATACCAAAAGGGGGAGATTAATTGAAGAAATCTATATAGGAGTAATATAGAAGATTAAGGGGAGAATAATTCATGTAATCTATCATTTAGGGGGGAGTAAAACATAAATTGCATTTATGTAGGGGGAGCATTAAGATAGGGGGAGTATGCTCATTATCATGCTTATCATATACTATAGTTGCACTATCATCTTGCTTATCCTATACTATAAACACTATTATTGATTTCTGGCTAAGTGGATTTGTTATTATCAAAAGGGGGAGATTGTTGGACATGTGTGTCACATCCCTTTGTTTGAGAATAACAAATCCCATATTGTATTTAATATTGCTTGTAGTGTGTTTATAGTGTGCAGGAACTATATGTGCAATACTCCACAGGTAGAAGGCAGCATGGAATCAAATTTTTGAAAGAAGCAGCACTAACGCCAGCGCTATCGCTAACGCCGGGCGTTAGCTCGTTCGACGAACTTCGAGCTGCGTTCGACGAAAATTTCGTTTGACAAAAAGTTCCGTTCGACGAATGTCGAGCTACGTTCGACGAAATTTGAAAAATTTCTGTTCGACGAACTTTGACCTCCGTTCGACGAAAATTTTGTTCGACGAATTCCGTTCGACAAAAGTTCGTTCTGCCACGCCACTGACAATTTTTGCTACCGCTAGCGCTAGCGCTACCGCTTGGCGCTATCTCAAATTTGTGCACAGCGCTACGCCGCCGACGGTTCCGCAACCGCTCCACACGAACGCTACCACAGGCACTAGGAGCTAACGCAGGCGCTATCTCCAAGTTGTATAAAATGATGGGCTCTCTCTCTCGCTTTGAGCTAGTGCTTCCAGGGAGATTACTTGTGACATATTTCCAGAGCTGCTACTCTGCCAAAAGTTCATCTCCCACTCAAATTCAAAGAGGATTTCTGGAGAAGGAAGCCACCACGCTGCATCCGAAGAACGATCGCTTCAACCTCGCTTATGCTACAGCGATCCATCCTCAACTTCAGAGATCTCATATAGGGAGTTTCATTATTGTTAATTTTATTTTCATTCCATATTTCTATTGTAATTGTTTAGTTAATTCGCCTTGTGTTGGCGACTAGGTCTGGGTAGGACTTAGGGGGAAATTCGCCTTGTGTTGGCGACTAGTTCTAGGTGATTAGATCTAGGGGGCTCAAGGCCATATCTGGGGAAGGACTGGCTAGAGTGGCTTGAGGCCTTATCCGGGGAAGGATAGGCTAAAGCCAACCGGTTTGTGGGGATACAAGTCGGTATAGAAAAGGAAAAATTGTATTACTTTATTCGCCTCCGATTTCAAGCGCTATTGAAATCAATTTTTGTAAACAAATTTTTTTTCATATAATATAATCATGTCTTTTTGTGTTTACTTGATTTCTATCATTTGGCGTAATTCATAAAATTGCAAATTACAATTGTTTTCCTTCATTAAGATAAATTGTTATTTTTGTTCTAAGTTTCTCTAAACAATTTAGTAAAATATTTACAAAGAATTGTATTCCCTTATTCACCCCCCCCCCTCTAAGGGCGCCGCAAGATCCAACATAATTGTCCAGAAGTCATGTTACAAGACCGCATTAAAATAAATAATGTTCACTTCTTTTGAAGTCGCTTCCTCCCTATGATGGCCGCAATGTCCTGCATCTCATTAACAGCGGTCAAAACTGCCGCGAGGTTCTGATTAGCAGACATTGCAGCTCGGTGAATTCTTCACATATCTTTGTCTACTTGCTCCATGGGGATGACCACGATCTCTGAGCACGGTTTCGCTTCCTGGTGATCGCTAGATGTTCCCGGCCTCATCGACATTCTCGCAGGTCCTCCTCTCAGCATGGAGAACTCGAAAGATAGAGCGGCGACTTTCCCTTTATAATATTCAACATCTTTTTCCGCTTTCCGAAGCGCTCGAGTGAGCTCCTCAATCTTCAGACCGCTGTCCTCGCGAGCTGCATGAAGTTTTTCTTCGAAACCGCAGAGCTGATCGTTATGAGCTCGGTCCGGACCAGCATAGAGTGGATATCCTCAAATACAGGGTTAAGGATATTGGCGAGCTGGTCAGGGATGACGATCTTCTGCGGCGGAAGCTCCCCTTCCTCGACCTCGACAATATCATCATCTGCGGTCAGGAGAATTTCAAGATTAGCTCAACAATTAAAAGTTCAAAAATAAAAGGTGGTCAAACAGAAAGAGTACTTAGAAAGAAATTGAGACCGCAGTCATTTAAAATAGTTTCAATATCAGCTGTGACCGCGGGTTCTGCGGTCAATAAGAGGCGATCTGATCCTCTTAAGCGCTCAAGGTCCATTCTTTCCAATTCTTTCTTTTGCGACCTCTCTCCTTCTTTTCTTCTTCTCTTTAATTCCGCGTTACTAACGAGAATGTCATCAGTTTCAATGACGACGACCTCACGCTTTCTCTTTGGAGATTCAGGTCGAACTGCGAGCAATGGGAGAAATTCTAATGTCCTGGTAATCTTCGCCTTACCAGTTCGCAGGGCAGAGACCGCTTCCGCGCGATTCGCTGCTGCCCAGCCTAGCTCCTTTTCCTGAGCAGCAAAGAGGTTTGGCATGACCTTCTCCTTGGCGATCTGCCGGCTCCTCTCCTCTGCCTTCAGCTCAGAGGCTTTCTTCTTTTTCTTCTTCTTTTTGGCGGCCAGCAAGACCGCCTTCTTCTTCTCCTCAGCAGCGATCAGAGCTGCCCCCTCATTTTCTTTCTTTTCCTTTCCTTATCTTTCTCTCTTCTCCTCCTCTAGCAGCTCTGTAGCAATCAGAGCTGTCTTCTCCTTTTCCTTCTTTTCTTTCTCTTCTTTTTCTCTCCTCTCATCCTCCTTTTTCTGCTCGGCGGCGATCAGAGCTGCATTCTCCTCCTTTTCTATCTTCTCCTTCTCTTCTCTTTCTTTCTTCTCTCTCTCTCTCTCTTCCCTTTCTTTCTTCTCTTTTACTTCTTTTTCTTTTCTCTCCTTCTCTTCTCGATCTCTCTTCTCTTTCTCCTCTCTCAACTTGACCTTTGTAGCAGCGATCTCCTTCTCCTTCTCCGCGATCTCTCTTTCGGCAGCAGCTGCCTTGAGATTTTCAGCCTAAAAAGGGTCGAGCATCTCCAATGATGAACAAGAAAAATCGTTAGAAGAATCTTCATCAAGATAGGCAATCAGTTCAGAGTTTGTCTCTCTTGAAAAAGTTGAGACCGCAGGAGGGAAAAAGAGATCAACCGCATCATTCATCTTCAGAGGAGCGTCCGCGGGGTCCTTGAGGCCGCTGCTCTCAGAGAGTATGACCGCCTTCAGAGAGATCACATCCTTAGAACCTTCACCTGTTGACCTCTTAGCACTTTGGGCGGAGGGATTTGAATTTTTCCTCTTTTATGCCTTTTCAGTGTCCTGGACATCAGCGATCCTTTGCCTGATCTTCTTGGCCTCAATCTTCTTCTCCTGCATTCCAGCCAGGATGTTTTCCATTGAAGTGATCTCATCGTGCTGGGAAGCGGTCTGACCAAGTTCTTACATAGTTTTCTAATAGTTAAAAGAAATGGAAAAATCAGGAAGAATCAATTCGGGCGCTGAAGAGCTAGATGATAAAACAACAGCAGTGTGATGAGGTGAGATCGTATTTTCTGGTAAGACAGGTGGTTTCTGTGGAGAAGCTCGCACGGTCTCTTTCGATGTGCTCGCTTTCATTGAAGCCTTGACAACCTTCACCACCTTCTTCGAGGTGGCGGTCTTCTTCTTCTCGGCGGAGCCCTCTCCTGGAGATGGATGGCTCAGAACGGACAGTAAAGTCACCATTGTAGAGATCGATTCTATCCGATTTATGTGACCGATCATAAGTTAAGCTCCCTTGTTTTTCAGAAAGTTATGATTTCTAAAGCCGTGGAAGCAGTATTTATAGCCCAGGGCGCATTTATGACGGTCGCGGTCTCGGCGGTCAAAGCTTACATTTTCAAAGTTCCAGTGCAACTTAAAAATGTGCGAGGATTATGTTTGCCCGGAAATCCTCGACCTCTCTTCTCAGCCAGGATGGACCTTCCCAGCGGTCTCAGAATTGCGAGACCGTCCAGATCGCCCCTTTTGCTCTGCCAGTGACCCATTCCCAGCGGTCTCAGATTTGCGAGACCACCCAGACCGCCTCTCCCCGATTCAAGGATTCTTCTAAGTGCTTGGCGGTCAAGCTCCAGTCTGACCGCCAGACCGCGTGGTCTGGTCCCTTTTCTCCTTTTTTGTTATTAGCACCCCCTCTCTGGCCCGGCTCTCTTGTATCCTGGCCAGCCCGTAATTTTTGGGTCTGCCCATTCAGGCAGCCTCCGCATCTATAAATAGAGGGGTAGGGGTACTTGAAAAGGGACCTTTGCTTCGAGCCTCCGGCTTACAACCTGTGTAAGCGGTCTCAAATTCTGTCACTTTTCTACCTCGGATCCTGCTCTGCTCCTAGTCTATCCTGTACTCGTCCTTAGAAGTGAATCGAATCCGAGTAGCTTTTCTCTTCTCGTTTTCCTCTTCTAAATCTCCCGTCTTAAGTAACCTACACTCTGTAGTTTCCCCTCAACCCTTCCTTTAGTGTGAGTTTTTGGAGGTACATTTTTGGTACCAACAGTATCTAATTGGGATAGGGGAAGCATTCACTGGCAATGTTCCCTCCCTCTGTTTTTTCATGTATATCTTCTCCACGGATTTAGTTTTCATATATTTAGTCCATTCATCAGTGGAGTAGTATTTGCCTGTATCTTTTCCAATGCTTCCAAAGTCATTTCATTTTGTAGTATTATGTGTCTTGACTTTGGACTCCACATTTCAAAGCTAGGATCATTTGCTCTAGCTTCTTCACTTCTTCTCTTGTCAACCAGTTCTTCCTCTAATAGCTTCTTCTCTTGTATGTATCTTGCTATTTCCCAATCACTCTTCTTTGCAGATCTTGATATATGTCAGCCATAACATCATCATAAAAAAGAATGTCAGGGGAGTCCTGTCTTTGAACAACAACTCCTGGTCCTGCTTCCTCAGGAATAGCATCATCCATGACTGTGTGAAAATTTTCTAGGTTCTCTTGGAGATCCAACATAGTGAGGGTTGCTTCCTCAACCCTAGAGCAGGGATCTCACCTTAAATCTCTCGCTCAATTGGAGCACCTTCTTGATTGACATCTTGTCCATCATCAGTTGTTGTAGTAGACCCAGAAGGGACAACCTCATCAGTGGCCATGGGCTCACCCAATGGTTATGTTGTGAAAATTTGAACTGAGGTTTGACCAATCTCCCATAATTGTGTGTAGGGGTAGGACTGGCACCATGTTCCTCTTCTTTAGAAGAGCTTTCTTTAGCCACAACAATTTTCTTCCTTTTGACTGTACTGACTTCCTTGGATTTCTTTGGAGCCTTAGAAAACAATTTCCCCCACCTTTCTAGAGTTCTTATGTCCATTTTTTCATGCAGTGGATGAGAGTGCCTAACTTTTTGTTAAGATTATTTGGCAGACTAGACAACAAATATAAGTACAAAATTCTTCCAAAGTTTGGGGCACTGAAGCTTTCTCGAATTTTGTCAAATAGGATCTGAGCCTAATTAGTTCTCTTGCTAAGGATGACCTTTGTTATAATGTCAAACATTTCACTTGAGATATTATCATGAGACCCATGCTTACATATTATGACCTTCCTAATGATGTCTGCCAATAGTTTTCCTTTAGAGTTGAAGTTGGCCATTTTCAGTGAACCATAGCATTCTGCATCATGTCCACACCATTGTAGACCTTCAGAATAATCTTCATTGGAAATGTCATCTTACTCATCATCCTCTTCAAGTTTTGGTAGATGGAGTGCTCTCGTTAACCCTTATAATGTCACTCTTAACAAGGTATCACCAATCCTTGTCTTGATGGACTTGCCAGAGGTGCTCATTTGGGGAATGGAATAGAAATCCACCAATTCTCTTTGCATAATAACAGTTGGTTCAGATAGAACGTACTCCAAGCCAGCAACAATCAATAGTTCAATAACTGATTTTATCTCGTCATCGGCTCCGTTGAATCCTCCTCAGACTAATTCACTCCCAATGTTGCAAGAATCTTCTCCTTTCTTTGGTGCCATGGCAAGAAAAGTTGGAGAACTGAGGGTCAGTGATGTCGCAAGTTGTTGAGCGGGATAAATTTTTCGTTTTGACGGCGTAGGGCAAATGAAATTGTAATCTAGTTCTAAGTATTTTACCTATTTATATATATTCTATTTTAGGAATGTCAAGAGGTGCGTACCAGTTTTAGCGATAATATCGAGAAAATATTATTAATAAAGATCCAATTTTAGTGTTCTAATAGCCAAATATTGCATCCCAATGATATTTTTTTTGTCGTCTGGGCCTTCTCGATGACATTTTCTGTGTCGTCTAGACCTTCTCGATGATATTTTTCTACACAACAAAAATTCTGCACACTTCCAGAAAATGGTTAGATAATATTTGTTTTGATCAGATCTCTCATCTGTACATTAATTAGTCTTTTAAAAGAGAAAGAATAATTAATATAATTCTATGATAAACATATCAATTCATATTAAGCATACCAAGCTCAATTTTGAATTGATTGAATTTTGCTTCATAAAGGGGCTTAGTGAAGATGTCAGCCACTTGCTTGTCTGTTGGTACATATTCCAAGCAAATGTCTTCCTTCTCTACATTCTCTCTAATGAAGTGATACCTAATCTCTATATGACTGGTTCTGATGTGTGCCACACGATTATTGGCAATTGAGATAGCACTTGAGGAATCACAATTGTACAACCCTCATATTTTCCGAGTCGGTGTGACCCAACCCGGGTGAGGCCGAGACAGTGAAGATAGCCGAAACGGGCAAAACGACCGCGCCGAAATGGTCGAGACCGGTTAATGCAAAAAGAGGCAGTGGGGGAAGCAGAGGGAGCACCCGCTCCCCCGACTCCCTTCGGGCGAGTGGGAGGAGCCTTCCCACTCGCCCGGTCCTCTTTGGGCGAGTGGGAGGGGCTCTCCCACTCGCCGACCCTATGTAGAGGGAGTGGGAGGAGCTCTCCCACTCGCCGGGCGAGTGGGAGAGGTCCTCCCACTTACCTCCCCCTTTGGGGGAGTGGGAGGGGCCCTCCCACTCGCCAGGCGAATGGGAGAGGACCTCCCACTCGCCGGCCCCCTTTGGGGGCGAGTGGGAGAGGCTCTCCCACTCGCCGCCCCCTTTGGACGAGTGGGGGGGACCCCCCCACTCGACCGGCATCCTTAGGGGAGGCAGGCAGGACCTCTCGTGAGGGGGGGGAGTGGGCACCTCGAACCCCACTCGCCCCTCCTCCTACGTTGACTATTCATGGTCATGGTCGGACTGCGGATAGCAGGATTTTTGCTATCCGCAGTCCAATTTTGTCTATTCGCAGTCCATTTTTGGGAAAGTCTATAAATAGACCCCCATGGGCACCTTGGGAAGGGTCGGTCTCTACCCTCCCCCCCCCTCCCCCTTTTACGCGTGAGCAAGCACTACCCCTCCCCCTCCCCTTGTCGTTGAAGGTGGTCGGTGAGGTGATCCTTAGTGCCCTCCAAGGTGCCCAAGCTCAGCATTGGCTTGGGAGGGGAAGTTCTGAGTGAGCTTCCGGGTATGTGGTGGGACCTCCACGCTACAGCTTCAGGGGTTTGTTTTTAGGTTCCAGCAATCGTCGAGGGCAAGTCTCTCAGTTCCTAGTGACCGGTCAAGGGTCTTAGCTTGGGTCAAGTAAGAGTTAGCTGCATCCCCCTTTCGAACGCTGAAACCAGGTTACTGGTTTCAACATTCTGGTGCGGTGAGCGTGGAAGCGACTAGTTCGGAAAACCCTGAGCCAAGTCTCATGGCTGGAAGCGACGAGTTGGGAGACCCGCCTCCGCCTTGCGAGTACATGAAGAAGAGAGACTTTGAAGAATTCAGCAAGAGGGTCCTGGAATTCATGTAGGTCGCACCCTCCGCTCGCGGTGAGTGCTCAACACCACCTGCACCCAGGATCCCCTCACTGCCCCTGATGGAAGTAGGAAGAAGCAGTCAGTAAGGGAAGGAGCCTGCCTCGAAGGAGGGTTTGAGCCTCCAGGCATGAGTGCTTTTCAATAGCTCGCCCCGGACTAGCTGCCCCGGCAGGGAGGTGATGGGAATGCCTCCCCCCAACCAAGAAGAATGGAGAAGCCCTTTCTGTGAGCTGGTCATGTCCGCCCCCGTTCCAGATGGGTTTCGCGATCCGGCCATGTCCTACTACGAAGGGGATAGCGACCCTCTCCAGCATCTTCAGTGGTTTGAGGACATGTCTTCGATCAGGCAGATGTCGGATGCATTCAAGTGTAGGCTCTTCGCCGTCACATTCCAGGGGAAGGCGAGAGATTGGTTCCACCAGCTCCCGGTAGGAACCATCTACCATTTCGAAGATTTGCGGCGAAGTTTCTTGCTTAGGTTCTCTACCTCGAAGAAGAGGAGGAAGGGGGTAGAGGTCCTGTTTGCAGTCAGGCAGAAGCCAGGGGAGACGCTGGCCGACTACATGGATAGGTTCCAGGGGGAGGTCCTCCTCGTTGTCGAGGTACCCGAGCACACCCTGCAGCTAGCCTTCACTCTTGGGCTGCAGCAGGGGCTGTTCAGGATGAGTCTGACTCGGGACCCTCCCTTGTCTTTCAAAGAGCTGATGAAGCGCGCTGATCAGGAGA
Organism: Dactylorhiza incarnata; assembly: GCA_033032865.1. NCBI lineage: Eukaryota > Viridiplantae > Streptophyta > Magnoliopsida > Asparagales > Orchidaceae > Dactylorhiza > Dactylorhiza incarnata. The sequence continues at coordinate 1,244,837 of JAWHQI010000290.1, forward strand.
TCGAGTGTGAGGCTACCAATCAGGAGTTTGTGGCTAGGTTAGCCGAGGTGGCAGAGGAGGAGAGGAGAGAGCGTGGAGGAAAAAAGAAGGAGGAAGTGAAGAGTCAGGGACAACATGGACCCCCCGTTGGGCAAGAGCAAGGCTGGAGGTCGCAACCGACAGCCTCCCGACCAGCTTGGAGGTCACAGGTCGGTCCCCCTCAGAGCCAAGGAAGAGGCCACTTCCAGGGAGGAGGAGGTTCTCAGGGAAGACACGGGCGGTTCCACCCAGCAGGGTGGCAACAGAACTCGGGACCGCTACAAGTCCAGCCCCTGCAATCCATGGCCATTGATCGAAGGAAAGGAGGGAAGAAGAGGGGACATTGGGATAAGCAAGGGAACGAGCTGGCGTTGCTGTATTGTGACTTCCACCAGCAGGAAGGTCACGCGACCGCGACTTGCCCGGAGTTCCTCGTGATGAGAGAAGGAGGAGGGGCCCCAGCAGGGGGGAAACAGGTGTGCCTGGAAGGTCCACGGACAGGAAAGAAGGGGAAGAGCAAGGAGGAGGATGACCCATGCGAAGAGAGGTTCGACGTAGGGGCCCTGGGAGGGATCAGGGTCATCCACGGAGGAGTGGGCAAAGAGGCCACCCGAAAGGGGAGCCTCCGCGCCATTTACCGCCGGAGCATCGCTTCGACCTCTCGATCCCCACCCTCGAGCGAGAAGATCACCTTCTCGACCCAGCACCTGCCGGCCCATGAGGACCCCTTCTGCGATACGTTGGTCATCAAGGCGGCGATCGAGAACTTCACCATCTCCCGGATCCTAGTCGACAACGGGAGCTCGGTGAACGTGGTCTTCAAGAAAGCCTTTGAAGGGATGAAGTTTGAAGCAAGGCGACTGCTGGCGTCGGACGGGCTGCTTTTCGGATTCTCCGGGGAGAGGAAGGTGGTGGAGGGAGGAGTCGAACTCCTCGTCACCCTGAGGGGAACTTCAAAGAACTGTCGGTTCATCATCGTAGATGCGCCGAGCAGTTACAACGCCATCTTTGGGCGCCCCCTCATCAGCGCGTACAAGTGCGTGCCTTCCTCCTACCATCAATGCCTAAAATACAACTTCGGAGAGGTTCAGGTGAGAGTCAGGGGAGATCCCCGGGAGGCGCGCCAGTGTTATGTTATGGCAGTCAACACGATCAGATGGATGCGAGAAGCCGAAGAAGTGGAGGAAGCAATGGCGGAGATGGCCAATCAGCAGGTGGCCGAGTGAGCTCGGGACGAGCGAGATGTAACAAAATGCCCAGATAAGGGCGAGGTGTAGGGAAGTGCCCAGATAGGGGCGAGGTGTAGGGAAGGGCCCAGAAAAGGGGCGATGTGTAATGAAATGCCCAGAGGGGCGTAGCGTAGGTAAGTTGTACTAGAACAAGCTATGAATGGGAAATGGGTTCTGAAAAAATATCTAGGTTCAAGATCCCTGGCTGGAGACCCTCCGCCGGGCTAAGTCACGCCAGTAGATGGGGGGCTCGTCGGGTTGACTCGCTGCTCGGTAAGGGGACTGGGAGGGCGTTGAGTTCCTCTGCCTCCAGGTGAGCTAAGCACCTAGGACGCGGATGGGTACTTCTGCCTCCAGTCAGATTGGGAGGGCGTTGAGTTCCTCTGCCTCCAGGTGAAGGTAAACACTTAGGACGCGGATGGGTACTTCCGCCTCCAATCGCTAAGGGGACTAGGAGGGCGTTGAGTTCCTCTGCCTCCAGGTGAGCTAAGCATCTAGGACGCGGATGGGTACTTCCGCCTCCAGTCAGATTGGGAGGGCGTTGAGTTCCTCTGCCTCCAGGTGAAGGTAAACACCTAGGACGCGGATGGGTACTTCCGCCTCCAATCGGTAAGGGTACTGGGAGGGCGTTGAGTTCCTCTGCCTCTAGGTGAGCTAAGCACCTAGGACGTGGATGGGTACTTCCGCCTCCAGTCAGACTGGGAGGGCATTGAGTTCCTCTGCCTCCAGGTGAGCTAAGCACCTAGGATGCGGATGGGTTCTTCCGCCTCCAGTCAGATTGGGAGGGCGTCGAGTTCCTCTGCCTCCAGGTGAAGGTAAACACCTAGGACGCGGTTGGGTACTTCTGCCTCCAATCGGTAAGGGGACTGGGAGGGCGTTGAGTTCCTCTGCCTCTAGGTGAGCTAAGCACCTAGGACGCGGATGGGTACTTCCGCCTCCAGTCAGACTGGGAGGGCGTTGAGTTCCTCTGCCTCCAGGTGAGCTAAGCACCTAGGACGCGGATGGGTACTTCCGCCTCCAGTCAGATTGGGAGGGCGTCGAGTTCCTCTGCCTCCAGGTGAAGGTAAACACCTAGGACGCGGTTGGGTACTTCCGCCTCCAATTGGTAAGGGGACTAGGAGGGCGTTGAGTTCCTCTGCCTCCAGGTGAGCTAAGCACCTAGGACGCGGATGGGTACTTCCGCCTCCAGTCAGGTTGGGAGGGCATCGAGTTCCCCTGCCCCCAGGTGAAGGTAAGCACCCAGGATGCAGGTGGGTACTTCCGCCTCCAATAGTTAAAGATCCCTGACTAAAGAAACCACTCTCCAGGCTCGGTCACGTCGGCAAACGGGAGGCTCAGCGGGTCGATTAACCACTCAGTGGCCGGTTCAAGTAAGGTATCAAATCCTCAAGCAGTAAAAGGGGAGAGTAAGCTAAGAAATTCATTAAAATGATAATTGATTCATTGATAACGTATATTACATGAGTCATCGCTTCACCTTTACTAGTACATGCAGGGTTAAAGGGAAAAGCAAACACAAAAAAAGGGGGTACATGGCTCCTACGAAAAGCGGGAGAATAGGAGAAGTCACTGGTCATCCTCACGACCAGGGAGAGTAGCCGCTGCTGTTAGGGGGCGAGTCGGACCGCCCAGGTGAAGGAAAGAACTCGGGCAGGATGTCGCTGGCGGAGACCGCCCTCCAATCATCTCGGAGGGCATCCACGTCATGAAGATGACTCACCATGGCCCGGGCCGTTGACGCCATGATCTTCCCCCGAGCGCGCCCAACTTCGGTAGGTCGGGGTGGGGCCAGCATCGCTACCCTTGAAGGTACACCTCCTTCTCCTCCCCTCTCCTTTAGCTGCCTATGGGCTTCAGCAAGATGAGCCCTCAGGTCATGCACCTCCCGGTCCGACTCCTCGCATCGTCTCCTGAGCGAGTCGGCGGCACTGGGAACCTGCAGGTCAACAAAGCAAATGAAGTAAAACCTATGAATAACAAGGAATTGAAAAGAGAAGGAAAAATCACCAAAATAGGCACGAACCAAGCCTCTGGATGATTCCTCCAAGAGTTTCTCAGCGGTGGCCAAGCGAGCCGTGAGGTTGATAGCCTTCTCTTCCGCGTCCAGCTTCAACGCATCCGCCTGTTCGAGAGACTGAGACCACGACGGGTGGCCATATGGGAGAGCTCGGCCGCGCGAAGTTGGGTCGGAGAACTTGCATACGCAAGGTCGCACATAGACATCCCCTTGTAGGATGCAGCGTCCTGCCGACCGTAGATGCCATAGGTAAAGCTATACGCCGCGCCATCAGTAATATCCCCCTCAACCCACGAAGGCCGCTGGGAGGTGAGGGAGACCCGGTTCACCGTTTCATCCCAATGGATGATAGGATCGCCAAGAGGGTCCGTGGCCTTCCCCCCCCCCCCCCATCTCAAAGTTGGGGTGGTTGGCCAACGCGTTGGGGTCACTTGGTTCCCCCCTCTCCCCAGTTTGCGCCCTGGAGTCCCTTCGGCAGATGACCTTTCCCCGCCGCATCCTCGGTCCCTTCGGGGGGGGGGGGGGGAGGAGGGCACACCCTCCTTTACCACCTGTTCCTTGTCCTTCCTTTGCCTCGACCCGGACACCTCCGGATCTGAGGCAGAGGCAGCTGCAGCCTCCTCGACGCGCCCATGGGCGAGGGAAGAACTTCCCCCCACAAAGGGGAGGTATCGAGGAAGGGACCGCTCACCTGCACAAGTTAGGATAGATTAAGCAGCCATAGGTAGAAGTAAACCAAAAAAGGGGCGAGTTAGTGAGGTCCCAATACTTGTCCCCGGCTTAACATAAGTGAGCCGATTAATATTCCTCCGGAGGTGCTCGACCTCAAAGCTCGCACCCGCAAGGAAGCGGTGCAACTCAGCAGCCTCCCCGCGTAGCAAGGGGGCTTTGCATACCTTCTCAGGTCTCTGTGTGGGGGAGAAGGGGATGCCGCCCAGGTCGCCCTTAACAAACACAAATGAATCGTTCCAGTGGTGGACCTTGTTGGAGGTCTCACACACCTTCACGTGTGTGTCGGTCAGGAAGCAAATCCCATCAGTGGTTGCTCGGAAGATAAAGATCTTACGGAACACGCTCAGGTCAAATACCACCCTCTCCTCCCGCAGGTAGCACGCGTAGGCCGTCAACATCGAAATCGCATTCGTGTTGACTTGAGCAGGGACTACCCCAAAGTAATCCAGGAACTCCTTCACCTCGGGCCACAAAGGCAACCGTAGCCCGGCCCCAAAGTGAGGGAGGGGGATGTTGGAACATGGTCTTCCACATCTCCTAGGTTTGAGAATAACAAATCCAATGTGTATTTGATCTTGTGTGTTCAAGTGTGCAGGTTTACTAGGTCCACATGACTCAAGGAGTACACCTGATGACTGCCCCCAAAATTGAGGTCAAAATTCGAAGAGGCTCACTAGCGCCGGCGGTAGCAACTAGCGCCGGGAGCTAGCGATGATGAGCGCATTTCCGGGAGCTGTTATGGAAGGCGCTAACGCCTGGCGGTAGCGGATAACGCCGACGGTATCAGTGAACATAGAAGGAATGAAAGCCTCGTTGCCGCGGATTGAAGATCCTGCCGCGCAAGAAGTTTCTTAATCAGGGATAGCGCCGGCGGTAGCTACTAGCGCTGGCAGTGGCATGGCGCATAAGAGGCATGGAGCAAATTGTTGCCACGGATGGGATATTCGGCCGCGCAAGATCATTCCTAATCCGGGCTAGCGCCGGCGGTAGTGTGAAGGCTATAAATTGGATGCTTTGGCTCCGAATTCTTCATCCTCCTCCAATCCCAAACTCCAGAGCTTCGTGTCACAGCAGAGAGAGGAAGATTCAGAGCAATACTCCCACAATTCCATAAAGCCTTAAGGAGATCCGTTGAGAAGATTTCAACACGCGTCATCATCGTGACAAAAGGCCGCATCGACTTCGATCATACTCTGCGGGCCTTCGTCCACTTCTCCAAGAGATCCACATAGAGGGAGTTTTTATATTATTGTCTTTTTCATTTCATATCTTTTCTGTAAACGGTAGTGAAATCGCCTCGTGTTGGCGACTAGGTCTGGGGTAGGACTTAGGGCTGAAAATCGCCTCGTGTTGGCGACTAGATCTAGGCTAGGTCTAGGGGGTGCTCGAGGCCTTTCTGGGGATAGATTGGCTAGAGCGGCTTGAGGCCGTATCTGGGGAGAGATCGGTTAAAGCCAACCGGTTCGTGGGGATACGAGTCGGTATAGAAAACAAAAAGGATTTTTATTAGTCGCCTCCGATTTCTAGCATCACAGGAATCAAGTTTTGTAAAACATTATTTGATATTAATAAAGCATGTCTATTCATTATTGTTTTACTTGATTTCTCATTGTATTAATCTTGCAATATTTCAAAGTTTTCTAAATATAATCTTAAGTTTTTGAAAACCCTTATTCACCCCCACTCTAAGGGCACCGACCGATCCAACAAGTGGTATCAGAGGGAGGTTATTCCAAATCGGCTTAACAACCGGGAATAATGGCGTCTCATGATCTCGCTTCTACTAGTGGGGTAAATTTTTATGAAGAAGAAAAATCTCCTAAACCACCTTTATTCGAAGGGAAATATTATAAAGGGTGAAAATTATTAATGGAAAAATTTATTAAAACTTTAGATATAGAAGTATGGAACTTAGCAATTATAAGACGTGCGGATGATTCGAATAAAAAGGAACGTCAGCTAAATGCCAAAGCCAAATATTATTTATTTTGTGCACTATCTAATGAAGTTTTCAAATTTGTGTATTGCTTTTCTAGCGCTTATAAAGTATGGAAATTTCTTGAAAAAATGTATGATCTTCCTCTCGCAGGTATGGAACAAACACAGGAGGAAAAGAACGTACAAGCATCCATTATCATCCAAGAAGATCTCTCTCGGAGCGAAGCCATGGAGAATATTGAAATAGAAAAGGAGAACAATACACCAAGGGAAAGGGAAGATATAGATCCATCTATAATGGAGGAAGAACTAAAAGATGACGAAGGAATTTCATGTTCACTATCTGCCTCCTCCAATAGCGCTGTAAGGAAGACTAAATCTTCTTCTTGTGTGATAACTTCCATTTCTAGTTTCAATATACTAAAAACTGCTAAACGTAAGATCAAGAAATTGAAAATCACTATTAAAAAATTACATTTAGAAAATAAGCGATTAAAAGCTAATGTTAATTTAGAATCAAATTGTGATGTGTATTCACCATCTTGTCCTTTACTTGAAAACACAAAACCTTGTTTTGATTGTGATATTATTAAGGAAAGACTTAAGGAACTTGAAAAAGAAATTATTTTTATAAGAGAACAAAATGAAAAATCATGTTTAGAAAATTCATCTTTAAAAAGTAATTGTGCTAAGTGTAAGGACTATGAAATTGAAATAAAAGAGATGGATGAAACATTTGATGAGTATAGGGATAAATATGAAAACATATTGACTCAATTGTTACCACTCTTAAAAATAGCACAATAAATTATAATAAAGCTAGACATAATTTAAAAATCAAGAATGATGAACTAAAATCAAAAATCAACCTGCTTAAGGAAATCATTAAGAAAAATGCTCAAAACATTCATTCACAATCTCAAGGTATATCTAAAAGTAAGTTGAATATAATTTCTCAAAATGTTGATAAATCCAACAAAGGAAATAAAGAATATCAAATGCTTGAAAATAAAATTCCAAATCATTATCATTTACAAAATAACCACTCTCCTAACATAAACTTAAAGATAAACAAATTTCCTATAAAAAATGTTTTGCAAAATCATCATGGAAATTTGATAAATAAGAATAATATTAAACCAATGTTTGAATGGCGGCCAAAAGTTAAAGATGAAACACAAACTCAAATCAAAAGGGCTCATTCAAACATATCTCCCCAAAAGAAAACACGATGTATTTGGGTACCCAAAGGAACCGTCACTCCCGGTCCTCTTTGGATACCTAAATCTCTTATTCATTAGTATCCCATCATTTGCATGAAGTAGAAATCAATTTAAATGAAATACACAAATTTCTACTTCATGATGTGCTTTAATGTCTTTTCTATTTTTTTCTTTTTGTTTTTCTTTTGAACTATCATGTCATGGTCATCCTATACAATTTTGAAAATATGATCTTATCTCTTAAAAGCTCAATAATGTTTATAAAATCAAATTGATCAAAATTCCAAATCATATTTTATTTTCATGACCTATCTTTTATTATTATATTCAATAATTCTAAATATCTTATATTATCCATATGAATCAAACTATAAATTTGCTATAAGATATTTCAAATTAAATCAGGTTATTTGGCTATTAAGATTCTTAGCCTTCACCAACAAGTGGTTTAGTGAAATAACTTGATCTAAAAGAAAATTCAAGATTTAAATAAAAGCTCAACTTTCAATATGGGTGTCATTGTTCACAACAAAAAATTATATTGTGTTTCTCCTTAATATCAAACATGATCTAAATCATCACTATTGTTCATCTATCAAAAATCACATATATATATTCAAAATTCTTAATTAAAGGAAAATCACTAAAATGTATTGAAAGAAGTTATCTTCATAATGAATATTGAATTCACAAACACCACCATGATCTAGTGATATCCTTTGCTAAACATCTCTAAAATCATAATTCATATCAAGAATCATCTATAAACAACTATCACAAATTATATGATAACAATTGACATTATAATTGTTTACCATGGTTGGTGTTATGGCGTATTATGTGTGTATTGTGATATATATTTCTAGTTTAGACCTTTGAATCATTTTGATATCAAATCAATTAGAATTCACTACAACAAATTACACTTTTAGTAAGGACTAAAAACGTTACAAAAGGTAACTAATATCGTTACACAAAGTTTTTGTAACGGAATTTACTTTATGTGACGACCGTTACCTAAGGCTCGACGCTAGAAGTTCTTGTAACGAATTGTTGTTTGTCGTTACAAATAATTTATTTGTGACAAACATTACTTCCTCACAATAAGATGAGTTATAGTAACGAATATTTCGTTACAAATGTTTGACTTCTTCCCCACTAAAGAAAATATATTTATATATCAAATATATGAATATTTCGTTACAAATGTTTGATTTCGTTACAATTGTTATAACATAACAATAATTATTTCGTTACAATTGTTGTATACCTTCCTTACCCAAAAAATTCATTTATATTTTTATATTTTCAATTCCTAATTTAGATGGGTACGCATGATTTTATTATAAATATGAAATATTATTTAAAGTATAATATAGTTTTATATTATGTAATAATTTTTTATATTCATTGAAATATAATTTGTAATTAAAATATTTAAAAATAGAAATCATTATAGGTTTAAAGAACTAATATACTTTTCATATATAAAATTTGAATCTACAGGAAGGGAAAAAAATATGCCAAATTAATAAAAAGAAAATGCATTACAAATATTAAATTTGAAATACTTGCAGTAGCTAGATAGAGTACTAAAGTCATCTCATCTATAACAAAACAATATTACATAACAACAATAAGATCAAGATGTTTTACAAAACACATCAACTTCTACACTTTCTGACTAACGCATCTTCTTCCGTCACTTTTCGCTCCAAGCTCCAACTCCCTAGAAGTAAAAGAGAGCAATTATTAAAGGGGGCAAAAAGATAATATAAAGAGGATTCATGGGTGTGATGTGAAAATGTGTAAGCTTTACAAGACATAAAGGTTTAAAACTAAAACTTAGATGAAATTTAATACAAAAATAGTTCATTTGATCATTACAATACATAAGCATTGAATAAGGTAGCTGAATAAGCAGTTGAAGAACCCTAAACATGCAAGTTCATTTGAGTAATACAATGATAGCAGCAGTTGCAACAAACTACATGAAGCAAATCAAGTGATTAATTCCTATACTACATGAAGCAAAACATTATTCAATAAATAATACTGAATACAGCACAAAACTGGAGTAATTAACCAACAAAAGTACCAATAGTGAATGCTAGTAATTATCATTGTTCTCTCCTGAGCTATATTACCCCATGAAGGTCTGATGAAATAGTAGTTACTCTTTTTCCGTTACTCACTCAATCTTCTGCCAGTTCACAACATACACAACACACTCACTGGACAAAAAATAACACGCACTTCACAACATTCAACGTAGCTCCACACACATTACTCACAGTTGCACACACAACACAAATGCCCAATCTGAGAAAGAGATCAAGTTGCTGTTCATATTTTGATAGGGTTTCAATTGAGGAGGGAGAGATCAGGAAGGGGAGACCTTGTCGTGACCATGAGGGCAGAGGCAGAGGTTGTGAATCCCCAACATCGAGCAAAGCAGAAATACCGAGCCAAAAGCGTTCTGCCTACAGCTTTTTGTGACACATCCAAGCAGATGAATGCATTTTTGTTGCTCCAATGACTAGATATTGCAGAGGAATCTTTGAAGGTAAATTTTTGATTTAATACCTGTAGGAGACGGGATGAGATAGGAATGTTCGTGAGGGCAACATATTTGACTTACCTGCACAGTAAAGAGAAGTTTTTTCTTCAGCTGATTATCGAGAAGTATGAAAAAAATTTGAGATTATGTGTGGGTGATCAGCATATGGGCGTTCACGAATCAAGTTCAAACGACGGTTCATATCGATCAAGTTCAAGCGTCAATTCATACCATCGTATTCACGACCACCACCGCCATGCCAAACGGAGTCGTGACCGTTCAAACCAAAAAACCTGTAATGAGTTCAAATCAATGAGTACAGATTGAAAAATATAACGTCTACATAATTTCATTTTTACTTCCGTGTACGTCTACAGAAAAATATTAAACATATGCTTAGTCAAATATATTTGAGAAACTAAATTTAAATGGGTGGGTCCTATAAGCCACCTTCAAACTAAAGCATGTTTGATCAAATGAAACCTGTACACTTTTATGGTTAGCAAAGGAATTAAAAAATTATATAGAACAATTATGATTGTTTGTATTTGGAACAAATTGAAGATCGTGCCAGAAAAAACTCTGAAAGCAAGTGCAAAGCAATCCTCTTGAAAAGAAAATTTCAAAAAAAATTAACAAAATGTGGAAAAACTTCATAAAATATATTACTAAGAACCATAGAATCCTTCTACAACAATCCTGCCTAAATTCCAATAACCCAAAATCTAATTCTGAGCTGAATACAATTTAATAGAAATCCAAATTTTCTACGAAAATTGTAAATTATATCAATAACTAATAAATGGACAAACACCGATTCGTAGCAAAAAATAAAATATAGGAGAAACCTCCAACCACCAAAGAAGGAAGAGAGCAATCACAGTGATAAAAATAGAAAAAAAAGTAAATAGTTCTAAATAGGAACAAATAATGAGAGACCAAAACACATCTTGTTCCAAGCCTTATCAAATCAACACGGCCAAGATTAAATGCATGGTCCTTTTTGGATGACCACGATTAAATCTAGAGGCTTGAAAGTACTTGTTTCCATTTCTCCACACACACATGACCCCAATTCTCAACAAAATCAAACAACAAATGTGCCCCCATTAAAAAAAATCATGATTCAGAACCAAACCATGCATCGAAAGATCCTAATCTAAGCTTAAACATTTTTTGACCCCATCCAATTTCAACAATAAATGTCTGTTTAATTTGTGACATGGGGTACGACATGCACGACTGTTTTCAAGCGCACATGATTCATCCAAGCATAACATAATTATTGGAGAATGCACTCCGCCATGTTAATTTGAGACGATTAATTAAAATGCAATATTTAACAAATAGTATAGCTTCATAAAATTCACTAAGATCAGTAAGCATCAAAAATAAAAAGACATAGATAATGTAGATATTAAAACAACAATCAAAGAAGAGCCTAAAATGAAGACCATAGACTTGTGAACCACTATAATTTTCATTGCTCGAAAATGAGTTTCCCTCTTACATCTCTCAGGCTTCATACAAATGATAGACTTGTTGATAGACTTGTAAACAATCAAAGAAGAACCTAAAATAATGTCACAATAATAGAAAGAAAAGGACGGTTGAGGATGAAAAAATTCAAGGACATAACATAAAGCTATGCAATACGGGGAGAATGCATACCAATACTTTATTAAAGTCCCCAATCACGACCTTGAAGAATGATAATGATCCTGGAGGAGGCGGCAGAGTTGGCGGCGATGGAGGTGGAGACGGTGGAACTTGCGACAATAGAGAGTTGGGTTTACTCATACATTTCTGTCAATGGCATCAAAAATATTCTAAAGATTCTTCTATGAAACATTTGATCAAACGCCTTGAATGCATATAAAGAAAAAAAAACTGTGGTGTCCAAAATAAAGAAAAAAAAATGAAGAGTACCTGTTCTACCAAAATTGAATCAGAGAAAAGCTCCCCCACTTGAGATCAGAAAGTTGAAGAAGAGATCTTCTCTATGTCGCAACGGGGGGAACTCACCGTAGAAACAATGTAATGAACGGTAAAAATACGTTCCAGCCCTTGCGAATTTGTAACTCGCCGAAACTGCTCCAGGCTTTGATTTTATGAGGCTGCGAAATATGTCGGCGTCAGGCGATGTCGAGAGGAATCATGAGAAGGCTTGGATTGTAGGCGGCAGAGTATGCGAGGAGGGTTTGAGTTCCTGCTGCTGCCTGCAGAGATGATGCGTGGGAGAGGAGTACGTTGGCGCTTTGTCGGAGATCGAGCAGAAGATGGAGTCGGTGGTTCTTCATGGGAGGAGTTTCAGAGAGAAGTCAAACGGCGGAGAATGTCGCGATGGAGTAGTGGGCGAGGAGGGTTTCAACCATGGTATCTGGAGAAGTGTGCTTAGAACACATGGTTTGTGCGGGAATTTTGCCCGCCAAACATTTTAGAGCTCAAAAATTAGGGATTCAAATTAAAGTAGATTTGATGGCCTAGATTTAATCAAAGGTCCCTAATGGATGGTTGCGATTGAATCAATAGGCCTCAAGATACTTCTTTTTAAAAGAGTATATATATCTATATTATATAAAGTAAAACTTTCATGCCCATCTTGAGGCCAAAATACAACCACAAATTCAATCTCAACCGTTGGATCGTGATGATCTGGGCTGCAAATAGCCAAATGTTTGTTTACTCGGGCTGCGAATAGCCAAAAAATCCTAAGGGAGATACTCCCTGCAGCCCTCATAGCCACCCCCTCCCGTTGCCCTTCCCCGCCGCCGCCGGAACGACCGTCGGCCTGACCGGAGGTCACCGGCGAGGTCGCCGGCCTCCGGCGAACTCGGCGGGGTTAGTCCGGTGGCCCTGCCGGAGCGCCGCCGGACCAACCCCGCCGAGTTCATCGGAGGCCGGCGACCTCGCCGGTGACCTCCGGTCAGGCCAACGGTGGTTCCGGCGGCGGCGGAGGCGGAGGGAATAGGCGGGCTGCGGACTACGTTTAAAAAAAAAATTCCTGTACAAAAAATATTAAATATAATGTATATATATATATATTAAATATAATATATTAAATACATATATTAAATATATATATAATACATATAAATTATATATAATATATATATTATTATAAATTATAATTATATAATATATATATATATTATACATAATCTTTAAAATATTTTAAAAATAAAATAAAGAATATTTAATTTTTTAAATTTTATTAACCGGGTGCGTGTCGGGTGCGGGCGAAGCCCGCCGGGTGTCGGGCAGGGTACTATCGCGTGGGGCACGGGGGGCCCCCCGTGCACTGTCACTCGTATATATATATATGTGTATGTGTGTGTGTGTGTGTGTGTGTGTGTGTGTGTGTGTGTGTGTCTGTATGTGTTTGTGTTTGTGTTGGGGTCGTCTGTGCATGTTTATGCATGCATGTGTATGTGTACGTGTATCTGTGTTTGTGTGTATAGTGTATCGGTGTTTATTTATATCTATATCTGTCTGTATGCCTATGTCTGTATGTGCCTATTGGGGTTTGTGTCTATGTCTGTGTATAGTCTATGTGTGTTGATCATGTGTGTCTATATCTGTGTAAAATATGTATGTCTGTGTGTCTATGTCTGTCTGTGCTTGTTGGTTTTTGTGTCTATGTGTCTATGTGTATCTGTGTTTGTGTTGGTTTGTGTCTGTGTCAGTGTTTGTGTCTGTGTCTGTGTGCCTGTGTCTGTGCTTGTGTGTGCCTGTGTCTTTATTTCTATGTTTGTTTGTGCATGTGTGTGTGTCTATGTGTCTGTGTGATCTCTAGCTATGTATGACTATGCATGTGTGCGTCTGTGTCGTTTGTGTCGTCTCTGTGTCTATATGTGTTTGTGCATGTGTGTGTTTGTGTCTGTGTGTTTGTGTTTGTGTGTGTCTGTGTCTGTCTGTATCTATGTCTGTGTCTATGTCTGCCTGTATCTATGTGTGTCGGTGTCTGTGTGCATGTGTATGTGTTTGCATGCATGTGTGCCTGTGTTTGTGTTTGTGTCTTTGTTTATGTGTCTATGTATGTCTGTGTCATCTATCTATGTCTGTCTGTGTCATCTATCTATGTCGGTGTGTGTATGTGTCGGTGTCTGTGTCTGTGTTTGTCTGTGTCGTCTGTGCCACTGTGACGTTACCCCCGCCTCAATAGTACTACTGTCCCAATGTGACGACGCTCATGCCGCTCGCAAATCCCGCACGCGCGAAAATACTCATGCCGCAATAGTACCACATACATGTTTATGTCTAGACTTAAAAGCAAATCTTATTTAAAAGTAATTAATGCTAGCTTAATTATTGAACCACGTGTTTTATTTATCGATATGACATGTATTTATGACTTTCTTTATATCTATTTTCATTAAACCACGTGTCTTCTAGCAATCGATTTGACATGTAATGAGATAATTAATATGATGGTGTGGCAAAGTCGACGAGGAAAGAGAAGATGACGAAACTGTACGTGCAGATGGGTTTGGAGAAACAATTAGCGATATTTTTAATGTTGCAATATTTTTAATGTTACGATATTTATTAGTCATCTTGCGCGCGCCTGTAAGAAAAAGCGCGCTCTGGCCAAAACTTGCATCTGTGTGAAAAATGCACGTCCGCAAAAAAATGCGTGACTGGGCTAAAATGCACTTTGGAGAAAATGAGTACCGATGATTCGAAAATGCGTGTCACGGTAAAAATGCGCTCCCAAGAGAAAATGCGCGCCTGGGAGACAATGCGCCCGGTCAAAAATGCATGCAAGTGCAAAATGCGTGACTGGGCATAAAACGTGCGCTCGGGCAAAAAACGCGCGCCCGAGTGAAAAACACGTGCCCGGCCGAAAAAATACTCTATCGGGCCAAAAAAATGATCTGCCGAGCCCGCGCCGTGCGTGCGCTTGTGCTCGGAGGTGGTCGCGTGCGCGTGTGCACATGAGTGTCTCTGCGTGCGGGGCCCGTGCGCGAAGTTATTTTTATTCTAAAATTATGTTAATAAATTAATGTCAAATTGGCATTTCTTCTTAAATTTAATGTTTTTTATTTTTGAATTTCTTTTTTCATAATTTTATTGAGGGAAATTTTTCTCATTCATGTAAGAGAGAGGGGGAGAGGAAGAAAAACTTTTATAAAAAGGTTTTTAAAGTTTTATAAAAACTTTATATAACTTTATATATCTTTAACTACTATATATAAAGAAAATTTAAAAGGATTTTTTGTTAAAATATAAATATTTTGGAAAAAAATAATTATAAAATTTTGATGTATATTTTTTTACGATCTTTCTGAGTACTCATAAGTATATGTGGCGGGCGAAACCCACCGGGGGTGGGCAAAGCCCGTCGTCGCCGGCCGGGTACTGTAGTATATGGGCGCACCCCGCTCGAATGCGGGCTCAGCCCGCTCACAGCCAGCGAGCACGGGCGAAGCCCGTGCGGAGCTGCTAGTAAAGTTTTATATAAAAACTTTTACGAAATTTTTATAAAAACGTTTAATAAACTTTATATAAAATTTTATACACGTTAGTTTATTTATAATTAAATTTATAATTATAATTTATTATATATGTAATCGGTTATATATATATATATAAATTATAGAGGTACGCCCGTGCTCGATACTCTCCGCTGTGACAGTACCCCAGCAGCGACGGTACCTCCGCCAAAACTGTACTCTCCCACTCTCGCACGCTCGATCGATCAATAACTAACTGTGCATAGGAAAAGCGCACGTGCCCCGCACGACATTAATAACCCCCGCCTCCATGCTATCGCAGTGCGACGACGCTCATTCAGCTCGCAAACCCTTGCGCGCGAAAATACCCAAAATTTAAAATCTTTAGTCTTGTTTTTTTAAACACTACAAAAAAACGTCGTCGTAAATATTTCCTTATAAGTGGTGATAATAAATAAATAAAATTATTTTTTAGTAATAAAATATTTCTATTTATACAAAAATTGAAAACATACATTAGATATTTTTTCATGTTACGATATTTAATTAATAGTCATCTCTCGCGCGCCCGTAAGGCAAATGCATGCTTGGGCTAACAGTACGTGCTTGCACCCAGTTGAAAATGCGTGCCCGGGAAAAAATGCATAACTAGCTAGGCTAAAATGTGCCCGGGTGAGAAAAAGCATTAGGACGAAAAAAAACGCGCCCGAAAAAAAGTGTTTTTTGAAGAAAATGCTCATGAGCGAATAACTTTTGCCCAAACAAAATTGTGCTCCCGAGCCAAAAAGTGTGCGCAGTTAAAAAAACGCGCCCTGACAAAAATGAACTCGGGGGAGAATGAGTGATGATTCGAAAATGCGTTCTCGGGTGAAAATATGATCCCAAGCAAAAAATGCACACCTGAGAGACAATGCGCCCGGGCAAAAATGCATACTATTGCAAAAACACGCCACCAGACAAAGAACGCACGCACAAGTAAAAAAACATGCACGGGCGAAAAAATACGCTCTAGGGCCTAAAATGCGTGCTTATGTTTTAAAATTTAATTAATATATTTATTGTAACAAAACTTTGGTTACCAAAAAATACTAATTGTAAGAAAATTCTAATTGTTACAAATACTTTCATGGTGTTGTTACAATTGCTACTTATTGTGAGGACATTTTACTATTTGTAACGTAAAACTAGTCTTGTTACAAATACCTGCGCTTATTGTAACAAATATTTAGTTATTGTAACGAATCATAAAATACTTGTTACAAAAAATTAAGTTTTTGTAACGATAGCAAAATTTCGTTACTAAATATAGCTATTAGTAACAAATTTTTTCTTCGTTACAATTTAGTCCTTACTAAAAGTGTATTTTGTTGTAGTGATTATCACTCCATTCTAGGTCTTTAAGTTGAAACACAATCAAACTTTGGTATAACATTAATCTCAAACTTATCATTCTAACATTGCCACCTAAAGAATATTTGTGTCTATGTTAGGCTTTATTTGTTTACCAAGATATAAAGGCTAGGTATTCTCATCTATGGCTTATCTATGGTATGATTATGCATGAACATTATTGTTAATCTCTAAAATCATGCATATTTGACTTGTTCATTCATGTACAATCATGCTTACGTTTCCTATCATTTTCAAACTACATTGGTAAATATAAGCCTTAAAATATTAAAATAGAGATATAATGAGATATATCACTTGCAAAGTTTATTCGGAAAAGTCATATACAAAATCGCTAATGTTTCATGCAATGTGGACTATCTAGACATCTCCTAAAATTCTGAAATTTCTGCATGAAGCTACTATTGAGACACCTAATCAGGATCAACAATCAAAATTTTCAAAACCATAAAAAATCACTTGCTGTTTCCCGCGCTAGCGTCGAGGTTCATTTTTCTGTATTTTTTAAATTTCTAAAAATCCCTTAAAATATATAAATCTATATTTTCTACTTTGTTTTGCACTTCTGTGTTTCTTTATTTTTTGAAAAATCAAATACAAAACTATAAAATCCAAATTACAAAAAAATATGTTTTGTTTTTGTTTTTGTTTGTCATTTTTTATGCAAAGATCAAATACAAAAATACAAAATTACAAAAATATGCTTTTATTTGTTTACAAAAATCAAACACAAAAGTATAAAACAACAATTTATCAAAAATTGTTATTTTTGAACTTAACTTTTTACTTACATCTTGTGAAAGGGTGATTTGGGCTATCATCCCATCATATCACCTAGTACCGGGCGAACCTCTCACAAGGTAGTCCTCGGGAAGTCCAAGATCAATCTTATGAGCTCAAACTTTAATTCAAAATTATTTCTCAAAAATATTGTATGGACTTCATTGAAAATCAAGCATGATTTAATCTATTATTTAGAACTTCTATAACGTTGCAATTTATCTTTTCAAACTACTTTGAACATTGCTTTCATCATGCTTTGATACATCTATTAATATGTGCATCAATTATATTGTAAAAGTTGTGTAGAACTATGCATAGCATGCCTCTAAGTATGAGTAAATGTTTTATGTTTGATAATTATCTTTATTCACTCACTTTTTTTGGCATTGTCTACATTTGTGTTTAAATCTAAGAATGCTTGTGTATGTTTTGTATTAGTACAATGAATTAAAATTGCACAAGTATCTTCCCTACACTCCTTTATTTGCACTTTTAAAAATTAAGAAAAGTGGTTATCTTTCTCATAAATTATATTGGTTTGCAAAACAAGTGTATTCGGAGAACTTTGCACAAAACAAAAATCATGAAATAATTTGACAAAGTTAACTCCACCAAGCACTACTTGAACCTCCTGATAAGTCTTAATAAGCATTGTGAGGTTGAGCACCTTGGAAAGAATAATAGTATCTTGTGCAAACCATATCTTTCTTTCAAAATAAAAACCACTTATTCTTAAGTACACCGGATCACAATAAAAAAAAACAAGAATAAAATTATATGATCCCCCATGCACTACTTTGCACCCTGATAAGTCTTAATGAGCATTGTGTGTGCATAGCACCTTGGTTGTTGTACATTTTTCTTTGTGCATTGAAGTGAGTGGAAGTAAAATTATTTGTGTTTTATTGTGCTCTTTACTTTACATATTACTTGTATTTTTGATTAAAACATTTGTTTACTCTACTCAAAAATACACTTATGTGCACATCATTATCTTCCATAACACTTCTTCTCATGAGTATTGGATCCTAATGCAAACTCTATACTACTCTTTACTTATGAAATGCACTAGATAACCTAGCATGCTTTCTATAATGTTTGGTATGACTTGAAATTGTGAATTGAAATAACATTGTAGTAATCTCTTTGTGATAGTATTATTTCATGCTTGGTTATTTTTGTCAACCATAAAAGATTTTCATTGAAACATGATTTACATAAACATCTTCTTTTTGAAATTAAACTCCTATATCTTTTTATGGATTATTCTTGATTACAATAAGATGCTTCATGTATTTCTACAAGTCTTCCGCATCATCACCATATCACTTTTACCTTGCGCTTTCATGCTCATATCAAGTCTTAAATCTCAATTTTTTTTAAAAACAAATGGTAGACTTGCTTGGTAAAATTTATATTGGTTGTTCTAACACGCATATCATTTTTATGCTTAAAACTCTGATTTATTTCTATGTAAACTTTTATGCTAAACACTCCTCCAACATGTAAAATATTGCTTATAACAACATCCTCTTATTATTGAAGTTCAAATCAAACTTTACTTTTGTGTTTCTAATTGCTAAAAGGATGTTGTTTCTTTCTTCCAAAAATGCTTTAACTATTATCTTTATAAAGTTTGAAACTCAAAACACATCTATTTTTGAACTCTTATTATGATGTTTGTTTTTCGAAATCTTCCGCAATGCTCAAACTCTGATTCATTCATGAATTTTAATATTGCTAAGAGTATTTTATTTTCAAATAAAAATCCATGAATTTTCCCATTAGATTTAAATGCTTAATGTTTCCAATAATTATTATCCATGACTTCATTTCTCACCATAGCGGGGGCGTAGGGTTGTAGACATTAGATAACCTTATCTCTAGTCATGTCTTGTCCTTAACCGGGGAAGGGTTCCAGTGGGGCCTTGCGAGGCACTGGGGGGAAAGAGTGCTGGGTTGAGTTTTGTCTAGTGTTTGCATATGGGACTAACACCCCAACCTACGGCTTGTTTGCAGCTCTTCATGCTCATCCGTCACTTAGTACGGGGCTAGGGTGTTTACATATTGTATGGGTAGACTGGTTACTTGGAAATCATTATTGTTTATGCTTAAAACTCTTATTTAAAGGGGAAATCATTATTTTTTTGGTACAACTCTGATATATAAAAGGGGGAGAACTATAAACAAAAGGGATAAAATAAGTCATAACTCTGATCATTTTCAATGAAAGACAAGTCTAAAACTCCTTATCATTTACTTAAAAAGCTCGATCATGCCTTCTCTTTTACTTACACATTTTTAGTGCTTTGTTTCCCTACCCACTTTTGCTAATAACAAAGGGGGAGAACTAACATGATAAAATGCAAAAGGGGGAGAACTAACATGATAAATATAACCCGCTATCAAAAACCCAACATGACAAATTAAGATGATAGCTTACATATTAGGGGAGCATTCACTTAGGGGGAGCATGTATTTAGGGGGAGCAAGTCTAACATGCTAGAATCAATTATTATCCTAAGTCATCACTCTCACACACACACAAGTATAGTTTCATCATGCTTATCTATTAATGCTTTGATTTATCATTAATGGATTTGTTATTATCAAAAGGGGGAGTTTGTTGGAACATGGTCTTCCGCATCTCCTAGGTTTGAGAATAACAAATCCTATGTGTATTTGATCTTGTGTGTTCAAGTGTGCAGGTTTACTAGGTCCACATGACTCAAGGAGTACACCTGATGACTGCCCCCAAAATTGAGGTCAAAATTCGAAGAGGCTCACTAGCGCCGGCGGTAGCAACTAGCGCCGGGCGCTAGCGATGATGAGCGCGTTTCTGGGAGCTGTTATGGAAGGCGCTAACGCCTGGCGGTAGCGGATAACGCCGGCGGTATCGGTGAACACAGAAGGAATGAAAGCCTCGTTGCCGCGGATTAAAGATCCTGCCGCACAAGAAGTTTCTTAATCAGGGATAGCGCCGGCGGTAGCTACTAGCGCTGGCGGTGGCATGGCGCACAAGAGGCATGGAGCAAATTGTTGCCACGGATGGGAGATTCGGCCGCGCAAGATCATTCCTAATCCGGGCTAGCGCCGACGGTAGTGTGAAGGCTATAAATTGGATGCTTTGGCTCCGAATTCTTCATCCTCCTCCAATCCCAAACTCCAGAGCTTCGTGTCACAGCAGAGAGAGGAAGATTCAGAGCAATACTCCCACAATTCCATAAAGCCTTAAGGAGATCCATGGAGAAGATTTCAACACGCGTCATCATCGTGACAAAAGGCCGCATCGACTTCGATCATACTCTGCGGGCCTTCGTCCACTTCTCCAAGAGATCCACATAGAGGGAGTTTTTATATTATTGTCTTTTTCATTTCATATCTTTTCTGTAAACGGTAGTGAAATCGCCTCGTGTTGGCGACTAGGTCTGGGGTAGGACTTAGGGCTGAAAATCGCCTCGTGTTGGCGACTAGATCTAGGCTAGGTCTAGGGGGTGCTCGAGGCCTTTCTGGGGATAGATTGGCTAGAGCGGCTTGAGGCCGTATCTGTGGAGAGATCGGCTAAAGCCAACCGGTTCGTGGGGATACGAGTCGGTATAGAAAACAAAAAGGATTTTTATTAGTCGGATCCGTTTTCTAGCGTCACAGGAATCAAGTTTTGTAAAACATTATTTGATATTAATAAAGCATGTCTATTCATTATTGTTTTACTTGATTTCTCATTGTATTAATCTTGCAATATTTCAAAGTTTTCTAAATATAATCTTAAGTTTTTGAAAACCCTTATTCACCCCCCCTCTAAGGGCACCGACCGATCCAACAGGGGAATGCAAGCCAATCATCATAAAAGGAGTTGATGGTCTCGCCCGCCGACGGGCGTCTGCATGACCACCCCTCAGGGAGGCAGGAACTCCTGAAGGCCAAGAGGTCTTCCTTAGACACCTTTCCCACAGGGAAAGAGCACCCTGAGAAGTTGGCCGCGCTTTGCTCCCGACCGTTCCTCGTGACAGGTGGGCGGTTGGATGCCATCTAGCAGGAGTGATAGGAAGAGATAGAACTGGCTGCAGGAGGAAGGTGAGGCAAGGGGAGAAATGAAGGTGAGGACCTAGAAGTAGAAGGGTGGCGTATTTATAGGGGGAGATAAAAGAGAAGGCGAGTGGACCACGGGGCCCACTCGCCCAAGGGCATGGAGGGGGAGTGGACCAGGGGGTCCACTCGCCCCGGGCGAATGGACCGCAAGGCCCACTCGCCCCGAGCACAGGCGAGTGAACCTTGAGGTCCACTCGCCCGGCGCACAGGGGTGGACCTCATGGTCCACTCGCCCGGCAGAGGTAGGAGGACCTTGCAGTCCTCTAGCCTAGTGTAAGGATGTGGACCGAGGGGTCCCTCCACCTATGCCTCCCCCTGACACCACTCGATCGCTTCATCCTAAGGTCGTCCACTCTATGTCTCTACCTAATGTCCGCTAGTCAACCGTTTCAGCATCACGCTGCTCACCCTGCCTGTTAGTTAACCAAAGGACAACGACTTAAACAAGACATGAATCAGTAGAGTTATTGAAATGAACATAACATAGGCATGACGAAATAAATGGTCCGACCGCAAAGCAGATGAAACTGCTATGGCGGGCCAGTCCTTATTATTACATATCAAATAGTAGATCACCGAAAAGAAAAATAGCTAACGCGCCATCCACTTCTAGTAGCCCTGGTCTTGGGTAAAGGGGACCCCCCCCCCCCCCCCCCCCCCACGCGTGGATTCAAAGCACGCCTTGGCTGAGGCAAGCTCCTCGCCCACGGTGCGCACGGTGGCCTCCACCCGGCGAAAGTGATCCTCGAACGGTGTCGTCATGCCCCCAAACGCGAGCCGAACCTCTCCCCGTAGCAGGTTGAGTTCAACCTCCAACCTCTCCACTCGGCGCTCCAGTACGCAAACACGGGCGAGGGGGTCGGGCCCGGAAGACAGCCTCCCCTCCCGCAACTCCTGGGTATGTGTATCCAAATGGCCTAGGCGCTCGAGTACGTTGGATCGGTCCTCAGTGTGCTCCTCGACCGCAATAGGAGAGCGGAGTGGCGCCGAAACCTTCCTGCGGCTCGATTGACCCGTCGAGGTTTTATCCCCCCAACAGGAGGGTTATAGTGAGCAGTTGAGAGGGCGGCAGGTTCCTGAATGAAGGGAACAGGGCCCACCCGAGCGTCTGCACCCGCCCCCTCTATCAGTCTTCGGGCCCCTTCGATGTCATCCGCGAGAAGCTGTGAGCAGTTAAGAAACGCTTCATCATTGTTGTGTCACGGTCGCAAGTGTGGGACAAAAACAAGAAAAGAACCGATACCGTATCAATCTCCAGGCCTCGGACAAATTCGGTCGTCCCATGGGAGGATGACGACGCCACCTCCTTCACCGGCTCAGGGCGGGACTTCTTCCGAGGTGATCGCACCGCTGACCGGGTAGGGGAGGACGAAGGGCCATGAACCAGAGCTTTGAGTTCCATCAGGTCGGCTTGATTTTTCCCAGCAAGAGCCTTGAAGCGAGCCCTGAAGTCTCGAGGTGGATCCATCTAGTTCGAGAAGGGGGAGGAATCGGAGGAGTCCTCAGGAATGGTGCTCTCCTTGCCTCCCTCTTCGAGGGGTTTTATAGCCATCGGGCGGAGCCCTCCAAAGATTCCCTCCGGGTCCCACCTACTCGTCCAATAGGTGGGTTGTACTTTCTTTCCGAGCTTGGGACAAGCTCGCAAAGAGCGGGGATTGTGTACAACCCTCATATTTTCCGAGTCGGTGTGACCCGACCCGGGTGAGGCCGAGACAGTGAAGGTAGCCGAAACGGGCAAAACGACCGCGCTGAAACCGTCGAGACCGGTTAAGGCAAAAAGAGGCAGTGGGGAAAGCAGAGGGAGCACCCGCTCCCCCGACTCCCTTCGGGCGAGTGGGAGGAGCCTTCCCACTCGCCCGGTCCTCTTTGGGCGAGTGGGAGGGGCTCTCCCACTCGTCGGCCCTATGCAGAGGGAGTAGGAGGAGCTCTCCCACTCGCCGGGCGAGTGGGAGAGGTCCTCCCACTCACCGCCCCCTTTAGGAGAGTGGGAGGGGCCCTCCCACTCGCCAGGCGAATGGGAGAGGACCTCCCACTCGTCGGCCCCCTTTGGGGGCGAGTGGGAGAGGCTCTCCCACTCGCCGCCCACTTTGGGCGAGTGGGGGGGGGGACCCCCTGTAACATCCCCCGAACTACTAGGCCCCTAGATGATTTTTGTCATGACAAGTCATGACAAAAATAGGATAAGTGACTTAGAACCCTAGGATGAAAATGGAAGAGGTGAAAAACTCATGGTGTGCACTTAGCCATCATGATCCACCCTAATGAGAAGTGAACCAAAAGGGAGGATAAAATATCTTATAAACCCCACATAACTATGAATAGTTCATATGGTGGGTTAAGTACACAAAGTGGGCCAGGAAGGCCCTATGAACTCATTAAAATGAGAAGGAATGCACTTTGGGGTGCAAATAACAAAAATGGATGTCCTAACCTAGAGGTGACCAAGAGACTTCAAAAAGCCAACATAACCTCACCATGATCCCTATGACCAACTAGGAGGGCAAGTAGACCACTAGGGACCCTTGGGGTCAACCAATTTGGTCAAATTGACCAAAAGTCAACTGTGAGCAATCTTAGGTCAAATCACCATAATAAAGGGCAATTGAACCCCAATTGATCAAATTGAAGCCACTCTCATATGGCAACCTCCCTAAGGGACCTAATGAACCCAAAAGCCCCATCATAGGGGCATCATTTTGGAGAAATTGGGTCAATCACTAAAAAGCCCCGAATTGAACTAAATGTGCTAAAAACCTAAATTGACCTTCAATTGATCTAGTATAATCAAATTGATCTCCCCTAAACCCTAAGGGGGAGTATATGAGACCTAATTGGACCAGGGGGTGCATTCAACCAAGGAGAATTAGGGCAAAATCAACAAAATACCCAAATTGTCCCTATAGGCAATTAAGTGCACTCAAGCCCCCAATTGACCCCACCTTGACTCAATTCTTTTGGAGTAGGTCCATAGGGTCTTAAGGAGTAATGTGGGTCAACCAAATTGGTGGTATGACATGAGGTCAAGCCCAAACCCCAAATTATTCAATTAGCCAACCCTTGATCAAGGGAGCTTGAACCTAGCCCAAGTCATTAGACTTGGCTCAACCTCACTTAACCAAGCCCACAAAGGGGTTGGTCTGCCTTGGGCACAATCGGGTCCAAGGAGGGGTGCACCAAAGGTGGTGGCCGGCCACCACTAAGAGTGAATTCAAGGTGAATTCATAGAGGGGTGGCCACTTGGCCACCACTCCCTATTTTCTGGTCTTCCCTCAACCTTCCCAAGGAGTTCCAGCAGGGAGAGGTCTGAGCTGGCCGCCGCAGATAGGGTAGGGAGGAGAAAGCTGCCGGCCACATTAATGGCAAAACTCCAAGGAAGTTCAAATGGGCTCGATTTTCCCCTCCCCTGACCGGCTATTGAAGAGAGGAGCTGAACCAAGCTGAGCTGGAGCCATGGCAGTGGCTGCTGAGGGCGGTGTCACCATTGGTGAAATCGCCGGATTTGATATCCGGCGATATACACCTCCTCCCCCTCATCTCTCCCTCTCACCACGTTCAGGAGCTTCCAAGCAGTCGAGCCCCCCTTCCAGAGCAAGTTTTCGTCCTCAGCTGCACGAGATAGCCATGGATGCCGGGAACAGGGACGCACTCTTCCTCCGCCGCAACACCCGCCGCCAAGGCCGTGCTCAGGCAAGTTCCTTTCCCCCTCCACCTGTGCTAGTATCTAGATTCATTTAGGAGAGAAATCGGGCTCAATTGAGCCCGATCCCATGTGAGATAGAGGGAGATTTCTCGAGCATTTCTTCTTGCTCGGGATCGCCGGAGAGGCCATCTCCGGTGGCCGTGTCACCGCCTGGCGTTAGCCACCACCTCAACGGAGGTGGTGGAGGCGGTGGCCGGCGGTAGGGTGCTGCAGATTGCCGGAAAATGCCCCGCAAATCGGCTCAGGCGCGTGAGATCTGGGCTGTTGGCTCATCGGGGACGATGAACCCTGGCCGTCCGATCTGGCTGAATTTTTATTCGCAGCCCATGAAATGAATGAAATCATAATGTTTGATTAATTGTCACACCTTTAGCCGATTTTGTATGCTGAAATTGAAGGCCTTAGAGGCCATATCATGAAAAGTTAGAAGAGACAACATTTGTAGCCCTATGGGTCTACTTTCTGTAGGAATTGAGATCAAGTGATTTGGAGCTCTACAGCTCCTTGTAGAGCCATTTTACTAAGACTGCTCATTATGTCTATTAGCAAACCATAATATTTTTGCCTAGGATTTTAATGTACGTTGCATGCTATTTTTGAAGGCCTTAGAGGCCATATCATGAAAAGTTGGCAGAGACAACTTTTGTTGCTCTTGATGTCTACATTCTGTAGGATTTGAGATCAAGTGATTTGGAGCAATACTGCTCCTTGTAGAGCCATTCTACTAAGACTGCTCATTTTGCCTATTGGCAAACCATTTAATCCTATCTAGGTTCTTAATCAGTTTGCATGCTGTTTTTGAAGGCCTTAGAGGCCATATTTGCAAAAGGGTCAGAGACAACATTTGTAGCCCTATGGGTCTACTTTCTGTAGGATTTGAGATCAAGTGATTTGGAGCTCTACAACTCCTTGTAGAGCCATTTTACTAAGACTGCTCATTATGTCTATTAGCAAACCATAATATTTTTGCCTAGGATTTTAATGTACTTTGCATGCTATTTTTGAAGGCCTTAGAGGCCATATCATGAAAAGTTGGAAGGGACAACTTTTGTTTCTCTTGATGTCTACATTCTGTAGGATTTGAGATCAAGTGATTTGGAGCAATACTGCTCCTTGTAGAGCCATTCTACTAAGACTGCTCATTTTGCCTATTGGCAAACCATTTAATCCTATCTAGGTTCTTAATCAGTTTGCATGCTGTTTTTGAAGGCCTTAGAGGCCATATTTGCAAAACGGGTCAGAGACAACATTTGTAGCCCTATGGGTCTACTTTCTGTAGGATTTGAGATCAAGTGATTTGGAGCTCTACAGCTCCTTGTAG
Source organism: Dactylorhiza incarnata (assembly GCA_033032865.1). Taxonomy (NCBI): domain Eukaryota; kingdom Viridiplantae; phylum Streptophyta; class Magnoliopsida; order Asparagales; family Orchidaceae; genus Dactylorhiza; species Dactylorhiza incarnata. Next base: position 1,271,313 of record JAWHQI010000290.1, read on the forward strand.
AGCCATTTTACTAAGACTGCTCATTATGTCTATTAGCAAACCATAATATTTTTGCCTAGGATTTTAATGTACTTTGCATGCTATTTTTGAAGGCCTTAGAGGCCATATCATGAAAAGTTGGCAGAGACAACTTTTGTTTCTCTTGATGTCTACATTCTGTAGGATTTGAGATCAAGTGATTTGGAGCAATACTGCTCCTTGTAGAGCCATTCTACTAAGACTGCTCATTTTGCCTATTGGCAAACCATTTAATCCTATCTAGGTTCTTAATCAGTTTGCATGCTGTTTTTGAAGGCCTTAGAGGCCATATTTGCAAAAGGGTCAGAGACAACATTTGTAGCCCTATGGGTCTACTTTCTGTAGGATTTGAGATCAAGTGATTTCGAGCTCTACAGCTCCTTGTAGAGCCATTTTACTAAGACTGCTCATTATGTCTATTAGCAAACCATAATATTTTTGCCTAGGATTTTAATGTACTTTGCATGCTATTTTTGAAGGCCTTAGATGCCATATCATGAAAAGTTGGAAGAGACAACTTTTGTTTCTCTTGATGTCTACATTCTGTAGGATTTGAGATCAAGTGATTTGGAGCAATACTGCTCCTTGTAGAGCCATTCTACTAAGACTGCTCATTTTGCCTATTGGCAAACCATTTAATCCTATCTAGGTTCTTAATCAGTTTGCATGCTGTTTTTGAAGGCCTTAGAGGCCATATTTGCAAAACGGGTCAGAGACAACATTTGTAGCCCTATGGGTCTACTTTCTGTAGGATTTTAGATCAAGCGATTTGGAGCTCTACAGCTCCTTTTAGAGCCATTTTACTAAGACTGCTCATTATGTCTATTAGCAAACCATAATATTTTTGCCTAGGATTTTAATGTACTTTGCATGCTATTTTTGAAGGCCTTAGAGGCCATATCATGAAAAGTTGGCAGAGACAACTTTTGTTTCTCTTGATGTCTACATTCTGCAGGATATGAGATCAAGTGATTTGGAGCAATACTGCTCCTTGTAGAGCCATTCTACTAAGACTGCTCATTTTGCCTATTGGCAAACCATTTAATCCTATCTAGGTTCTTAATCAGTTTGCATGCTGTTTTTGAAGGCCTTAGAGGCCATATTTGCAAAAGGGTCAGAGACAACATTTGTAGCCCTATGGGTCTACTTTCTGTAGGATTTGAGATCAAGTGATTTGGAGCTCTACATCTCCTTGTAGAGCCATTTTACTAAGACTGCTCATTATGTCTATTAGCAAACCATAATATTTTTGCCTAGGATTTTAATGTACTTTGCATGCTATTTTTGAAGGCCTTAGAGGCCATATCATGAAAAGTTGGAAGAGACAACTTTTGTTTCTCTTGATGTCTACATTCTGTAGGATTTAAGATCAAGTGATTTGGAGCAATACTGCTCCTTGTAGAGCCATTCTACTAAGACTGCTCATTTTGCCTATTGGCAAACCATTTAATCCTATCTAGGTTCTTAATCAGTTTGCATGCTGTTTTTGAAGGCCTTAGAGGCCATATTTGCAAAACGGGTCAGAGACAACATTTGTAGCCCTATGGGTCTACTTTCTGTAGGATTTGAGATCAAGTGATTTGGAGCTCTACAGCTCCTTGTAGAGTCATTTTTTTCTAGGACTGCTCATTTTGTCTATTAGCAAACCACATAATCATGTCTAGGTTTTTAATGTAGTTGCATGCTATTTTTGAAGGCCTTAGAGGCCATATCATGAAAAGTTGGCAGAGACAACTTTTGTTGCTCTTGATGTCTACATTCTGTAGGATTTGAGATCAAGTGATTTGGAGCAATACTGCTCCTTGTAGAGCCATTCTACTAAGACTGCTCATTTTGCCTATTGGCAAACCATTTAATCCTATCTAGGTTCTTAATCAGTTTGCATGCTGTTTTTGAAGGCCTTAGAGGCCATATTTGCAAAACGGGTCAGATACAACATTTGTAGCCCTATGGGTCTACTTTCTGTAGGATTTGAGATCAAGTGATTTTGAGCTCTACAGCTCCTTGTAGAGCCATTTTACTAAGACTGCTCATTATGTCTATTAGCAAACCGTAATATTTTTGCCTAGGATTTTAATGTACTTTGCATGCTATTTTTGAAGGCCTTAGAGGCCATATCATGAAAAGTTGGCAGAGACAACTTTTGTTTCTCTTGATGTCTACATTCTGTAGGATTTGAGATCAAGTGATTTGGAGCAATACTGCTCCTTGTAGAGCCATTCTACTAAGACTGCTCATTTTGCCTATTGGCAAACCATTTAATCCTATCTAGGTTCTTAATCAGTTTGCATGCTGTTTTTGAAGGCCTTAGAGGCCATATTTGCAAAAAGGGTCAGAGACATCATTTGTAGCCCTATGGGTCTACTTTCTGTAGGATTTGAGGTCAAGTGATTTGGAGCTCTACAGCTCCTTGTAGAGCCATTTTACTAAGACTGCTCATTATGTCTATTAGCAAACCATAATATTTTTGCCTAGGATTTTAATGTACTTTGCATGCTATTTTTGAAGGCCTTAGAGGCCATATCATGAAAAGTTGGCAGATACAACTTTTGTTGCTCTTGATGTCTACATTCTGTAGGATTTGAGATCAAGTGATTTGGAGCAATACTGCTCCTTGTAGAGCCATTCTACTAAGACTGCTCATTTTGCCTATTGGCAAACCATTTAATCCTATCTAGGTTCTTAATCAGTTTGCATGCTGTTTTTGAAGGCCTTAGAGGCCATATTTGCAAAAAGGGTCAGAGACAACATTTGTAGCCCTATGGGTCTACTTTCTGTAGGATTTGAGATCAAGTGATTTGGAGCTCTACAGCTCCTTGTAGAGCCATTTTTTTCTAGGACTGCTCATTTTGTCTATTAGCAAACCACATAATCATGTCTAGGTTTTTAATGTAGTTGCATGCTATTTTTGAAGGCCTTAGAGGCCATATCATGAAAAGTTGGCAGAGACAACTTTTGTTGCTCTTGATGTCTACATTCTGTAGGATTTGAGATCAAGTGATTTGGAGCAATACTGCTCCTTGTAGAGCCATTCTACTAAGACTGCTCATTTTGCCTATTGGCAAACCATTTAATCCTATCTAGGTTCTTAATCAGTTTGCATGCTGTTTTTGAAGGCCTTAGAGGCCATATTTGCAAAACGGGTCAGATACAACATTTGTAGCCCTATGGGTCTACTTTCTGTAGGATTTGAGATCAAGTGATTTTGAGCTCTACAGCTCCTTGTAGAGCCATTTTACTAAGACTGCTCATTATGTCTATTAGCAAACCGTAATATTTTTGCCTAGGATTTTAATGTACTTTGCATGCTATTTTTGAAGGCCTTAGAGGCCATATCATGAAAAGTTGGCAGAGACAACTTTTGTTTCTCTTGATGTCTACATTCTGTAGGATTTGAGATCAAGTGATTTGGAGCAATACTGCTCCTTGTAGAGCCATTCTACTAAGACTGCTCATTTTGCCTATTGGCAAACCATTTAATCCTATCTAGGTTCTTAATCAGTTTGCATGCTGTTTTTGAAGGCCTTAGAGGCCATATTTGCAAAAAGGGTCAGAGACATCATTTGTAGCCCTATGGGTCTACTTTCTGTAGGATTTGAGGTCAAGTGATTTGGAGCTCTACAGCTCCTTGTAGAGCCATTTTACTAAGACTGCTCATTATGTCTATTAGCAAACCATAATATTTTTGCCTAGGATTTTAATGTACTTTGCATGCTATTTTTGAAGGCCTTAGAGGCCATATCATGAAAAGTTGGCAGATACAACTTTTGTTGCTCTTGATGTCTACATTCTGTAGGATTTGAGATCAAGTGATTTGGAGCAATACTGCTCCTTGTAGAGCCATTCTACTAAGACTGCTCATTTTGCCTATTGGCAAACCATTTAATCCTATCTAGGTTCTTAATCAGTTTGCATGCTGTTTTTGAAGGCCTTAGAGGCCATATTTGCAAAAAGGGTCAGAGACAACATTTGTAGCCCTATGGGTCTACTTTCTGTAGGATTTGAGATCAAGTGATTTGGAGCTCTACAGCTCCTTGTAGAGCCATTTTTTTCTAGGACTGCTCATTTTGTCTATTAGCAAACCACATAATCATGTCTAGGTTTTTAATGTAGTTGCATGCTATTTTTGAAGGCCTTAGAGGCCATATCATGAAAAGTTGGCAGAGACAACTTTTGTTGCTCTTGATGTCTACATTCTGTAGGATTTGAGATCAAGTGATTTGGAGCAATACTGCTCCTTGTAGAGCCATTCTACTAAGACTGCTCATTTTGCCTATTGGCAAACCATTTAATCCTATCTAGGTTCTTAATCAGATTGCATGCTGTTTTTGAAGGCCTTAGAGGCCATATTTGCAAAAAGGGTCAGAGACATCATTTGTAGCCCTATGGGTCTACTTTCTGTAGGATTTGAGGTCAAGTGATTTGGAGCTCTACAGCTCCTTGTAGAGCCATTTTACTAAGACTGCTCATTATGTCTATTAGCAAACCATAATATTTTTGCCTAGGATTTTAATGTACTTTGCATGCTATTTTTGAAGGCCTTAGAGGCCATATCATGAAAAGTTGGCAGATACAACTTTTGTTGCTCTTGATGTCTACATTCTGTAGGATTTGAGATCAAGTGATTTGGAGCAATACTGCTCCTTGTAGAGCCATTCTACTAAGACTGCTCATTTTGCCTATTGGCAAACCATTTAATCCTATCTAGGTTCTTAATCAGTTTGCATGCTGTTTTTGAAGGCCTTAGAGGCCATATTTGCAAAAAGGGTCAGAGACAACATTTGTAGCCCTATGGGTCTACTTTCTGTAGGATTTGAGATCAAGTGATTTGGAGCTCTACAGCTCCTTGTAGAGCCATTTTTTTCTAGGACTGCTCATTTTGTCTATTAGCAAACCACATAATCATGTCTAGGTTTTTAATGTAGTTGCATGCTATTTTTGAAGGCCTTAGAGGCCATATCATGAAAAGTTGGCAGAGACAACTTTTGTTGCTCTTGATGTCTACATTCTGTAGGATTTGAGATCAAGTGATTTGGAGCAATACTGCTCCTTGTAGAGCCATTCTACTAAGACTGCTCATTTTGCCTATTGGCAAACCATTTAATCCTATCTAGGTTCTTAATCAGTTTGCATGCTGTTTTTGAAGGCCTTAGAGGCCATATTTGCAAAACGGGTCAGATACAACATTTGTAGCCCTATGGGTCTACTTTCTGTAGGATTTGAGATCAAGTGATTTTGAGCTCTACAGCTCCTTGTAGAGCCATTTTACTAAGACTGCTCATTATGTCTATTAGCAAACCGTAATATTTTTGCCTAGGATTTTAATGTACTTTGCATGCTATTTTTGAAGGCCTTAGAGGCCATATCATGAAAAGTTGGCAGAGACAACTTTTGTTTCTCTTGATGTCTACATTCTGTAGGATTTGAGATCAAGTGATTTGGAGCAATACTGCTCCTTGTAGAGCCATTCTACTAAGACTGCTCATTTTGCCTATTGGCAAACCATTTAATCCTATCTAGGTTCTTAATCAGTTTGCATGCTGTTTTTGAAGGCCTTAGAGGCCATATTTGCAAAAAGGGTCAGAGACATCATTTGTAGCCCTATGGGTCTACTTTCTGTAGGATTTGAGGTCAAGTGATTTGGAGCTCTACAGCTCCTTGTAGAGCCATTTTACTAAGACTGCTCATTATGTCTATTAGCAAACCATAATATTTTTGCCTAGGATTTTAATGTACTTTGCATGCTATTTTTGAAGGCCTTAGAGGCCATATCATGAAAAGTTGGCAGATACAACTTTTGTTGCTCTTGATGTCTACATTCTGTAGGATTTGAGATCAAGTGATTTGGAGCAATACTGCTCCTTGTAGAGCCATTCTACTAAGACTGCTCATTTTGCCTATTGGCAAACCATTTAATCCTATCTAGGTTCTTAATCAGTTTGCATGCTGTTTTTGAAGGCCTTAGAGGCCATATTTGCAAAAAGGGTCAGAGACAACATTTGTAGCCCTATGGGTCTACTTTCTGTAGGATTTGAGATCAAGTGATTTGGAGCTCTACAGCTCCTTGTAGAGCCATTTTTTTCTAGGACTGCTCATTTTGTCTATTAGCAAACCACATAATCATGTCTAGGTTTTTAATGTAGTTGCATGCTATTTTTGAAGGCCTTAGAGGCCATATCATGAAAAGTTGGCAGAGACAACTTTTGTTGCTCTTGATGTCTACATTCTGTAGGATTTGAGATCAAGTGATTTGGAGCAATACTGCTCCTTGTAGAGCCATTCTACTAAGACTGCTCATTTTGCCTATTGGCAAACCATTTAATCCTATCTAGGTTCTTAATCAGTTTGCATGCTGTTTTTGAAGGCCTTAGAGGCCATATTTGCAAAACGGGTCAGATACAACATTTGTAGCCCTATGGGTCTACTTTCTGTAGGATTTGAGATCAAGTGATTTTGAGCTCTACAGCTCCTTGTAGAGCCATTTTACTAAGACTGCTCATTATGTCTATTAGCAAACCGTAATATTTTTGCCTAGGATTTTAATGTACTTTGCATGCTATTTTTGAAGGCCTTAGAGGCCATATCATGAAAAGTTGGCAGAGACAACTTTTGTTTCTCTTGATGTCTACATTCTGTAGGATTTGAGATCAAGTGATTTGGAGCAATACTGCTCCTTGTAGAGCCATTCTACTAAGACTGCTCATTTTGCCTATTGGCAAACCATTTAATCCTATCTAGGTTCTTAATCAGTTTGCATGCTGTTTTTGAAGGCCTTAGAGGCCATATTTGCAAAAAGGGTCAGAGACATCATTTGTAGCCCTATGGGTCTACTTTCTGTAGGATTTGAGGTCAAGTGATTTGGAGCTCTACAGCTCCTTGTAGAGCCATTTTACTAAGACTGCTCATTATGTCTATTAGCAAACCATAATATTTTTGCCTAGGATTTTAATGTACTTTGCATGCTATTTTTGAAGGCCTTAGAGGCCATATCATGAAAAGTTGGCAGATACAACTTTTGTTGCTCTTGATGTCTACATTCTGTAGGATTTGAGATCAAGTGATTTGGAGCAATACTGCTCCTTGTAGAGCCATTCTACTAAGACTGCTCATTTTGCCTATTGGCAAACCATTTAATCCTATCTAGGTTCTTAATCAGTTTGCATGCTGTTTTTGAAGGCCTTAGAGGCCATATTTGCAAAAAGGGTCAGAGACAACATTTGTAGCCCTATGGGTCTACTTTCTGTAGGATTTGAGATCAAGTGATTTGGAGCTCTACAGCTCCTTGTAGAGCCATTTTTTTCTAGGACTGCTCATTTTGTCTATTAGCAAACCACATAATCATGTCTAGGTTTTTAATGTAGTTGCATGCTATTTTTGAAGGCCTTAGAGGCCATATCATGAAAAGTTGGCAGAGACAACTTTTGTTGCTCTTGATGTCTACATTCTGTAGGATTTGAGATCAAGTGATTTGGAGCAATACTGCTCCTTGTAGAGCCATTCTACTAAGACTGCTCATTTTGCCTATTGGCAAACCATTTAATCCTATCTAGGTTCTTAATCAGATTGCATGCTGTTTTTGAAGGCCTTAGAGGCCATATTTGCAAAAAGGGTCAGAGACATCATTTGTAGCCCTATGGGTCTACTTTCTGTAGGATTTGAGGTCAAGTGATTTGGAGCTCTACAGCTCCTTGTAGAGCCATTTTACTAAGACTGCTCATTATGTCTATTAGCAAACCATAATATTTTTGCCTAGGATTTTAATGTACTTTGCATGCTATTTTTGAAGGCCTTAGAGGCCATATCATGAAAAGTTGGCAGATACAACTTTTGTTGCTCTTGATGTCTACATTCTGTAGGATTTGAGATCAAGTGATTTGGAGCAATACTGCTCCTTGTAGAGCCATTCTACTAAGACTGCTCATTTTGCCTATTGGCAAACCATTTAATCCTATCTAGGTTCTTAATCAGTTTGCATGCTGTTTTTGAAGGCCTTAGAGGCCATATTTGCAAAAAGGGTCAGAGACAACATTTGTAGCCCTATGGGTCTACTTTCTGTAGGATTTGAGATCAAGTGATTTGGAGCTCTACAGCTCCTTGTAGAGCCATTTTTTTCTAGGACTGCTCATTTTGTCTATTAGCAAACCACATAATCATGTCTAGGTTTTTAATGTAGTTGCATGCTATTTTTGAAGGCCTTAGAGGCCATATCATGAAAAGTTGGCAGAGACAACTTTTGTTGCTCTTGATGTCTACATTCTGTAGGATTTGAGATCAAGTGATTTGGAGCAATACTGCTCCTTGTAGAGCCATTCTACTAAGACTGCTCATTTTGCCTATTGGCAAACCATTTAATCCTATCTAGGTTCTTAATCAGTTTGCATGCTGTTTTTGAAGGCCTTAGAGGCCATATTTGCAAAACGGGTCAGATACAACATTTGTAGCCCTATGGGTCTACTTTCTGTAGGATTTGAGATCAAGTGATTTTGAGCTCTACAGCTCCTTGTAGAGCCATTTTACTAAGACTGCTCATTATGTCTATTAGCAAACCGTAATATTTTTGCCTAGGATTTTAATGTACTTTGCATGCTATTTTTGAAGGCCTTAGAGGCCATATCATGAAAAGTTGGCAGAGACAACTTTTGTTTCTCTTGATGTCTACATTCTGTAGGATTTGAGATCAAGTGATTTGGAGCAATACTGCTCCTTGTAGAGCCATTCTACTAAGACTGCTCATTTTGCCTATTGGCAAACCATTTAATCCTATCTAGGTTCTTAATCAGTTTGCATGCTGTTTTTGAAGGCCTTAGAGGCCATATTTGCAAAAAGGGTCAGAGACATCATTTGTAGCCCTATGGGTCTACTTTCTGTAGGATTTGAGGTCAAGTGATTTGGAGCTCTACAGCTCCTTGTAGAGCCATTTTACTAAGACTGCTCATTATGTCTATTAGCAAACCATAATATTTTTGCCTAGGATTTTAATGTACTTTGCATGCTATTTTTGAAGGCCTTAGAGGCCATATCATGAAAAGTTGGCAGATACAACTTTTGTTGCTCTTGATGTCTACATTCTGTAGGATTTGAGATCAAGTGATTTGGAGCAATACTGCTCCTTGTAGAGCCATTCTACTAAGACTGCTCATTTTGCCTATTGGCAAACCATTTAATCCTATCTAGGTTCTTAATCAGTTTGCATGCTGTTTTTGAAGGCCTTAGAGGCCATATTTGCAAAAAGGGTCAGAGACAACATTTGTAGCCCTATGGGTCTACTTTCTGTAGGATTTGAGATCAAGTGATTTGGAGCTCTACAGCTCCTTGTAGAGCCATTTTTTTCTAGGACTGCTCATTTTGTCTATTAGCAAACCACATAATCATGTCTAGGTTTTTAATGTAGTTGCATGCTATTTTTGAAGGCCTTAGAGGCCATATCATGAAAAGTTGGCAGAGACAACTTTTGTTGCTCTTGATGTCTACATTCTGTAGGATTTGAGATCAAGTGATTTGGAGCAATACTGCTCCTTGTAGAGCCATTCTACTAAGACTGCTCATTTTGCCTATTGGCAAACCATTTAATCCTATCTAGGTTCTTAATCAGTTTGCATGCTGTTTTTGAAGGCCTTAGAGGCCATATTTGCAAAACGGGTCAGATACAACATTTGTAGCCCTATGGGTCTACTTTCTGTAGGATTTGAGATCAAGTGATTTTGAGCTCTACAGCTCCTTGTAGAGCCATTTTACTAAGACTGCTCATTATGTCTATTAGCAAACCGTAATATTTTTGCCTAGGATTTTAATGTACTTTGCATGCTATTTTTGAAGGCCTTAGAGGCCATATCATGAAAAGTTGGCAGAGACAACTTTTGTTTCTCTTGATGTCTACATTCTGTAGGATTTGAGATCAAGTGATTTGGAGCAATACTGCTCCTTGTAGAGCCATTCTACTAAGACTGCTCATTTTGCCTATTGGCAAACCATTTAATCCTATCTAGGTTCTTAATCAGTTTGCATGCTGTTTTTGAAGGCCTTAGAGGCCATATTTGCAAAAAGGGTCAGAGACATCATTTGTAGCCCTATGGGTCTACTTTCTGTAGGATTTGAGGTCAAGTGATTTGGAGCTCTACAGCTCCTTGTAGAGCCATTTTACTAAGACTGCTCATTATGTCTATTAGCAAACCATAATATTTTTGCCTAGGATTTTAATGTACTTTGCATGCTATTTTTGAAGGCCTTAGAGGCCATATCATGAAAAGTTGGCAGATACAACTTTTGTTGCTCTTGATGTCTACATTCTGTAGGATTTGAGATCAAGTGATTTGGAGCAATACTGCTCCTTGTAGAGCCATTCTACTAAGACTGCTCATTTTGCCTATTGGCAAACCATTTAATCCTATCTAGGTTCTTAATCAGTTTGCATGCTGTTTTTGAAGGCCTTAGAGGCCATATTTGCAAAAAGGGTCAGAGACAACATTTGTAGCCCTATGGGTCTACTTTCTGTAGGATTTGAGATCAAGTGATTTGGAGCTCTACAGCTCCTTGTAGAGCCATTTTTTTCTAGGACTGCTCATTTTGTCTATTAGCAAACCACATAATCATGTCTAGGTTTTTAATGTAGTTGCATGCTATTTTTGAAGGCCTTAGAGGCCATATCATGAAAAGTTGGCAGAGACAACTTTTGTTGCTCTTGATGTCTACATTCTGTAGGATTTGAGATCAAGTGATTTGGAGCAATACTGCTCCTTGTAGAGCCATTCTACTAAGACTGCTCATTTTGCCTATTGGCAAACCATTTAATCCTATCTAGGTTCTTAATCAGATTGCATGCTGTTTTTGAAGGCCTTAGAGGCCATATTTGCAAAAAGGGTCAGAGACATCATTTGTAGCCCTATGGGTCTACTTTCTGTAGGATTTGAGGTCAAGTGATTTGGAGCTCTACAGCTCCTTGTAGAGCCATTTTACTAAGACTGCTCATTATGTCTATTAGCAAACCATAATATTTTTGCCTAGGATTTTAATGTACTTTGCATGCTATTTTTGAAGGCCTTAGAGGCCATATCATGAAAAGTTGGCAGATACAACTTTTGTTGCTCTTGATGTCTACATTCTGTAGGATTTGAGATCAAGTGATTTGGAGCAATACTGCTCCTTGTAGAGCCATTCTACTAAGACTGCTCATTTTGCCTATTGGCAAACCATTTAATCCTATCTAGGTTCTTAATCAGTTTGCATGCTGTTTTTGAAGGCCTTAGAGGCCATATTTGCAAAAAGGGTCAGAGACAACATTTGTAGCCCTATGGGTCTACTTTCTGTAGGATTTGAGATCAAGTGATTTGGAGCTCTACAGCTCCTTGTAGAGCCATTTTTTTCTAGGACTGCTCATTTTGTCTATTAGCAAACCACATAATCATGTCTAGGTTTTTAATGTAGTTGCATGCTATTTTTGAAGGCCTTAGAGGCCATATCATGAAAAGTTGGCAGAGACAACTTTTGTTGCTCTTGATGTCTACATTCTGTAGGATTTGAGATCAAGTGATTTGGAGCAATACTGCTCCTTGTAGAGCCATTCTACTAAGACTGCTCATTTTGCCTATTGGCAAACCATTTAATCCTATCTAGGTTCTTAATCAGTTTGCATGCTGTTTTTGAAGGCCTTAGAGGCCATATTTGCAAAACGGGTCAGATACAACATTTGTAGCCCTATGGGTCTACTTTCTGTAGGATTTGAGATCAAGTGATTTTGAGCTCTACAGCTCCTTGTAGAGCCATTTTACTAAGACTGCTCATTATGTCTATTAGCAAACCGTAATATTTTTGCCTAGGATTTTAATGTACTTTGCATGCTATTTTTGAAGGCCTTAGAGGCCATATCATGAAAAGTTGGCAGAGACAACTTTTGTTTCTCTTGATGTCTACATTCTGTAGGATTTGAGATCAAGTGATTTGGAGCAATACTGCTCCTTGTAGAGCCATTCTACTAAGACTGCTCATTTTGCCTATTGGCAAACCATTTAATCCTATCTAGGTTCTTAATCAGTTTGCATGCTGTTTTTGAAGGCCTTAGAGGCCATATTTGCAAAAAGGGTCAGAGACATCATTTGTAGCCCTATGGGTCTACTTTCTGTAGGATTTGAGGTCAAGTGATTTGGAGCTCTACAGCTCCTTGTAGAGCCATTTTACTAAGACTGCTCATTATGTCTATTAGCAAACCATAATATTTTTGCCTAGGATTTTAATGTACTTTGCATGCTATTTTTGAAGGCCTTAGAGGCCATATCATGAAAAGTTGGCAGATACAACTTTTGTTGCTCTTGATGTCTACATTCTGTAGGATTTGAGATCAAGTGATTTGGAGCAATACTGCTCCTTGTAGAGCCATTCTACTAAGACTGCTCATTTTGCCTATTGGCAAACCATTTAATCCTATCTAGGTTCTTAATCAGTTTGCATGCTGTTTTTGAAGGCCTTAGAGGCCATATTTGCAAAAAGGGTCAGAGACAACATTTGTAGCCCTATGGGTCTACTTTCTGTAGGATTTGAGATCAAGTGATTTGGAGCTCTACAGCTCCTTGTAGAGCCATTTTTTTCTAGGACTGCTCATTTTGTCTATTAGCAAACCACATAATCATGTCTAGGTTTTTAATGTAGTTGCATGCTATTTTTGAAGGCCTTAGAGGCCATATCATGAAAAGTTGGCAGAGACAACTTTTGTTGCTCTTGATGTCTACATTCTGTAGGATTTGAGATCAAGTGATTTGGAGCAATACTGCTCCTTGTAGAGCCATTCTACTAAGACTGCTCATTTTGCCTATTGGCAAACCATTTAATCCTATCTAGGTTCTTAATCAGTTTGCATGCTGTTTTTGAAGGCCTTAGAGGCCATATCATGAAAAGTTGGCAGAGACAACTTTTGTAGCTCTTGATGTCTACTTTCTGTAGGATTTGAGATCAAGTGATTTGGAGCTCTACAGCTCCTTGTAGAGCCATTTTTCTAGGGCTGCTCTTTATGTCTATTAGCAAATTTGGGTGGAGTGAGCCCTATGCCTTGGGGTTGACCCAATGGCTTGAAATGCAGGACATGGATCCTTGGCAGCAATATGCCTTCCCAAAAGTTATTTGGGATTTTTGGGTACAAAAATCCCAAGATATGGAATTTACTAAATTACCCCTAATTTAGGTTATAAAATAAAAAGGCGGTCATATGAACTTGGAATAATATGAGACTTAGGATCTGGTGCTTTTAAACTAATATGGTGCTATAATAGTTTTCCCAGAATTTATTGAAGTCTTAACATAGCACTTGTAGTGTAAACCCTTATACGCACACCAAATGTATTAAATGATAATTAAGGGTAAATATTACTTGGAATAATATGAGACTTAGGATCTGGTGTTTCTTTTTAGACCAATTTGGTGCTATGGTAATTTTCCCAGAATTTACTTAGGTCATAACCTAATACTTGTAGTGCAAACCCCTATTTGCACCCCATCTAGGTTAAATAGAAATTATGGTCAAATATTCCTGCTAAAAATGTGAAACTCAGGTTTTGGTGTTTTTAGACCAGCGTTATGTCATGGTAATTTTCCCTGAGATCATTGAGATCATAATCAAATACTTGATGTGTAAATCTCTATTTGCACACCTCCTATCTTTAATAGAAACTATGACTTAAGATTCCCTGGAGAATTTATGAAATTAGGATTTGAGATTGTTAGATCACTACTCATTGCGAACCTATGGTGATAATTGGAACTCGTTTGGATATGATGTGATCAAGATCGCACCATAGGAGTCTAATCTAGATCAACCTTGTTTCGGTCTGCGAATAGTGAAACTGATTTACATGAATTAGACCACCACTGACCTTCACACGTAGAACTGTTAACTCTTTAGTAATTATGAAGGCTCAGGTCACTTGGAAGAGCATCTCTAAGGGCATCTTGGGAAATAAGGATTGGGGCACGTTTAGCAAAGCTATAGGTGTGTGAGTTTACAGTGATATGAAAAGGAGGTTAGACCTCATCAAGGGCCCCGCACACAACTCATCAGTGTTAAACGATTGTATGGAAGCAAAACTACCCTTAGCCGGGGAGCCATTTTAAGGTAGTACTCGAGGGAGAAGTCGAGAAGTATCTAAGGAAAACCCTGGATTAAGGATGACAAAGAATAGGAGTGTGGGTCCAAGTAAGGTTGAGAATGTTATTTGAATGTGAGCAGTTCCTCGGTGAAGAAAGGGGACTCGAGTTTAAAATGTGACGACGGGAGAGTCAGCACCCGGTCACAGCTGGAGGTGTTGGAGTTCAAGGAACTCCCCCACTTCTAATTGCCAAGTTTAACTCATCTTAGAGATGTAACGTAATTGGAGAGGAAAATGGGGGTCAAGTAAAAAGGGGTAGACACCAACAAGATTAAGTGCCTTGGGAATAGGAAGTTCGGGGTGTCAGCCCGCCACACTTCCTAGTACCGCTGCGAGCCCCTCACAGGGTAACCCTCCGGATGTCCAAGGTTAACCATAAAGCTTCTAAGTTCAACTAAATCATAGACAAGATTAGTTAAGTAGGAGAACTCGTCAAGTTAACTTCCATCCCGAACCGGGACGTTATATATAAGAATGGACTGGGATAGTCCGGCGAGCGGCAGGCTCGGGTTATAAGGAAGGACTGGGATAGTCCTGCGAGCGTCAGGCTCGGGTTATAGGAAGGACTGGGATAGTCCTGCGAGCGGTAGGCTCGGGTTATAAGGAAGGACTGGGATAGTCCTGCGAGCGTCAGGCTCGGGTTATAGGAAGGACTGGGATAGTCCTGCGAGCGTTAGGCTCGGGTTATAGGAAGGACTGGGATAGTCCTGCGAGCGGTAGGCTCGGGTTATAAGGAAGGACTGGGATAGTCCTGCGAGCGTCAGGCTCGGGTTATAAGGAAGGACTGGGATAGTCCTGCGGGCGTCAGGCTCGGGTTATAGGAAGGACTGGGATAGTCCTGCGAGCGGTAGGCTCGGGTTATAAGGAAGGACTGGGATAGTCCTGCGAGCGTTAGGCTCAGGTTATAGGAAGGACTGGGATAGTCCTGCGAGCGATAGGCTCGGGTTATAAGGAAGGACTGGGATAGTTTAGCGAGCGGTAGGCTCGTAGTCCAAATATAAGACTAGTGTAGTCTAGCGAGCGGTAGGTTCGTAGTTTAAATACAAGACTAGTGTAGTCTAGCGAGCGGTAGGCTCGTAGTTTGGATATAAGACTGGAATAGTCTGGCGAGCGGTAGGCTCTACTTTATAAATGTTGATATAGAATTGCGAGCTGGAGGCTCGGTAGTAAATGGCTAATACTTGTTGCTTGTGTATAAGATGTGGTGGGTCTTCGGTTCTGTCTTAGTCGTCACACCGACAGCAGTTCGTTGACTCGGCAGTGCTAGTGGTTGTATTGGGGCCAGGTTGTTTTACTGCGCGTCCGACGGGACGAATTCCCTAAACCTTGCCTGGCCAGTTCAGTTTAGTACGCAGGAGCTCATGAGTACCGGGTACCGGTATCACAGTGTACGTTTGGGCCTAGGTCTGGTAGTGTGACTTACCCACCTAGGTGAGGAGACGCCCGCTCCTCTGCCACCGTTTGACCACGACGGGAGGTGCCCGAGAGGTTAGCTACCTCCGAAAAGTGGGAACTAAAGGTCTGTACGTACAGAGTCGTGTGTGTGAGTTGCATGTGTATGAAATAATAATACAAACATTGCATCATTGCATTGCATATCATAGCATAGCATTTCTGCATAAACAGAGACCTCATCGTATAAATCAGTGTGGGCTCTTTTATACGATGAGTTTATTGCTTGCCAGATCCCTTAGCTTATGTGCTATTGTGTGTGCATATAAGTTAAGGTTACTTTCGTAGCTGCTCCTTAATTATACCGCTCTTTTACTTATACTGCTCTGTTACTTATACTGCTTCTTACTTTTGCTTATATACATACTCCTGCTTGGGTAGATATTCTTACATTACTTGTTTAGTACCTTTATACTTGCTAGTCTCGCCACTACCACCTGCTTCTTTGGATTACCCCTTGATGTCCTCCGCTTCCTCCTCCCGCACGGTGCCTAGGAGTCGCGGGTGGAGGCGGTGAGGAATATGCTGAGTCTTTTAGACTGACGGTCAGTGGACCCTATTATTACAGGAGAACCAGGAAGAGCAGGTCAACCCCCAGAGGGTGGTGCCTGAGACGGTGAACAGGCCTGGAGTCGGACTCTCAGCTGCCGCCGGGAGAGCCCTGGTAAGCAAGACCCCTCATATTCCTACGCTACACATCTACCCAGGTCAGAAGCCGGAGTTATATGCCATCGAAGGAGTCGAGCCTTGTGGATGCTTAGATTGTTATATCTTCGCCAGGAGAGAGGCGAAGAAAGCGTCCAAGGACCGGGCTTAGGCCATCTTGTACTATTATTTTAATTTCCGCACTCTGATGTACTCTTACTTTATATGAATATCTCTTGTTGGACATGTTTCTCTATTTGAAGTGATTATTGTGGACTTGTATTATTAATTCACTCTTCCTTTTAAGATTTTGGTTGGCCTGGATATAGTTGAATAGCCGGCAGGATTGGCGTGTTGTGGTGGGGACCAGGTTTGAGAGGGTACCACCACAAGACGACAGTTCTGGGCGGTAAGACCCGGACTTCAAAAAAAAAAGGGGGGTGGGGTCTTACACCCCCCCCCCCCCCCCCACTCGCCCGACATCCTTAGGGGAGGCAGGCAGGACCTCCCGTGAGGGGGGAGTGGGCACCTCGAACCCCACTCGCCCCTCCTCCTACGTTGACTGTTCATGGTCATGGTCGGACTGCGGATAGCAGGATTTTGGCTATCCGCAGTCCAATTTTTGCTATTCGCAGTCCATTTTTGGGAAAGTCTATAAATAGACCCCCATGGGCACCTTGGGAAGGGTCGGTCTCTACCCCCTCCCCCCCCCCCCCCCCCCCCCCCCCCCCCCCCCTTTTATGCGTGAGCAAGCACTACCCCTCCCCCTCCCCTTGTCGTTGAAGGTGGTCGGTGAGGTGATCCTTAGTGCCCTCCAAGGTGCCCAAGCTCAGCATTGGCTTGGGAGGGGAAGTTCTGAGTGAGCTTCTGGGTATGTGGTGGGACCTCCACGCTGCAGCTTCAGGGGTTTGTTTTTAGGTTCCAGCAATCGTCGAGGGCAAGTCTCTCAGTTCCTAGTGACCGGTCAAGGGTCTTAGCTTGGGTCAAGTAAGAGTTAGCCGCATCCCCCTTTCGAATGCTGAAACCGGGATACTGGTTTCAACAACAATATAATGAGTTCTTCCTTATTTGAAGGTTGTAATCCTCTCGCTGATGTTGAATCCAAAGCAACTGAGCAAAGTAGCTCCCAACAGAGATATATTCTGACTCTACAGTTGAGATTACAACACTTATTTGCTTTTTAGCACTCCATGAGATTAGACTTCTTCCAAGGAATTGACATGTCCCTGAAGTGCTTTTCCGATCATCTTTGCATCCTGCAAAGTCTGCATCAGAAAAGCTTGTTAGCTCAAAATCATTACTCTTAGGGTGCCATGAGCCAAGATTAGGTGTACCTTTAAGGTATCTCACAATCATTTTAACAGAGCTGTAGTGAGAGTCCTTGGGGTTCACTTGATATCTGACACAAATGCATGTAGTAAACATAATGTCTGGTCTACTAGCAGTTAGGTAGAGAAGAGATCCAATGATGTATCTATATATGGTCTCATCAAAAAGCTTCCCTTTCTCATCCTTGTCCAGAGACACATTGAAGCACATTGGAGTCCTCATTGAGGTTGCACTCTCTATTCCAAACTTCTTTATAAGCTCTTTTGTGAACTTGGTCTGAGAGATGAATATCCCATCCTCAGATTGCTTCACTTGGAGACCTAAGAAGTATTTTAGCTCTCCCATACTGCTCATTTCAAACTTCCCTTGCATAAGGTTGGTAAACCTCTTACAAAGATGATCATATGTAGATTCAAAGATTATGTCATCAACATATATCTGGACTAGCAAAGTCTTGCCTTTAACTTCCCATAGAAATAATGTCTTATCTATCTTTCCCCTTGAATTTTTTTTTCAATGAGAAAGATAGATAGAGTCTCATACCAAGCCTTATGTGCTTGTTTCAACCCATATAATGCTTTTCTCAAGAAATAAACATTATCAGTTTGGTTAGGAACAACAAAACTGCATGCTGCTCTAATATACTTCCTTTTTAAGATCTCCATTTAGGAAGGTAGACTTCACATTCATTTGATATACTTTGAATCCTTTGTGAGCTGCATATACTAGAAACAACCTTATTGCCTTAAGTCTTGCTACTGGTGCAAATGTTTGATCAAAATCAACCCCCTCTTTCTGTCTGCATCCCTTTGCAACCAGCCTTGCTTTGTTCTTGATGATAACACCATTCTAATACAGCTTGTTCCTATAGACCAACTTTGTTCCAATAACATTATGATGTTGGGGCCTAAGAACTAGCTTCCATACTTTACACCTTTTGAACTGACTTAGTTTTTCTTGCATAGCCATGATCCAAGAGGGATCTGAGTTGGCTTCTTCAAATTTCTTTGGTTCTATTTGTGATAGAAAGCTCATATATATAGCCTCATTCTGAGCACTTCTTCTTGTTCTCACTCCTTCAAACTTGTCCCTGCAACACTAGAAGAATTGGACAAGCCTTTATGAATCATGCTGGTCTAATTAAATACAACATATATTGATTCTTCCACAACATAAGTCTTTTTGTTGAATATCCTATAAGCCTTGTTGTGGCTACTATATCCAACAGAGATTACCTCAAAATACTTTTCAGCAAATTTGGTTAGATATAGTTTTCCATTGTTTAGTACAAAATACTTACTTCCAAAGATCCTAAAGTAGGCTAAATTTGGTTGTATTCCCTTCATTAGTTCATAAGGAGTCTTTTTGTGATATTTGGTGATAGAAGCTCTATTTTGCACATGGCAGACAGTGTTGACAGCTTCAACTCAGAATTTTTTTGGTAGTGAAGAGTCACTTAGCATGGTTCTCCTAGCTTCTATGAGAATTCAATTTTTCCTCTCAGCAACTCCATTTTGCTGTGAGGTTTTTGGAGAAGAAAATTCTTGAAGGATACCTTGTTCTTTGCAGAATTTTATCATGAGTTCAAACTGAAATTCTATGTCATGGTCACTTTTGATTTTGACCACAATACAGTTTTTCTCATTCTAAACTTGCTTGACAAAGGACACAAGATTGTCCAAGATATTAGACTTTTTCTTGAGGAAGAACACCCATGCATATCTAGAGAAGTCATCAACTATCACAAGTGTGTATAACTTACTTCCTAAACTATGAATTGACGTAGAACAAAATAAATCCATATGCAATAGATATAAGCTTCTTTCAGAATCTTTGGATCTTATGCTCTTAAAGGTGGTCTTAGTCTGCTTGCCCATCTAGCAGACATGACAAATACCCTCTTTAATGCATTTAAGGTTTGGTCCATTTCTAATTAAATCTTCTAAAATAACTTGATGATTGTGTTGTAGTTCATGCGAGCAAGTCTCTTGCACCATTACACTCAAAGGGAGTCTCTCTCATTTCCTACAAGATATACAGGTGAAGAAGAATCTAAACATAAGAAATTCAAATAATAAACATTTCCACTCCTAGTTCCTGATAGGATTGTCTCAAAGTCTACATAATTTTTGATCAGACACTTATCCTTGTGGAATTCAATGATATAACCTAAATCACATAGTTGGCTTATACTTATAAGGTTGTGTTGCAACCCTTCCACATAAGTCACTTTTGTAATTGAAACTATGCCATTGGTAATCATACCATAGCCTATGATAGTTCCTCTATCAGATCCACCAAAGATTACATTGGCTCCATCTTCCACAGGGGTGAAGTTCTTCAAAAATCTTCTTATTCCAGTCATGTGCCTGGAACATCCACTATCCAATTATCTGATAGACATTTTGTTGGGATTTGGTCATACCTGCAAGAATAAATTAGTTCACCTTAGGAACCCAAATAAGTTTGGATACTGGGTTCCTGTTATCCTTGATTGCAGGATGCTTAATAACAAATATATTAGCAAGCTTCACATTCTTTGCCCTACGTTCTGTTGGATTGTACTAACAGTGAATGACAATGTGTATAATCTTGCCACAACACCAACATTCAAATTTATTATACCTCTTATTCTGAGTCACCTTATGAGTGGAGTGATGTTGCTGATGATCAGAAGAGCATGCTGCTTTATGACTAGTATTTCTTAGGCTAATCATGTGGTTGTGCACAGAATTGAAGGTTAACTGCGCAGTCACAGGTTTCACTTTAGGGACTAGCCTTTGAGGAAGATCCTTTCCCTTTCCTTTGGGTGATAGTGTTGTAGAGCCAATCACAAATGGTCCATGATCTTTCATCTGGATCTCTTCATGGGTTGACTTGAGAGCACTCAGTCTAATGTTTGCTCTTTTCTTAGAGTTATGTGGCTTTGTTCCACTAGTAGAGCATCCTTTGGAGAGATATCCATAAGTTAGATCATTGTCATATGTATTGGAGGGCATGAAATCTTTTTGGAAGATAATTTTATCTTTGGAGGTCTCTTCCTTTTCCTTATTCTAGCCAAGCCCTCCTCTATAGGGAGAACAAAAGTTGTCTATAATAGGGAGTCCATTTTTTGGCTTAGAGAAGCTTACCACAAGCTTCCTTTCTATAAGTAACTTATCCTCCACAGCCTTGATGACTCTTTCTCTTAGAACTAATAATTTGCTCTGAGCTTCATACTTCTTTTGAAGTACCATAAACGCATAGGTCACACCTGTTATTATTTTTTCTCATCTACTTGGGATTTAAATGGCTCAAGAACTTTTATTTCTTTAGCCTGAGCTTTAACCAAGGCTTTTCTATTCTTTAGTGTTTTTAATAGAGCATCATACCTATTTATTAGATCATTATATTAATCTGCTAGTTCAGAATCACTCACATCATCAGCTGATGAGTTTGCTTCTGATCCAGCATCTGATTTAAGGTTAGATCCAGAATTAGATAGAGAGGCTTGAATATGTACCTTATTAGGATATGATTTGTCTTGCTTCTCTTCATCAGTTAGGCCCAATAGCCCATAGCATATTTCATCCTCTGACTCACTGTCTGACAATGATAGGGGTACCCTTATGCACACCCTTGCAGTAGGATAGTCAGCCTCCCACTCATCTTCTGATCTTGTAGTGAGCCCAATATAGGCTTCCTCTTTTGATTCAGATAAGCTTGAGTCACTCTCACTCAAGGTCTTGGGCTTCTTGGCAATGAAGTTCTTCTTATCCTTCTTGCCTTTATGAGATATTTTCTCATCAGTTCTTATTCCTTCTTTTCTTTTATCAGGAGAGTCAGCTATGCCATGACTTGTTCTGTTGCTGCAATAAAAAACAATATCAGATGAAAATTGTTTATTCTATTTAGGAGCATACTTGTCCCTTTTGGGATTGTGCTTTGGCCTGTCAAGGCTGTTGTAGTTCTTCTTTGAGCTGGAGGAGGATGGGTGTCTATTTTTCCACTACCTCCTCTTGCTCAACATCTATTTAAACTATATGGAGAACAAGAATAGTTCTCCATCTGTAAGGTCTGAGCCTGAAGAGCGAGTCTCAGATTCTTCTTCTTCAGCAGCTCTCTCCTGGAGGGCTGGTGAGTCTTCTCTACTCCTCATGGAGCTTTCAGCCCTGAATGCTACATAATTTTCCCTAAAATGAGATTTGGAAGATTCTTCTTTTGCCTTCCTTGTATTCAGCTACAACTCATAGGATAGCAGCTTGTCATACAGATTTTGGGGCTGGATGTTAGCCAAGTTTCCCATCTCCCTTATTGCACAAATCTTGATGTCCCACTTTTGTCGAGGGACCTCAAGAACTTGTCATTGAGATCATAGTTGGAGAACTCTTTCCCATAGTTCTTTAGTCCATTGACTATCTTAAAGAACTTCTCATAGCAGTCAACAATTGAGTCCTTCTTCTCCTGCCTGAAGGCCTCGTATTCTTGGTTAAGAAGAGATTTCTTATCATCTCTTACTTCCTCAGTGCCTTCCATGTAGACAATTAAGGAATCCCGCATTTCCTTAGCAGTTCTACAGTGAATCATATTTTGGAAAGTGGAGTCATCTATGACACTCGCAATTATATTCTCGACCCTTTTGTCCATGGTGGCCAAAACTATTTCATCCTTAGTTATTTCAGAAATATTTTTTGCGAACTTGCAGATTTGCATCAATAGTGGAGACTTTCATGGGAATGAAAGGTCCATCTTCAACAGTTATGAATATCCCAAGGTCAGAAGCTTCCATGAATAGTCTGACCCTTTCCTTCTAGATTCTAAAATTTTCTTTTCTACATATTGGAAGCTTCATTAAATTGAGTTCTTTGAAGTTTTCTCCAGAAGTCATGTGAGTAGACTGTCTTTCCCTGATGAGGGTCTTGTTCAAGTTGTTAAGCATTTTTGAACAACCTCCTTCTTATACCACTTGTAATTTTAGGGTAGTCTATCACCTAGAGGGGGGGGGGGGGGGGGGGGGGGGGGGGTGAATAAGTGTTTAAGTCTTTTTTGAATTTTAGAAAATATTCATGAGAATCAACACAGAAAGAGCATTCACACCACATAGTACAAGTGATTTATAGTGGTTCCCCGAGTTAGGTACGTTCACTTTCTCCCTCCTCCTATCTAGCAATAAGCTAGCCTCGGCAAACTTCAACCAAAACTCAGATCCTACAACTCAGAGACAAAGTCTCCTACCTCAGATCCAAACACAGGATCATACACCTCAGAGTTCACCACTTCTACAACTCGGATTCAACTTGAATCCTACCTCAGGAACTGTACCAAGTTCCCTACCTCAGATCCAAACACAGGATCCTACACTCAGGCCTCAAGAGACCTTACACTCAGATTTCCTTAAATATCCTACAAAAGAAGAGATAAGAGATTACAAATATTCTTTATACTCATAATAGTTTATCTTGAGTAGCGCAAGTCTTCCTGAAGCTTGTTGTAGAATGACTTCTTCAGAAATCTTCTTGCAAAGAGATGAATAAGCTTTTTGAATCAGTAAGATGATTTTGCATTTCTTCAGGAGACTTGATTGATTAGCTTCACCGTTTTTCTCCTCTATTCTTGAGCTCTTTGATAAAGAATATATGATGATGGTGGAGAGCTCTTTCTTCTGAATGTAATGATTAGAAAATTGGGGTTAGTTGTTTCCCATCGCGTCCCTTTTATAAGGTCATTTATTAACGGTCAAATCCTCGGGCTGTCTTTATGTCAGAGATCTTTTGCCTTTTAGGACAAATCCGATTAACCCAATTTGCGGCGACATTAAATGAGATAACGCCACAATTGAGCTTCAATTTGAATTCAGGCCATTCCCGCAATTCGACTAGAAGTCTGGTCGAATCGACTTGAAATCTAGTCGAATGTATACTTGTTGTATTCACGACGATATTGGCATTGTCTAGACGATATTCTTCTCAATGATATTGGCATTGTCTAGATGATATTCTTCTCGATGATACTTATAGTCTACAAGATGACATTTGACTATCATTGTCTTCTAGTCGAATGATCGAGCTTATTAAGTCCAATTCTGTGGCTGTCTTATAGCCGAATGTCAAGCTTATCAATTCAAATTCTGTCACTGTCTTCTAGCCGTATATTAAGCTTATGAAGTCAAATTTTTAAATGTCGTGTAGGCTTCTCAACGACAATTGATATATCCTTGACGATAAAAGACTTAGCTTATTCTCAGCTCAGTATATTTCTGAAATGTCGCGTAGGTTCCTCAATGACATTTCACCTGTCCTTGATGACAAATGATATAACCTTGACGATAAAGGGCTTTGTCAAGACGATAATGGACTTAGTTAAATTCTTCCTTCAATATAGAACTTTCAAACACTTTGTTGATTATCTTCAGGATGATATGAGTATAGTTGGTCCTTGTAAAGACGATATCGTCTCGGTTAGTATATTACCAAGACGATATTTGGAGCTTGGGCTACTTCTTCTAATCAAGACGATATTTGACTTCTGTTGAAAGTCTACAATACAATATTTGGATTCTTCAAGATAATATGACTTAGTCAATTTCTGATCTTTCTCAATTCCGATCCTTTGCTTTAACCCACTTGCTATACGTTCATTTATGATGTTAATAAGTGAGTGACAAGTCTAATATAATCTAGATCATAGGTTGACATGATATTTTGCACAATGAGGGATTACATTGGTAAAACTGTGTCTGATGATACTAAGTCTAGCCCTATGTTAGTCTTGCACTATCTAATACCTGAAAACCAACATTCTAAACATATGCATCAAATACAAAGTGTATTTACCCTTGACTTGAGGACTTCTTCAAATCAAGAACATTGTAGGTAAGGTTCCCAACTTGCTACAGGAGGATATGGAGCATTCTTCTTAAGTCAATAAGGAGAGCATCCCCTTATGTGAGGAGGTTGACCCCCCTCCATAGAGGAAGTTCCATTCATTGCCTTCTCCTCCTGCATCCGTCCTGAAGAAAATGACACCTTGCTGGGCAAGGATATATATATTTTGGTGAGAATAGTGAGGATCACTCCTCCTCCACTTCTTACTTTTTGTTTCCTTTGCCTGTAAAATCCAGGTATTATTACTCAGGTAAATGAGTAACTTTTTAGCATCGTATGAGTACACGCTACATACCAAGATATTAGAACAATTACATGTTCATTTATCCTTTCATACTCCAATAAGTTAGAACTTTTTAAATTTAAGAATAAGTCGTGTTGGGGGCATGAAACCCAATAGTTATCCTATTTTTACTTGCAATTGTATTCTATCTAGCATAATTAGTTAAATTTCTGTTTTTGTTTCAGTTTGCATGCTTGTTTTTCTTTTTATTAATCCATATTTATTTTGTTTGTCTATTTTTTTTTTGCGCTAACCTGTGTGCAGGATCCGTCTGGGTCGTGCATTTTTGTTGCCCAATCTTGGGTCGGGTGCACCTTTCGGCAAATTCAAAGTTCAAGTCGTATCGGAATGCCCCATCTCGGGCATTGGGTAACGCATCTCTATCCCTTATTTTATATTTTTATGCATTGGGGTCAATGCAATCTTTAATTCGGGTGGGGGGGGGGGGGGGGGGGGGGGGGGGTAGTTGCATTACTCTTTATGCTCACCTATCACATTTGCATTCCGATTACACTCGTTTTCCAAAATGATGCCCCAATTTTTCAAAACAATTCATTTTTATCCATATTTGCATTCATTTCAGCATCCACGCGCTTAGACTTTGAATTATTATTAGCTTTCTAGTTTACTTATTCTGCTTCACTAGCTGTAGATTAGAGTAAATTTCTTTTAGAAACTGATTATGGGAGTGTATAGTGACTCATGCAGTGTTCTAGCTCAATGCTCATGTTTGCATAGAATTTTATACAAACTTTAATTCCTTTATATGCTTCTTACTTTATATTTTGTACTTCATATCTATGGTTCATATCAACTCTTAGTTTGAAACCGAGTGCGTCCGTTGATTAGCATAGGATTGTATGTAGCAAGCCACTAGTTTGGCGTTCTCCGTCTTCGATGAAAGGATTTTCCTTCTCGGTGTCTAGAACTTGCCCCTAGCGATTCTCGAAGCATATGTTTAGGCTAGTTTTATTTATGCAACATGACGTAGGCCTTTCTTTGAATAGTTTGTGCTTTTGCATCAATACCTAGATTGTCTACAATTGCTTACACAAGTTGGGTATTACACTCATCCTTTGTTTCACCCCCACCTCATAATCACCAATGCCCAAATGATCAACCTAAATTCACAATTGAACTAGAGCTTAATTTCAAAAATTTGAAAAAAATTTCTTGTGATTTAATGTTGAATTATTGTGTTGTGTTGCTCTTTAAAAAATCTATATTTTGGTGCTTTTGAAAAATTTAAAGTATACCTTGTGAAGAAAAAAGAAAGAAAAGAAAAAGAAAAGAAAAATGCTGAAAAAGAAAAGGAAATTTTTATCTCAAAAGGTGATTGTGTTTTGGCTAAGGTGAAAGTGACCTCGTAAGCAAAAATCCAAGTATGGGGGTGTCAATTCCCAATTTTCATCCTTGGTAGTCTTTTTTGTGTTGTGAAGCTCTCATTTTTTGTTTAAGTATGTTCAAGCCCTCATGGCTATTCTTGTTTTACCACACCTTAAACCCAAGCCTAAATATTTCGTCCTACTGATTTGTTAAAGTAGAGTTAGCCTTCGTGGAGAGAGTGTGACCGAGCAAGCTTATGACGATCGACATTGATGGATTTTTTTGGGGGCCATCCTGTAGTCTTAGAAGAATTTTGCTAAACCTAGTGGCAGGTGTCTATACTTCCCCTATGCTTTATCTAGGATGATTCGATTTTCTTACTTAGGAGTGGATATAGCTTGTGATATGTTTTTTTGAAAGTTATAGATATTTAGTATATTTAGAAATTATTACTAGTTTTCTTTCTATTACATCATAAGCATAGAATTTCTTCATACACTCCTTATTTTCAATTTCTAAATGTAAATTCATTCGTGTCTAAATCATGTGGGTAGAATGGTTTACTCGAGACGAGCAATCATTCAAGTCTGGGGGTATTTGATATGTTGTTTTTATAGTCTTTTTCGCCCTGTGTTCCCCATGGTTTTCATTCATTTTAGTGCCCGATGTGTGCGTTTAATGTTGAATACTTAATATATTACTGTTTGGGACTATTTGGATGAATGTTTGTCAAAAGTGTGGATTTTCAACGTTTACAAGGGAGGTGCTGTCAAAATGACCTGCGCACACTCGTGCGTAATTTTTGCACATGCGTGCACCCCTTTTCATCTTGTAATGTTGCCTTTCGAGAATCTGAATTTGCGCGTGTATTTTCCATGCATGCGCGTGCATTTGTGCGTGAACTCCAATTCTGCTCATTCCACCAGCTTGGGAACGATCTGAATGTGTGCGTGCATTTTCCATACACGCGCATGCACCCTATGTGTGCGCCCTTGTTTTCCCTGATCGTTGACCTACACATGTGCGTGCAAAATTAGCGCACACGCGTGCACCCTATTTTTCCTATATAGTGGATGCTCATGATTTTGACGGGATCAGACCTCTTCTATGCCATTTTCATTTCCCCTTCCCCCAAATCTCTAGGGTCTCATCCCTATAGTCTTCTCCAACATCCCCAAACATACCAAAGGTGTAGAAGGAAGATTCCAATGTGCCATTGGAGCTCTATTTCAGGAGCCCTTGACGTGGAGTTGACAGACCCAAGAGAAGACATGACTAGGGGAAGGTGATAGCTTCTCCCGTATCATGGAAGACATCCACGATGGAGTTTGAAGAGCAGGTGGACCAAGCTATATTCTCCTACGAATCCAAGAAAGAGTATCTCGTCTCCTCCATAGCCAAGGAAGAGTCTCTGGTCTCCTCCATATCTCGGAGTGGTAACTTGTAGTTTTACTCTCTCTGGATTGTTTGTAATCATATAGTGACTCTCTAAAGCATCTATACGCCATGACCATTGGGTGTAGATGTTCATATGTTTATCTTCTATTGTGGATGATTTGGTAAAGTTGTGATATTATGATTTTCTGTGCTATGTTGTGCTTATGGTGATTGTTATTTGGTTGTGTGTGAGTGGTTGGGGCTACGTTGTTGTTGAGCTAGAAATGAGCACGTTGAGGCATTAGGTTGGTCATTGCATTTGCACGGTGCAACGAGTGAGTCGGAGGCTTGTGACACGCATTGTTGAACTATGCAATTTCAAAGGTACAATGAGTGTTACTGTGTTTATGACCCGTGGTGGTGCGATACGGTGCTTACGACCCGTGGTGGTGAAAAATAGTGCCTGTGACCTGTGGTGGTGCAATACAGTTCTTAAGACCCGTGGTGGTGTGAGTTAGTGTTTGTGACCTGTGGTGGTGCGAAACAGTGTTTACGACCCGCCTAGTTAGTCTAGTTTAGTTTATTTTCTGACCGTTATGAAAACCAAACCAAAACCCCCCGTTAACACTGACTTAAGACTTCTATCTCATGTCTTTCTCTGAAGAATACTCCACCCTACCATGTTCCACGTGATTCTATACTCAGAGATTTATTCCAATTTTATTATTACTTGACAACGACAAGTTCTCTGCCACGCGTGTGCTTTTGCAGCCATCATCAACCAGGTTGGATTTGTAGAGGACCTTTGATCTTCTATAAAATGGGAAGAGTTTGCCTGGTGTACCAACTGTCACCAGTCCCATTCCCCACATTGAACCATATTCTTCCACCCCTCTAATGCCACTCCTATGTAGATGGATGATCATACCTCCTCTCCTACTCAAGTGGAGGATGCTGATCACTCCATGAGGGATGCACCATGTCAAGTATTGGAGCATATCTCATCTCCCATGAACACACCCTCTCCTTCATACTCTCCCATACCCTTCTCTCCATCCCCAATAAAGCTCCCACACCTCCATATTCTCCACCACAAAAGGTTCTTACATCACCATCTTGTCCACAAGTAGCTTCACCTCCACCCTCTCATCCTTCAGAGAAGATCACAAATCCTTCCAAGTGAGCTCATTCCCCATCTGCTACTATTAATCCTACCATATATGTTGTGGTATATAGAGTTGTTTCCCATCTCCTGCCTAAAGAAGAGGCACCACCTTCTTTGGACTCATCAATTCCTGTCCCCATTTCAGCTCCTTCTCCTCCTAGATTGGTCACCTACAACAAGAGGCATAGGACTAAGGGGGAGTCCTTCCCAAGAGTAGATCATGTTATCTCCTCGGTAAAGATATCTAATAAATTTCCAGTCTCTGAGCATTCCATTGTTCAAACTGAAGGAGCTCTCTCTCTCCCCCTCTAGAGTTATATATCCTAATTGTATCTGAAGATCAAGTTTTTGCTCTACTTGCTTTCGTCTCTACTATGAATGTTCCTTCCCTTATGAAAGTAGGTGCTCCTGTTGAGCAAGCAGAGGATTCTCCAGCTAAGCAATCAGATACTTCTTTCTAGTGCAAGTAGATGTTATTCCAGCTGAGAAAATAGTTGCTCCTCCCATTGAGCAACAATATATTGTGCCTTATACTCCTCATTATACTGCTCCTCCATTTGAGTCTGTTGTGCGAACGATGCGGAAAAACCAAAATCACACAATCACAAACAAAAGAACACGATGCGATTTACGTGGTTCGGCGAGGAGCGCCTACGTCCACGGGGAGGGGTTATTCACTATCACTGGTGGGGGAGAAAAGAAGAGGCCAATACAAATATTACAACTCCACAAAAATAAGAACCCTAACCCCTTTTATTCATAGGGGAAATTAGGGCAACCCGAAAAAGACAAAAATTCCCCTCATAAACCAACAATCTCCACCTCATCTCTTATTTGAAACAGAACAAATATGAGATGACAAAATAAACTACAACACCAAATCAGCTGCACCAAGATGGCTTCCTACGTACCCCCTCCCATTGGATCAAGCCACGCGTAGTTCTTCAAAAGTGCCCCTCAAGGCACTCACCTCTGAGCTTGAACGTTCACCAAACCTTTGCAATATGTGAACTTCTGGATTGGAAGCACCTTCACGAGCATGTCTGCTGGGTTCTCCTTGAAGTGACAATGGACTTCAGCCTCATATGCTGAAAGTGCAAATGCAATGCGGTCCCTCAACCAAGCTGGCTTTGGGACATCCTGCCTCCTGGTCCGGCTCCTGGCAATAGAATACTAAACATGACTCTCTGCCTCAACTTCCTCCACCTCTTGATCATCAACACCTGGTACCTCATCAGCAGCCCCATCATATACCTCGTCAGATTTGTGGAGAACTGGTGGAACAAATGGAGTCACATCAAACTCCTTCTTCTGAATAGTAGTAGTGATCGGCTTGGAACACTCTAGCTGCTCTGAGTCTCGAGGCTTCAACAAACTCTCCTCATCAAAAGTAACATATCTGCTAATGACAATCTTCCTCTCTGTCTGATCATACAATTAGTAGCCCTTGACTCCACGCCTGAAGCCAATGAAGACCGCCTTCTTTGCACATGGTTCCAACTTGTCATTTCTCACGTTATAATAAGCTGGACACCCAAGGACTTTCATGTGCACATAATCTCTAGCAGGATGCCCCGACCACATCTCCTTTGGTGTCTTCTTTCCAATAGCTGCAGAAGGAAGACAGTTCACCAAATGGCAAGCATACTCAAGGGCTTCAGCCCAGAAAATCCTGTCTAACCCAGCATTAGACAACATATGTTGGAACAACCCTATTACTGATTTGGGCTAGGATCACTATGTTTTGACTAAGGATCAAGTTGACCCCATTGTATAGTTCATGGGTCAAGTCTTTAGGCTGTTTGATTAGCTATAACTTAAGGTAAAATTTAAGTTCCCAGCGTTCGACAAATGGCTATCGCCGCTCGACAGATGGCTGCCCGCGCTCGACGAATTCCTGCCAGCGCTCGACAGATTTTAGCCAGCGCTCGACAGATCTCAGCCAGCGCTCGACAGTTTTCAGCCAGAGCTCGACAAATTCCTTATTGAAACTCAGATCGACAAATTCAGTTCCAGATTATTTTATTCTTAAATATCAGTTATTTGTCAGTACTCTGAACACAAATCGACGACTCTAACGGATATATTCAATATATTTGGACGTATTCAAGTCAGTTAAGTAAGGATATTATATTATTTGAATATATTCCTTTCCTTCCTTTATTCCAAGGCAAAGATAGTCGTTGACAATTAATGCAAAGGAGTATTTCACGGCTAAGGAATTAAAGGACCTGTCAAAGTCATTTTATTTTTGTTGTTATTCCAAGAAAGAATTAAAGTCTGATTATACTATTTCCAAAAAGAGAATATATCAAAGACAGACTTTATTGTCTCATTATCTCGACAGAATTCAAACAATATATTCTTACAGAATGCAGAGAGAGAACAACAACAAAGATAGAGAAAGAAAAAGAAGAGCACTCAGACAAATATTCTCAGTCTTCTTCTTCCTCAAGCAACAATCACCATTTCTCTGAGAACATCTTCTTCAAAGATCCATCTCTCAGATATCTGCTGCAGAGTTCAAGTCTTCTAAAAGAGCAACAAAGAATCTGAAGAACTATTTCTTCCAGATCAATCTGCTACTGAAGATTTCTGTTTCAAGAGAAAGCCTCTCCACCATCTATCAAATACTTCAATCAGACAGGAGGAGCTTTACAACAAATCCACTAGAATCTTCTCTCAGCATCTTAACAGAGAAGAATACTATAACCTCTTTCTCACCTCTCCTGTACAGGGTTAATACTCCCTTCAAAAGTGTAACTCCCTGGTGGCAAGACACCTGATCAAAAAATCTAGTTGGTTTTGAGCACCTGAACAAAAGCTCTGTGGTGTGTGGACACCTGAACAAAATCACCTTGGTATTAGGGCACCTGATCAACACTCCTAGTGGACTCCTACCAAGGGTGGTAGAAGAGTGGACTACCCAGATTCATTGGGGAACCACTAATTCCTTGTGTCCTCTGTGTTTGTTTGTTTCTCTGTGCTGTGCTGTGTGCTTTTACTTATTTAGTTTTCTGCTTATATATATATATCTCACACTGCTTACACATATATATAACACTACTTTAATTCTGCTATAAAAACTAAGGAAAAGTTTTTAATACTCTATTCACCCCCCTCCTCTAGAGTAACTTAAGATCTAACCTCCACTTTCAATTGGTATCAGAGGAGGTTGATTCTTTATAGGCTAACACCTGAATCACAAAGATCAATTAGATCTTAAATTAATTTAGAGTTTTTATTTTATTTATTTCTGTTAAAAACTCATGGCACAAAACAAAGAGTACTCAAGCACAAGACCTCCTATGTGCAATCTTAGTAAGTTTGCACTGTGGAAAGCAAGGATTAGGCTTTATATGAACTCAATTGAAGAAGAGATTTTCAATGTTATTCTGACAGGGCCTCCAGCACATACAACATCAACAAGCACTGAAGATACAGCAGACAACCTTGCTGTCCCACCTCCTGAGTGGACAGAAGCATAAAAGAAGCAAAGAAGTGCAGATGCTAAAGCCATGAACATTCTGGCTCAAACTATGTCTGATGACATATTTCAAAAAGTGGTTGAATGTACTTCAGCTAGAGAGATTTGGATCTCACTAAACAATATGGTTGCAGGTTCTGCAGATGAAAGGAA
The DNA here is from genome assembly GCA_033032865.1 of Dactylorhiza incarnata. Taxonomy (NCBI): domain Eukaryota; kingdom Viridiplantae; phylum Streptophyta; class Magnoliopsida; order Asparagales; family Orchidaceae; genus Dactylorhiza; species Dactylorhiza incarnata. The sequence goes on from JAWHQI010000290.1 coordinate 1,303,540, forward strand.
AGACAGAAGATCACACTTGATCTCTCTGTATGAAAACTTCAAGAAAGGAGAAACAAAGACAGTTGCAGACATGTATAACAGACTCAGTCTCATAATCAATGATCTGAAATCTCTGGACAAAGTGATCTCTGTCACCGAAGTCAATGATAAGATCCTAATGTGCTTCCCCAGCACATGAGACTCTAGGATCTGGCCAATCAAGGAAGCCAAAGGCCTAAATGAGATCACCACTGAAAGCTTATTAGGAAAGCTCAAATCCTATGAACAACTCATTAAGACAAGAGAAGCTGAACACGTGAGCACTTCCTCTTCAACAAAGAAGGACAAAAATATTGCCTTCCAAGCCACCGAAGAAGAAGAAAAGACTCCAAAAGATGAGGAGCTTATGAGTCTCATAGCCAAGAGATTTTACAAAATGGCTAAGAAGGACTTCAGAAAGAAAGAGCCCAGAACAAGAGAAAAATCAAGGTATGAAAAATTAAATCCTAAAGAAGTTATTTGATATGGATGCAGGAAACCTGGACACTACCTGACAGAATGTCCAGAAAATCAAAAGAAAGAACAGAAAAAGGAAAAAGAAGAGAAAAGAAGCTCCAGCAAAGCTTCCTCCCACAAGCACAAAAAGAAGGGAAGAGGATTTATAACAGAATCATGGAGTGAAACTGAATCTGAATCATCATCCAACTCATCTGATGATGATGAAGAAAAATCAAAGGAAAGTGACCAATGTCTGATGACAATATATGACTCAGGCAGTGAGTCAGAATATGCTTCCTCATCCAGCTCCAATGATGATGAAGAAGAAAGAACATTCTGCATGATGGCTATCAATGCCTCTGGACATAATGTTGAAGAAAAATCAGAATCAGAAGCAGAGGATGATGCAGATCAGGTATTATCTCACTTTGATTTTACTTCAGTTGAATTCAAAGCTGAATTCAAAGTTCTTTGCTTAGACTTACTACAATCTGAGAAAGAAATAATCTCACTAAGAAGTAAGCTAGCTGAAATAAAAATTATAAGTGAAGAAAATATAAATCTTAAGAAAGATTTGGCTGCCTCCAGGGAACATATTGTTCTCATTGAGAGCAAGTTGTATGAAGCCAAAGAGTTTGAAGAATCCCTAAATGGTAGAAGCATCAAACTGATGGACATAACAAACACAGTAAATGCTAGAATTAATAGCAAACTGGGCTTGGGTGCCTCATCAAGTGAGCCATATCTGATTAAGAAGAATATATTATCTACACCCATAAAATTCATATCTGCTAAAAGCAAAGAGGCTGTAGAAGCAAATAAAGATATTTCAAGCAAGTCTGTTAAGAATAAAAGAATTCAGAAGAATTCGTCAAACGAAGCTCGACGAAAAGATTTCAATTTGTCGAACGGAGATCGACAAAAACTGAAAATAGTTTTTCAGTATTACATGGACGGCGTTCGACGAAGTCATGTACATTCGTCGAACGGCGATCGACGAATTTACCCAAATTTGTCGAACAGATGCTATACACAGAATTTCAGGAATTCTAACTCTAAACACACTAAAAATCCTTTTACTGAATGGACAATACCTCCAAGGAGATATCATCCACAAGGCTATAAGGATCAACCTGAAATGTCCTTTATTTCTGAGTATTGTGCTAAGACAAAAGGACCCAAGGTAGTCTGGGTCAAAAACAACTAGTTTATTTTTCTGTCTTTGCAGGTACACAGCTATCCAAAGATAAAGGAATATTGGTACTTGGATAGTGGATGCTCAAAGCATATGACAGGAAACAAGGCCAACCTGAAAAATTATAAGGCAAAGCTTGGACCCAAAGTTGTCTTTGGAGACTCCAACTGTGGACAGACAAAAGGATATGGACAAGTCAAGATTGGAGCAGTCACCTTCAAAGAAGTATCATATGTCAAAGGTCTCAAGCACAACCTCATCAGCATAAGCCAGTTATGTGATGAAGTGAAAGTGCACAATTTACCTCACTAGAATTCTCTAGAGGGGGGGGGGGGGGGGGGGTGAATAGAGATTAAAAAATATTTTGTGCAAAGTTAATATATATGTGTATGATCACAGATTAGAGCTTCCCACACACCAACAAGAATTAAACAAATAAAGAGAATAAAAGCAAGTAAAGAAATCACAGCACAACACAAGAAAATATAGTGGTTCCCCAAACTTTGGGTAGTCCACTCTTCTACCCCCTTGGTAGGAATTCACTAGCTTGCACTGAGTCTTTTGATAAGGAGACTCTTAGAACCACCCTGAGTCTTTTGACAAGGAGACTCTTAGAACCAACTGAGTCTTTTGACAAGGAGACTCTTAGAACCAGTACACTGAATTTTTTGAAGAGAGATTCTAAAAACTCTTTTACAATGTTTAAGTAAGAAAAAGAAAGAAGAAAGAAATAAGAACAAGAATGAATCTTCTTCCTAGTAAGAAGATTGGAAGCACAAGAAGTAGTGAATGAAATCTCTCTTCTATAGTGAGAAGGAGATTGTAAAAAACTTTTCTCTCTTTTGAGAGAGCTTTCAGAGTTTGCAGTAGAATGGCTTCTGAAGAAGAAGGAGAAGTGAAGGCTTTTTCTCTGCAGCACACTATCTCTTTTCTCAGCTTTTCTCTCTATTCTCTTGGGAGCTTTTCCTCTATTTTAAATGTATGTGGTGGATCACTCAACTGACATTTTCTGCCGACCTCCTCTTTATTTATAGCTCTGTTAATTCAAAATAATACTATAGGAGGATAATCAATTAACAGTTAGAGAAATAGAAAGATGAAAATGTTTCCATAATATTTATTTCTGTAGAAGGAAAGAACCAATTCTGATTTCAAATAATGTCCAAATAAGTTTAATCAAATTAGCCAAGAATCAGATATAAGGAAAGAATGATTCAGAACGGCTATAAAATATTGATACTTATTCCATACAAATCAGATCTACTGAAAGAAGGAAAGAGATCTGGCGCATATTTAAATCTGTCATATAAATCGACGTGCGTCGATTACCATTCGACGTAAGCGTCGAATTCATCCTGGCTGGACGTCGAGAGGAAAATAAGGAAGGTGCGTCGACTAAGGTGCGTCGACTTCATTAGATGCGTCGACTAGAAATCAGAGTAGCGTCGACAATATATACGTCGAAATCTTCCTAGAGTTACTTCGACTCAATCTGAAGGAAACGTCGACTATATTTCGACGTTGCGTCGAATACTATTCGACGCATATTTACTTAACCTTGTTGTTCTTTCTTAGAATTCATATTCACCTTATTTCTAGGGGTTAAGAGAAATCATTTCTCCAACAATCTCCCCCTATTTGTCTTAACCCTACTTGGAAAGAAATTGTGTTAGCATAAAATCAATCCAGCACAGCATTTGTATAGAAGCAATTAGATGAAATCATGTATAAATAAGTAGTTGTCTTTCACAGGATTAAACTAAAAACTTTTTGTTATACAAAAAGTTGACAAATGCAGAATAGAGCTTCCTAGATAAGTCTTCAATAGCATCAAACATATAGCCTCTGGCTTTGTCAGGATGCTTCTGGATATTGGCAATGATTGTGTGCAGTTTGTTCAGTGTCCTGCTACCATCAGGAAGAGTATCATCTATGGAATAGCCCTTGCTGATTATTATTGCAGCTTTTTCATCAATCATCTCAATTGTGATGTCTTGAGTTTTCTTTTGATTGGACTTGGGCTCAGGTGGTCCCTTGTTATCAACTTTGGGCCTAAACTTTGTTTTCTTTTCTGATTCCTGTTTCATAGGAACTTCAGATATCTTTCCTTTCCCTTTCCAGGAGGAACCATGCCATGAGTCTAACCTTGCAGGTCTTGTAGGCTTTATATAGGGAATATATGTATCTTCTTTACATCCTATGCCCTTCTTGTCCTTTTGACCCTTATCTAAGATAATCCCTGCCTGAGGATTTTTCTTTTGATAAGCTTCAGCATCAAATAGCTTCTTTGGAATTTTAATGGAAGATTCAGCAAGAATTTGTTCTTTAGTCATTCCCTTGTTGATCTTTTCCATCCAGGCAATCCTTTTATCTTCCACTTCTTTCCTGGCTGCTTCATATTCATAAAGTTCTCTTTCTCTTATCTCTTCATGCCTCTTTTCCATGTCAGGGTCATGGTACTCCTTCACAGGGCTGTTAGGAGTGATAACAGGCATCTTTTCAAATCTTTTTATTTGCTCACATGCTTTTCTATACTTCTTTTCTTTTGCATATTCCATCCTTTCTTCTTTAGAGAAGTTTTGCCAGTAGGGAATTGCTTCCCTTTTTCTTTTTATCTTTCCTTCTGGACTTTGCCTAGGTATGATCTGTTTAGGAAGTCTTGCTGCTTGTGGAGGTAGAGGTAGCAGAGGAGGTAGAGAAGAAGGTTGAAGAGGAGGGGGAACTATATCAGGAAGAGAAGTCTGTTCTGCAATAGAAGGCAGAATGACTTCAGGAAGAATGTTCTCTGCTGAGGGATGATTGTCTCCTCCAGATTCTTTTGCAGGGATGTCCTCAAGTAGAGGTGTCTTCAACTTGATGTAACTGGCAGAGAAGCTAGAGGAGTGATGTTGAAGTTCTTCCTCACATAAGGGTGCATCAATCCATATCTGTCCATTCCAATCATCAGAGGTGACTGCTTCTTCCTCCCCCTGGATTTCTGAGTTCTTTACTACAGGAATCTCCCCTGGTTGTATGGATTATCAATTCTGAATTTTGAATCCACAACATGCTCCCCTTCAGTGTTGTAAGAGGAGGATTCACCAAAATGTTTGATGAAGGTGTAGTCAGAGTGATTTGAGAGGAGTGGAGCCTATAATGGAATTGGAGTAATAATTAGAGAGAATACTTAGAGGTTGGAGAGAGAGAGAGGAGTAAAACCTGAGCTTTTTGTGAGATCAAAGACCTGGCAAGAGGGGTTTCTGGAGCAACTATCCCCCTGGTTTATATCTTTCAGGAAGGATGTAAACCTTTGTGGCGACAGAGGTTCTTCTTGAAGAAGAGCATGAAGCTCAGGAAGAGAGGCAGATAGGGTGGCCAATTTGGCTTCACAGGTGGTGATTATATTTGCACATTCATTTGAGAAGTTGGTTAGACGTGTCTGGAAGTCGGTGAGAAGATTTTCCAGAGCATCGTTCATCGCTTTGAGAAGGGCAGTTTGAACAGGAGCAGGCGCCATTGATGCAGAAAGAGAGAGAGGTAGAAGACAAAGTTTTGGCGGGTTTAGAAAGGTATATGTTATGAAATAAGAAGCCTTATTTAAAGAAGATGAAACGTCGAGAAAGGAAGCAGAAATCAAGGTAATCCAATCGTCAAAAAAAAGGAATTAAGATTTGATTCTAATTTCAACTGGAAGTCGACGTTGCGTCGAATGGATGTCGACGTTTGCGTGGAGATTGGCCGGCCTGGTGTTTTATCGACGTGATCATAGTCTTGCGTCGATATGAATTCGACGGTACGTCGATAAAGGATCGACGTAGCATTGTCTGATGGAAGTCGATGTCAGCGTCGAGTTTGTCTCGACGGAGCGTCGACATCTATTCGACGTATCTTCAAGAAATTTTCTTAGAATGTCTGATTTCATTGGAGTTCCCTAACAATGGGGTTTACAGGCTTCCATCAAGCATTCCTAAGGTGTTTATGAAATAGTTATGCTTAGTTTCATCTATAGGTTTTGTGAAGATGTCTGCTCTTTGAATGTCTGTGGGAATATATTCTAAGGTTATTTTACCCTTCTCAACATTGTCTCTAAGAAAGTGATGTCTGATCTCTATATGTTTGGTCCTACTATGAAGGACTGGGTTGGATGCTATGGATATAGCACTAGAACTATCACAATAGATCTTAGAGTTATGTATTTCCAATTTGTAGTCAAGAAGTTGATTTTGCATCCACAGGATTTGTGAACAACAGCTCCCAGCAGCTATATATTCAGCTTCAGCTGTTGAGGTTGAGACCGAGGTTTGTTTCTTACTAAACCATGAGATCAATCTGTCACCTAGGAATTGGTAGGTACCAGATGTGCTTTTTCTATCAACCCTACATCCAGCATAATCTGCATCTGAGAAACCTATTAATTCAAAGTTGGTTTCTGCTGAGTACCATAGCCCTAGGTCAGGGGTTCCCTTTAGGTATCTAAGAATCCTTTTTACAGTGGTGAGATGGGATTCTTTTGGGTCAACCTGAAATCTAGCACATATGCAAGTGGCAAACATGATATCAGGTCTGCTAGCTGTAAGATATAGAAGGGATCCTATGATGGACCTATAAGTTTTTTGATCTACTGATTTTCCTTTATCATCTTTCTCTATAATGGAATTGGTTGCCATGGGTGTTTTCATGGTAGATGCTGATTCCATACCAAACTTTTTGATTAGCTCTTTAGTATATTTTGATTGTGAGATAAAGATTCTTTCACTACTTTGTTTTACTTGTAGCCCTAGGAAGTATGAGAGTTCTCCCATACTACTCATTTCAAATTTAGATTGCATTAGATTAGCAAATATTTTACACAGTTTAGGATGAGTTGAGCTAAAGATAATGTCATCTACATATATTTGAACAAGGAGGAGTTGGTTTTTATGGGTTCTAGTAAAGAGTGTCTTGTCTACTTTTCCTCTTTCAAAGGAATTTTCTAGAAGAAAATTTGAGAGAGTTTCATACCAAGCTCTAGGTGCTTGCTTAAGACCATATAATGCTTTGTTAAGTTTATAAACAAAGTTAGGAGAAGAGGGATTAACAAAACCTGGTGGTTGCTCCACATATACCTCTTCTTGCAGATCTCCATTTAGAAAAGCACTCTTGACATCCATTTGGTAGACTTTCATCTTCATGAAGGCTGCATAGGCAAGAAAGAGCCTGATTGCCTCTAATCTGGCTACTGGAGCAAAGGTCTGGTTGTAGTCTATCCCTTCTTCTTGTCTATATCCTTTTGCTACAAGTCTTGCCTTGTTCCTCACAATTACTCCAGTGGAATCTAGTTTGTTCCTGTATACCCATTTTGTACCAATTACAGGGTAGTTTCTTGGTCTTTCAACTAGGTTCCATACTTTGTTTCTCTCAAATTGGCCTAGTTCTTCTTGCAAGGCCATAATCCAGTGAGGATCACAATTTGCTTCCTCAAACTTATTTGGTTCAACTTGTGATAGGAAGCATTGGAGCACCATCCCAGTGGAGACCTGGTGTCTTGTTCTTACTCCTGTATTGGGGTCTCCAATTACTTGAGTTTGTGGATGATCCTTCAAATTGATCCCTGTTCTGCTTGAACTTGTCAGTTCTTCTTCTTCTTCATTCTCAATGAGATCATTGTTCAATTGTTCTTCCTGAACCATGTTCTCTTGTGGAAATAGGTCTGGAATGCTCTTTTCTGAGGTTTCTTGTTCAGACTCCTCACTTGGTTCCTCTAACTGATTTTCCTTTCCATTTTCTGTGTTCTCTAGAGCTAGTTGCTCAAGCTGGGTTTCTGTGTTGTTGTTTTCCTGTGGAAAGGAACTGGTGGGAGTCTCCTCCCCCTTAAGTAGCATGCTAGTTTCATCAAATACAATGTGCATAGATTCTTCAATTTTAAGAGTTCTTCTATTGTAGCACCTATAGGCTTTACTAGATGATGAGTATCCTAGAAATATTCCATCATCAGACTTCTTGTCAAATTTGGCAAGATGATCTTTCCCATTGTTTAGAATAAAGCAAGCACATCCAAAAATTTTAAAATATTTAACAGTGGGTGTTTTATTTTTCAGGAGCTCATATGTAGTCTTTGATTTAGTTTTGTGTATGAGGCTTCTATTTAGAACATAGTTTGCAGTGTTGACTGCTTCAGCCCAAAAGGTTTTTGGTAATCCTGATTCTGCAAGCAGGTTCCTACCTGATTCTATTAAGGTTCTATTCTTCCTCTCAGCAACTCCATTTTGTTGAGGAGTTCTAGGTGCTGAGAAGCTTTGTTTAATACCTTTTTCCTCACAGAAACTACAAATCATCTGATTTTCAAATTCAGTCCCATGATCACTTCTTATAATTGAAACATTGGAGTTGAACTCAGATTGAATTTGTTTTATGAATTTTGAGAGAATTTTATGGGTTTCAGATTTAACCCTTAGAAAGAATACCCAGCTAAACCTAGAATAATCATCAACAATAACCAAGGTATAGGATTTTCCACCTAAGCTCTGAGTGGATATGGGACCAAAGAGATCCATGTGTAGTAAGTATAGGGCCCTGGGAGAGTCATCCTTACCAATGGGTTTGAAAGATGATTTGGTCTGTTTTCCCAGTTGGCAAGGTCTGCATGGAGAATCCTTAGAGTACCTACCCTTTGGCAAACCTCTGACTAGGTTATTCTTTGCTAGTTTACTAATGGTTTTGTAGTTTAGATGACCTAGTCTCCTATGCCATAGTTCATTTTTATCTATGATATTGTTGAATAAGCAAACTTCTGTGGGTGAAGAGCTAAAGTCCACTACATATACTTTTCCTTTTCTAGTTCCATTTAGTACTCTAGCACCAGTCTTGATATCAATAATATGGCAGAATAGTGTGGTGAATTTTACCTCATACCTACCATTTTCACATATCTGACTTATACTTATCAGATTGTGCTTTAGTCCTTTGACTACTGCCACATTCTTGAAGGTGACTTTCCCTTCTTTGAAATCTCCAAAGCCCTTGGTTTGGCCACAGCTAGAATCTCCAAAGGTTACTGATGGTCCAAGTCTATCCTCAATGTTGATTAATAGGTTTTTGCATCCTGTCATGTGCATGGAGCATCCACTGTCCAAGTACCACACCATCCTGGAGATGTGATACATCTGCACATAGAATTTTAAGCATTAGTTTGGACCCTGCTGAGCTGGGGTCCCTTCCTCTCATTAGTAAAAGATTTAATAAAAGAATAAGTGGGTTTTTCAGGATATCCTTCCTTCTTATGGGGTACTGGCTTATCATACCAATCTTCTTGGATGATATCACAGAAATAATGTTCATAATAGAATGACATGGATTGAGAGACCTGTTTGGAAACAGAAAATTTTCTGTCTGAATTATTGCGTCGATAGGGATTCGACGTAGACTTATGGTTGCGTCGATATGAATTCGACGTAGGTTTCTGGTTGCGTCGATATGGAGTCGACGCTTTCTTCATTCTGAGTCTACTTTCAGTCGAAGTATGAGAGATGTTGTGTTGAGTAGAAATCGACTCATTTTGGTATGAGCGTCGATTAGTACTCGACGCATGTTGGTAAGAATTCGATGCATGTTCAAATTTTTTCTGAGGATATTTTCCTAAGATTCCTTTATCTATAATGAGATTAGGTTTATTAAAAACAGTGGTTATTTCAGGATTTTCTTGTAATCTTTCTCCTGTTAGATAATTCTCCCTAGTGAAGTGAATTGGGTGTTTCCAGGCAGTGCTGGAAGTTTGAGGTTTAGATGCTTCATTAGTATTCTGATTTAGCTGTCTAAATCTATTAGTGAGATTCTCAGAAATGTTTTTGAGCTTCTGACCTTTCCCATTTAGAGAGTCTTCAAAGACTTTAGCCTTTGCAAGCTCCTTCCTTAGTGTTAGATTTTCTGAATAGATTTTATCTAATTCTTCTTCTTAGAGTTCTAGATTGAGCTTATAATTTTTATGATGTGTATTTTCCTGTTTGAGATTTTTTAGTTCAATTCTTAATTCTTTTACTTCTTTTTCTGATTTGATTAGATCTAAACAGAATTCTTTGAAACTTTGTTTGAAATCAGTAGAAGAGAAATCTATATTATCAAGTATATTTACCATTGATGTATCATCAGGCTTCTCAGTGGCCATCAGACAGGTTTCCTCTTGCTTGACCTCTTGCTGATCATCATCTGATGAGGTACTTCCTTCAGATTCTGAATCACTCCAAGATTGAGCAATGAATCCTTTTTCTTTCTTCTTTAGATCTGTTCTTTTTAGATACTTCTTATTGTTGACCTCTTTAGGACAATCAGGTGCAATGTGTCCAGGTTTCCTGCAAGAGTAGCATATAATTTCTTTAGTAGGTATTTTATTATACCTGGTTTTTGAATCTCTTCCTCTGGATCCTTCTGTTTTGATCCACTTCTTGAACCTTCTGGCCAGTAGACTGATCAGCTCCTCATAACTTGTAGAGGGTACTCCTTCAACAGCCTTCAAAGCAATACTCTTTTCTTTTGAGAGTGGAGAAGTCTTTTCTTTTTCTTTTTTCTCAGCCCTTGTTTTCAACAGTTGTTCATAGGATTTTAATTTACCCAATAGGACATCTGTTGAGATTTCTTCTTGGCTTCTGGAGTCTTTGATTGGCCAGATTCTTGAATCCCAAGAGCTAGGGAAGCAAGTCAGCAATTTGTCATTTATCTCAGTAAGAGATATGTCCTTCTCAAGTGTTCTCAATTCATTGACTATGAGGCTGAATCTTGAATACATGTCAGCAACACTTTCACTCTCTTTCTTTTGGAAGTTTTCATATTGGGAGATGAGTAGTGTCTTTCTGTCCTTTTTCTCATCAGCACTTCCCTCAACCATTTTGGTGAGAGCTTCCCATACTTCCTTAGCTGACTCACACTCAGCAATCTTTTGGAAAATTTCATCTGAGAGAGTTAAAACTAGGATATTCATAGCCTTGGCATCATATGCTTGGGCTTTCTTTTCCTCTTCTATCCATTCAGCCTTTGGAGCAGGTGTTTCAGTAGCTTTTCCACTTGAATCCTTTTTGAATGGCTTGGGGGGACCTGTCATGACAACATTAAATAATTCATCATCAATAGAGTTTAAATAGATTCTAATTCTTGTTTTCCAAAGTGCAAACTTTTCAAGGTTGCAAATTGGTGGTCTGGTGGAAGCATAATCTTTGATTTGTGCCATGAAAATAATTTTGTAGAAATATATATATATATATATATATGTATATATATATATATAAACAAGAGGTAGGACCTTTTTGATCAAGGAGTTAACCCTTTTTAGATCAACCTCCCTCTAATACCAATTGAAAGTGCACAGTTTACCTCACTAGAATTCTCTAGAGGGGGGGGGGGGTGAATAGAGATTAAAAAATATTTTGTGCAAAGTTAATATATATGTGTATGATCACAGATTAGAGCTTCCCACACACCAACAAGAATTAAACAAATAAAGAGAATAAAAGCAGGTAAAGAAATCACAGCACAACACAAGAAAATATAGTGGTTCCCCAAACTTTGGGTAGTCCACTCTTCTACCCCCTTGGTAGGAATTCTCTATCTTGCACTGAGTCTTTTGATAAGGAGACTCTTAGAACCACCCTGAGTCTTTTGACAAGGAGACTCTTAGAACCAACTGAGTCTTTTGACAAGGAGACTCTTAGAACCAGTGCACTGAATTTTTTGAAGAGAGATTCTAAAAACTCTTTTACAATGTTTAAGTAAGAAAAAGAAAGAAGAAAGAAATAAGAACAAGAATGAATCTTCTTCTATAGTGAGAAGGAGATTGTAAAAAACTTTTCTCTCTTTTGAGAGAGCTTTCAGAGTTTGCAGTAGAATGACTTCTGAAGAAGAAGGAGAAGATTAAGGCTTTTTCTCTGCAGCACACTATCTCTTTTCTCAGCTTTTCTCTCTATTCTCTTGGGAGCTTTTCCTCTATTTCAAATGTATGTGGTGGATCACTCAACTGACATTTTCTGCCGACCTCCTCTTTATTTATAGCTCTGTTAATTCAAAATAATACTATAGGAGGATAATCAATTAGCATTCAGAGAAATAGAAAGATGAAAATGTTTCCATAATATTTATTTCTGTAGAAGGAAAGAACCAATTCTGATTTCAAATAATGTGCAAATAAGTTTAATCAAATTAGCCAAGAATCAGATATAAGGAAAGAATGATTCAGAACGGCTATAAAATATTGATACTTATTCCATACAAATCAGATCTACTGAAAGAAGGAAAGAGATCTGGCGCATATTTAAATCTGTCATATAAATCGACATGCGTCGATTACCATTCGACGTAAGCATCGAATTCATCCTGGCTGGACGTCGAGAGGAAAATAAGGAAGGTGCGTTGACTAAGGTGCGTCGACTTCATTAGATGCGTCGACTAGAAATCAGAGTAGCGTCGACAATACATACGTCGAAATCTTCCTAGAGTTACTTCAATTCAATCTGAAGGAAACGTCGACTATATTTCAACGTTGCGTCGAATACTATTCGACGCATATTTACTTAACCTTGTTGTTCTTTCTTAGAATTCATATTCACCTTATTTCTAGGGGTTAAGAGAAATCATTTCTCCAACATGAAGGTTATCAGGTAACCTTTAACCCTTCCCAATGTCTCATTACCAATAATAAAAATATAAATGTATTATCTGGTATTAGACAAGGAAACATTTATCTAGTCAATTTTGACTCTACCAATACAAACATCTGTCTATTTGATTCAATAAGTAAGACAAATGAATTATGGCATAAAAGGCTTTGACACTTTAACCTTAGAACTATCTCTAAGCTTTCTAAGGACAATCTTGTCAGAGGACTACCTTCTGGTTCATACAAGAAGGAAGGACTTTGCAGGGCTTGTCAATTAGGTAAGCAGACTAGAAGTAATTTCAAATCTTTATCCAATAGTGATTCACCTAGGATTATGTATTTGCTGTATTTAGATCTTTTTGTACCTACTGCTATACAGAGCTTGGAGGGAAGCATTATTCTCTAGTTATTGTAGATGACTTCTCTAGATTCACTTGGGTGTTCTTTCTTAGGAACAAGTCTGACACCTTCAAAGTTCTAACAGACTTTCTCAGGTCCATCAAGACTGAGTACTCTACTGTAGTTGCATTGATCAGAAGTGATCATGGCACTGAGTTTGAGTCTTTTCTGATGAGATAATTCTGTGGAAAAGAATGGATCAAGCAGTGTTTCTCTGCTCCTAGAAGCCCTCAACAAAATGGGGTAGCTGAAAGGAAAAATAGAACACTAATTGAATCAGCAACTACATTGCTTGCTGATGCTCATTTGCCACTCTGCTTTTGGGCAAAGGCAGTGAACACAGCAAATTATGTGTTGAATAGAAGCCTGATACATAAACTTAAGGGTAAGACTCCCTATGAACTACTCAAGAATAAAAAGCCTAAGGTTAGCTATTTTAAGATTTTTGGTTGTAAATGCTATGTGCATAACAATGATAAGAAATATCTAAGGAATTTTGAAGCTAAGGCAGCTGAAGGAATATTCCTTGGATACTCTCTATGTAGTAAAGCATATAGAGTCTACAATAAATCTACTCTTAAGATAGAGGAGTCCATGCATGTTTCTTTTGATGAAACTAACCTGTTCAATGAGGAGAGGAATACCACCTCTACCATAAATACTTTGCAGGTATCAGATCTATGTGAAGAGCTAAGTGAGCTAAATCTAGAGAAAGGAGATTCTTTACTTCCAACAACTCAAACACTTGAAGATAGTGAAGAAGAAGATCATCCAGAAGATCTTGCTGACAAGTGACAGCTAAACAAATTCCCCAAGAAGATACTACTGCTGAACCAGCTCCAACTGTTGACCACATCACAGTTAGAGATCATCCAATATCACAAGTAATTGGAGATATTTTAGCAGGTGTTCAAACAAGGCATCAACTACACCAAAATCAGATGCATACTTGTTTTCTATCACAAGTTGAACCTCAAACTATAACAGATGCATAACAAGATCCAAATTGGATTCTTGCAATGCAAGAGGAGCTCAACCAATTTGAAAGTAACAAGGTTTGGGATTTGGTTCCAAGACCAAAGGGCCATCCAGTCATTGGCACTAAATGGGTCTTCAGGAACAAGCTAGATGAATAAGGCAATATTGTGAGAAATAAAGCAAGACTGGTAGCCTAAGGATATTCACAGGAAGAAGGGATTGATTATGATCAGACGTTTGCTCCTGTTGCAAGACTTGAAGGAATCAGAATCTTTCTTGCATTTGCTGCATATAAGAAGTTCAAAGTATATCAAATGGATGTGACGAGTGCTTTTTTAAATGGAGAAATCAAAAAAGAAGTATATGTGGAACAACCACCAGGTTTCATCTCTCCAACTGAACCCTCTTTTGTATTTAAGCTTAAGAAAGCCCTCTATGGTCCGAAACAAGCTCCTAGAGCATGGTATGAGACTTTAGCTAGTTTTCTTTTGGAAAGCAATTTCTGTAGAGGCATAGTAGATAAAACCTTATTTTTCAAGATACATAAAAATCAAACTCTGCTAGTTCAAATATATGTAGATGATATTATTTTTGGCTCAACTGATTCAAATTTGTGCAAAAGATTTTCTAATCTAATGCAATCTAAATTTGAAATGAGTAGTATGGGTGAGTTATCATACTTCCTTGGTCTTCAAGTGAAGCAAACTCCAAATGGAATCTTCATATCCCAATCTAAGTATGCTAAGGAATTAGTGAAAAGATTTTGTATGTCTGATTCTTCCACCATGAAAACACTCATGCCCTCAAATGTTGTTGTAGATATTGATGAATCAGGGCAACCTGTTGATTCAAAAGTATATAGAGCAATTGTTGGCTCACTACTTTATTTAACAGTTAGTAGGCCTGACATAATGTTTTCTACCTATATTTGTGTTAGGTTTCAAGTTAACCCCAAAGAATCTCACTTAATTTTATTAAAAAGGATTTTGAGATATATAAAGGGTTGCCCTAATCTAGGACTTTGGTATCCAACAACATCTGAATTTGAATTAACTGGATTCTCAGATTCAGATTATGTTGGATGCAGAGTAGAGAGGAAAAGCACATCAGGAACTTGTCAGTTTCATGGTGATAGGCTTGTGTCTTGGTTTTGTAAGAAGCAGACATCTGTGCCCACATCAATAGCTGAAGTTGAATACATGGCTGCTGGCAGTTGCTGCTCACAGATGTTGTGGATACAAAATCAGCTTCTAGACTATGGTGTCAACTTAAATAATTCAACTATATTTTGTGACAATACTAGTGCAATATCTATATCACAAAATCCAGTTCTCCATAGTAGGTCTAAACACATAAAAATTAGGCACCACTTCCTTAGGAATAATGTGGATAAAAATAAAATTTGCCTACAATTTATTTCTACTGATTTATAAAGAGCTGACATTTTCACCAAGCCCTTAGATGAAAAGAAGCATATCTTCTTTATAAATCAAATAGGAATGATATATGGAGATTCAATCTGTTAAAAATTAAAATTTCTATTTATCCCCTCAATTCGTCGAACGGAGGACGACGAATTTGAATCATTTGTCGAACGATGGTCGACAAAACCTGTTAACTTCAGAATCGATAAAGAAAATCTCACCTGTCGAACGGTGGTCGACGAAAAAGATATTTTTGTCGAACGTTGTCTGACGGAAACCCAAAGTCTTTTCGACTTCTGATTTTATTAGGTTTTTGCCGAACATCGCTCCACAAACGCGCCCCCTTCTCCGGTCTATATAATCTCATTTTTATTTCTTAATTGATTGCGCCTACAGAAATCGTTTCCCTCCAGTTCCCCTCTGCACTTGATCTTTTTATCTTGCAGGTACTAATGGCGATTTCTCAAGCCGCACTTTACTCCATGAAGTTCGACGCCGGATTTGACATTGATATGGAATCATTTGCACAATCAGACCAAGTATTCAAAGATATTCTTCAAATTTTTGAAGAACAACAGTTGAAAAAGTTCATGAGCACGAGGATAAAGTTGCATACTGCAGAAATAAAAGAATGGTTTTATACGGCTAAGCCAGAAGATGAAAGTTTAACTGGAACCATCTTAGGACATCAGGTTTCTCTTACCCAACTATTTTATTTGAAGTTTTTTGTTTTGTGAATGGTGATGATGATTTAGAGCTAAGCTCTGTTGAATATGGTGATGCTTTGATTAAAATGGGTCATTCTACTCGAAACCCTAATAATTTGCTTAAGAAAAACTTGTCCTTGGAATACATGTTTTTATCTGATATTGTTGGAAAGGTTTTGTTAGGCAAGACAATAGGTCATGATTACATTAAAAGGCACCAATTTCTTTTGATGGTGGCCATGATGAAAAAGAAGAAAGTTAATTGGGGATGAGTTGATTAAGAAGAAAGTTTCTAAGGTTAATGTCTGTTTTGGAAGAGTTATTGGCATAGTTTTGCAGGAAAGGCACCAAGACCTTTTGGTCTCTCCTAAGGTAACAATAAATGCTAGCAAGAAGCTGACCTCAGCTCTCTTTGCCAAATGGGACATGGTTATTCCAAAGAAGAACCCAGGAGCAGTTGCACAAAAGAAAGCTTCTGAAGGCACCAGGACTGATCCAGTCACTCCCTCAACCCTTCCAGAAGCTCCTCCTCTTGTTTCTTCTCCTCCTCTCCCATCTCCACCTCAGCATATTTCCCCTGCACAAACTCCACCTCCAAATTCTCCTACACCCATTGATGACATTCCACCTCCTTCATTTACCCTTCTACCTCCTCATACTTCTCCACCTCCATCTCCCATGCATGATGACCATCAGTCACCCATCCATCATTCTTGGCCTATTCATTCAGACATCCCTACACAACATGCCAATGTTGCAAACATCTTTGTACCAACTTCCATTCCATCCACTTCTCAATCATCTTCATCTCATCCACCTGAATTTTTATTTCTAAATTTCCAATCGGTTGCTGATCAAATTCTTGATTTCATTCTTCCCAAGCTAGATCAAATCCTGGATGCAAAACTTGCTCCAGTTCATCATATTCTTTCTAATCTTGACTCCACCCTGGATGCAAAACTTGCTCCAATTCTTACAGCCATTTCTGAATTATCTTCTAAAATATCTTCAATTCCTTCCTCTCTTTCTATCCCTTCTTCTAGGGGCCTAGATTCAGGTTTCCCTGAAGCTAGGCAGGGGGATATGCCTTATGAAGAAGCTCCAGAAGCTCTAGTTTCAGAGGCTCCAATTTTTGTTGAAGATACAGTTCCAGTTTATGATTTAGAAATGTTTAATTTGCTTGAAGTTTCAGAAATTCCAATCATAGAGGAGACAAATAATATCTATATTCATCCTTCTTTAGATATTATTCATTTGCTGTCTAAGTTCAATTCTGTTTACTCAGTTCCGCCAAAATATCATGAATATTCTAGAGCAATTGTTCCATATACTGCTCAAATAGATAAAGTTTTGCTGAAAAAGATTATCAGAAGTTTTGAAGTTCAGATTGCAGATCCAGTTCCTATTTTAGTTCAAATTCAAAGTCAAGTAGAAGAATCAGTTGTACTTTCAGAGGAAATTATCAAAAATTTTGATGTTCCAACTTTTGTTTTTGATGAATCCCCAATTCCTGATTTTGATGAAATCTGGAAAGCAGAAGATGAAGCTTTTGAAGCTGAAGAGCAAAAGATTAAATCTCTTAAATTGGTCAATGCTTTATATGATGAACCAATTCCATCTTCTGATTCTAATGAAGATGATGACAGTGATTCTGATGATTCATCATCAAAGAAGAGAAAGAAAAGAAAAGCAAAGTCAATGACTGTCCCCAAGCCTCCTAATCCTGATAGTGATATCCCTTACTATATTCTTCATAACATTCATCTTGATAAAGATACTCCACACTGGATGAAATTTTCCAGAAATGAGAACAAGAGAAGAAAGAAGATGAGGAAGACTGGTTATTATTCTGACAAGACTGTCAAATATAATCATCCTCCTCCTCCTCCAGCAGCAGGTTCAGCAGCACCCTATTCTTCCTCTCAAAAGTTCACCTCTCAGCATTCAAGTACACCAGCTAGCACAAGTTGTTATCAGAGCTCTTGGTCTTCAGGACTGCCTTCAAATTCTTCGAAGGATGTTTCCACAGAATACAAGTATCAAATATCTGATGGATCCTTGCACAGGAAAAGACATATTTCTTCTGAACAACCTTCATTGCAGGCCATTGATCCTGATGAAAGGCCTTATTCCCCAGTTAATACAGAAGCTGAAGAAATAGCACAGAAGGCTAGATTCAAGGAGACAATTGCCACAGCTCAAATTAATAAGGCAAAAGCTGAAGGAAAAGACTACTCTCAATATTCAACCATGTCAGAATATAGAAGAAAAGAATTTGAAAAGTATAAATCAAAGAACCTTTTCAATGCTGAAGAATTTTTGATGCAGTACCCTCAAGCAGTAGTTGTTGGGTATATTTCCCTCAATAGTACCTTGATTTGAAGAGGCATCACTCTCAATGCAAAGGACATATTGTATTTGATGAGCTATACTTGTGTAAGATATACAGGTGCAGGTGACTCAAAAGGAAGGGCCAAATATGCCCTTAGATGTGGAGAAATCATCTTCCAAAAGATGAAGTTTTGTCTCAGCCGAACCGCTGAGACGAGGGGGGCAAAACCGCTAAGACGAGGAGCCGTCTCAGCGTATCCGTGGAGAAGAAGGTGCCTCCGCTGTGAAGTTCATTATACGCTGAAAATCAGCGTGATCGTCGAACTGGGCTCGACATTCGTCGAACGCTGAACGCCGTTTGTCGACCGCTGAGACGAGATCAAAGAAGGAGCCGCTGAAAAGTTCATTATACGCTGAGAATCAGCGTGATCGTCGAACTGGGCTCGACATTCATCGAACGCTGAACGACGTTCGTCGACCGCTGAGACAGGATCAAAGAAGGAGATGCTGAGAAGACACACAAGGCAAGATCGTCGAACGCTGAACGTTGTTCGACAAACGCTGAGACGAGGAGCCGTCTCAGCGGAGCCGCTGAGAAGACACACAAGGCAAGTTTGTCGAGCGCTGAGCTCGCAAGATTGTCGAATGCAGGGGATAGCTGGTTCGTCGAACGCAGAGTGTTCTACGTTCGCCGAGCGCAGTCCTTCTCTACGGAAAAGTAGGGCGGCGGGACCTGCGGCTAGGACTAGTTGCAGAAAAGCTGTGTGGGGTCCACCAGCTTCTCCCATACCTCTCAGCAGATCAGCTAAGAGCCGTTGACGATCAGAGATGTATAAAAGGAAGAGTTAGGGCACATTTGAAACTCTCGGCAACGTGCAAAAGAGATCAACTGTTATATTGACGGTTGAAGCTCTCGTCTTCTTCCTCCCGTTCACTGAACAAGAAGAAGAAGATAACAGAGAAAGAAAGTTAGCTCCTTTGCAAGAAGGAGCAAGGTGATCTTCCATCACTCTGCCAAAGAGGAAGATCAAGTTAGTTGATGTAATCAACATCTTCAGCAACAGGAAGCACAGTCAGTGCAGGATCTACAGGAGAGTACCTCTACTGTAGAATAAATTTCTAAATC
Source organism: Dactylorhiza incarnata (assembly GCA_033032865.1). NCBI lineage: Eukaryota > Viridiplantae > Streptophyta > Magnoliopsida > Asparagales > Orchidaceae > Dactylorhiza > Dactylorhiza incarnata. The sequence continues at coordinate 1,322,774 of JAWHQI010000290.1, forward strand.
ATTTATCTGTAGGGCATCTTGCCTGAGCTGTAAGACCATTTGGTCTGAGTTTATAGGAACATGAGGGTTCTGAGCTGTAGGGAGAAGGCCTGAGTGTAGGATCTGGAGCAGATCTGAGGTAGGACTTAACAGCCTGAGGTAGGACCAGGAGCTGGTCTGAGCTGTAGGAGGAGGAGTCCTCTGAGTGGTAGGACCTGGGAGAGGTCTGAGTTGTAGGACATTATTGTCTGAGCTATAGGAGGTGTTATCCTCTGAGTTTGTAGGGCAGTTGTGCCTGAGGTAGGAGCTGGTGATAGCTCTGAGTTGTTGGGACTTGTGTCCTGAGGTAGGATCACTCTTGATCTGAGAAGTTCTGAGGAACTTGTGCTGTAAGCTCTTTGAGCCGAGTTTGGAGAAGTTGGCCCTGTCTAACACACTGTTAGAAGGGTAGAGGGGGAAAGTGGACTACCCATAGACACACTGTCTTTGGGGAACCACTATAAATTATTGTGTGCTTTCTGTGTTTGCTGATTTGCTTGAACCAACTCCGAAAACATCTAAAGCTAATCAAGTAAAATTTAAAAGACCTATTCACCCCCCCCCCCCCCTCTAGGTGACTTAGACTTCAAACCTTATATTCTTTCAAGTGGTATCAGAGGGAGGTTGGTCAAAAAGGACTTAACAGTCTGACCAGATCCTAAAAGGTTTAGTCTTGTCAAATCCCAATGGCCTCCAGTGTAATGCAGAAGGAGATGAGCTCAATGAAACTGTCCATATGTAACAAAGCCAACTTTGGCATATGGAAGCAGAGGGTTAGGCTGTACATGGAAGCCTCAGACCCTAGAATCTACATTACTGTTCAGGAAGGCCCCTTTATTATCACAAAACCCTCCACTATTGATCCTACCAGGCAAGTAGGCAAACCATTCACTGAAATGACCAAGGATGAGAATACATTGGCTACTATGGATAAGAGGGCTCAAAATATCATAGTCAATGCTATCGATGACTCAACTTTTCAAAATTTAGTGCACTGTGCATCTGCTAAGGAGATATGGATACACTGATTGTGTACATGGAAGGGACTGAAGATGTGAGGAATGACATGAAGTCCCTCCTCAATCAGGAATATGAAGCTTTCAGGTAGCAAGGGCAGGAGAGCATCTCCATGTGTTATGAAAGGTTCTTTAGAATAATAAATGAACTAAGAACCTATGAGAGAGTGTTCACAAATTATGAGCTGAATGATAAGTTCCTCAGATCTCTAACAAGAGATTGGGACACAAAAATTTGTGCCATAAGGGAGGTGGCTAAGCTGACTGAAACTCCTCCCCAAACTCTCTATGGAAAGTTGCTCTCTTAAATGCAGCTGGCTGCCAGGAAGGAAGAAGAGCAGAAGGCAAAGGGTGATACCAGGGAGAATTCCCTAGCCTTCAAGGCTGAAAGCTCAAGAAGAGGGAGAGAGAAGGCTCACTCACCTCCCAGAAGATCTGCTGAACCAGAAGATTCTGAGCCTAGATCATCAAGCTCCTCTTCTTCTGATGAAGAAATTGTTGTTCTTACAAGGCACTTCAGAAAGCTGCTGAGGAGGAAGCAATGGAAGAACAAGCCTTCCTCCTCACATCACAACAAGGAGGACAGCAAGGAGTCAAAGCATCACTCCAGAAGTGACAGGTATGAGTCTAACCCCAAACATAATTCTTCCAAAGTTGTTTGCTATTGCTGCAGCAAGCCTGGGAATGTCATTGCTGACTGCCCTGTGAAGAGAAGAGATAAGGATGAGAGGAAGGATCATCATTCAAGGAGCAAGAAAGGAGAGAAATCCTTTCTAGCTAAGAAGAAGAAGAAGAAGAGCTGGAGTGAATCAGACTCTAGCTCATCAGAATCTGAAATGGAAGAAGCCCTCATTGGGCTGGTTGCTGTTGAAGAAACTGCGATTAGCAGGATGGCAGTCAGGGCCCCTCTATCACATTCAGACAGTGATGTAGAGGAGGATGAGGTCATTCACAATGACCATGGGCTGATGGCTCTAACTAAAGATGAGGACAGCCACAATAATTCTGAACATGAGCAGGCATTAATTCATTCCATATCCTCTTCTGATTATGAGACTAGTCCAGAATCTGATGCACCTCCATCAATTGATGGAAGGGGCAAGGATGCTGAGGAAGAATTCAGTCAACTGATTGATAAGTATGGTATTCTTTTGGAAGCTCTGAAGAAGAGCAAGAAGCTTGCCAAGAGGCAAGCCCAGGAAATTGTTTCCCTCAAGATGACTAAGGATGTCAACACTGAACCGACCACCCTGGTGGCTCAGATGAGTAGACAGATTAGCCATCTTCAAGGGTTAAATATTATGCAATTAAGCACTATTTCCCTGAAGAACAAGGTCATCAAGGACCTTGAAGAAAAGCTTGAGAAGGAGAAGAGCCTTGTGGCTCAACTCTCCAAGCCCAAATCCGTGCTTCCCCTTATTGACACCTTCTCCTCTCAAACCAATAGGAGAGGACCTGGATTCAACAAGATGGAAGTAGGAGAAGGGAGTGGAGTAAAGATCAAGAAGAAGGCTAAGCCTCAACCCACCTCTCAAAAGGTGATGCTTCCTTCCAACAGGTATGACCATGAAGGCATTCATGGTCACTGGAAGATTGGGAGATACTATAGGAAGGGAAATGCTCCTTCCCATAGTGAAAAAGAGGGCATGGGTTTGAGAGCAATGAAAGCTCCCCATGAGGAAATACAAATGGCCCAATCTGGACCATTTATTTTTGGTGCTTCAGCACCTTCAGTCAAGAACAAGGAAGCAAGCACTTCCAAATCTGCCTCAGCAAAAAGCAAGACTACTGTCAAATCTGTTGACAAGGCCTGCTGCTCAGTGTCTGATTCCCTCAGACCTAGTATGGCTGCTAAGCCAAAGCAAGCTGAGGCCATCAGGACAAATAGCAGCAAGACTGTCCACAAATTATCCTTTAGTCAGATTATTGCTGAAAGAAACAGGAAGAATGTTGCAGTCTCCTCTGCTGAACATGTGTACAATGTTGTACTTATTTAGAAAAATGCTCAGAAAAGGAGATACAATATTCTTGATTGTTGGTGTTGTGGCAAGGTGGGACACTTTGCCATAGATTGTTGGTACAACCCCAATGTACCTATTGCAAAGAAGAGCTTTCCTGCTAGGAGGGTAGCTAGTGTGAGAGTATCTCATCAAACTAGCAGGCACCTAGGACCCAAAACTCTTTGGGATCCTAATGATAACTAAATCCTTCTTTGCAGGGTAGTTCAAGTACCAGTCTCAATCAAATATGGTACTTGGACAGTGGGTGCTCAAGGCACATGACAGGAACTAGGAGTCTCTTACAATATTACAAGCCTGTGAAGAATGGACCCAAAGTCATCTTTGGGGGGTCAGAAAAGGGAGTCACCAGAGGTTATTGTATGATCACTAATGACATAGTCTCTTTCACAAAAGTAGCTTATGTTGAAGGGTTGCAACACAACCTTGTCAGCATAAGCCAACTGTGTGATCTTGGCCATGTCATTGAATTTCACAATGATAAGTGCCTCATCAAAAGGTCTGATGACTTGGAGATCATTCTTTCTGGCACTAGGAGTGGAAATGTTTATTGTTTAGATTTCTTCTGCAAATCTTTTTCCTCTCCTGTATGTCTTGTAGCAGATGAGAGTGAGTCTCTATGTGTTCAATGGCACAAGAGACTTGCCCACATCAACTACAAGACAATGCATAGACTATTCTCTAAGAACTTAGTTAGAAATAGTCCTAATTTAAAATGTGTTAAAAATGGCCCATGTCATGCTTGCCAAATGGGTAAGAAAACAAGGGCCACTTTTAAAAGTATTGACTCCAAAGACACTAAGAGATGTCTTTATCTATTGCACATGGACTTGTTTGGTCCTATGCCAATTCAAAGCTTAGGAGGGAAGTTGTATACCTTAGTGATTGTTGATGATCACTCAAGATATACATGGGTATTTTTCCTTAGGAAGAAATCTGATACTCTAAATGTCTTCATAAGCCATGTCAAGGCCATTCAGAATAACTTGCAATGTACTGTGGTCAGAACTAGGTCTGACCATGGCACAGAGTTTCAATCTGAAGCCATGACAAAGTTCTGTCAAGAACTAGGTATCATTCAAGAATTTTCCTCTCCAAGGACCCCACAACAAAATGGGGTGGCTGAGAGGAGGAATAGATCATTGATAGAAGCTGGGAGAACATTGCTTAGTGACTCTTCACTCCCAGAATATTTCTGGGCTGAAGCAGTAAATACTGCCTGTTATGTTCTCAATAGAGCTTCCATCAATAAAGATCATGGAATTACCCCCTATGAGATTTTGAAAGGCAAACAACCAACAATTTCATACTTTAGGATCTTTGGATCTAATTGCTACATTCTAAATAATGGAAAAGTTCAGTTAACCAAGTTTGCTGAAAAATGCAACATAGGGATTCTTGTTGGATATAGCTCACATAGTAGAGCCTATAGGGTATATAACAAGAAAACTCATGTTGTGGAAGAGTCCATGCATGTAGTATTTGATGAGTCCAGCCCAATCTACAAGGGCTGGCCCAGTTCCTCTGTTCAGACAGGAAGTGAAGATGCAATGGAAGAACTATCCATACAAGAACCTTCCAGCAGCAATAAAGCAAATCCTGAAGCAGAAGTTCAAGAAGAAGCAGAGGTGCAAGATGTTGAAGATGCTAAAGAAGCTGCTGAACCAGTTGAAGAAGTTCAGCAAGTTGAGCACAGATTTCCTGCAGCTACAAGACATCTAAGGGATCATCCCTTAGAACAGATTATTGGAAATGTCCAGTAAGGTGTGACAACCAGAAGCAGAGCTCATAATGAGGCCCTGTTCCTCAGTTTTCTGTCACAGGTAGAGCTTAAGAAGTTTGAAGAGGCCAATATGGATCCATTCTGGATCCATGCAATGCAGGAAGAACTGTTGCAATTCAAAAGATGCAAAGTATGGAAATTGGTGCCAATACCACAAGGACACAACATCATTGGCACCAAATGGATCTTCAGAAATAAGATGGATGAGAATGGAACTATCATCAAGAACAAAGCAATGCTTGTTGCAAAGGGATACAGGCAAGAGGAAGGGATTGACTTTGATCAAACCTTTGCCCCAGTTGCAAGGTTGGAGGCTATAAGGTTATTCCTTGCACATGCATCCCACACAGGCTTCAAAGTATATCAGATGGATGTCAAGTCAGCATTCCTAAATGGAAATCTGAAAGAGGAAGTATATGTAGAGCAACCATCAGGTTTTGTCCATCCTACTCTCACTTCTCATGTCTATTTTCTTAAGAAAGCCATGTATGGTCTTAAGCAAGCCCCAAGGGCTTGGTATGAGACATTGTCTAGCTTTCTCATCAAGAACAAGTTCTTGAGGGGAAAGATAGATAGCACATTGTTTCTTAGGGAAACAAGTGGCAAGATTCTCCTAGTCCAAAAATATGTTGATGACATAATTTTTGGGTCTACTGATGACAACCTCTGCAAGAGATTTGCTAATCTAATGCAGGGTGAGTTTGAGATGAGCAGTATAGGTGAGCTCAAATATTTCCTTGGGCTCCAGGTGAAACAGTCTGAGGATGGAATCATCATTTCCCAAACTAAGTACACCAAGGAGCTCATCAAGAAATTTGGGATGGAATCTTCTTCCACCATGAGGACACCCATGGGATCTAATGTATCATTAGACAAGGATGAAAATGTGAAGGCCTTTGATGAGTCCATGTACAGGTGTATCATTGGATCCCTGTTGTACTTAACTGCAAGTAGGCCAGACATTATGTATTCTACATGTGTTTGTGCTAGGTTTCAGGCCTGTCCTAAGGAGTCTCACTACACCTCTGTGAAGAGGATCTTGAGATACCTCAAGGGAAGCCTGAATCATGGCCTTTGGTACCCTAAAAACAATGATTTTGAACTGATAGGCTACTCAGATGCAGATTTTGCAGGATGCAAAGAGGACAGGAAAAGCACAAGTGACACCTGTCAATTCCTAGGGAGGAGGCTGGTCTCATGGAGCAGCAAAAAGCAAACCAGTGTGGCCATATCCACAGCTGAGTCAGAGTACATTGCAGCAGGTAGCTGATGTGCTCAAATTCTGTGGATCCAACATCAGTTGGAAGATGTCCCTACGTGCAATTTTTATTGCTAAAAATCATGTTTCCCATAACAGGACCAAGCACAAAGAAATTAGGTATCATTTTATTAGGGGGCATGTAGAGTGTGAAAATATCAAACTTGAATATGTCCCTACAGACAATCAAGTAGCTGATATCTTCACTAAGCCATTGGATGAGGCCAAGTTTAATGCTTTCAAGATAGAACTAGGGATGTTGAGTGTAGATTAGTACTCACATTGAGGGGGAGCTAGAATGGGATGTTCAATTTGAACAGGTTCAGTTATTACAGAAATTGCACACCAATTAAGGGGGAGCAAATTCCCTGCTCAGGTTGAGGGGGAGATGGCAAATGCCAAGATTGTATAGGTTGACCTATAAGTTCATCCAAAGGGATCTATACATGTTGCCTCCCAATCCCTAATGGGATAAATAGTTGAAGAAACCAGAAAGGGGGAGAAAGAGCCATTGCTAAGTAAGAACCTATGCTTAGGATATTAGCAAGAGGGAGATAGGGCCTATGCTACACAGATCATTTTTCTGTGATATGATTTTTGTTATTAATGTACCTTAACATTGGGGATGTTCTGCCTTCTTCAAATACGGGGAGATTGTTGGGTATATTGCCCTCAACAGTACCTCGATTTGAAGAGGCATCACTCTAAATGCTAAGGACATATTGTATTTGATGATCAATACTTGTGTAAGATATACAGGTGCAGGTGACTCAAAAGGAAGGGCCAAACATGCCCTTAGATGTGGAGAAATCATCTTCCAAAAGATGAAGTTTTATCTCAGCCGAACCGCTGAGACGAGGGGGGGGGGGGGGGGGGGGGGCAAAACCGCTGAGACGAGGAGCCGTCTCAGCATATCCGCCGAGAAGAAGGTGCCTCCGCTGCGAGGTTCATTATACGCTGAGAATCAGCGTGATCGTCGAGCTGGGCTCGACATTCATAGAACGCTGAACGCCGTTCGTCGACCGCTGAGACGGGATCAAAGAAGGAGCCGATGAGAAGTTCATTATACGCTGAGAATCAGCGTGATCGTCGAACTGGGCTCGCCATTCGTCGAACGCTGAACGACGTTCGTCGACCGCTGAGATGGGATCAAAGAAGGAGACGCTGAGAAGACACACAAGGCAAGATCGTCGAACGCTGAATGTCATTCGACAAACGTTGAGACGAGGAGCCGTCTCAGCAGAGCCGCTGAGAAGACACACAAGGCAAGTTTGTCGAGCGCTGAGCTGGCAAGATCGTCGAACGCAAGGGACATCTGGTTTGTCGAACGCAGAGTGTTCCACGTTCGTCGAGCGCAATCCTTCTCTATGGAAAAGTAGGGCGGCGGGACCTGCGGCTAGGACTAGTTGCAGAAAAGCTGTGTGGGGTCCACCAGCTTCTCACATACCTCTCAGCAGATCAGCTAAGAGTCATTGAAGATCAAAGATGTATAAAAGGAAGAGTTAGGGCACATTTGAAACTCTCGGCAACGTGCAAAAGAGATCAACTGTTACATTGACGGCTGAAGCTCTCGTCTTCTTCCTCCTGTTCACTGAACAAGAAGAAGAGGATAACAGAGAAAGAAAGTTAGCTCCTTTGCAAGAAGTAGCAAGGTGATCTTCCATCACTCTGCCGAAGAGGAAGATCAAGTTAGTTGTTGTAATCAACATCTTCAGCAACAGGAAGCACAGTCAGTGCAGGATCTACAGGAGAGTACCTCTACTGTAGAATAAATTTCTAAATCATTTATCTATAGGGCATCTTGCCTGAGCTGTAAGACCATTTGGTCTGAGTTTGTAGGAACCTGAGGGTTCTGAGCTGTAGGGCTGAAGGCCTGAGTGTAGGATATGGAGCAGGTCTGAGGTAGGGCTTAACAACCTGAGGTAGGACCAGGAGTTGGTCTGAGCTGTAGGAGGAGGAGTCCTCTGAGTGGTAGGACCTGGGATAGGTCTAGCTGTAGGACATTATTATCTAAGCTTTAGGAGGTGTTATCCTCTGAGTTTGTAGGGCAGCTATGCCTGAGGTAGGAGCTGGTGATAGCTCTGTGTTGTAGGGACTTGTGTCCTGAGGTAGGATCACTCTTGATCTGAGAAGTTTTGAGGAACTTGTGTTGTAAGCTCTTTGAGCCGAGTTTGGAGAAGTTGGCCCTGTCTAACACACTGTTAGAAGGGTGGAGGGGGAAAGTGGACTACCCAAAGACACACTGTCTTTGGGGAACCACTATAAATTATTGTGTGCTTTCTGTGTTTGCTAATTTGCTTGAACCAACTCTGAAAACAGTTAAAGCTAATCAAGTAAAATTTAAATGTCCTATTCACCCCCCTCTAGGTGACTTAGACTTCAAACCTTATATTCTTTCAGTAGTTATTCAAGGTAAATCTCAAACTATTATATGAGCTCAGGATCTCTACTTGAGTAAGAGGAAATCTGAAGATCCCAACAGAGAAATTATCTTCAAGCCTTCATCAGCAAAGAAATGAAAAAGGTTCAGACTCTATATTTTGTTCTTGTTTAACATTTTGGTTGTAATGTTTATAAACTAAGAGCACTATATTCTATTCTATCTGCTGAAAAGAAATTACATTCTGTCAGATATATTTATATGCTCTGCTGTTTGTTCTTTTGTTGTTTATAATTTGAATGATTGTAAAATAGTATCCTAACCCAAATAGGGGGAGATTGTTGGAACAACCCTATTACTGATTTGGGCTAGGATCACTATGTTTTGACTAAGGATCAAGTTGACCCCATTGTATAGTTTAAGGGTCAAGTCTTTAGGCTATTAGATTAGCTAGAACTTAAGGTAAAATTTAAGTTCCCAGCGTTCGACAAATGGCTATCGGCGCTCGACAGATGGCTACCAGCGCTCGACGAATTCCTGGCAGCGCTCGACAGATTTCAGCCAGCGCTCGACAGATCTCAGCCAGCGCTCGACAGTTTTCAGCCAGAGCTCGACACATTCCTTATTGAAGCTCAGATCGACAAATTCAGTTCCAGATTATTTAATTCTTAAATATCAGTTATTTGTCAATACTCTGAACACATATCGACGAATCTAACGGACATATTCAATATATTTGGATGTATTCAAGTCAGTTAAGCAAGGATATTATATTCTTTGAATATGTTCCTTTCCTTCCTTTATTCCAAGGCAAAGATAGTCGTTGACAATTAATGCAAAGGAGTATTTCAATGCTAAGGAATTAAAGGACCTGTCAAAGTCGTTTTATTTTTATTGTTATTCCAAGAAAGAATTAAAGTCTGATTATTCTATTTCCAAAAAGAGAATATACCAAAGACATACTTTATTGTCTCATTATCTGGACAGAATTCAAACAATATATTCTTACAGAATACAGAGAGAGAACAACAACAAAGATAGAGAAAGAAAAATAAGAACACTCAGTCAAATATTCTCAGTCTTCTTCTTCCTCAAGCAACAATCACCATTTCTCTGAGAACATCTTCTTCAAAGATCGATCTCTCAGATATCTGCTGCAGAGTTCAAGTCTTCTAAAAGAGAAACAAAGAATCTGAAGAACTATTTCTTCCAGATCAATCGGCTACGGAAGATTTCTGTTTCAAGAGAAAGCCTCTCCACCATCTGTCAAATACTTCAATCAGATAGGGGGAGCTTTACAACAAATCCACTAGAGTCTTCTCTCAACATCTTGAAAGAGAAGAACCCTATAACCTCTTTCTCACCTCTCCTGTACAGGGTTAATACTCCCTTCAAAAGTGTAACTCCATGGTGGCAAGACACCTGATCAAAGAATCTAGTTGGTTTTGAGCACCTGAACAAAAGCTCTGTGGTGTGTGGACACCTGAACAAAATCACCTTGGTGTTAGGGCACCTGATCAACACTCCTAGTGGACTCCTACCAAGGGTGGCAGAAGAGTGGACTACCCAGATTCATTGGGGAACCACTATAATTCCTTGTGTCCTCTGTGTTTGTTTGTTTCTCTATGTTGTGCTGTGTGCTTTTACTTATTTAATTTTTTGCTTATATATATATCTCACACTGCTTACACATATATATAACACTACTTTAATTCTGCTATAAAAACTAAGGAAAAGTTTTTAATACTCTATTCACCCCCCCCCCCCCCCCCCCCCCCGCTCTAGAGTAACTTAAGATCTAACCTCCACTTTCAACATACATCGAACCTTTTCCACCAAAGTCCGATTCATTCGCTCTGCCACCCCGTTCTGATGCGGTGCCTCCCTGACAGTGAAGTGATGCTCTGTACCTGATCTCTGACACTCTTGCAAGAACGCATTTGATGTGTATTCGCCTCCATTGTCTGATTTGATACATCGAATCCTTTTGCCAGCCTGAGTCTCAATCCACTTCTTCCAAGTCACAAATATCTCCAGAACTTCGCTCTTATGCTTCGTGGTGTACAACCAAACATATCTGGAATAATCATCAATGAAGGAGACAAAATATCGTCGCCCGCTAAAAAATGTCATCTTCGTCGGGCCCCAAACATTTGTGTGAACATACTCTAAAATACCTTTCGTACTGTGGACGACAGTCCCAAAAGATACTCGTGTTTTCTTGCTAAGCACACAATGCTCACAGAAATCCAATTTGCAGCTTCTTGCTCCCTTAATCAATCCTTGCCTTGATAAATCCTGGAGGGAAGCCTCTCCAGCATGAGCCAATCTCATATGCCATAAAGTAGTGGCATCCAAAGGATCATCAGCAACAACCACAATCCCAGTAACTGTACTCCCCTGAAGATAGTATAAGTTGTGGTGATGAATTCCTCTTATGATAACCAAAGCTCCGCGACTAATCTTCAGAACTCCTGCCTCGATCACTACCTTGTAGCCCTTGGCTTATAAAGCCCTAACAAACAACAAATTTTTCCTGACATCTGGAACATGTCTAACCTCGGTCAACTCCCTCACTGCACCGTCATGCATCCGAACACGAATACTCCCAACACCAATAGTACGACAAGCCTGATCATTGCCCATTATAACATCACTAGTATCCAAAGACTTGTAAGTACAGAACCACTCCCGATTGGGACAAATGTGATATGTAGCACCCGTGTCCATAATCCAACATGAATCATCAGCGAATAAACACTGAGGAGTGACATTGAGAGAAACATCAGACTCACCGCCACTAGTAATCTCCTGAGTAATATGGGCATTCGCCTCTGAGGGACCTCCCTTGTTTTTCTCTTTTAATTTAGGGAAATCCTTCTTCCAGTGACCCGTCTCCAAACAGAATGCGCACTGATTGTGCCCAAGACTACGACCACATGACTTGTCATGCTTCTGAGTACCGTTATCACTCTTCTTGTGCCAATTAATCTTTTTCTCAGATCTGCCCCGATGAGACACAAGTGCTTCGGCCGGCTCCTCCTTCGATGACTCTTTATCCCTTCGACGGAACTCGTGATTCAACAACGGCGTAGACACCTCACTGTAATTTAAGACCTTCTTCCCATGAATGAGAGACATAGTGAAGTTCTTATACTCATCTGGAAGCGAATTCAATAGAAGGAGCGCCTTGTCTTCATCGCCAACATACTCATCCAAATTTAACAGATCTGCCAACAGTTTCGTAAACTCATTCAAATGCTCATCAATCGAGACTCCATGTCTCATCTGAAATCAGTACAATCGACGCTTCATGTGGAGATGATTCTCCATGCTCTTCGCGAGATACTTACTCTCCAGCGTCCTCCAAAGGTTTCCCGCAAAAGTCTCCAACATAACCCCATATTTTGATTTCCTGAGTCAGACAATTTCTGATCAACCCGCAAGCACTTCGATTTATCTTCACCAAACTTTCTCAGTCATCCCATCAGGACATTCATCACCATCAAGAACGTCCTCCAGATTTAGAGAGCAAAGCGCATCCATCACCTCGCATCGCCACATGCCAAAGTTACCCTTCCCATCAAACTTGGTAACATCAATCCTGATCGGATGTGAACCCGTATGATGGACCGTTGTTTCCATTGCCCCGGAAGATGAAGAAACTGCACCGGAGTCTCCCATTTTTATTTTTTCAGTTTATCCCAAAACAAAAAATAGAAAACCCCCAAAAATTATATATATATATATATATATATATCCTTCAGTAATTTTTCAAAAGTTAGGAAAAACAACAACAAAAAAAAACTAAGAAAAATTACCTCTTCACCGCCTCCAATCAAGAGAAAAAATTACCTCTCCACTACGAATAAGGAGCACGTCCAAAATAACATGAGTGTTGCCTCTTCGGAAAACAAACAGCCCTTCTTTAAATCAATGACGACCGAACAACTGCTCTAGATCGGCGGTGTTTTCAACGATGGCAGACAGAAAGACAATCCAAAAAAAAAACTCCAATTTTTTTCTACCCTCCTCTACGGCCCAAGGAGAGCAAACGAAACCAAAAACTCCAAAATAACAAAAAAGGAAAATTCAATTCCAATTCTGCACTTTTTCCGGAGAAGGAATTACTCTTCTTTTTTTCGTTTCTCTGTGGCGTGAGAGAACAAAAAAGGAAAGAAATCAAAAAGTTTCTTTTTATTTTGCTGCCTGTGTTGTTTGTGTCGAGATAAAAAAAGGAAATCACCAAATTATTTCAAGTTGAGGCTGATTGGGAAAAAGAATAAAATCTTTACTTTCCTTTTTTTCTTTTATTTGCTCAGCACCACCCACGGATGTGCCGCCTGCTTTCTCTTTGAACAGGAACCAAGAATGCTGCCTATGCCACACGAAGAAGAATAATACCTCCAAGTTTTTTTCATTGGTTCCGCCTCCTCCAAAACTAGCATCCAGATCTACAGCGCCGCCTACGCCAAACGAAAGGAGATCCAAACTACAACGACCCTCTTCCGATTGAAAATCCGAGAACCACGCCGCCTCCAAACCAAAAATTTCACCGCAACCTATCTCTGATACCACTTATTATGCGAACGATGCGGAAAAACCAAAATCACACAATCACAAACAAAATAACACGATGTGATTTACGTGGTTCGGCGAGGAGCGCCTACGTCCACAGGGAGGGGTTATTCACTATCACAGGTGGGGGAGAAAAGAAGAGGCCAATACAAATATTACAACTCCACACAAATAAGAACCATAGCCCCTTCTATTTATAGGGGAAATTAGGGCAACCCAAAAAATACAAAAATACCCCTCATAAACCAACAGAGTCCTCTATTGTAGAGCCTCTTGATGATGAGACTATACCTCATGTTGAAGAGCAATCTCTTGCAGAGATAATTCCCCACAAGGAATCAGCTCCATCATCTGCAGATAAATAGATGTCTCTGTCAACTACCTCTCATCAATTAGCAGTGTTGCATCCTCCTCCTGAGGAAAAAATTACATCTTGCCATAAGATAGATTCTCTTCCTCCTACAAATCCCTGCTCTGATATAAGTTCCAGAAAGTATGTTGATCCTGCTCCCATTCCTCCATTATCTCCAGTCAAACTTAAATATCCTCCTCCCCCTCCTCCTACACAAAGACCCAAGAGGTTTGATAGACCATGGAAAGGGAAAACCTCATCCCAAAAGAGATAGTACAGGAAAGCTAAGAAATTTATTGAATATGATAAGGAGGAAGCAAGGCTGAAAAGAGAAGATGAATGGCTGAGAGCCATATGCCAAGAAACCAGAGCTGAAAGGTGAGCCAGATAGAGAAAGGAATTTGAGAAAGAGCATACTACAAAGAAAGATAAAGAGGCTAAAAATGGAAAGATTGAGGAAGAAAGGAGAAAGGCAGAATCTTAAGAGATTGATGTAATAACTCCTCCTAGGTATGGTGTACCTCCCTCTAGAGGACTCTTCTCCACCATGACCACCTATAACTTCAATATAGATGCTTACCTATTGAAACATGAGGCTTCTTATATTCCTCAATTTCATGTAAGGGTCCCTAGATCAAAGGCATATGTCATCTCCCTTGCCCCTCCTCAAGTCCCATACACAAAGATAATTGAAGCACTCCAAATCTCTGCTGAGTAGGTTGGTGTTAACTAGCAGATATTAAACCTACGCAAGACTCTGATTCAGATGAGTTATTCTCTAAATAAGAAGAGGAGCTTAAGGAACTTATTAAAAAAGTCAAAACTAGGAATCCCTCTCTTACTAAACCTTTTCAAGGGCTAGCCAAGAACATGGATTCTCTAGAAAATGTTGAGAAGGTCAAGCGTTAATCCAAGAAGAAAAGGATTGTCTTCCTGAACATTAAGAAATCCATTCTGGATAAGAAAATTGAAATTCTGAAAAAGATTTTGTACACATTCTGAACTATCTAATGAAATTAATGTTTTTGCAGGATTTTGCTCTCTCATATTCTGTGAAATACTATTTCTTTTATGTATACCTTCTTTTTCTAGGTGAATGAGCTCTCTCTATTTATGAACCTGATTTCTCTGTAATCTTTATTTGCATTAAATATAGGGGATTGTTAGAAAAAAATCCATATATGATTTACTGTAATGAAGATAAGCCAATATATAAGAAAGCTAAGTCTCAAAGTCGTAGATATCCTCAAAAAGTTAGGTGAGGAGTTATAGAAATACTAGCTTATGAGTCCTTGAAGACATAAAAATATAAGAAGATGTTTTCTCAAAAATAGGCTTCTCTGTTTGCGAGCATTGACTGGCGAATATTGACCGGTGACCAAGTGGCTCAACGATCACTGATCGCAAGGATAGATAAACGATTAGAGATCGTTGACCGTCGACCCTTGTTCGATGATTAGGTAGCTCACAAATCTCTTTATTTAGAAGCAAGCTCAATGATTAGTGATCGTTGACTGGCGTTCTCGAGCATCGTTTAATGATAGTCAACCGTTGACCCCATATCAACTTGAAGGTAGATCAAAGTTCATTGACTACCAAAATCCTCCTAGAAGAGGTTGTTGGATCTTACGGCGCCCTTAGAGGGGGGGAGTGAATAAGGGAATAAAAATCTTTTTATAATTTTATGGAAATTACTAAATTATTTTATAATATGAGAAAGGCAAAATAACAATTTAGCTAATTTGTGAGAATATCATAATTTTCATCTTTAGAAATAAGTACTAAATTGTTTTATGATTAAGAGATTGAAATAAACAATTTAGTTAAAGTGATTTGAATTGAAAGCTTTGTAACCAATATATTAAAGATAATGCCAAAGGAGAGAAATCAAGTAAACACAAATAGAGACATAATTGTATTTATATAAAAAGGTGTTTACAAAAATTGATTTCAATATCGCTAGAAATCGGAGGCGTACAAAAGTAAATTCTTTTCCTTTTCTATACCGACTTGTATCCCCACAAACCGGTTGGCTTTAGACTATCCTTCCCCGGATAAGGCCTCAAGCCGTTCTAGCCAATCCTTCCCCGGATATGGCCTCGAGCCCCACTAGATCTAATCACCTAGAACTAGTCGCCAACACAAGGCGAATTTCCCCCTAAGTCCTACCCAGACCTAGTCGCCAACACAAGGCGAATTCTCTAAACGGTTACAAAAAGTATGGAATGGAAATAATGAAAAACAATAATAAAACTCCCTATATGAGATCTCTGGAGTCGAGGATGAAGGATCGATGTAGCATAAGCGAGGTAGAAGCGGTCGTCCTTCGGATGTAGCGTGACGTAGTCCTCCTCCAGAATTCTCCTTAAGCTTTTTGTGGGAGATCCATCTTCGGCAGCATAACAGCACTGGAATTTGTGGCACAAGCAACCTCTCTGGGGTCTCTGGCCAAAATGAGAAGCAAAGATCCAATTTATAGAACTTGGAGCTAGCGCCGGCGGTAGTGGCTAGCGCCTGCGGTAGCGTTCGTGTGGAGCGGTTGCGAAACCGTCGGCGGCGTGGCGCTGTGCACGAACTGGAGATAGCGCCTGGCGGTAGCGATAGCGCTGGCGGTAGCGGTAGATAGCGCTGGCGGTAGTGGTAGCGGTAGCGGTTGCGTAACCCTCGCTGTGCACGAACTTGAGATAGCGCCTGGCGATAGCGATAGTACTGCCGGTAGTGCTGGCGGTAGCAGTAGTGCTAGCGATAGCGCTGGCATTAGCGATAGCGCTGGCGGTAGCTCTGCTCCTTTCAAAAGTTTGTTCCAAGCTGCTTTCTACCTGTGGAGTATTGCACCTATAGTTCCTGCACACTATAAACACACTACAGGAAATATCAAATACAATATGTGATTTGTTATTCTCAAACAAAGGGATGTGACACACATGTCCAACGATCTCCCCCTTTTGATAATAACAAATCCTCTAAGCAAGAAATCAACAATAGTGTTTATAGATAAGTTAAGCAAGATAAAAGTGCAACTATAGTATATGATATGCATGATAATGTGCATACTCCCCCTATCTTAATGCCCCCCCTACATAAATACAATTTTATGTGTTACTCCCCCTAAACGATAGATTACATGAAATATTCTCCCCTTAATCTTCTATATTTCTTCTATATAGATTTCTTCATTTAATCTCCCCCTTTTGTTATTATCAAAAGAAGGTGGGGTGAGGGTAGTAAGGAGGCAATTATATATCATGATCGAGCTATTCGAAATATAAATAATGATAAAGAGTTTAAGCATATCATATATAAGAGATTTCAAATATAAAGATAAGAGTTGTAAGCAAGCGGAAGATTATAATAAACATCTTTTTGTAAGCATGAAGATTATAATTATAAGTACGAGTTTAAGTTCAAAATGTAAAGATGTTGTAACCTTTTTGAAATCTCAAAGTTTTTCATAAAGATACCAAGCATGAAATGATCATATCAAAGAGAGATTATACTACAATGTTACTTAATTGTAAATTCAAGAAATACCAAAATATTGTAGAGATCATACTAGGTTATCTAGTGCATTTTTTATTTAAAGAGTAGTATAGAAAGAGCATTAGAATCCAATACTCATGAGAAGAAGTGTTATGAAAGATAATGATGTGCACATAAGTGTATTTTGGGCAATGTTAACAATTGATTTAAATCACAAAATATAAGACATATGTATAGTAAAGTGCATAATAAAACATAAGTAAATTACTTTCACACACTTTTAATGCACATAAAGTTTTTTAAACAAAGTGGTGTAATAACTAAGGTTTGCACAAGACACTTTACTATTCTTTCCAAGGTGCTCAACCTCACAATGCTTATGAAGACTTATCAGCAGGTTCAAGTAGTGCTTGGTGGAGTTATATTTGTCTACATATATAATTTTTTGTTCACATTTGTGAGACAACATTCTCCGAATACACTTGTTATGCAAACCCAATTTTTAAACTTAACCACTTTTCTAAATTTCATTAGTGCAATTCAAATGTAGTGTAGGCAATAAACTTATGCAAGCTTTAATTCATTGTACAAATACAATACACAAGCAAGCATTTTTAGATTTAGACACACATGTTGATTACCAAAATAAGTGAGTGAAATGTATCATTATCAATCATAAAACATTAACTCATACTTAGAGGCATGCTAAGCTTGGATCTACACATTTTGCAATACAATCGATGCACTTTAAATAGATATATCAAAGCATGATAAGCAAAACAATGTTCATAGTAATTTGAAAGAATATGTTTTAACATTGTAAATAATTCTAAATAATAGAATTCATACATGCTTGATATTGGCAATAAAGATCATACAGCTTTTTTTGTTTTATCATTTTTAATGAGAAAAAGAAAACAGAAAATCACAAAAACATATTTTTGTATTTTTGAATTTTGAACTTTTGTAGTTGATTTTTCAAAATATGGATAAAAACACAAATAACAAAAACATATTTTTATATTTTTAGATTTTGAACTTTTATAGTTGATTTTTCATAGAATGAATGAAACACAAATAACAAAAAACATATTTTTGTATTTTTGAATTTTGAATTTTTGTAGTTGATTTTTCATAATGTGAATAAAATAAAAATATCAAATGTAAGAAATACAAAAACAAAGTAGTACATATAGACTAAAATATTTTTAATGATTTTTAGAAATTTTAAAACCCAGAAAAATCAGACACTCACACTAGCGCCGGCGCTAGTGATAGCGCCAGCGCGGCAAACAATACACGATTTTTTAGGAATTTTAAATTTTTTATTTTTGATATTGATTAAGTGTCCTTAGAGTAGTTCCATGCTGTAATTTCAGAATTTTTGGAGATCTCTATGTGGATCAAATTTGCATGAAACTTTGGCTTTTTCAAATTCATATGTTTTACAAAAACATTTAAGCTCAAAAAGATAGATTATGCAAACACAAGAGGACAATTTTTTATTAAACAACCCAAAATATGCATGATTAAAGTGATAAGTAAATAAGATGATCATGCAAAGAGTAAAATAAGTATGTCCTAAGATTAAAGACTACCCTGACTAAATGTCTACACCCTAGCCCCGTACTAAGTGACGGATGGGCATGAGGAGCTGCACACATGCCGTAGGTTGGGGTGTTAATCCCATGTGCACACACTAGAGAACGCTCAACCTAGCACTCTTTCCCCCCAGTGCCTCGCAAGGCCCCATTGGAACCCTCCCCGGTTAAGGACAAGACATGTCTTAGAGGTTAGGTCTCTAATGTATACAACCCTACGCCCCCGCTATTGTGAGATATGAAGTCATAGGTGAAATAATCTTTTGGACAACCTATGCTTTTAAATCTAAGGGTTGATATAAAAACTATGGGTTTTGTTTAATGTGATGAGTTATATAAATCCGCATAGTTTTTATTTTTACTTTTATGAGATGAGCATATGTGATAACTAGCACAATTACTAATATTCAATAAGTGACAATGCTAGTATGATGAGTTTTGGGTTTCATGTCATGTCATAAGATTAATATTAATATTGCATGTATTTCAAAATAGAATTTCAAATTATAGATCTAGAATGGAGTGATGATTTAGTTTGATTTATACTTTCATTACAAAGTTAATTCTAGAGTCTACAAATATGAGAGATACATGCAATCACTAGCAAAGCAAATCAATACATCAAATAATGTAAAGAAAACATTATTCATAATTTTTATCATAAGATTCATAATTCCTATAATCGATTTGAGATATGTCTTGATAGAACATGAATTATGATTTATGATTATAGACAAATTGACATAGAATATATCTTAGATCATCATGATGTATGTAAATTCTAATTCTTCTAGACTTGTGATATAGTGATATAGTGATCTTCTTTGAATAAGCATGTTTGATTTTTAAGCCTAGAAATGATGATCATCCAATCATACCAAAGACAAAGATCACATATATAACGTTTTGAAATTTATAATAAAATTATATTGGATAATTAGATTTATTGATCTTTGGTTTTGCATGATGATATATAGTTTCATGATATATATACTAATGATTAATCCATAAACTATGTGTTTGTTGGAATTTTGGTATTCTATTATAATTTCAAAATCACATAGCTATCATGAAATTCGAATAACATTGTAAATATTATACCTAGCATAACGATTTAAGCATAAACTAAAGGCGATACTAGGATGATACGTGTGAATGCAATGTTATTACATAGAATTAATGGAGATAATGTTGCATGTAATATGAGAAGTTTACAAATTAATTTTCCTTAGACCTATAATGGAATGATTAAACTTTTGATTTGATCTTAATGAAATAAGATGATTCTAAGGTCTAAATTACATGCAAACAATGGTGACACACATCGCACATAATATCTAAATTAATATATGAAACAATTATACATAGGATATCATGTGATGAAAAAATCCATATACACAGAAATTTCTAAATCAAGCGAATTAAGATAGCATTTAAAAACGGAGTTAAAATTGGGCAAATTGACAGCACCAAAAAAACTTAAATGGGCAAGTTTAGGTTGCCGATAGATGGATATTTTTGTGCTCTTTCCGAAAAGATATTAAACGTGAAAATCGGACGAGCGGATCAAAAGATATGGCTATTTGAAGTTTTGATCAAAAACTCGCTTTTTGAAAGATTAAGCATGTGTTTAGATGAATTTTTGTTTTCGATTTTATTTGATAATATTTTTCATTATAAGGGCTATCAAATGCAACAAATAAAAAAATAATCAAAACGTTGCGCATTTTAATTTTTAGCTTAAGCCCTTTAATAAACCATTTAAATCCATAATTTTTTTTTTAAATAATTTCATTAGTCTTGAAAATAATTTTATATTCAAATGATAAT
The DNA here is from genome assembly GCA_033032865.1 of Dactylorhiza incarnata. NCBI lineage: Eukaryota > Viridiplantae > Streptophyta > Magnoliopsida > Asparagales > Orchidaceae > Dactylorhiza > Dactylorhiza incarnata. Next base: position 1,343,088 of record JAWHQI010000290.1, read on the forward strand.
GTTAATTCAAGGCATTGAAGGGCAAAAGTATTTAAAATGATATATTTAAGCAATTTAAGATGAGAGATAGATCACTTTGAAAAATATATGACTTAATGCTCAATTTTAATTTAAATTTGATTTGATAAACATTAGGCTTAATATATGAAAGTCATATTTCATGATATATATAGTGATCATAGCATGTTTTTAAAAAAAGTATATAAAATAAACAAAAGAAAAAGAGACAATAAGCATATCATGAAGTAGAGTATTGATATTACATTTTTATTTGTTTTTACTTCATGCAAATGATTGGATACTAATTAATAAGAGATTTAGGTATCCAAAGGGGACCATGTGGGATAGTTCCTTTGGGCACCCAAATATGACATGATGACTTTTTAGAAGACAAGGGTAAATGAGCCTTTTCTATTAAAGTTGATGTATCATTTTTCTTTAAGGGTCTCCATTCATACCTTGGTGGTTTATATTTTAAATTCATATTATGATTATATGACATCTTTATATGATTAGATTTGTTTGAAAAATAATTCATTTGCAATTTATGTTTATTCAAATTATTTTTCAAAATAGATTGATGTTGATAATCATAATGGTTTTCATTATATGGATTCTTTGAAATTTTATAAGAGTGATTGTCTTTCTTTAGAAGTGATTGTTGAAAGAGTGAGTTACAATATGTTTTAAAAGATTGATTATAATTTTGATGATTTCCATTTCCACTCTTTCTTATAGACATACTCTTAGGATAATATTTTGAATTTTGATTTTCATGAAAAGGAGTTTTTAAATATGAGTCATGATTGAAAATATATTGAGACCTATAATAGTGACTCTTAAGAATTTTGTGAGGATCATAATTCTTTTTGAAACTAAACTCCTTTTGATTTAATGTGTAAAAATGATCCTTTTTAGAAATAATTTTGTAAGTTAATTTATCCTTGTTATTCAAAATCTTATGATGAAATTCATTACATGACATTATAAATTTTTCGACAAAAGATTTTAATTGTATTAACTTACAAGATAAAACATCATTTTCAATTAACAATTTTTCATTATGCCTTTTAGAAATTAAGAGCCCTTTTTCAATTTCCTTGATTTTTTCTTTTAATAAATTGCAATTAAGACAAGGAATAGGAATTTTAACTAAAGAGCGTGAAAGAGAATTTATCACATCAATATTTGATTCTACATTATCGTTTACTTTTAAAGATTTATTTTCTAAACATAATTTGGAATTAGCAATTTTTAACTTTAAAATTTTACGTTTAGCAATTTTAAGCATACAAGAAGTAGAAATAGAATTTGTTACAAAAAGAGAAGATTTAGATTTTCTTACCATGCTATAGTTTCCGTCTTCTCTTTTGCTTGATGTGTTGCCAACAAATGAGTCCAACATTGTGACGTTGTATTTTTCTTCCTCCAAGCATGAGTCCTCATCGATTTCTTCTCTTGGATCCTTAAAGAATTCCTCGTTGATTTCTTCTCTTGGATCCACAAGGAATTCCTCGTCGATTTCTTCTCTTGGATCCATAAGGAATTCCTCGTCGATTTCTTCTCTTGGATCCATAAGGAATTCCTCTTGTTCATCATCTGTAGAAGGAAGACTATAAGTATTCTCAAGAAATTTCCAAACTTCATAAGCAGTAGGAAGTGTATAAATTAGTTTGAAAATATTTTGATGCAATGCACAATATAGACTATTCATTGATTTGGCATTTAAAAACATTTCATTTTTATTTAAAGTACTTGGGGGTACTTTAATAGTAATATTCTATACTTCCATATCCAAAGACTTAAGAAATTTCCACCCATTATAATTTTTGCCTTCAAATAAAGGTGGTGCTAAAGATTTTTCATTTATAAGAAAATTTCCCCTACTAGTAGAAGCGAGATCATGAGACGCCATTATTCCTGGTTTTTAAACCGTTTGGAATAACCTGTGCTTTGATACCACTTGTTGGATCTTACGGCGCCCTTAGAGGGGGGGGGGTGAATAAGGGAATAAAAATCTTTTTATAATTTTATGGAAATTACTAAATTGTTTTATAATATGAGAAAGGCAAAATAACAATTTAGCTAATTTGTGAGAATATCATAATTTTCATCTTTAGAAATAAGTACTAAATTGTTTTATGATTAAGAGATTGAAATAAATAATTTAGTTAAAGTGATTTGAATTGAAAGCTTTGTAACCAATATATTAAAGATAATGCCAAAGGAGAGAAATCAAGTAAACACAAATAGAGACATGATTGTATTTATATAAAAAGGTGTTTACAAAAATTGATTTCAATATCGCTAGAAATCAGAGGCGTATAAAGTAAATTTCTTTTCCTTTTCTATACCGACTTGTATCCCCACAAACCGGTTGGCTTTAGCCTATCCTTCCCCGGATAAGGCCTCAAGCCACTCTAGCCAATCCTTCCCCGGATATGGCCTCGAGCCCCCTAGATCTAATCACCTAGAACTAGTCGCCAACACAAGGCGAATTTCCCCCTAAGTCCTACCCAGACCTAGTCGCCAACACAAGGCGAATTCTCTAAACGGTTACAAAAAGTATGGAATAGAAATAATGAAAAACAATAATAAAACTACCTATATGAGATCTCTGGTGTCAAGGATGAAGGATCGTTGTAGCATAAGCGAGGTAGAAGTGATTGTCCTTTGGATGTAGCGTGATGTAGTCCTCCTCCAGAATTCTCCTTAAGCTTTTTGTGGGAGATCCATCTTCGGCAGCATAACAGCACTGGAATTTGTGGCACAAGCAACCTCTCTGGGATCTCTGGCCAAAACGAGAAGCAAAGCTCCAATTTATAGAACTTGGTGCTAGCGCCTGCGGTAGCGTTCGTGTGGAGCGGTTGCGAAACCGTCGACGGCGTGACAATGTGCACGAACTGGAGATAGCGCCTGGCGGTAGCGATAGCGCTGGCGGTAGCGGGAGATAGCGCTGGCGGTAGAGGTAGCGGTAGCGCTTGCATAACCCTCGCTGTGCACAAACTCGAGATAGCGCCTGGCGGTAGCGATAGCGCTGGCGGTAGTGCTGGCGGTAGCGGTAGCGCTAGCGATAGCGCTGGCGTTAGCGATAGCGCTGGCGGTAGCTCTGCTCCTTTCAAATGTTTGTTCCAATACCTGTGGAGTATTGCACCTATAGTTCCTGCACACTATAAACACACTACAAGCAATATCAAATACAATATGTGATTTTTTATTCTCAAACAAAGGGATGTGACACACATGTCCAACAGAGGTTCCCTCGACGATCATTGATCCATCTAATCAGCGATCATCGACCTAATGTCTAATGTTATGTCAAATTCAAATAGAGTCATTCAAATCGCAAAATAGAAAGTACCAGTTTTGTATGCCGCCCATGCCGCTACTGTCCTAATGGAACTTGGACAGAAAAGGAAAGCAGAGGAAATATAAAAGCTCCATTATTTTATTGGATGCCCTAAGAACCACAACATCCAGGAAGTCGAACAATAAAATGTTCAAGAAAACAAAATTTAAGAAATAATTTACCTCACATCTTCCACTTCTCTGTATTCTGAATCTCCTACTTCTAAGATTTAGATAGTCTATCTTCTCTAGATACACTCTTTTTAAGAGCTATAACATTCACAATCTCAAATAACATGTTGTAAACGGTTATCAGACTCTCCTATTAAAAGAGTGTTTATGGTTTTGAGCCTCCAGTGTAAATGATTCTTTGGTTTGGAGCTTCTAGAGAAAAAGGCTCGGCATCTCGGTCGAGGGACAATGGAAGCCCATGTATTGTGGCAAAAAGGATGTACACACATCTTGGGAACCTCTATAAATCTTCTTATAATTTGGATGCTTTCTCTTTCTTACATTGCTTTTTACATACTTTAATTATTGTTGGTTAACTCACTGCCTTTACTCTTTTAATAACATAAGCATAATATTAAAATAGAAAGTCAGAGAATAAATTAAAATATGACCTAAATGATCATCTTCTCTATTCACCCCCTAGAGAAGTATTCAATTATTTCATTTCGCACTTTCAGTCGGTTTTAAGCTCGACATAGCCTGACGACACGACGTTATGGGTTGGTCGAATATCTCCTATCAACGCGGATTTTGGCTAGAACTACTCCCAACTGCTTCCACAACCATATATAACTAGCCGACATGGCTAGGTGGCACGTTTGTGTATCTTGGCTATGCAGATCAAAAGTGGTATATTTTCACCTTAGCCCGCATCCAACTGCTGCATACGACCATATGCCATACCTTGGTCAATTAACTCGTGCATCTCTCAGTCTTGGGCTTGCAAAAATCATCCAAATGTGCTCCAAATTGCCCCTAAATTATTTATTCATGCTCACATCAAAACCAAACACATATTAGAATGAAATTGTCACATTAAACAATTATTTTATTTATTTTTAGCTCTTTATGTTAGATAAAGTGTAGAAAAAATGCATATGATTAAGCATCATCACTTGGCATACAATGAATATTTGATGGGCATTTAGGGAAACCTTCAATGTCAATATACTGGTTGGTATTTGAATTCCAGGTGCAGAAAGCTTATTTCAATCCATATTGGGCTTTCCCGAGTTTATATACTTGGCCTTTGGCTCCCTTCTTCTCAAACCCTCTAGGCTGCTCAATATAGATGTTTACAGTGATGTTGTCGTTCAAAAATGTATACTTAACATCAAGTTGATAAATTTGCAGCATAGGATAGAATGAGCTGAATGATATCCATTTGAGCAATGAGAGCATACGTTTCTTCATAGTCATGCCCAGAAATTTGGGAATATCTCTTAGATACAACCCATGCTTTGTTCTTTATTACTTTTCATTTCTCATTACACTTGAGCTTGAAGATCTACGTCAACCCAATGATGTTCTAGTTTAGTGGTCTATGAGTTAGTGTTCAAGTTTGATTTTTCTTGACCATGTCAATTTCTTCATTCATTGCAGTACCCATTCTCTGATCTTTACAGCTTCTTCATAATTGGACAAAGTGAAAGATAATAATGTGATATCATAGTTTTGAAGATATTCGCAAGGCTTCAGAATTTTTGTGGGGGAGAGTTGTCTGAGCTGCAATCTGTAGAAATTGAAATCAAGGGTTCTCTAGTTGAGGTTTGGACGGTGTTAGTATCAGTTCTCAGTTCAACCACTGATATTAAGGGGTAAATTTTGGAGCTAACTTGTAGTTGTGAGTCATAGCCAAATCCTTCATCGAATATGACATCGCCAGATATAATTAATTTGTGTGTTGTTGGGTTGTATAGGAGGTATGACTTAGAGTGCTCGTTGTAACCAATGAACATGTTCTTACTATTCTTTTCTTTTAACTTGCCCACTTTCATCCTAAGCGAATACGCAATGTACCCAAAGCTTCTCAGATGGCCATTGATGCTTTGGTGTTGAAGAATGCTTCATGTGGGGTTGATTTTGCTAGGGCATTTGTTGGAGATCTATTGAGAATGTAGACATTGGTATCACATGCTTTGGCCCAGAGAGTCTTTGGTGTCTTTGTAGCAAGCATCATGGCTCATGTCATTTCCATGAGAGTGTAGTTTCTTCTCTCAAACACACCATTCTTTTCTGGAGATCATGGCACTGTGATCTCTGTTTTAATTCCTTGTTCTTCACAGAAATTCATAAATGTTTGGGAGGGAAATTCTCCTCCCCTGTCAGCTCGAAAATTTTTAATTCATTCTCGTTATCTAGTTTCTTATCATTATTTTGAAATTTTTAAAGGTGATTATTGCTTCTGATTTGTGTGAAAAAGAAAATTCACATGAATCTGGAAAAGTCGCCGACAATGAGGAAATAATACCTCTTACTACTGAGGGATTCAAAGGAAGAAGGTCCACATAGGTCTCCATGAAATATCTCTAGTGGTTGAGATCTTCTCTAGGAGGATTAATGATGGAAGAGTTATCAATGAGCCTTACCCAAGACACAAGCTTCACAACTATTTTTTGTAATTTGAATGCAGGCATACCTTTCACCAGAGATCTTTCTTTCATGAGTTGAATGGATTCCCAATGGATATGACTAAGCCGATGATGCAGAGGATTGATTCATTGTTGCAACCCTGAATGCAGGCTAGGGAACTTTGAGAAGATGATCCCATTTCTAGGGAAAAGGCTCAATTTTTTTTTATAATTGAGCTGCAACAATCTAGATGTTGGTGGCTCTGCCTATTATGTGGCATTCTTTATTTTGGAAGTTCAGTTTGTATCCTTTTGTAGCAACTTCCTGACACCAATGAGGTTCTGGGCGAGCTAGGGCATCCACTGCACTTCTGTGATCATTTTGATTTCTCTTGATTTTGTAAGAACAACAAAAGTCCCTTTACCCTCAATTTTTTTTCATTTCCCAAATATACCTTTGATTTGAATGATTCATCTATAGTGCTAAAGAGGGATTTTTTTGCTCATACGGCTAGAGCAATCACTGTCGATGAACCATGTGTACTTATTTTGGTTTTCATTTTTAAGTGATGAATGGAATAATAGCTTTTCCTTTACTCTATTTCTCGGTGAAGTTGGCCACTTCTTTTTGGTTATGCCAACAATCCTCCTCGAAATGATTAGGACGTTTGGGCCTTTTGCACTTCCAAAAACAATCCTTTAATTCATGGTTTGTTCTCTTGAACAAGGTGAAAACAACCCTGGTTTTTCATAAAATTGAGGGAGGAGGTTTTTCTCTACCCCTATCTCTGGTGATGGATTTGTAATATTGTTGTACTTTAGATAACTGGTTTTGTTCTTATTTATTTTTTTTCTGAGGGTTTGTTGATGTGCATTTTGGTCTCCAGCTTCAAGATTGGTATGTTTTTTAATTGATCATTGTGGGCTTGAAGGGAACCTTGCAGCTCAGTTATGGCCTGGGTTCTTAGGTCTTTAGCCTCCTCTATAGTAGTGACCATGGGATCGAAATATGGAAGCAGGGATCTCAGAATGTCGATGACAATTTTGTTGTCTTTCAATGTGTCTCCCAGGTTTTAGATTTAGTTAATGAGGGTGTTTGTTCTAGTAATAAAATCTTTCACATTTTCTCCTTGAGTCATTTGAAGAGTTTCAAAGTTTTTCAAGAAGGTTTGCAATTTTATGGCGATTACCTTTCTAGATACTTTGAATTTTACACTCAGGATGTCCCGCGCGTGTTTGGCAGGGGTCGCTCCCATGATTTTGAGAAAAATTATATTGGTGATCCCCTATTGTATCATCAACAGGGCTCTGTAATCCTTCTTCTTCTCCTCTTTGCAGATTTTGGGTGTTCCTTCTATGGCCTTGCTGGTGGTGATGGTGACAGTCCCTCGCTCAACAACATCTGATGGGTCCTGGGAGATGAATGTCTTCATCTTAATGCTCCAAATATCATATGAGTCGCAGAAAAAAATCGACATGCATCGAATAGCTGGGGGATAATAGTAGATTATGAGCTCATGGTTTATGAGAGTACAAATCCAAAGATCATAACTGTAGCTCTGATACCACTGTTAGCATGAGGAAAAAGAAATCGGGATAGATGGATTAATATTCAGCTTTTTCTCATTGATTATCCTTGAGACATTTGACAACATTATATAGAGGCCCACACGATTACAAGAATTTATTAAAGATATTAATGGTTACATTTGAAAATCAGATAATGACAGTTTGTATTCATTTCTTAGCCTTATGCGGGCATAAATATCATTTAATTATCATAAATATCCCCATCACTGCTTCTTGAGAGCTGAATCTGCCCTCTACATTTAATTATCATCAATCGTCGCGAGATCACAAATTAATTGCAAATAACAGGTATGGAAAAGGTAATGTTGTTGGTTATTAGCATGCAACAAGCACAAATTCCATCCAAACGGAAATATTACTGAATAATTAATCAGAATGAGAGCATGAATATTTAGATATAAAAATTGAGCATAATACAAATAGATTTACACAATGCGCCACTCCATGTGATATTTGCGTGATCGTACCTGCAGTGTGTACCGATCAACCTATTCGGCCCTTAGACCGCTCACCGGTGACCACGATGACCGCAAGTTGTGTTTATACTTAACTCTAATTTTTGGTTTTAAATGAGTTTTAGGTGGAGGTGCGGCGAGAGGAAAAGAACACAGGTTTTTGGAATAAGATGAGTTTTACTTGCATACTAATCAAATCGATTACAGATATATATATAAAGCTTAAGCACATTCTAGAAATATCATTCAATGCTAAAACAGATGGGTGTTACATTAATTTTAAACTTAATGGAGTTGCAGTTCCAAGGGCAGATGCAACCGACGCTTTTAATGAGGCTGATTTCTTTTTTCTTATACCCCCTCTAAATCAGTACCTTTCTTAACTTCAAGCGGTTCCCGAAGTTCTGCGAAGCATCCTCTTGGGATCAGTTTTGTGAGAATGTCAGCTATCTGTTCTTTAGAAGGACAATACTCCATCTTGATCATCTTCTTCTCCTAGGCTTCTCTCACGATGTGGAAGCAAATGTCTATGTGTTTGCTCCTCGCATGGTAGACATGTTGGATCGATAGGCGCCCTTAGAGGGGGGGGGGGGGGGGTGAATAAGGGAATACAAATTCTTTTTATAATTTTAAAGAAGTTACTAAATTGTTTAGGAATAAATGAGATCAAAATAACAATTTAACAAAAAGTAATTTGCAATAATAAATTTTACGCCAAATGAAAGAAATCAAGTAAACACAAATAGAGACATGATTGTATTATATAAAAAGTGTTTACATAAATTTGATTTCAATCTCGCTAGAAATCGGAGGTGTACAAGATTAAATTTCTTTTCCTTTTCTATACCAACTTGTATCCCCACAAACTAGTTGGCTTTAGCCTATCCTTCCCCAGATATGGCCTCAAGCCGCTCTAGCCAATCCTAACCCCGGATATGGCCTCGAGCACCCCCTAGATCTAATCTCCTAGACCAATTGTTAGATCTTATGGCACCCTGTGAATAAGGGTTTTATGGAATTTTAAATCTTAATTACAAATACCTAAGTTTGTGACTGAAGTTTAGGAATATTATACAAGAAAATATATTTTGATATCTCAGAAAAGATTGTATTGAAGATTCCTTTTTAAACAAGAGAAACAATTTTTTTGTTTACCGTTGCTAACGCCTGGCGTTAACTGTTAACGCTGGGCGTTAGCTCTCCAGAAAATATTCCTTAGAACAAAAAGATTGCCACAGTGATTTTACTTATGTAATCTTAAATGAAATACAATTCCAGACAATCAGAGATAATGAAAACGATTATTGTATTTCAAAGATAATCACACAAATGTTAATTTTAATACTTTGATGAAAATATAAATTAAAACATTCTTGAAGAGGAAATAAAATCAATTGAATAGAAGATTAAAAGACATTGTTTTATTTCATAATAATTTTAATACACAAATGTTTGATTTCTATAACGCTAGAAATCAAGGCGAGAATATGTAAAAACACTTTTTAATGTTTCACGGGTCCTTCTCCCAAGGACCGGTTGGTTATAGCCTATCTAACCCCAGATAAGGCCTCTAGCCACCCTCTTGATCTAATCTCAACCTAGTCGCCACGCACAAGGCGACAAATTACCCCCTAAGACGCATAAGGACCTAGTCGCCAACAACCGCGACGAATTTACCCACGGAATCCTTCCCGGAATCCGACGTTCTCCCCGAACGATTTCTCCACACCAAAATACAAAGAAAATAAAATAAAAGATTACAAGATAGAGATAAAGTAAGAGAAACTCCCCAAGAAATTTTGAAGGTGAAGACGAAGGCGATGTAAACGTTGGCGTTCTTGAAGCGATTGTCCTTCGTATGGAATATGCGTTGTAGACCTTCTCCTTCAAAATCTTCTTTAGATCTTCATGTTAGCCCAAGGGAGATCTCTTAATTGCTGTAGATGAGCCTCTCTCAAAAGTATCAGAATTCTATAATCATCTCACATAGAGTGAGAGGGGCTGCTCTTTAAATAGGCACGGGAACTAACGCCTGGCGTTAAGAGTTAACACCAGCGTTAGTGAACGTGCACTGTCGTGGCTGAGATCATGCAACCGTCAGGATCATGGCATATTTGTGGACTCAATGCGGGCGTTAAGAGTCAACGCTGGCGTTGTCTCTGGCTTCTCGATGGACTCGTTCTCGACGATATTTCTTCTCGATGAATTCCTTCTCGACGGAAGTTAACGCGGGGCGTTAACAACTAACGCGGGGCATTAGATCTCTTTCCAGAGAGTCATCTCAATTTAGTATACTACTCATAGGGATGTGAAGCTATAGTTCCTGTACAACCTGCACACTATAAACACACAAAATATAAGATCAAATACAACACGGTATTTGTTATTCTCAAACCAAGAGATGCGGAACATAGGCTCCTACAATCTCCCCCTTTTGATAATAACAAATACCTGTATGAGAAATTAGTGAACTTAAGACCATTTGTGTTTATAGATAAGTGCGGTAATAAGATATGCATGAATAACATGTTAAAAGTGTGATAGATTTAAAAAAGATAATGCATACTCTTTCTATATGAAGTCCTCCCCTACATAAGTGTTCTCTTATAATTTACTCCTCCTAAATTTCTATTTGACTAAATTTCTCAATTTCTTCTCCCCCTTTGTTATTATCGAAAGTGGGTAGGGATGAGTGTATATCTACTAAGATTGATTAAGAACCACTTATTGAAGGATTGTCATGATCGAGCGTATGATAGTGTATGCACCTCCTATATGATTACTCCCCCTACATAATACTTTCTTTGAGTTTGAAATCATTATAATGTACTCCCCCTAAATATTAGATTTATGTAATTTATTCTCCCCTTTTGGTAGTATCAAAAGAGGGTTTAGGTGAGAGTGTGCAATAAGGAGTAATATGTTCTATGTCGAGAAGAAAAATATGATGCAATCAAAAGTTTGTTAAATACTACTTGTTGAGAAAAATATAAGCATGATGTAACATAAAGTAGTAAGCAACATAACTGAAATGATAAAGTAAGCATTCTTATTTTAAGATACCACTTGTTGAAAAGAAAACCACGGTGTTAAAAATAATAGACATGAATGAGCATAAATGGTAAACTTAGCAGACGAATATAATAAGCACTCTTAAACATAAACATCATTTTAGAAGATAAAATCATATAAAGGATAATGAGTTTTAAATTTGAAAAGTTGATTTTTGAGTTAAAGATTGAAGAGATGCTATTCCATTTAGATAAAATTGCAAGCATGATTTCATAATACAAGAAAAGATACAAAAACTACAATGCAATAAAATTTGCATTTCAAGTAAACATAAACATTGTAGCGATCATGCTTTGATATCTAGTGTATTTACTAAAGTTTGTAGAGAATAGTATAGATGAGCATCAGGATCCAATTCTCACGAGTAGAAGTTTTATGAAAGATAATGATGTGTACAAAATAGTGTTTTGATATAGTATACAAGTGAATCAATCAAAAACACATGACATATGTAATGAAATCACACAACATTAAAATACACAAATATTATTACTTCCACAATATTTCAATGCACATGAATATAGAGTACAACTACCAAGGTGCTCTGCACACACAATGCTTATTAAGACTTATCAGGGTGCAAAATAGTGCTTGGGGGGATCACTTTTATACTTTTAGCATTATTATTTTTTTGATCAGGTGTACTAAGAGAAGTGGTATAAAAATTGTTTGCTACAAGACACTTTACAATTCTTAGGTGGAGTTTTCCTTGTCATCTATTTTTATTTAATTTAGATTTTTATGACCAAGGACTCCGAATTCACTTGTTTTGCAAACATAGCATTTGAATTTGAAACCACATTTCTCTAAAGAATAAATGCATGAAAGACAAAGAATGGTAATAACCAATTCAATGTTGTGTAGGTAATCTATTTAAGCATTTTAATTACTTATGTTATTACACTATACAATCATGCAAGAATAAGATTGTAAACACATGTAAGTTATCAAAAATAAGTGAGTGAATGAATCATTATCAAACATAATACATTACTCATACTTAGAGGCATGTTAAGCATTTCTACACATGTTTATCTACAATTAATTTCATTGCACATAACAAGATAATTTTCAAGGCATGACAAATACAAAACAATGTTTTTTAAGAAACTTGAAAGTTAAATTAAACATTATATTTAATCTTTAATTGATATAATTAATCATCCTTGACAATGGCAATTTATAATAATCAGTTTTTACAAATTTTTGAATTTTTATATATGCACAAAACAATAAACACACATAAAGAAAAAATATATATATTTTTGTTCTTTGAAATTGTTTTGTAATTTTGTATTTGTTTTTTTTATATATATTCTCTGGAAAACATAGAAGACTTTAATAGCCCTTTCAGTAAATGATATTCTATGCCAGAGAGATACACCCAAAATAATGCATGAGAAAATACATATTTTTTTTGAAAAGAAATAAAATTTTGTTTTAAAGGAAATAAAAAGATAGAAAACTTTTTACAAACAGAGAAATAAAACACACACAAAATATTAAAATAATACCCGAAATTATTCAAAACAAAACACAATTTGGAGCAAAGGAGCTAACGCGAGGCGTTAACTTCTTAACGCCGAGACAGAACTGCAAATTTTGATGTTTTGAAAACATTTTTCACAATTCATTTGTATAATAAAGAGACCTTCCTTCAGTTGAAATTTCAGAGTATATTGATTAGATTTGAAGGCTCTTTTAGCATGTTTTTGGTGATTTTTCAAATACTTGTGTTTTGTAAAATCATTAAAGCTCAAAATAATAAAATATGCAAACACAAGATGCAATGTTAGAACAAAAACAAATATGCATGATTTTAGTATAAAGAGCGAGATAATATTCATGCAATGAATATAATATGAGTATACCCAAGAATAATATACCCTAATTATATGTTTACACACTATAGCCCCGTACTAAGAGACGAGTGGACATGAGGAGCTGCACACATGCCGTAGGTTGGAGTGTTAAACCCATATGCATACAAAAGACGACGCTCAACCTAGCACTCTTTCCCCCCAGTGCCTCACAAGGCGCTACTGGAACCCTCCCCGGTTAAGGACAAGACACGACTTAGAGGTTAGGTCTCTAATGCACACAATCCTACGCCCTCACTATACTAAGCGTTTTAGTCTAAGGATTGATTCATAAAACATGAGTTTGTTTTAGTTGTAGAACATATAGTGGATTTTGAAACCACATTGTACTCATGAATTTTAAAGTTCAAATTTCTCTACCTTTAGCATGTCACTATATTGATAATCCTAGCATAGACACTAAATTGAGCATATACTAAGAGGTGCAGCTAGGATAATGAATTTGGATGTTATGCAAATATGCTAAATATATATAATTGGTTTGTATGTAATCAATTATAGAGTTTTGAAATTTTATAGACCTAGAATGAAGATGCAATTCTATTCGATTTCATCTTATTAATGTTAATTTAATTTTAAGGTCTAAATATGATGAGATTCATGCAAACAATAGAGATGCACATCAAACACACTAAACAAGATATGAAACTATAATTCCAATCGCAATCATATATTTCATAATTCCTAAGGTTGATAGAATTAGATGATTTAAGATAGGTCTTGATAGATCATGTATTATTATATATGATTATAGTGAATTTTAGCATAGATCATGGCGGTGATTGTGAAATTATATTCATCATTTTTGTAATTTTTCAATTATTATTTTTCATTATAGGGGCTATCATATGCAACAAAGAAAATAGACAAATATGCAATAAGTTGTGCATTTAATATTTTAGGCTAAGACCCATAAAAGCCCATTTAAATCAAAGTTTGAAAGTAATTTCATTAGTCTTTATAATATCATTTAGCAAATTTAACATTCAATTTATAATGATAATATAAGACATTTATAGGCAATGGATTTAACAAGGATAAAACATATAAAAAGAAAAGATAGATCACTAAAAAATTATGACTTTATGTTCAATTTAATTAAATTTGATTTGTTAAGCATTAGGCTTAAAATGAAAGTCATGTCTCATGATATATAAAGTGATCATAGTGTGTTGGCTCAAAAAATAAAAAATAAACAAAAGAAAAAGTAATTAAGCATATCATGAAGTAGAGTAATGATATTTCATTTTTAATTTATTTCTACTTCATGCAATACAATGATTCCTAGTGAATGAGAGATTTAGGTATCCAAAAGGGACTTAGTGTGATGGTTCCTTTGGGTACCCAAATACATCGTGTTGGCTTTTGGGGAGATAGTGATGAATGGGCCTTTACAAGTGGAGTTAGTGTTTCGTTTTTAATTTTGGGCCTCCATTCATACTTTGGTTGTTTATCTTTTAAATTCATATTATGATTATTTGACATCATTTTGTGATGATAGTTGTTTGAAAAATAATTCATTTGTGATTTATGTTTATTCAAATTATTTTTCAAAATACATTGATGTTGATAATCATAATGAATTTTATTATATGGATTCTTTGAGAGTTTATAAGTGTGATGGTCTTTCTTAAGAATTGAAGGTTGAAAGAGTGGGTTACAATATGTTTTAAATTTTTGTTTCTTATTTTGATGATTTTCATTTCCACTCTTTCTTATAGACATACTCTTATAATATGAAGTTAAGCTTTTTGAATTTTGATAATTTAATAAACTAGAAATAAGAGATATTTTATTATATGAAAAATTTTGAATAAACATTTTTAATGATTCTAGTTTATCCTTTAAATTATCATTTCCTTTTATCAAATTTTCATTATGCTCTTTTGAAGTTAAAAGACCTTTTTCCAAAACCTTGAGTTCTTCTTTAAAAGTATTATAATCAAAACAAGGTTTAGCATTTTTAATTAAAAAGCATGAAAGAGAATTTGAAACATCAATATAAGATTCTACTTTAGCATTTGTGTTAGGAATTGTATCCACAATTACCTTGATTTGAAGAAGTTCCCTTGAACTAAGTTGAATTGAGTTTGTATTTGATGTTGCTCTCTAGTAAAGTGTTTGCATGTTTTAAATGGCTAAGTACAAACCAATGTCAGGTTTCAATGGGTCATCAAACACAGGCCTATGCAATGTAATTCCTCATTGTATGGACCAAGGTGTTGACTCATGTGAAATCTCTCTATTGGATGTACTTCTTATTCAAACACAAAAGAAAAGCTAGGAGAAAGATGCTGCTGTTCTTTTGATCTGAAAGAAGAAATGTTTTTCTAAGTATTTCTGCATTCGACGAAAGTTGGTGCGTTCGTCGATCTCAATTTGACGAACCGAAGTGCTTTCGTCGAGCTCTATTCGATGGTCAGTTTTACTGGAAATCTAAGTTCAGCTTTCGTCAAGCTCCGTTCGACGAATTGAATAAATTTCATTGATCTCGATTTTGCCTAAGTTGAAAGTAGTTTCGTAGATCGCGTTCGTCGATCTCCGTTCGACGAAAAGAAGAAGTTTTCGTCGACCGCTGGTTCGCAAAAGTTGAAGTTGTTTCGTCGATCGCGTTTGTCAATCTCAGTTCGACGAACTGAAATAGTTTTGTCGATCTCAGTTTTTGCTGAAGTTAAAGCAATTTCGTCGATCGTCAATCTCCGTTCGACGAAGTGACAAAATTTCGTCGAGCGCTATTTTGCGGAAAGATGAATTGATTTCTTTGATCGCCTTTTGTCGATCTCCGTTCGACGAACTCTTATTATTTTGTCGATCATTGTTTTGTTGAAATTGAAGTGTTTCTTTGAGCTCAGTTCAACTAATCTTTGCTGGCCGATGAATTGACTCTGTGTGTTTTGATTCTCAATTTCTTTTCTCGAGAAGTCTTTCTATTTCTTGAGAAATTCTTTTCTCTCCTTTATTTCAATTTCTTGTTGGTTCTCGGCAAGACTTATGTTTCTCGAGAATCCAAAATAATCTCTTGAGAAATATATCTATCTCGCGAGAAGATTTTCTCTATCCCGTAAAATCCTTCTATTTTCTTTCTCGAAGCAGAAGCTACCATTTCTCGAGAAATTCCTTATTCTCGAGAAATTAAATCTTTCGTTCTTAATTCTGTTTTCTCAGAAGCTTATTTATTTCTCAGGAAATCTTTTTTTTTGTTCTCAAGAAATCTGTTCAATTCCTGAAATCATTTTTCAATCCTTTTGACGGGACGTTATTTCATTCTGTCTATTCTGACGGCTCTTTTGATTTCATTTAAGGTTTATTCTACCTTAATTTATGTCGTTAAGCCTTTGATTATATAAGGCTCCTGTTTAAGGATTAATCATAAGATTCTTAATCATTAATTCTGATCAACCCTAATTCTCCTTTCGTTCCAAGAACGAGAAAGTGCCGCCTCCTGTCGAAAAAGCTGGAGATCGATCTGTTTTTCTAAATCAGTTGTCTCCAGTGGATGAGAAGGTTCGATTGATCATTGCTCCTTCCTCTACTGCATCTATTAGATCAAGTCGAATCGAAGAAGGTCAGATCTGAGTTTTTATCATTCTTCCTTATCGACATCAAGTCAAAGTTTTTCAAGTCTCAAGAAGGAAGAAGATCTATCAGTGCTTTCAGATCTGATTATGTATTGATAAGTTTCTATCAAATCTTAATTGCATTTGATTGTAGGAGAAGTTTTCTCCGAGTTGTAGGAGGGGTTTTTCTTTTAGTTGTAGGAGAGGTTTTTCTCCGAGTTGTAAGAGAGATTTTCTCTGAGATTGTAGGAGTGTTGACTCCGAGATTGTAGGATCATGCTTGATCGAGTTATAGTGAAGTAGTCAAGCCTAGCTGTGGTGCTAGATTGGCAAGGACGGCAAGTGGAGTACCCAAGAACGGGGAACTACTATAAATTCCTTGTGTTATCTGTGTTTGTGATTTGCTTTCTGTGCGTTCTATTTCATCAAGTTTTTAATTCCACAAAAGACGCAGTTATCACCTATTCACCCCCTCTAGGTGATTTAGGTTGGCAACTAGATACTTCAATTGGTATCAGAGGATCACTGTTCGTTGCTAGGTTAACACCTTGAACAGGATCCATCCATTCTAGTTGTTAGCAAGTCATGGATAGAATCAAGGCATCTTCGTTGAAGTTGCCTATCTGCACTAAGACTAACTTTCCTATGTGGAAAGAAAGAGTAAGGTTTTACATGGAGGTTGCAGATCCGAGAATCTTCCAAGTTGTGGAAGATGGTCCCCAAGTACCTATGATTGCCTCTCCAGCTAACCCAACTGTTCAGGTACCGAAGAAAATGATGGATTTAACTAAGGATGAAATAGCCATTGTTGCTCTTGACAAAAAGGCGAAGAATATAATTGCAAGTGCAGTGGACGATTCAAAGTTACATAACTTAATCCATTGCAAATCTACCAAAGAAATGTGGACGTCCTTAATTGTCCTCATGGAAGGTACTGAAGAGGTGAGGGAAGATAGAAGATCTCTACTCAACCAAGAGTACGAGGCCTTCAAGCAGAATAAAAAGGAGTGCATTGCTGACGCTTATGAAAGATTCTTCAAAATCGTCAATGGTCTAAGAAATTATTATAGAGAGTTTACAAATGGTGAACTGAATGACAAGTTCCTGCGCTCCCTGATGAAAGAATGGGATAGCAAGATTGTTACAATCAGGGAGTTTGGAAAACTACCAAGTCTTGACCCGCAAAATCTGTTCCGGAAGCTGCTATCACATGAACTGCAAATGAACATCCGCAAATCTGAAGAGGATGTAAATCGGGTCTCAGGCAAGGAAAGGATCTTGGCACTGAAGGCTGAAAGTACAAGGAAAAGCAAAGCTGTGTCCCTGATCAGAGAAAAAGAAACCAACAATGAAGAAGAATCAGAAGCTAGCTCCTCCTGCTCCGAAATGTCTGATGGGGAATTTTCTCTAAACTCCCCTCAATTCAAGAGGTTACTAAGCAAAAGAAGGCACATGAAGAACAAGTCGTCTTCCTCAGACTATAAACACTCTCGTCGTGATGGTGATTATCATAGGAAGGGCTCAAGCAACCATGATAGGTATAAGACTAAACCGAATAAACATGTTTCTTCTGGCATTGTTTGTTATTGCTGTAATAAGCTAGGTCACATGATCGCTGAATGCCCTTACAAAAAGAAAGAGGGTGGAAGAAAAGAAATCCACCCACGGGAAAAAGAAAAATGAAAGAAGCTTCGTAGCCAAGAAGGCCAAAACTCTTAGTGATAGTGACCCAGAAAATTCCAGTGATGAAGAAGAAGCCTACTTCGGGCTGATGGCCATGACTGATGATGAAGAAGAACCTCCATATACCGGGAAGGTAAATTCTCACACCATCTTATCTGACTCTGATTATGCCTCAGCTGAGCAAAAGGATTACCCCTCAGATGATGACTCAGAACTCATGACCCAATATACTAAAATGCTTAAAAGCTTTGACAAATGCCAAAAGGTAGTCAAAACCCAGGCCAAGGAGATCATGTCTCTCAAGGAAGTGGAATCTAATCCGAGAAAGGAAGTTGAACAACTTTCTTCTTTCAGAGAGGAAATCCAAGTCTTGCAAGACAAGATCAAAAGCTCGGATGAGCTCCTTGTCCTGAGAGAGGAAAGTATCAAAGAGCTGGAAGAACAGCTAGCCGCTGAGAAGAAGCTAGTTGAAAAGTTTTCTCAACCTAAAACTATTCTTCCAATCATTAATAGATTCTCTGCTAAAGCAGGCAGCAGTGGATTAGGTTATGTGGCTGGTCCTAGTAATTCTTCTAAGGGAATCCATGCCAAGGAGAAAGATAAGAATGCAAAGAAAGCTACCACCGAAGAGAAAGGGAAAGCCCATCAAGATCAAGTGGCATTCAAGAAAGTTATCTTTCCTACAAATGTCTACGATATTGTTGGAACCATAGTTTTGATTTGAGTTAGGATCCATCTTTAATGTCTAAGTTTCTATCATAACACATCTTATAACTTAGATCAAATCCCATTAAGATAGAAGGCTGAAAATATATATAATTAATAGGCTGAGAAAATAAGAGAAAGATAAAAATTATATATGTTCTCTGCGTTCGACGAACGGCTACCTGCGTTCGATGAACGGCGCTCTGCGATCGATGAAATCATTCAAGTTCTGCGTTCGATAAACTCCTCACTGCGTTCGACGAACTGTTCTCTGTGTTTGACGAACTCCTCATTGCGTTCAACGAACTGCTCTCTGTGTTCGACGAACGACGCTCTGCTTCAAGCTCGTCTCAGCGGTCGACGATCTTCAGTCTCAGCGGTTCAACGGTCGACGAACAGATCCCGTCTCAGCAGTCGATAAAGAACAGCTATCTCAGCGGTCGATGAAATCCAGTCATCTCAGCGGTCGACGAAAAGTTCCGTTCGACGATCTCCAGTCTGCGTTCGACAAAACTTCAACAGAAGCTCAGAACGACGAATCAAATGATCAGATCGACGAACTGGAAGCTGAGCTCGACGAAATATCTTTAGCATTATTTTAATATCATTTTAGCTCGACTAATATTATATATGCTGAGAGAGCAATATTTTGAATAGTTTCAAATTATATATTGCTGCCTTTCTTTTGTTTGAATTAGTCGTTGCAGGCATTAAATGTTATAGCTGTTGGAAAGCTAAAAGATGGCTATTTATCTTCTCGAGGATCTAGGAAATCAAAGAGACATTATCTCTTTCCTCTCTTGTCGGCAAGAATTCAAATCAGCCAAACAGCTCTCCAGAATATATACTCAGAAAGAAGATCAGAGAAGAATAATAACAAGGAGAAGAAATAAGAAAAGGCAGAACCAGAATAGGAAGAAGGAAATATACATAAGCAAAAAGAAGCAGATCTATAGTGTTCTTGATAAGAACAAATATTATTTATCTTCTTTTTGCTAACTCTTCTCTGCAGATCATCTTTACCCTGAGACACCAATCAAGATCATTTGCTCAGGGATCTAAACTGCAAGAAGAAGAAAAAGAGTTATTACAATTTGAAGAAGAAGCCTCAACAAGCTGTCATCAATTCAATCAGACAGGGGGAGCTCTTCAACATCATCTTCAAAGATCCAATCTCAACAACCCATCAGGATCTTCAAGAGTAGCAGTGGATTAGGTCATGTGGCTGGTCCTAGTAATTCTTCTAAGGGCACCATGCCAAGAAGAAAGATAAGAATGCAAAGAAAGCTACCACCGAAGAGAAAGGGAAAGCCCATCAAGATCAAGTGGCATTCAAGAAAGTTATCTTTCCTACAAATGTCTATGATATGGAGAGCACTTATGGTCACTTGACACGACCAATTAATTTTGCGCCTGTCAATGACTATAAGGGGTGGACTCGTCCTTGAAACCCTGGTGAAAGTGCTTTCAAAGCACCTTATCAAGAGATAAATCTGAAAGACTATGGTCCTTTTGTTCATGATCCGAGTGCTAAGAGAGCACCAATAGTGAAGGTTGTTGCACCTAAGCCTAAGGAGAAAGCACTACCATGTGTGTGATGTACTCATGAGGCATCCTCATCTAGAAGGAATGCTCCCGCCAAAACTTACGTTCAAAAAGTTAAGCAGGAGAATACTAAGAGAAGGTACAACATGTTGACTGTTGGTGTTGCGGCAAAATAGGTCACTTTGTCGTAGATTGTTGGTTCAATTCTACTTATGTTAATAGACCACAAGTAAACATTGCAAGAAAGATCACTCGCAATGTTAACATTCAGCTTGGTTCTCAACTAACACGGGACCAAGGACCCAAATTGTTTGGGCTCCTAAGGCAAGATAATCTGCTTTTGCAGGTATGCCCAAAGGCCAACAAAAATCCAATATGGTATTTGGACAGTGGCTGTTCTCGGCATATGACCGGGACTAGGAGTTTATTGTAGGATTTAATTCCAGTTGCGAACGGTCCAAAAGTTATTTTTGGCGGATCCGACAGAGGAATAACAAAAGGCTACGGTATGATTTTAAATGGTAATGTATCCTTTTCTGATGTGGCTTATGTGAAAGGATTAGAACATAATCTTATAAGCATAAGTCAACTCTGTGATAAAGGATACGTAGTTGATTTTCGTAAAGACAAGTGTTTGATAAAGTCGGCAGAAAATTCGGAAACAATTTTATCAGGCACTCGTTGTAGAAATATATTTTGTTTAAATTTTCTTTGTTTATCATCTTCTACACCAGTGTGCTTGTTAGCAAAAGATAGTGCATCTCTTGCTGACCAATGGCATAAGAGATTAGCACATATTAATTTCAAAACTATAAACAAACTGTTTTCTCAAAACTTAGTGCGTGATGCGCCAAATGTTACGTACATTAAAGATAGACCTTGTCATGCATGTATAAAAGGCAAGCAAACAAGAACTACCTTTAAGAGCATAATTGGCAAAGATTCAACCAGATGTTTATACCTACTTCATATGGACTTGTTTGGTACTTTGCAAATTAGAAGTTTAGGAGGAAAGTCTTACACATTGGTTATTGTAGATGATTACTCACGTATTGCATGGTTATTCTTTCTAAAACACAAGTCAGATACATTTGATATTTTCACTAAATTTGTCAAGCAAATTCAGAACGAATTAGATTGTTCAGTGGTCAAAATCAGAAGTGACCATGGAACAGAATTTGAATCTGGAGCCATGACAGATTTCTGTGAAAGCCTTGGTATCTTTCATGAGTTTTCCTCTCCTCGAACTCGACAACAAATGGGGGTAGCTGAGAGAAGGAATAGAACGCTCATTGAGGCTTGCAAAACAATGTTGAGCGACACTTCACTACCAGAATACCTCTGGGCTGAAGCCGTCAACACTGCTTGCCACGTGCAAAACAGAGCACTCATAAATAAGAACCATGAAAAGACTCCTTATGAACTACTAAAAGGCAAGAGACCAACCATCTCTTATTTTAGAATCTTTGGCTGTAAATGCTTTGTACTTAATAATGGAAAGCATTACAAAACCAGGTTTAGTGAAAAGAGCTTTGAAGGTATTTTCATAGGCTATAGTAGCCATAGTAGAGCTTATAGAGTTTTTACTCAGAAAACCCTGGTTGTAGAAGAATCCATTAATGTTGTATTTGAGGAGACGAGTATGCTACATAATAGCTCCTCTAGTGTTTTTGTTGAAGATGTAGGTTCAAGGCTGCAAGAGTTATGCTTGGAGAAGCCAGCTGAAGAAGATGCTCAACCTCAACTGAAGAGGAAGATCATCTTGATGAAGAGCCAATCCAAGTGGAGGAAGACACTCCAGTTGTAGAAGAAGCTCTTGGTGCTCCAAATAATGCGAGGAATCTTGAATTCAGACATCTGAGGGACCATCCTATTGATCAGATCATAGGAGACCCTCATGACGGCATAAGAACCAGAAGAGGTACTACTAACGAAAAATATGCATTTAAGTTTCCTCTCGCAGGTTGAACCAAAGAAGTTCCAAGAAGCAAATGAAGACTCCCATTGGATAATTGCAATGGAAGAAGAACTAAATCAGTTCAAGCGTTGCAAAGTATGGACACTTGTTCCAAAACCCAAAGATAAGAACATCATTGGAATAAAGTGGGTATACAGAAACAAGTTGGATGAAGAAGGAACGATAATAAAGAACAAAGCTAGACTTGTAGCAAAAGGATACAGACAAGAAGAAGGGATCGACTTCGATCAGACTTATGCTCCTGTAGCAAGACTCGAAGCGATCATGCTGTTTCTAGCTTATGCTGCATTCAAAGGATTCACCGTATACCAAATGGACGCCAAGTCAGCTTTTCTCAACGGTAATATAAAAGAAGAAGTATACGTTGAACAACCTCCAGGTTTTGTTAATCCTGAACATCCTGATTATGTTTATCTATTACAAAAAGCTTTATATGGTTTGAAACAAGCTCCTCGAGCTTGGTATGAGACGCTGTCTAACTTTCTTCTTGAGAACAAGTTCACAAGAGGAAAGATAGATTAGACATTATTTCTTAGGGAAGTAAAAGGCAAGATTTTGCTAGTGCAAATCTATGTCGATGACATTATTTTTGGCTCTACGGACAACAACCTTTGCAAGAAGTTCTCCAAACTTATGCAAGGGAAGTTTGAAATGAGTAGTATGGGTGAGCTGAAATATTTCTTAGGACTTCAGGTGAAGCAATCTGAAGATGGAATTTTTATTTCACAGATGAAATTCACCAAGGAGTTTGTTAAGAAATTTGGAATGGAGAGTGCAACCTCTATGAGTACTCCAATGAGCTCAGCTATCTCTCTGGACAAGGATGAGAAAGGGAAACCTTTCGATGAAACCAAGTACAGAAGCATAATTGGCTCTCTGCTCTACCTTACTGCTAGTAGGCCTGATATAAAGTTTTCTATATGTGTATGTGCTAGATATCAGGTGAAATCTAAGGAATCTCACTATACTGCTGCAAAGAGAATTTTGAGATATCTTAAGGGTACACCAAATCTTGGCTTATGGTACCCAAGAAGTAATGATAACGAGCTAATAGGTTTTTTAGATGCAGACTTTGCAGGTAGTAAAGATGACAGGAAAAGCACATCCGGGACATGCCAATTTCTCGGAAGAAGACTTATTTCCTGGAGAAGCAAGAAGCAGAATTGTGTTGCAATTTCAACCGCCGAGTCAGAATACATTTCTGCAGGCAGTTGTTACGCACAACTTCTTTGGATAAAGAATACGCTTGAAGATTACAACTTGAAGTTCAAAGAAATTCCAATGTTTTGTGACTCGTCCAGTGCTATAGCAATTGCAAATAATCCAGTCTCGCATAGCCGGCCAAAGCATATTGAGTTGAGATATCATTTCATCCGGGAGCATGTGGAGAATGGTGACATCAATCTATGTTATGTACCTACGGATAAGCAAGTTGCAGATATTTTCACGAAGCCGCTGGATGAGACCAAGTTCTCTTTCTTCAAGACAGAGCTTGGAATGCTCAACATGGAGTAATAATCAAGTCAGGAATGAAGCCATGAAGAGATGAAGAATTTCACATGTTCTAATTCTCAAGGAAGCAAAAGCCTAAATTTTTCAGAAAAATCTAAGTCTTCTTGATAATTCTCGAGAAATGACATGTATTTTTCGAGAAATACTTGATCTCTCGAGAGAAAGACTTAGGTAGGAAATTTAGATATCGTTTTGAGTGATAGAAATGGTGTTCTGAAGAAGAAAAATATAGGTCATCTTGAGATTTCTCGAGAAATACATTATACTTCTCGAGATATGGTGTTCTCTGGTGAAAAAGGCTAAGGATAGCACTTCTTGAGAAAAACAGTTTACTTCTCGAGAAATGGGTAGTCCCTCGAGAAATGATCAGGCACAGATGAATCTGCTGAAATCCTTGATTTCTCGAGAAATCAATTAGCTCTCGAGTAATGGATTATCTTTCTCGAAAATCAGAAACATTTACTTTCAGGAATTCGAAAGGGCAGGTACGCAGTTTTTATTTTAAATATTAATTAAATTCATTAAATGTTAAATCAAATCAAAACTATAAATAGAAAATCACGAATGATTTAATGTTCGCGCAAAACCCTTCTCGTTCTTCTCGAAAGCCCCTCGACTGCTCATCTTCTTCTCCCGTCATCCAGTCTCCAGTTCATTTTTTATCGCGATTTCTCCCAGCAAGCGCAAGTTCATCAGCTTTGATTCGATGGCCCCGTGTCCTAGAGCTAAGATTGGCATCAGATGTGAGCTCGAAAGGTTAGGTCTGATCGATATTTCAGACGATTTTCAAAATCTTTTCTATCTCATAGATGCAGATGGGTTATCTTTTATTTTGGAACATCCTTGTCGTATTCTGTTCAGAGAGGTAGAGGAATTCTTTCTAAATGTGAAAGTTGTCAAGGAAGGGAGAATGTTAATCTCCTTTGTAGATAATCTGAAGATTAAGATTTCCACCAAATCTTTAACAAAATATCTCAGGCTTCCAGTGATAGATTCTGAAGATGACCTAGATGATGTTGATTGGGACAGAACTATGACATATTGTGGTTTAGATAAGGAAGATACTTTTGTTAGAAGACAGAAGATGAATGTTGTTGGAAAGCTGTTGGTAGACATTGTGTCTAAGATAATTCTCTGCAATACAAGAAGTTTGGGTTATGTTTCTGAAGATGTGTTTTTTTTATGATTGCAATTGTGATTGGGAAGAGATGTGACTGGGCCACTCTTCTTCTTTCAAAGATTAAAGCAAGTCTCCTTGCTCCAAACTATGCAAGGATACTTTCTTTGTATCTGAATCAGATGAACCCTTCCATGTTTGATATGTCTAAAGGTGCAGTGATTCATCATCTGAAGAAGCTCAATGTCTCCACAATTCAGAGGTGGGGCATCAGGATAACCAAGCCAGGTAATGTAGGTGCAAGTTCTCAGGGGGAGCCTCAACCTTCTACAAATGTTGGCAATGAGGTTGTGACTCCAGCTCAAGCTCCAGGTGGGACTTCATCTCCAGCTCCTCCTTCTAATACACCTCATCAAGATGATGTTATTCCATCTCCTCCTCCTCCAGTTTTTGTTGTTGACAATATTCAGGTTGATGCTGTGTTACTGAGATTCAACAAGAAAACCTTGAAGAGCATAGTCCCAGTGGCCAAAGGGCAGGGTCAGGTGCTGATTTTAATTTTTCTATTGAAGCTGATGATATATCAGTTCATAGGCAATCTCCTCCCCCAACACAAATTGAGGGGGAGAAAGAGTTTTGTGAAGAAGCCAACAAGGATGCTCAGGGAGAGCTAGTTGGTGAGAAAGGAGTTGTGGCTCCAAAGGTTGTAAGTTCTTTAGTTATTCAAGAAATTTTTGATAATGTTGTTCCTACTCCTCCTCCTTCTCCTTCTTTATATGAAGAAAATTCTCTTCTGGGCGAAATAGAGTTGATGCTCCAGAAGCAAAGTGACAAGTTTGAGAAGTCTTTCAAGGAAGTTCATGCTAAGATTTCAGAAGTTGAAAAGGGCATGAGCAAAAGTCTAGCTGCAGTTCAAGCCAAGACAGATTCTCTCAAAGAGATTGTAATTCAAGGGGGAAAGGCAATTGATCACACAATTGAGGGTGTGGGAACAGTTTTAGCTCACACTCTCCAGGTAAAAAGGTCTCTAGAATCAATTGAATCCAATACAGAAAATAACACATTCAAAATTGTTGATGAGGTTGGTCAATTCAAAGAGTCTGTCATCCAAACCCTGTCTGTAGAAGTCAGAAAGGGGGAGGATAAAATGGCAGAGCTTTTGGATAATCAGGTTTCTCAGCTCCAAAGAAGTTGGGCTGATCAGTTTGAGCAGTTGGATGTTAGTGTTCAGAAGAAAATTGCGGATGTTAATTCATATACATTCAAGACTACAGTTTGGCTTCACAATGAAATTTTTCCAGAGTTGCAGGTTCAAAATGTTCTTCCACCTCAATTTTCTCCCAGGCCTGAAGTCCAACCTGAGTTTGTTCCTCCTTTGGATTCTTCCCAGGTGTGGGCTTCTGATCATTCTGAAGGTCCTTCTTTGAGTCCTAGTTCCAGGAAAAGAAAGTTTGGTGAAGGTCCTTCTGCCAGCTAGTCTGTCCCTGGGTCCAGCTCAGCAGGTTCTGGTAAAGCAGTTGCTGAGGAAGTACTTCCTGGAGTGTGGAGTCTTGTTTCTAAGATAATCATTCTTGACACACTCAAGCTAGTGGTTGAAGGTGGAATGAAAGCTTCAGAATATTTCAGCACTTCTGAATGGAAAAAGTATGAGACAAGCATGATCAAGAGAAGGATTCATTTCAAGTCTTATGGTTATAACAATCCTTCAGCTCCAGACCCTCCTCCAAAGTATCATCCAGAGCCTTATGCTTATTTTGCAAGACAAGAGCAGAAGAATAGAGACAAGGCCTGAAGCAAAGTTTATGAGTTCCATCAAATCATTTGATAATTCTGATTGTGTGAACATTAAATCATTTTGACAATCTTAATCATATATAGTTTTTGATTTTAATGCTCATTTTGTTTTCATATTCTTTCTCCAGTGATGTGTAGTATATCTATTTTATTTTGTTACAATTCATCTTAGTTTTTAGGGTTCTGACTTCTACAAATAGGGGGAGATTGTTGGGAATTGTATCCACAATTACCTTGATTTGAAGAAGTCCCCTTGAACTAAGTTGAATTGAGTTTGTATTTGATGTCACTCTCTAGTAAAGTGTTTGCAGGTTTTAAGTGGCTAAGTACAAACCAATGCCAGGTTTCAATGGGTCATCAAACACAGGCCTATGCAATGTAATTCCTCATTGTATGGACCAAGGTGTTGACTCATGTGAAATCTCTCTATTGGGATGACTTCTTATTCAAACACAAAGGAAAAGCTAAGAGAAAGATGCTGCTGTTCTTTTGATCTGAAAGAAGAAATATTTTTCTAAGTATTTCTGCATTCGACGAAAGTTGGTGTGTTCGTCGATCTCAGTTCGACGAACTGAATTGCTTTCGTCGAGCTCTCTTCGATGGTCAGTTTTACTGGAAATCTAAGTTCAGCTTTCGTCAAGCTCCGTTCGACGAATTGAATAAATTTCGTCGATCTCGATTTTGCCAAAGTTGAAAGTAGTTTAGTCGATCGTGTTCGTCGATATCCGTTCGACGAATAGAAGAAGTTTTTGTCGACCGCTGTTTCTCCAAAGTTGAAGTTGTTTCGTCGATCGCGTTCGTCAATCTCAGTTCGACGAACTGAAATAGTTTTGTCGATCTTAGTTTTTGCTAAAGTTAAAGCGATTTCGTCGATCGTCGATCTCCATTCAATGAAGTGACTAAATTTCGTCGAGCGCTGTTTAGCAAAAGGATGAATTGATTTCTTTGATCGCCTTTTGTCGATCTCCTTGCGACGAACTCTTATTATTTTGTCGATCGCAGTTTTGTTGAAATTGAAGTGTTTCTTTGAGCTCAGTTCGACTAATCTTTGCTGGCCGGCGAATTGACTCTGTGTTGTTTTGATTCTCAATTTCTTTTCTCGAGAAGTCTTTCTATTTCTCGAGAAATTCTTCTCTCCTTTATTTCAATTTCTTGTTGGTTCTCGGCAATACTAATGTTTCTCGAGAATCCAAAATAATCTCTCGAGAAATATATCTGTCTCTCGAGAAGATTTTCTCTATCCGGTAAAATCCTTCTATTTTCTTTCTCGAAGCAGAAACTACCATTTCTCGAGAAATTCCTTGTTCTCGAGAAATTAAATCTTTCGTTCTTAATTCTGTTTTCTCAGAAGCTTATTTACTTCTCGGGAAGTCTTTTTTTGTTCTCGAGAAATCTGTTCAATTCCTGAAATCATTTTTCAATCCTTTTGACGGGTCGTTAATTCATTCTGTCTATTTTGACGGCTCTTTTGATTTTGTTTAAGGTTTATTCTACCTTAATTGATGTCGTTAAGGCTTTGATTATATAAGGCTCTTGTTTAAGGATTAATCATAAGATTCTTAATCATTAATTCTGATCAACCCTAATTCTCCTTTCGTTCCAAGAACGAGAAAGTGCCGCCTCCTGTCGAAAAAGCTGGAGATCGATCTGTTGTACTAAATCAGTTGTCTCCAGTGGATGAAAAGGTTTGATTGATCATTGCTCCTTCCTCTACTTCATCTATTGGATCAAATCGAATCGAAGAAGGTCAGATCTGAGTTTTTATCGTTCTTCCTCATCTACATCAAGTCAAAGTTTTTCAAGTCTCAAGAAGGAAGAAGATCTATCAGTGCTTTCAGATCTGATTATGTATTGATAAGTTTCTATCAAACCTTAATTGCATTTGATTGTAGGAGAAGTTTTCTCCGAGTTGTAGGAGAGGTTTTTCTCCGAGTTGTAAGAGAGATTTTCTCTGAGATTGTAGGAGTGCTAACTCCGAGATTGTAGAATCATTCTTGATCC
Organism: Dactylorhiza incarnata; assembly: GCA_033032865.1. Lineage (NCBI taxonomy): Eukaryota > Viridiplantae > Streptophyta > Magnoliopsida > Asparagales > Orchidaceae > Dactylorhiza > Dactylorhiza incarnata. The sequence continues at coordinate 1,371,907 of JAWHQI010000290.1, forward strand.
GAGTTATAGTGAAGTAGTCAAGTCTAGCGGTGGTGCTAGATTGGCGAGGCCGGCAAGTAGAGTACCCAAGAACGGGGAACCACTATAAATTCCTTGTGTTATCTGTGTTTGTGATTTGCTTTCTGTGCGTCCTATTTCATCAAGTTTTTAATTCCACAAAAGACGCAGTTATCACCTATTCACCCCCCTCTAGGTGATTTAGGTTGGCAACTAGATACTTCAGTTTGCTTTTAAAGTTTTATTTTCTAAACGTAATTTGGAATTAACATGTTTCAACTTTGAAATTTTACGTTTAGCAAATTTAAGCACACGAAATGTAGAAATAGAATTTGTTACAAAAAGAGAAGATTTAGATTTTCTTACCTTGCTATAGTTTCCGTCTTCTCTTTTGCTTGATGTTTTGCCATCAATTGAGTTCAATATTGTTTCTCTCTTAGATAGATCTTCCTCCAAGCATGAGTCCTCGTCGATTTCTTCTCTTTGATCCATAAGGAATTCCTCTTGTTCATCATCTGTGGAAGGAAGACTATAAGTATTCTCAAGAAATTTCCAAACTTGAAAAGCAGTAGGAAGCGTATAAATAAGTTTGAAAATATTTTGATCTAAAGCACAATATAAACTATTCATAGATTTGGCATTTAAAAACATTTCATTTTTATTTAGAATAATTGGGGGGATTTTAATTGTAATATTCCAAACTTCAATATCCAGAGTTTTAAGAAAATTTTCCATAAGTGTTTTCCACCCATTATAATTTTCACCCATAAATAAAGGTGGTGATAATGATTTTCATTTTCATAAAACTTATCCCCTCTAGAAGATGCGAGATCATGAAGCGCCATTATTCCCGGTTGTGAAGCCGTATTGGAATAACCTGGCTCTGATACCACATGTTGGATCTTACGGCGCCCTTAGAGGGGGGTGAATAAGGGTTTTATGGAATTTTAAATCTTAATTAAAAATATCAGAGTTTGTGACTGAAGTTTAGGAATATTATATAAGAAAATATATTTTGATATCTCAGAAAAGATTGTATTGAAGATTCCTTTTTAAACAAGAGAAACAAAACTTTTTGTTTACTATTGTAACGCCTGGCGTTAACTGTTAAAGCTGGCGTTAGCCACAGTGATTTTACTTATGTAATCTTAAATGAAATACAATTCCAAAAAATCAGAGATAATGAAAACGATTATTGTATTTCAAAGATAATCACACAAATGTTAATTTTAATACCTTGATGAAAATATAAATTAAAACATTCTTGAAGAGCAAATAAAATCAATTGAATAGAACATTAAAAGACATGATTTTATTTCATAATAATTTTAATACACAAATGTTTGATTTCTATAATGCTAGAAATCAAGGCGAGAATATGTAAAAACACTTTTTAATGTTTCACGGGTCCTTCTCCCAAGGACAGGTTGGCTTTAGCCTATCTAACCAGATAAGGCCTCTAGCCACCCTCTAGATCTAATCTCGACCTAGTCGCCACGCACAAGGCGGCGAATTACCCCCTAAGACGCACAAGGACCTAGTCGCCAACAACCGCGACGAATTTACCCACGGAATCCTTCCCGGAATCCAACGCTCTCCCCGAACGATTTCTCCACGCCAAAATACAAAGTAAATAAAATAAAAGATTACAAGATAAAGATAAAGTAAGAGAAACTTCCCAAGAAATTTTGAAGGTGAAGAAGAAGGTGATGTAGACGTTGGTGTTCTTGAAGCGATCGTCCTTCGTATGGAATATGCGTTGTAGACCTTCTCCTTCAAAATCTTCTTTAGATCTTCTTGTTAGCTATAGTTCATGTACAACTTGCACACTATAAACACACAAAATACAAGATCAAATATAACACGGTATTTGTTATTCTCAAACCAAGAGATGCAGAACATAGGCTTCAACACTAGTTGCCAACTCACGTGGCGAATTACCACCTAAGCCGCGCAAGGACCTAGTCGCCAACACAAGACGATTTTACTACAAAATTTACAATAATGAAATAAAGTAAATAACAAGAACTCCCTCTATGAGATTTCTGAAGATGAGGATGAAGGATCATTGTAGCATAAGCGAGGTTGAAGCGATCTTTCTTCGGATGCAGCGTGACGGCTTCCTTCTACAGAATTCTCCTTTGGCTTTGAGTGGGAGATGAACTTTCGGTAGAGTAGCAACTCTGGAATTGTGGCACAAGTTATCTCTATGGAAGCTCTAACCAAAATGAGAAACAAAGCTCCAATTTATAGAACTTCTCGCTAGCGCCTGCGGTAGCTCCTAGTGCCTGCGGTAGCGTTCGTGTAGAGCGGTTACGCAACCGTAGGCGGTGTGGCGTTGTGTGCATGAACTTGAGCTAGCGCCAGGCGGTAGCGCTAGCGCTGGCAGTATCACTAGCGCCTGCGGTAACCCTAGAGTTGGCGATAGCTCTCCTTCAGAGCATTTGATTTGAAGCTACTAGCGACCTGTGGAGTATTGCACCTATAGTTCATGCACACTATAAACAAATGACAAGCAAGATCAAATACAATATGGGATTTGTTATTCTCAAATAAAGGGATGTGACACACATGTCCAACAATCTCCCCCTTTTGATAATAACAAATCCTCTTAGCAAGAAATCAACAAAGGTGTGTATAGTATATGATAAGCGAGATAAGAGTGCAACTATAGTATATGATAAGCATGAGAATAGTGCATACTCCCCCTATCTTAATGCTCCCCCTACATAAATGCAATTTATGTTTTACTCCCCCTAAATGATAGATTACATGAATTAGTCTCCCCTTAATCTTCTAGATTTCTCCTCTAGATTTCCTCAATTAATCTCCCCCTTTTGGTATTATCAAAAGAAGGTGGGATAAGGGAAGTAAGGAAGCATTCCTTAGGAATTTTAAAGCATGATCGAGCTTTTGTAAAATATTAAAATGATAAAGAGTTTAAGCATAGAATATATAAGAAATTTCAAAAAAAAAAGATAAGAGTTGTAGGCAAGCGGAAGACTATAAGAAACATCTTTTTGTAAGCATGAAAAGCATAAGTATAAATATGAGTTTAAGTTTAAAAATGTAAAGATGTTTTAACCTTTTTGAAATCTCAAAGTTTTACATAAAGTTACCAAACATGAAATGAACATATCAAAAAGAGAATTTACTACAATGTTACATAATTTCAAGTTCAGGAGATACCAAAACATTGTAAAGATCATGCTAGGTTATCTAGTGCATTTCTTATATAAAGAGTAGTATAGATAAAGCATTAGAATCCAATACTCATGAGAAGAAGTGTTATGAAAAAATAATGAAGTGCACATAAGTGTATTTTGAGCAATGTTAACAAATGATTTAAATCACAAAATACAAGACATATGTAGAGTTAAGTGCACAATAAAACACAAGTATATTACTTTCACACACTTTTAATGCACATAATTTTTAACAAAGTGGTGTAATAACCAAGGTTTGCACAAGCACTTTACTATTCTTTCCAAGTAGTACTTGGTGGAGTTATATTTGTCCTTTTTTTTGTTCACTTTTGTGAGACAACATTCTCCGAATACACTTGTTTTGCATACCCAACAAATTTTTTTTAAACTCAACAACTTTTCTTAATTTTTAAGTGCATTTCAAATATAGTGTAGATAATAAACTTATGCAATTTTTAATTCATTGTACAATTACAATACACAAGCAAGCATCTTTTAGATTTAAACACACATGTTGATTACCAAAATAAGTGTGTGAAATGTATCATTATCAATCACAAAACATTTACTCATACTTAGAGGCATGCTAAGCTTGGATCTACACATAATTTTTAATACAATTGATGCACTTAATTAGATATATCAAAGCATGATGAACAAAACAATGTTTATAGTAATATGAAGAAACAAAATTTAACATTGTAGATAATTCTAAATAATAGAATACATACATGCTTGATATTAGCAATAAAGATCATACTGTTTTTTTGTTTTTTTGAAAATTTTTAATGAAAGAAAAAAAAGAAAACCACAAAAAAATGATATTTTTGAATTTTGATGTTTTGTAGTTGACTTTTCATAATATAAATAAAACAAAATAACAAAAGTCGGAAACACAAAAACTAAGTAGTACATATGAACTAACATATTTTTATAGATTTTTAGAAATTTTAAAAAACAGAAAAAATGAAGACCCACACTAGCGCCGGCGCTAATGCTAGCGCGGAAAATAGTGATAGAAATTTTGAGAATTTTAAAAATCAGTTTTTTGATAATTATTAAGAGTCTTAATAGTAGTCTTATGCAGAAATTTTGTAATTTTTTGGAGATGTCTTGATTGCTCAAATTGCATAAAACTTTAGCGTTTTTCAAATAACTCATCCTAAGATGTCTAAGACTCCTAATTCCAACCTTAACATTTGAAACCTTGCATCAGAAAGAGGTTTAGTGAATATATCAGAAAGTTGAGAGTCCGTGTCAATGAAACTTATCCTAACATTTTCCTTTTTAATGTGATCCCTTATGAAATGATGACGTACATCTATATGTTTGGATCTAGAATGGTGTACTGGATTATTTGTAAGATCAATGGCACTTTTGTTGTCACATTTCAATTCAATATGTTTTAGATGAAAACCAAAGTCCTCTAGAGTTTGGCTCATCCATAGTGCTTGTGCACAACAACTCCCTAATGCAATGTATTTGGCCTCCGTGGTGGAGATTGCAACCGAATTTTGTTTTCTACTAGACCATACAACTAATGAAGGTCCTAGAAAATGACAAGTACCACTAATGCTTTTTCTATCAAGTGAGCATCTGGCAAGTCTGAATCGGAATAGCCGTGAAGTGTAAATGAATTATTGCGCGGGTACCATAATCCTAATCTAGATGACCCAATTAGATATCTAAAAATTCGTTTAACCACTTTTAAGTGAGATTCTTTTGGATTGGCTTGAAATCGAGCACATAGACATACGACAAACATAATATCGGGTCTAGTTGCACTTAGATAGAGTAGAGATCCTATCATACCTCTATATAAAGTTTGATCAATTGAAATCCCGATTCATCTTTTCCTAATTTTAGTGATGCACTCATTGGAGTAGAAGCTTGTTTAAGGTTTTCAAATCCAAAGCGTTTAAGCATATCAAAGACATATTTAGTTTGACATATAAAAATACCATCATTTCTTTGTGATATTTGAAAACCAAGAAAATAAGAAAGTTCTCCTACTAGACTCATTTCAAATTCATTTTTCATCACTAAAATAACTTCATTACACAACTCTTCATTAGTAGATCCAAAGATTATATCATCAACATATATTTGCAAAATAATCAAATCATCGTTATTGTGTTTAATGAAGAGAGTATTATCGGCACTTCCCATAATATAACCGTGCTTTAATAAAAATGATGTAAGTCTTTCATACCATGAACGAGGAGCTTGTTTTAAACCATAAAGCGCTTTTTCTAGTTTATAAACATGATTGGGAAATTTTTCACTAATAAAACTGGGGGGTTGTTCAACATAAACTTCTTCTTTTACAAACCCGATTAGAAAAGCACTTTTTACATCCATTTGAAATAATTTTATTCTTTTAAAGCTTGCAAATGCTAGAAAAAATTGTATAGATTCCAATCTAGGAACAGGTGCAAAGGTTTCATCAAAATCTATCCCCTCGATTTGTGAATATCCCTGTGCTACTAAGCGTGCCTTATTTCTAATGATTCTAGACTCACCATCTAATTTATTTTTAAAAATCCATTTTACACCTACAACTGAGCAATTAGATGGTCTTTCTACTAATTTCCAAACATTATGTCGCTCAAATTGTTTTAACTCTTCATTCAAAGCTAAAAACTAAAATTCATCATTTAAAGCGGTTGAAATGTTTTTTGGTTCAATTTCAGAAACAAAACAAATATTTGAATAAGATAAATGAAGAGAAGAGCGAGTTCTTACCCCGATGGATGGTTCACCAATTATTAGCTCCCGTGGATGATCCTTTGTAAATTGCAGAGCGCTTGGAGGCACATAATCATCTTCCTTGGCCTCCTCTTCCTCTTCTTTGGATGGTTCCTCATCACCATGCTCCAAAGGTGGTAAGAGATCATCCTTTTTGCCTGCGGAAAGTATTTCTACACAAGGAACAAGCTCATAAAATCTCACATTAATCGACTCTTCAACTTTATTAGTTCTTTTATTAAAAATTCTACAAGCATTACTAGTTGAAGATTATCCAAGCAAAGTTCCTTCATCACATTTTTCATCAAACTTTCCCAAGCTATCTTTAGTATTTAAAATGAAACATTTACAACCAAAAACTTTGAAGTAAGATACGTTAGGCTTCTTTTGAAAATAAAGTTCATAAGGTGTGCGATTAAGAGATAGGCGAAGCATGATTCTATTCATAACATAACATGATGTATTTATGGCTTCAGCCCAAAAGGACTTAGGCAATTTATATTCACATAGCATAGTGTGTGTTAGTTCTTGAAGTGTCCTACTCTTTCTTTCTACAACACCATTTTGTTGTGGTGTGCGTGGTGTAGAGAACTCATGTCTAATACCTAACATATCACAAAAAAATGTAAACTTTTCATTTTCAAATTCTCCTCCATGATCTGAGCGAATGCATTTAATTTTTAAATCACTTTCATTTTGAATATGAGTACATAATTTTGCAAATTCGCAAAACGCATCGGATTTGGAAGAGAGAAATAATGTCCAACAATATCTTGAAAAATCATTTATTAAAACATATGTATATAATCTACCACCAAGACTTGCGGTGCTAACGGGACCAAAAAAATCCATATGAATTAATTGCAAGGGTCTTGTGGTAGAAATGAAATTTTTACTTTTGAAAGAGGATCTAGTAAATTTACCTTTTTGACATGGTGCACAAAGTGAGGGTAAATTTCTATTTAACCTAGGCAATCCTCTAATTAAATAACTTTTGGCAAGTTTAACAATAAGCTTTGTGCTAGCATGTCCTAGCCGTCTATGCCAAAGTTCTAATTCATCATTTTTAGTGATAAAGCATTTTATAGATGATTTAGAAAGATCATGAAAAGAAACTATATAAACATTATGTATTCTTGGTGCAGTTAGTAAAATATCTTTTGTAGTTGGATTGGATATTTTGCATAAATTAGTAGAGGATTCAAATAAAATATCTAATCCTTTATCGCATAATTGGCTAATAGAAATTAGATTGTGTTTTAGCCCTTTAACATAAAGAACATTACATATCGTAAAGGAATCGTTACCAACTGTACCACTTCCCATGATTCTTCCTTTTCCGTTATCGACAAACGTCACGATCCCTCCCTTCTTCTTTTCTAGGCTAAGGAACTTTGCTTTATTTCCCGGAGTATCCAGAATCTAAGTACCATACGTCTTCATCGTCCTTAGCCTTCCTGCACATCTCAGTGTCGCTAAGAACACTTGCATTGTCATAGTCATTTCCATGTCCCATGAGGCACATATTTGATTCCTTATCTTCGCTTGATGAAGACCCACTTGATTCTTCGGAGGAGGAGGAGTCATCCCATGTTTTTGCTTTTAGCACCTTCCTCTTTTCCTTCCCCTTGTACCGCTTCTGCTTTTTCTCCTTCAAAAATTTTGGGCACTGGCTCTGAATATGCCCGGTCTTTATACAATGATAGCATTCTGATGGAGGTCTTTCTTCTTCATCATTGCTCTCTTTTTCCTTCTTTAAAGATGAACCTTTCCATCTTCCTTCCTTTTGGAAATATTTCCGGATGGTGTTTCTCCTTTCCGGATTTCTCATGAACTTTCGGAAGTTCTTTACCAAGAGACTTTCTTCATCATCATCCTCATTCTCTTGACACTCCTTCTTTGATTTTAGTGCCAATGCCTTCTTCTTTGGCTCCTTGTTGTATTCATCATATTGGATTTTGAGTTCCACCTCATGGGTTTTGAGATTCCCAATGAGGCTCTTAACTTGGAGCGTTCTTAGATTGTGCGATTCTGAAATTGCCGTCACCTTCGGGTTGAATTTTGGAGGAAGAGAACGAAGGATCTTTCGGACCAAGTCGCCATTTGAGAAGGTCTTTCCAAGAGCTTTTGAGGCATTGACGATCTTAGTGAATCGCGTGTACATTTCATCAACATCTTCGTTTTCATCCATCCTGAACTTTTCACATTCCGACTCTAGTTGGAAAAGCTTTGAATCTTTAACCTGTGATGTACCTTCATGAGTAATTTCCAAATGATTCCAAATGTCATAAGCAGTAGTACATGCAGAAATTCTATTAAATTCATTTCTATCTAACGCACAAAATAGAGCATTCATGGCTTTTGCGTTATTTTTGCATTTGAGTTTATCCCTATCATCCCATTTATCCTTAGGTTTTTCTAATGTTACTTCTCCAACTACAATTGTAGGAGGAGAGTATTCCTCTTCTACCATATTCCATACCTCAATATCTAGGGTCATAAGAAAACACCGCAACCTATTTTTCCAATAATTATAATCTGACCCAGTAAATATAGGTGGTCTATTAATTCCCTGGCCCTCGGAAAAAGCGAGATCATACGACGCCATCATTCCTAGTTTTTAAACTGTTTGGAATAACCTGCCTATGATACCACTTGTTGGATCGATAGGCGCCCTTAGAGGGGGGGGTGAATAAGGGAATAAAAATTCTTTTTATAATTTTAAAGAAGTTACTAAATTGTTTAGGAATACATGAGATCAAAATAACAATTTAGCAAAAAGTAATTTGCAATAATAAAATTTACGCCAAATGAAAGAAATCAAGTAAACACAAATAGAGACATGATTGTATTATATAAAAAGTGTTTACATAAATTTGATTTCAATATCGCTAGAAATCAGAAGCGTACAAGATTAAATTTCTTTTCCTTTTCTATACCGACTTGTATCCCCACAAACCGGTTGTCTTTAGCCTATCCTTCCCCAGATATGGCCTCAAGCCTCTCTAGCCAATCCTAACCCCGGATATGGCCTCGAGCACCCCCTAAATCTAATCTCCTAGACCTAGTCGCCAACTCACGTGGCGAATTACCCCCTAAGCCGCGCAAGGACCTAGTCGCCAACACAAGGCGATTTTACTACAAAATTTACAATAATGAAATAAAGTAAATGACAAGAACTCCCTCTATGAGATTTCTGAAGATGAGGATGAAGGATCGCTGTAGCATAAGCGAGGTTGAAGTGATCTTTCTTCGGATGCAGCATGATGACTTCCTTCTCCAGAATTCTCCTTTGGCTTTGAGTGGGAGATGAACTTTCGGTATAGTAGCAGCTCTGGAATTGTGGCACAAGTAATCTCTCTGGAAGCTCTAACCAAAACGAGAAACAAAGCTCCAATTTATATAACTTCTCGCTAGCGCCTGCGGTAGCTCCTAGCGCCTGCGGTAGCATTCGTGTAGAGCGGTTACGCAACCGTCGGCAGTGTGGCTTTGGGTGCACGAACTCGAGCTAGCGCCAGGCGGTAGCGCTAGCACCTGCGGTAACCCTAGCGCTGGCGGTAGCTCTCCTTCAGAGAATTTGATTTGAAGCTACTAGCTACATGTGGAGTATTGCACCTATAGTTCCTGCACACTATAAACACACGACAAGCAAGATCAAATACAATATGGGATTTGTTATTCTCAAATAAAGGGATGTGAGACACATGTCAAACAAGACGGGATTCTTGGCCAAGGTGATGGCGGAAGTGTTATCGTAAAATATCTTTGGTCCTTTGTCTTCTTCGTCTATGTGTCCCCAAATTTCTTTCTTTTAGTCGTTGTAACCAAATTGCTTCACAGGTTGCAGAGTTGAGGGCCATGAACTCAGCTTCTGTAGTGGAGAGTGCGACTGGTTGTTGTTTTCTGGAACTACAGGAAATAGGACATGAGCCAAAGAAGAACACGCAGCCACTAGTGTTATTCTTATCTTCTAGGTTACCTTCCTAGTCTGAGTCGGTATAGCCTATTAGTTTTGCTTGTTGCTCGAACAGAAGTCCATGATATTTCATCCCATGCAAGTAACGCAGTATTCTTCTTGAGGCTAGAAAATGATTTTTAGAAGGATTGCTCACGAACCTGGTGAGGATGTTGACGGAGTTCTCAATGTCGGGCCTGGTGTTCGTGAGATAGATCAGGGGGCCGATTAAGCTCCTATATTCTTCAGTGCTTGCTGGTTCTTCATCATTCTTTCTTGAAGTAAATCTTTCATTGACTAACATGGGAGTGAAGGTAGGGTTGCATTCTTCTATTTGGAATTTCTATAATAAGAGTCGTGTATATAATTCCTGAGAGATGAACATGTCGTCTGCTCGGTTCTTGATCTGGAGTCCTAGAAAGAATTTCATTACTCCCAGGTCTGTCATTTCATAATTCTTCTTCATCTTCTCTCTGAAGTCCTTGATAAGCTCTAAACAAGTTCGGGTGATGATTAGGTCATCAACATATAGACTTACAAAGATGTATTTTCCATCTTTATGCTTTATGTATAATGTGGGTTCACTGGGACTTCATTTGAATCCTTCAGACAGGAAGAAGGTATCGATGTTGTGGTTCCATGAGCGTGGAGCTTGCTTCAGCCCATAGAGGGCTTTATGCAGGCGATAAACTTTATCTTCCTTCCCTTTGATCTCGTATCCAGGTGGTTGGCAGAAAAACATCTCTTCTCCAAGGTCCCTGTTTAAAAATGCAGACTTAACATCTAATTGAAAAATTGGAAGCTTGTTCTGTGCGGCAATGGCAAACGTGAGTCGAATGGTTGTCATCCTAGCAACTGGTGCGCATGTTTCATCATAGTCATCTCCAGGTTTTGGGGCAAACTCTTTTGCTACTAGCCTGGCCTTATATTTGCACAGACTTCCATTCTCATATTGTTTTATTTTAAAGACCCATTTAAAGCCAATTATAGTTTTATTTGAAGGATTTTCAACCAGTGACTAGGTGCCGTTTTTTTCTATGTCTTCAAGTTCCTCTTCCATTGCAGTCCTCCATTCCTTTTCTTCTGTAGCTTCTTTGTTGTTTCTTGGTGTTGTGGCAAGCAGTGCAGATCCAGTGTCTTGGTAGATGTCTTGAAGTGATCTCATTCTAACGGTCCGTGATGATTCAGAGTCAAAATCCATCTGTGTTGGTGGTGGTGAGACCTCATTGTCTTGGATGGGGCTTGGAGGCACTTTAAGCTCAACCGCCAATAAAGGAAGATCATGTGACTCATTTGAAGTTGATGCCCAATCCCATTTACTTTCTTCATGAAATGTTACATCTCGTGAGATAATTATCTTGTTGGTGTTTGGCTAAAGTAATTTATACCCTTTGGTTTCATCACGATAACCCAAAAAGATGCATTTTTGTCCACTTGGTTCTAATTTGTCCCTTCCAGGTTTATTTGTGTGAGCATAGGCAGTGCAGCCAAAAATTCTTAAATGAGATAGTGTTGGTTTTTCTTTATAGATTACTTCATAAGGAGTGGATTTATGTAAGGCTTTGGTAGGTGCTCTGTTTACTATGTAAACTGCAGTGGCCGTGGCTTCTCCCCATAAGTTTTTGTGAGATGGGGTATCTAGCATGATAGCTCTTGCCATCTCCATAACTATCCGGTTTCTTCATTCGACGACTCCGTTTTGCTGAGGTGTATAGGGGGCAGTGAGTTCCATGTGGATCCTAGCCTCCTGACACATCTTGTTGAACTCGGTTGACATGAATTCCCCTCCTCTATCACTCCTTATTGCTTTTCATTCTTCTTTCAAGTTGATTTTCTATCTTTTTCTTGAAGTTAAGGAGATGCCCTTGCACTTCAGATTTTTGAAAGAAATGGTATATCCACATATAGTGGCTGAATTCATCAACTATTAGTAGGTAGTAGCATTTTCCTCCAAGGGAATGCACACTGGCAGGTCCCCAAATGTCTATATGAAGGAGGTCCAGAGGGGTTTTTCCTCTTCTGTGGGCTGTCTTTGGAAATGGCTGCCTATGGGTCTTTGCTTGTGCACATGTGACACAGTCCATTGGAGGGATTTTGGTGATAGGAAGCCTTTCTACTAACTCTTCATTTTGCATTTTTTTGTATGGCTGGGATGCAAATGTGGCCCAGTCTGTTATGCCAGTTAGATGAAGTTATTGCTTCACAGGCTTGTTCACATGTGAGTGCTCACAGTCCAGCAGGTTTCAATTTTAGTGTGAAGATGTTGCTATTGTTTATGCATGATTAAACAATGTTATTGTTGGATTTGGTCTCTATTATGTCACATGTATCCTGATTGAATATGACTTTATATCCCTTCCTTAGCAGTTGTCCTACACTAAGTAGGTTTTGTGCCAGGGTTGGCACGTATTGTACATTTGACATAAGTTTGGCACTGCCTTCAGTGGCGATGGTTTATACGGTCCCCTTTCCTTCTACTTTCTTCCTTTTTCCATCTCCTAAAATTACTTCAGATTTCCATTCTTCAGCAATGGTGGTGAAGTATGTTTTGTTGTTCACCATGTAGTTTGAGCAACCAATGTCAATGACCCCCAATGAGGTGCAAGTTTGATTGCTGGATGTCTTACAGTGAGTAAGAATTGATCGGATTCAGTTTCAGCCATTTTGGCTTCTTTTTTTGGTTTATGCCAGCAATTTTGTTCAGAGTGATTTAGAACTCTGCACTTCCTACACCTGAAAAAACAATCTCTTGATTTGTGATTTTGTTTTTTGCATATGATACACCGTCCAAGGTTTTTTCCAGGTGTTGATTTAGGTGGCCTTTGTGGCGCTTTAGGGAAGTATTCATTATGATTCTTGGGCTTTCTTTCCCGTTCTTTCTCTCCCTACTTCTTTGCAAAGTTGATTTTAGATTGGAATGCCTTTTCAAGTACTGGTTCATCATGATTAAGTAGATCCTCATGTGTTTGCAAGGAGGTCATGAGATCAATAACAGTGAGTGTCTCCAAGTCACGTGCTTCTAAAATGGCTGATACAACGTGCTTGTGAGTTTTTGGCAGGGATCTTAGTATTTTCTCAACTATTTGTTGTTCTTCTATGACTCCTCCTAGACTTCTTATTTGATTGACAATAGTAGTGATCTTTGCAAAAAACTCTTGGGTTGTTCATCTTCACGCATGAGAAGAGAATCAAATTACGACGGAGAGAATAGAGTTTGATTTTGATTACCTTCCTTGATCCTTTGTATGCATTCTTCAATCTCTGTCATGCTCCTTGGGAGGTTATTGAACCCATGATTCTAGGATAGATAGAAGGAGCTATCCCCTGTTGTATTAGATGCAGAGCAAGAGCATCACGTTTTAATTCTTCTATGCTGAATGTTGGTGTCTGGTTCTCTCCTGTGATGTTATTGGGTTTCCTTCCATCTTTTACCACATCCCATAGATCTTGAGATCGAAGCATCACTTCCATTTTGTCGCTCCAGAAATCAAATAATTCTCCATCAAAGATGGGAATGGTGGAATGGGTGTAGAGAGGAGCTTGGTGGGTAGATGATGAAGCAATGAAAATGAGAAAGGATGAGAATTTGAACAGGTATTACCAATGGCTCTGATACCACTGATGTTTTTACTTAACTCTAACTTTTGTTTTTAATTGAGTTTTAGGTGGAGGTGTTGCGAGAGGAAGAGAACACAGGTTTTTGGAATAAGAAGAGTTTTACCTGCATACTAATCAAACTGATTACAGAGATATATATAAAGCTTAAGCACATTCTAGAAATATCATTCAATGCTAAAACAGATGGGAGCTACATTAATTTTAAACTTAATGGAGTTGCAGTTCCAAGAGCAGATGCAACCGGCGCTTTTAATGGGGCTGATTTCCTTTTTCTTACACGAGTTGCGCCACTGCTCTCCCCCACTACACTGCGGCAGCCCTAAACAACAAGCAGCTCAGCCCATGTATACTGAATTGGTCTTCTCCTCCAAGGAACTAAATAGAGATTCAACCGAGCTAATGGCTCTGATTCTGCATGGGGACATTAAGATCAAAACATTCACACAAGAACTAAAGAAGTGTGGAAGAAAAATGAGCAGATTCTGTTCTTCATTTATTTTGATACAGCCACGGGTTACACATGGAATCTTCAAGAACTTTGAAAAGCCAAAAGCTGCAGGATTGTTAAGCAAAATAATATATAATAGATATAATAGTATTTAGGGTTAAGATAACCGTCATTTAATCTTATTTTTTTTCATTTTATATTATAAGGAAACATACATTTCTACGAAGAAATATGGCATTTACTTTTGGTACTAATTGAGAGTTGAGGCTACGTTAATGCATTAGAGGAAGGATAGATGGCTACACTTGTTCAGCCTACTCGAAATAAACTTTGATATAAAATTGGCAATCCCACAAAGATTTAGGGGTCGTTTGGCACGGCGGTGGCTGTCGTGAACGTGGTGGTAATGAACTGTCGTTCATGAACGCCCGACCACGCCTAAGGAACTCCATTCACTTTTATGTTAAAAACTAGCTTTATTTTCTTGATGGTGGTCACACGGTTGTCATGCCAAGCATGCATTCTATGACGGTGGGGTTTTGTCCAAACTCATCGGACAGACTCTGTTTGGCACGGCGGTAGCGGTCATGTAAGTGGTGGTTAAGTGAACGCCAAGTCTCACCTAAGGAACTAGGTTCACTTTTATGTTCAAAACTAGTTTTATTTTCTTGACATTCGTCATACCATTGTCATGCCAAACATACATTCTACCGCGGTATAGTTTTTGTCCAAACTCACCGGGGCAAAAACGAAAACGGAGCCTTAGTATCTATAGTTTTAGATTTACCATGATTCCATCTTCTACGGAATGGGTCCTCCCTTCTTTGAATGTACAAAAAATTTGGAGGTCAGCATTACTATATCTTCTCTATTCATTGTGGGTGGGTTGGTTATTCGTCAGTACAAATTATGGAACAAAAATACGTTATAACAATATGGAACAAAAATACTACCACATACCACAGACTCGGAAAATTTGAGGCAGCATAATATACATTGCATGTTCAGCAACATTTCATGTCTCTTACAGAATGCACTGATGTGCATTGAAATGTCTTGTTTGTAAAACCTCAAGATACAAATATTGGGAAGAAGAAGAAGAAGACGAAGAAGAAAGAAAGCTAGCTGATGAAAAAGAAAATTAAGAACAAAACTAGGCATCAGTTGTGCAAAGGGTTAGGCCCAGTGTACACAGTTCTCTCCTCATCATTATACATATCTTCTCTAACTCCCCCAACTTCAGCATTTGAATGAGAAGAACTGAAGCTAATTCCAAATCCTCCTCGCGCTCTTCCAACCCTATTGAACTCAACATTCTGAGGTCTGTCACCCTTCAAATGAAGAAGTATCAGCAGCATGAAGAGGAGATGAAGAGTGCAGCCTCCCATTGTTTCTCAGGTCTTAAGCCTCTTTGGAGAAGGGACATTGGTTAGGATGGGTATAAGAGGTGAAGACTGTAGGACCAATTAACTGCACTGTTTTGAATATCCGAGATTTTGCATTAATTCGGTCAATCTGAAGGTTTGCTGTCCAAGTATCGTGCATGGGTTTTGATTGTACTGTAGATCAGAATTGAATTTGATGCAGACTACTGACGTTAATTAACCTTCTTCTGGTTATTATTTCAGAGACTTTTTCATTAGCCAACGATTGTAGTGCAGAATGAGGTGGTCGATGAAGGGGGATCAAAAGCATTTACCGGCACATTGGCAATTTACAAGGAAATATGCTTATGCTCATTTGGTGATAGCATAAATAGGCTTGTAGAAATATTTGTACGATACTGCTACATTTTTTTGCCAATAATGATATGTATTATTATCTATTGTATTGCACTATATATATCGGGAATCAGGTTGAGGATGTCATGGCTAAATTTGCCATTAATTTGGGAAGTTGTGGTTTTAATTCTTCTCATGTTCCTAAAGAAATGAAAGCATTTCTTAATTAGGCAAGGACTTATTGAAACCCCAGTTATTATAAGTGCCAAAGACCGGCAATGTGGAATGTGATCATGTTTAATTTTGAGTGTTTATATCAGCAAACCAATTCCTATTGGAATGTTAATCCTGATCTGCAATTAACCACAACACCTCGGCAACCTACAAGATGAAGATAAACCGTCACTAAACATTAACTAGGAGAAGGAAGATGAAGATAAAAAGCCCAATTGCATACGAAAATTAGAACGGAAAATAGATATTATGGATACGAACTTTTATGAATTTTCGTCTCTGCTTCCCTGCTATTCTCTTTACATTTTTTCTTGTGAATGTTTTGTTGTTGATTTCATTCCGCGGTCACTATTCCCAATCCAATCTCTAAAAGTGATATCAGAGCTAGGTTAGAGCTCGTAAGACATCAAAATTGATCTACATATGATTCTAAAATGATTTCAGCTTCGTTTTTGAATCAAACTCACCACATGCCCGCTTTTATCCAACCCATCTCTGAAGTTTGTATATTCACAAACATCAGTGCGAATTTTGAAGGAGACAACTTTGATTGTTGATGCATCCATATGAGAACCATTTTCATATCACAAGGCTTGTGGGACAATGTGTAGAATGGATACATCAAGCTACCATCTGCAACATCAAAAAATCCTAGGGAAGCAACAATAGTAAAGAACGAATAGAGAAATAGAAGGAAGATGCCAAATCCCTGCTATACATACATCAAGGAGTCTCAAGGGCACTCCTCCCTCACATATTGTCTGCAACAACTTCAAAAGAAGATTGGGATATCCTCAATGCATAATTCAAAGGCTCAGATAAGGTAATATCCATTAAACTACAAAGCTATTGGAGATACATTGCTTATGAAGGAAGGAGAAAACATCCAAAATTCTTCTCCAAAGAAATGATCATATATCAAATTTGAGGAGCATGTGGCACTATTGAAAATAAACGTTCACAAAATATTAAGAAGTTTCCCATACAAATTTGATCCAATAGTGTCTGTTATAGTGGAATCCAAGGACATATCCACCCTTTCATTAACTGAACTCATGAGCTCATTATAAGCAAATAAAGAAAGAATGAAAAAGTTTGAAAGTGTAAGAACTAAACTGAGAATTACTCTAGAGGGGATGGATAGAGTATTAAAGAACTTCATACAATCAATCACAATCAATACACAGATTCACATATTATATAAAAATAGTTAAGTAAATCACATAAAGTAAATCTACTTATAGATCAAGCACATCTAGATGCTACAAAAAGTTTTATAGAGGTTCTCCTTAAAATTGGGTATGTCCCCTCTTCTACCAAAGGTAAGAATCCACTATCCACAAATGGATAAAACCTTTTGGTAAGGAGACTTCAAGAATCAGTCCACAGAATCTTTTGATAAGTAAATTCTAAGAACCAACGAGTCTTTTGATAAGGAGACTCTTGGAACTACCGAGTGTTTTGACGAGAAAATTTTAGAACCACTGAATCCTTTAAATAAGGATTATAAGAACTCTTGTTGTTGAAGTTGATGAATGTTGATGGTGAGAAGAAGAAGAATTGATGAAGCCTTTAATCCAATCTATGATCTATTCTTTTCAAGGAGAATAAGAAAAAACCCACAAATGATTTCTTTTCTTTATTCCTGCTATTGTTCTGAAGCAAGAAGCAACAACCCTTCAGAGGAGATAAGAGAAGAAGTGTAAGACACCCCCCCCCCCCCCCCCCCCCCCTTCAAGTATGAGAGGGGGAGGGCCTTATGCCTAAGGAGAGAATCCTAAGACAGTAAGTTACTATAAGAGGGTTGTTCTCAAATCTTGTAGTGATTAACTACTTAGGATTACCCCTATGTAAGGCTAAAACATCATCATAATAATTCAAAATAGCGGAAGAATATTATTTCAAATTAATTTGCGGGATAAAATACATCACGGGAGGTCGAGGCGCTTAACAGATACATATATATTGTTTACATGTAACATCTCTTTTACAAATTTTATTAGGCTATCGAGCTCACGTCCTCTCAATCTTCCTACTCAATTTCTCACAGGATCACCGAACCGTTCCTCCTAAGTTGCTGGGGTAGTTCCTGGAGGGGTACAACAAGTGAGCTAGTCGAATATATGACTAAGTGACTTTGTAATCCTCCACACCCGGAATTTGCATGGGTTTGAGATAAAACAAATGTTTGCATAATATCTGAAGCGCATAATATATATATATATGTGTGTGTGTGTGTGTAAGACCGAGTTAGCAGAATACTTCTTCTAGCTTCTTTCGAATGAAGTGGTATTTGATTCCAATATGCTTACTTCTGTTATGGAACACATGATTTTTGGTATTGTCGCACTTTAGAAGCAATGACTCCTTCTTCTCGCCCGTAAGTTCTTCAATCATCCGCCGCAGCCATATCCCTTCACAGATGGCAGAGTTTATGGCCATGTATTCATCCTTAGTTCTTGAGAGGGCCACAATTTGTTGTTTCCTTGATCTCCAGCTGATCGGATTTGTGCCGTAGAAGAAAACATACCCCTATGTGCTTCTTCTATTATCAATGGAGCCTCCCCAATCAGAAACACAGTAGCCTGTGAGTCTTGGGTTGAGATCTTTGGTGAAGTGAATGTCATGGGTCAAAGTCCCTTTCACATATCTGAGTAAGCGTTTTTGCGGCTTCGTTGTGTAGTTTGGTTGGTTGGCTTACAAAACGTGATAATAGATTCACAGAGTGTTCTTGATCATGCCTGGAGTTGGCGAGGTATATGAGTGGGCCAATTAAGCTCCTATAAATACCTTCATCTGCTAACTCATCTCACTCTTTCTGCTTGCTAAGCATTAAATTGGTATACATATGGGTTAAACAAGGATTTCATTCCCACATCTTGAACTTCTTCAATAGTTCTGTTGCATATAGCTCTTGGGAGAGGAAAAATTAGCATGATTGTTGCTTCATCTGTTGGGTTTTCTACACACCATAGTGTGAAAGCACATCGCATGTACGCAACGGAATATACAAACAAGAACAACCCTAAACAGTTAAAGGATCTTGCGATTTCATGAATCTAGAAATAGGAGAAGCAACACTTTTCAATATACCTGAAGGGGATTGAGTCAATACTCAATCAAGGTGCTCCAAAATGAAGTCCCAAGAACAAACGTCGAGTTCCGAGCACAGAAAAGGATCTGCGCCTCTATAGAAGTCCACATGTGTGTAGAAGAACTCTAGCTTCTTGTTGAACAAGAAGTAGGTCAGAGAATAAGATCCCTCTACGTTTCCCACGGACTTCTAGATCCGTCAAGGGGAAAGGCGGCGTCGGCGACTACGGGTTGCGAAAAATCGTGGCCGGTCGGAACGCTTTTGTCGGCATGCAGAACCCTTCCGTTTCTCTAAAAATCGCAAAAAGGAGAGAGAGCCGCTTGGGCATAAAATCATGTTCTATTTATACCCAGGCAAGAGAGAATATATCCGCACACCCGAGATTAATATTGGAGTAAACACAGAATTCATCGAGTATACCTGATTCGTTGAGACCATTCGACGAAGATATCCAATTCGTCGAGACATTTCGACGAATTAATATATTTCGTCGAGACCATTCGATGAACTATTTCGTTAAGTAGATCTAATTCGTCGAGACCGTTCGACGAATTGATTGGAAGAAAATATCCAATTCGTCGAGACATTTCGACGAATTGATATATTTCATCGAGACCATTTGATGAACTGTTTCATCAAGTAGATCTAATCCGTCGAGTCGTAGGATTAGTCCTTTACTCATATCCAATATGAGTAAGACCAACACAATCCTTCCTCCATCTTCTACAAATACTCTTGTGTGTGACCCTATAGGCTCATTTTGCGTTGGCAGTGAGACTAAATGCTTGACCACTTCGAGATCACCTTGGAAACACCAACCGTCTCCCACTTGATCTTGAACGTATCAAACAAAAGTCTCACTAACAATGAGCGACATCTAGCATTACATCATTGCTACCCAAGCAATAAGAGTTCATAACTCAATAAGCTTGTTCTGGCTAATGTCTTAGTGTTGTCATGTCCCTTTGTCCTTTACATCTGGATAGAACTAGAGGCACGGACCGTGTCACCCTCATAATTATTCAATCCTAGTTTCTTGATCTAGAATAGACTGCCAGAAATTAGTGAGCTCAATATCATATATTGACTCAACCAAGCATGACCATGCATTTCTCAGTCTCATTCCATCAAGGGCCAATGGATGCAACTCATGTCATATATGAGGACAATTCTCATATTTGTCCACACACAAACACCCAAATGAATCGTAACATACCCAATAACCACCATTATCATCAACCTTCTTCAAGGAAGACTTTTGATGACATCAAAGTACGCTCTTCCTCACTTGATGAATGTTGTGACTTTAGGTCGAAGAACCACAAACACCATTGCCATGTGAGACCTACTTGTGACACATTCATGTAACAATCCACAAAGTTGTCTCATGGTGGGTCTGTTCAGTACAACTTGTTCACTAACAAGTACCCATGTGATGACTTGATATCACAATATCAGAACATGTGAGAACCGGTAATCAATCAACGCACATGCTAGTCTTAATGTACCATCATCGCCCTTAACTTCTAAGATGATACTCTGACCAGCGAACATTTAAGACCATTTAAGAATGAAGCTTCTAATTAAACATTGACCCTCACATTCAAGTCACACACTTGAATTCGTATGGAAGCCAACATTCTAAGGGAATCTCTTATGCTAATTAATCTATCACATAGAAAATGACATAATAATAAGAACTTGCCATAAATGTAAAATAAAATATAAAGTACTCTATTCATCACATGGATAAACAACAACCGACATATATATATATATATTAATCCACAAGTCTCCCACTAGAGATGATCATTCAGGTATCTAATACTCATTGATCTAGTATGACCATCATGCTTTCTCTGTGCAAGAGGCTTCGTCAGTGGATCCACAATATTATCATCAGTCGGTACTCTGCATATGCTCACATCTCCTCGATCGACAATCTCTCATATAAGATGGAACTACCGATGTGTGTGCTTGGAGCGCTGATGAGATCTAGGTTCCTTAGCTTGTGCAATAACACCGTTGTTGTCACAGTAGAGAACTACATGGTCAACAATGCTAGAAACTACATCAAGCTCGCCGATGAATTTCCTAATCCATATAGCCTCCTTCGCCGCATTTGCAGCGATGATATACTCGGCTTTTGTCGTAGAATCAGTAACTGTCTTTTGTTTGGAACTCTTCCAGCTCACAACTCCTCCATTTAAGCAAAATACAAAACCTGACTGAGACTTTGAATCGTCCCTATTAGTTTGGAAACTAGCATCTGTGTAACCCTTTACAACGAGCTCTTCCTCTCCACCATACACCATGAATACATCCTTTGTCCTTCTCAAGTACTTTAGGATATTCTTAACAGTTGTCCTGTGACTATCATCGGGATCAGACTGATATCCGCTTGTCATGCTCAAAGCATATGATACATTAGGTCAAGTACACAACATCGCATACATGATTAATCCTACTGCTGAAGCATATGAAATCAACTTCATGCGGTCCTTATCTTCCAAAGATTTAGGACACTGCTCCTTAGAGAGACTCATACCATGAGACATGGGTAAAAATTCCTTCTTGGACTCAAGCATGCTGAACCGTTTCAACAACTTCTCAATGTATGTTCTTTGGATCAAACCCAGCAACTTCCTGATCTATCTCTATAGATCATAATACCAAGTATATAAATCACTTCGCCCAAGTCTTTCACAGAAAAGCAGTTCCCTGGGTTGTTCTTAACAACTTGCAGGGTCGGAATGTCATTCCCGATCAACAGTATGTTATCTACATACAATATCAAGAAGACAACAACGCTCCCACTAATTCTCTTATAAACACAAGGCTCATCTTCGTTCTTGATGAAACCAAACTCTTTGATTTTCTCATCAAAATGGAGATTCCAACTTCGAGAAGTCTGCTTCAATCCATAAATGGATCTCAATAGCTTGCATATTTTAGTGGCTTCATTTGGAGATACAAAATCCACGGGTTGTGTCATATACACTTCCTCAAGGAGGTTTTCGTTTAGGAAAGCCGTTTTGACATCCATTTGCTAGATCTCATAGTCATAATACGCAGCAATAACAAGCAAAATTCTAATGGACTTAACCATAGCAACATGGGAAAAGGTTTCATCATAGGCAACACCATGAATTTGCTTGAAAACTTTAGCCACTAATCGCCCTTTGAATGTCTGTACATTCTCATCCATGTCGGTCTTCTTCTTGAAAACCCACTTGCACCTGATGGGTCGTACCCCTTCAGGTGGTTCCACCAAGGTCCAAACTTGGTTTTCATGCATTGAGTCAATTTCAGATTTCATGGCGTCAAGCCACTTCTCGGAGTATGGTCCACTTATAACTTTTTGGTTGGTTGTAGGCTCTTCATCATGATCCATAAGCAACACATCACCTATCTGAGACATGAGAAATCCATATCTCTCAGGCTCAAATCTTGGTCTACCAGATCTACGTAGTACTTGTGTTTCTTGAGCAGGCTCTCTAGATACAACTACTTGTAGTCTTTGCTTAGGTTCCAATTCAAGTTCGTTTTCAGTTTGTGGTTCTTGAACTTCTTCAAGTTCTACCTTTGCAGTCTTTCTGGATAAAAACTCTTTCTCCAAAACGATGTCAGTTCTTGTGACAAACACTTTGCCCTCATACGGTAGGTAGAAATTATACCCTTTCGTGTCCATAGGATACCCCACTAGATAACACTTATCTGATTTGGGTTCCAGCTTGCCAGACATTTGACGTCGCATGTATGTCTCACAACCCCAAATCTTAATGAAAGACATACTAGGATGCTTCCCTGTCCATATCTCATATGGTGTCTTTTGAACCGTTTTCGTTGGAGCATGATTTAAAGTGAAAGCAGCTGTCTCTAGAACAAATCCCAAAAGGAATCAGATAAATCTGCATGACTCATCATTGACCGTACCATGTCTAACAAAGTACGATTCCTCTTCTCACACACACCATTATATTGTGGTGTTCCAAGCGGAGCGAGCTGTGATACAATACCACGCTCTTTCAGATGATCAAGAAACTCATGACTCAAATATTCGCCACCTCGATCAGATCGGAGTACTTTATTCTTTTCCCAGTTGGTTCTCCACTTCATTCTTAAACTCTTTGAACTTTTCAAAGGTTTTAAATTTGTTTTTCATAAGAAATATGTATCCGTATCTACTGAAATCATCAGTGAATATAACAAAGTAGTAGAACCCACATCTAGCCATAGAACTCATGGGTCCGCATACATCATTATGTATCACACCCAAGAGATCATCAACCCTCTCAGTACAACTAGTGAAAAGGGCTTTCGTCATCTTGCCTAATAAACATGACTCACATCTCTCAAATGATTCATAATCGAATGAGTCTAATATTCCATCTTTATGGAGCTTGGATATGCGCTACTCATTTATATGGCTCAAACAACAATGCCAAAGATACGTAAGATTTGAATCATTAGTTTTTAGTCTTTTAGCACTTTCTATGTTATAGATTGACTGATCTAAGTTCAAAACTTATAAGTCATTAAACAGTTGGGCTACACCATAACAAACATCATTCATAAATATAGAAACACTATTGTTCTTAATAATAAAAGTAAATCCTCTCATGTCTAAACATGACACAGATATAATGTTTCGAGTTATGGCTGGAACAAAATAACAATTATCTAATTCTATTACAAGACCTATGGACAAATAAAGATGATATACTCCTACGTCAATGACAACAACTCTTGCTCCATTTCCAACGCGCAGGTCTACCTCTCCATTAACCAACATTCTTCTCCTTCCTAGTTCCCGCATATTTGTACAAATGTGAGAACCTCATTCGGTATCCAATACCCAAGATGAAGGAGCAGAAAGGTTTATTTCTATAATGAAAATACCTGAATTGGAAGTCACACTTCCCTTCTTCTTCCACAGATCCTCAAGATAGAGGGGAGAGTTCCTCCTCCAATGCCCTGAATTACCACAATGGTGACACTTCCCTTCCATCACCAAGCCTTTATTCTTCAGTGCTGAAAACTTGGGATCAAGATATGACTTAGGTCCCACCTTAGTCTTCTTGAATCCCTTGGCCTTGCCTTTATGAACCATCAATATGGGGATAGCAGACTTGACCTTCTTCATATTGATCTCAACAGTTCTTAATATGCATAGGAGCTCGGGCAGTGTCTTGTCAATTTCATTCATATTGTAATTCAAGATGAACTGCTCGTAACTGTTCGACAACGATTGCATGATCAAATCAGTGGCTAACTCTTAGTTCAAAGGAAACCCCAGTCTTTCAAGGTTCTCTATATACCCAATCATCTTGAGTACGTGAGTCCCTACTGGGTCTCAAGCTCCCATCTTGCACTGAAATAATGCCCTGGATATGTCAAACTTCTCTTGGCGAGCTTGCCGTTGAAACATTTTCTTCATGTGCTCGGCCATCTCGTAACAACTCATGTTCTCGTGTTGCTTCTAAAGCTTAGAGTTCATGGTCGTGAGCATAAGGCATTCAACATCCAAGGAGTCATCTACATACTTATTGTAAGCATCTTTATCTGCATGAGGTGCAGTGGCGGCTGGCTCCTGGGGGGATCTTCTTCCAAGACATAGTGTAACATCCCCCAAACAACTAGACCCCTAGAGTGGTTTTGTCATGACTAGGTCATGACAAAACCCTAGAAGCTTGAAGAGATCACTTGGCCTTAAGCTTGAAGGGGAAGATCACCTTGGTCTGCAAATAGCAATTTCCAGTTAACAAGCATAGGGTTGGACTTTAGGGCCTCACCTTGATCCCTTGACCCCACCATAGCATCCCTAACCATTTAGGGGTTCCCTTAGAGCACCAAGGACCCATTTGGGTCAACCAAAGAGGCCAAATTGACCAAAGTCAACCCTAACCCCAAATTGGTCAAAGTAGCCTAGGGTCAATTGGGCTCCACCATGCCAAATTGACCTTTCCACTACCCTTATAAGGATATTAGGGACCCAATGAACCAAAAAACCCCATCATTGGGCCACCAGTTTGTCCAATTTGACCAAAGTCTACTCTAACCCTGTTTTGGTCAAATTGCCTTATTGTGGGTCAATTGGCCTCCACCTTGCCAAATTGACCCTACATAGACCTTCCTAACCCTTAAGATAGACCAATAGGTCACTACCCACCCATTGGGGTCAACCCAAATGGTCAGATTGACCAAAGTCAACTCTAGCCCTGTTTTGGTCAAACCAACGCCTTTTGGACTAATTGACCAAATTGGGGCACCACCATGACTCAACCAACTTTGGGTGGTGTCAAGGGACTCAAGACACACCACTTGGACCAGTCAACCCATCAGTTGACCATGTCAACACCTCAAGTCAACACTTGGTCAACCTTGCCCAAAAAGAGGGCAAAAGGCTAACTCAAGCCCAATCCACTTGGGCTAGGCCTAATTGGAGTATCCCATTAGCTTAGGAGGCTGATAATTACCAGGAGTTACCACTCAATTTCTGGAAATGATGAGAAGGAGAGAGAAAGTGCAATTTCCCCCTTAATGAAGAGAGAGAAAGAGGAAACAAGGAAGGAAAGTTAATGGTGGGAGGCCATGGGTCACTCCATTCATCTCCCCAAGCCCCTCCATTCATCTTACATGATGCTTGGGAGCAGTTTCCCCATAAATTCCAGCCAGCCACCATCAATGGAGGAGCCCAACCATCATGGCCGAAATCTATTCTCCTCAAATTCCCCCGATACAGCCCCCCATTCTCAAATCTAACTCCACCATTAGCTTCAAAAGGTGGATGGCAGTCGAAATCATATATTGGATTGAAGGTTTTGGTGGAGAATGGAGAGATCGGGCAAGCTCGCCGGAGAAGGGAAAAGTCATGGCCGAACACCGCCGCCATCTTCGTCGGGCTCCAAGAAGGTCTGGTTCTTCTCCTCTCCCTCTGTGGATAAATCTTAGATCAAAATAAGAGAGAAATCGGGCTCAATTGAGCCCGATCCGGTGAGCGAAAATCTGAAATTTTCATGGATTTTGGAACTTCGGGATCGCCGAAAACCGCCACCTCCGGCGGCCAAACCACTGCCAATCGATAGCCACCACCTCAACGGAGGTGGTGGTGGCGGTGGACGGCCAGGGAGGAGGACGGATGGCCGGCGGCAGCGCTTGGAAAAGCTTCAGGAAGAAGGGATCTCGGCCGTCGAATTTTGGAGAAGATGAGTCGATTCCGCCCATTTCCTGTACAGGAAACGTTAATAATAATTATTACAATTATTATCTCATTTTCTGTTTTATTACTGGCAGTATATAGATTTAATTATTAAAAATACTTAGGCCCCTCTACAGAAAAAGTGGTCAACACCAAAGTTGTAGCCCTTGAAGTCTACTTTATTTTAAAATTGATTTCACCCCAAAAGGAGTTATGTAGCTCCCTGTAGGTCCATTTTGGTGGGGCTGGTCCCTAGTGTAGGACAACCACCATTTCTTGAATAACTTTTGATTGGTAAAAGATATGGACTTGAGATTTGAAACATAGTCTACTTATACCTATACACACATCATATCCAAAGATAGGATTTTTAGGAGAACCTTTTTCTATGGTTTTTGAAATAATTTCATAAATCATCTAATTAATTAATTAGTGGGTCAAAAGACCTCCAATGCCCTCCAAATTTTGGTTGATGCTCCTTAGGGTTATTTTATGACCTAGGTAAAAATATCAGACCAGTTGGGACTGTTTTGGTTGGGTAATTTGTAAACCCAAGTTAGGTCAAGTTGGGACAAAGTTAGGGCATGATGTTTATCTTGGGGTATTGTGGTCAAATCTCCTCACCATGAGATGAAACCTTGGCCACTGGTTTAGTATCACCTAAAACACCCCCATGAGTGGTTTGGGGTGGTGTGGAGGTGTATATGCCCTAGGACCCTAGTTTTACCCCTTGTGGTGCATATATAGCTTTGTGAAGGACATGGGGTCAAATGCCCTTGAATGGTTATGAAACTTGGTGAATATGTTCATAGGGTGTAAATAGGCACTGGGTAATTTTGTAAGAATTTTAGGAACAATTATTCCCTTTTAATTAGGTCATAATCCCTTTAGAGAAATTTCTTATAAGAGATGATTACAGGATCAAAAGGTCTTGTATGATGATGAAACTTTGGTAGTGCCCTTGTGATCATGGTTTAGACCTCTGGTAATTTTTGTGTATTTTATTGAATTATTTAATCAGTACTTCTTTCACAAGGCACTTGTTTTGATTTAAACTTAAGAAAAATATTTGAGGGTCCAAAACTCTTTGTTAAATTGTGAAAATTTGTGATAGGATCTCTCTGAACATTAGGAAGCTCTATAAATTTTTATAGAACTTTTGAAGACGTAAATCAGTAGGCTACTTCACAGTTCATTTAATTTGAAGTTTTCTTAATTTATTTATTTTAGTGAGAAAATGATTTCCTTAAATCTTGAAACTTAGTCAGTGGTCTTTTCTGGTGAATACAAGAGTTTGGTAATTTTCCCATAATTTTAGTGTTGATCTTTTTGGTGGTTCCTTCATAAAACTATGATTTTGGATAGATGATAAATAATTAAATTAGAAGAGAATTTCTTACTTTAAAAATATGATATGCTGTTTCTGATGTTATTTAGTCACCATAGACTTATCATAATTTTTGGAGAGCCATATCATAAGATTTACTTAAACTTCATGTTCATTTTCATACTTGGCAGATGTTTGCAGAAATTAAAATAAATATTAATTAATTAGGGAAAAATATGATTCTCTGGAATTAGCCTTATAACATCATGATAGACCTCCAGTAAATAGCTTGGGTCAGTTGGATGAATATTTGGAGTACCTCTAGTTATGAGCTTCATATAATTAGTTTGGTCTGCGTATAGTAAAACTGTGAAACTTAGATTTTTAGTGACCTACAAGGTGGAAATGGTGTGCAGATGGTGTACATGGGTTGATCAGATAGTTAGAAGCCCGCCCCAGGAAGTGTATGTGAGGAAAGTGTATTTGGTGGGTTAAGAGTAAGGTTGTCCTGAGGGTTGACGAAAGATCATCTTTCCCCTGGTGTGTCTTAAAACACTTAGGTCTAACTCAAGTGAAACGGTAGAAGGGAATTCTTAAGGGTAGATACCAATAACAGTAAGTATCTTGAGAAAGGGAACTTTTGGGTTTCATCCCATTATGGTTCCTATTACCGTAGCGAGCCCCTCACAGGGTAATCCTCGGGAAGTCCAAGATTAACCATAAATTATAGGGATAAGTTGATGTACAAGATTAACTTAACAATACACACACCCACACCCCGTGGTTATGGGAGGTTAGTTGGTTTGGTTTTACGAGCGGTAGGCTCGGTGGTTGAAGCAGCGGACTAGTTAGTCCGGTGAGCTTGTGACTCAGTAGTGTTTGTTGGTACGAACGGGTTGGTCCGGCGAGCCGGTGGCTCGGAAGGTTATTGATGACGGGTAGGTTAGCCCGGGGAATTTATGGCTCGGGATATAGTAGAACATGTTGCATGTGCACGAAGGTGGCGGTCTTCGGTATTGGACGATCGTTCACACCGACGTTAATACGTTGACTCAGTAAGTGTGGAATTTGCACTTAGCCTTGAAAGTCTGGTGGTCCAGCCAGTAAGAGTACGCAGATGCTCCGCGGTTTTTCGTTGAGGCGTACAATAGGTCTAGGTTAGGTAGTGTGAATACCAACCTAGAGGTGGGCGAGGCCCAACCCACCGCTTCCGTTTGCCACTACGGGAGTATCCTGGGAGTCTAGCTCGCTCCAAAAAGGGGGAACTAAAGGTCTATGCGCATAGAGTCGAAGTGGGTGAGTTGCACTTGTATGAACATAACATAACAGCATACCTTGCATGTCATAGCATAAACATTGCATTTCAACCCCTACCCCTATCGTATAAGTCGGTTATAGGACTTCTTATACGATAGGCCTTGCTAAACAACCCCTTGGTCTATAGGTTTGTATGGGCATTCCTATAAATCAATGGTTACTTTTCTATTGCTATTGTCTTTACTTACTGCACTTTACTTATTCTTTACCTGCTCTTACTATGCCCCTTTACCGCTTCAGTTATATATATACACATGTGTAGTGTAGAAACATTTCCTGTACCACTATCACCTGCTCTTTGTTATACCCCTTGCTGTCCTCCACTTCATCCTCCCGCACGGTGCCAAGGAGCCATTGGGGGTGGAGTGGGGAACATAAGGCTTAGTCTTTTTGACTAACGGTCGGTGGACCATATCATTTTAGGAGATCGAGGAGACGCAGCAGCACCAGAGGCCGATGCAGACGGAGGCAGGCCTGTGCAGTACAGGAGCAAAGGATTCAGGATC
The DNA here is from genome assembly GCA_033032865.1 of Dactylorhiza incarnata. NCBI lineage: Eukaryota > Viridiplantae > Streptophyta > Magnoliopsida > Asparagales > Orchidaceae > Dactylorhiza > Dactylorhiza incarnata. The sequence goes on from JAWHQI010000290.1 coordinate 1,401,279, forward strand.
AGTGAGTGATTAGGAGTTAGCTTCCGCGAGTGATCTTGTAATGAGGACATGATGTACATGACATGTGTGTTAGAGTTACCATTGTGATCTAGAAGTGGTCAAACATGTAATGTCACTGCCAACGCGATATGAGCATGCAAGGTCGCACATAAGAGCATGTGGAGAAGATGAAAGATTGACTGTGTTGGTAAAGGTTACCAATCACCATATGGAATGGGGGAGGTTCAGCAAATGTTGTTGTCTGAATTCATAGGGTTTACACGGATAGAATTCGTCGGATATGATTCGTCGAATTCGTCGGATTGTTCCGTGGAATCCCGACGAATTGTTACAGAGATCCTTAACTCGGCAAATGTTATCGTCTGATATGATTCGTCGGAATTCGTCGGATTCGTCGGATTCGTCGGATTGTTCCGTGGAATCCCGACGAATTGTTACAGAGATCCTTAACTCGTCAAATGTTGCCGTCTGATGTGATTCGTCGGAATTCGTCGAATTGTCCCGTGAAAACTCGACGAATGCTGTTCCGTGGAATCCCGACGAATTGTAACAGAAACCCCAATTCTGCTGTGTGGTCTGTGGATAGCGATTCTTCTAGAAGCCTGTTTATACTTTGGGTATAAATAGACCTTCTTTTAGGGTTCTTAGAACTTACGAAGGAATCCAATCGACGGAAGAGTTCCACCCTAGCCGACGGAAGGTGTTCCTCCCGAACCCTAGACGGAAGGAGTTCCGCCGCCCCGATCGCATCCGCCGACCTCCTCTCCGACGATTGTCGCCGGTTCTGTTCTTCCTGAAGTGGACCTAGCAGTTCGTGGAAGTGCAAGGTGCAGTCGTTCTTCTCCCGGCTCGTGTGGATCACTGTAGAGACGTAGACATCATTCTACGTGAGGACTCTCGCATAGCCGCTGACAGGATTCTTCTTCTTGGAGCACCTAGGTTAGATTTGATCCAATCCCGCAAAGGTAATTTCATACCTAGCAATTTAATTAACTTCTTGAATCAATGTTCATGGCCCGATCCGAATCTTTTTGGGTTGTTTCTGTTTATTTCCGCTGCGCCTACATGTGATGTATGGTTCTAGAAAAACCCAACAGTGGTATCAGAGGCAGGTTCTGGTCATGAATGTTGTATCAGAAGTTTGGTTATTCCAGTACGTGCAAATCTAGATATTTAGAAGCATTCTAAATGTCAAGATTTCTTCCTGGAACATCAAAAGTTGATGATTTTTCCATGGGAAATCGGTGGTGATTTTGAAAAATTGAACCCTGCCAGGAACGTCTGGGATTTCGTGGTTATTTCTAATTGTTAGAAATTGTTGTCTCCTTAGCAGTAACCGTCCCTCAAGTGGTTTATGAACCCTTGTATTGTTTTGGATTTTGAATCCAACAATGAGAGACGAGCTTGTCTACTGCTTTAAGTCGAGTTGTCTTTGCCTTTGTCCAATGCATGTAAATTTGAAGATTTGGAAAAGTTCTAAATGTCCAGATTTAGCCCTTTCGTATATCAAAGGTTGATAGTCTTACGTTGTGCACATAAGGGATGCATGTGGATTTTAGAAATTTTGTTTTTCTGTTGATGTGCACTTTGATCAAATGTTGATCATGGTTAAGTGTTAACTTATTATTAAAAAATTAAAATCCCTTCATCAAATATTAAGTGTTCGGATGTCTTCCGATGGATGACACTCTTCCTGCCTCGATCGATGAAGTGTGGGCTTGCCAAAGCAAGGTGCATTAATCTATCTTGGTAAGGGTGCGAGCGGATAATTGTGATATCCCACTGTCGACATCGGGTCTAACTTAACTAGGTGACCTCAAAGGTTGAGTGCCTAGAGGCATAGGGTTGGCATGCACCATATGATGGATGCGAATAAGGAGTTATTCACCAGCCATACAAGAGTTGCATGAGGATGCAATTGGCAAGCGTTGCCTACCTAAATAACCGCATTATGAGAGGAACGCCAAAGCGGACTCGTGGTGTTGGTGAAATACGGATCTTGTCCACTAAGAGAGTAGCTCGCATGGACTCTCTGAATTGATAGTGAGGGATATCAATTTGAATAAAATAGTGGGAGTATTTAATTGAAGTCCAAATTAAAATAAATTGTATTTTGAAATTAAGATACTGATTAAATTCTGCATGAATTCTTGTAGAATTCCATGGCAAGTGGTTCACATTCCACCTTGTCTCTGAGAGCTATCCTTGAGAAGGACAAGCTAAGTGGGACGAATTACATGGACTGGTATAGGAACCTGAGAATTGTTCTCAGGCAAGAGCGAAAGCTCTACGTCTTGGAAGAAGAAGCCCCCGAGGTGCCGACCGGGAATTCGTCCCGTGTTGATAAGGATGCTTATAAGAAGTATACCGATGACGCCTTAGACGTCGAGTGCCTTATGCTTTCCACCATGAACTTTGAGCTTCAGAAGCAACACGAGAACATGGGGTGCAAGGAGATTGACGAGCACCTAAAGAAAATGTTTCAAGGGCAAGCTCGTCAAGAGAGGTTCGATGTCACGAAGGCCTTATTTCAGTGCAAAATGGGAGCTCGAGACTCAGTTGGTACTCACGTACTCAAGATGATTGGGTATATTGAGAACCTGGAGAGACTGGGTTTTCCTCTGGGTCAAGAGTTGGCCACAGATCTTATCCTGCAATCGTTGCCGGATAGTTATGAGCAGTTTGTCTTAAACTACAACATGAATGAAATAGACAAGACACTGCCCGAGCTCCTAGGCATGTTGCGAACTGCCGAGATAAATATGAAGAAGGTCAAGCCTGCTAGTCCCATATTGATGGTACATAAAGGCAAGGGTAAGGCCAAGGGCTTCAAGAAGACGAAGGTGGGACCTAAGTCACATCTTGAGCCCAAATCTTCTGCGCTGAAAAAGAAGAGCACCGTGAAGGAAGGGAAATGCCACCACTGTGGCAAGGCTGGTCATTGGAAGAGGAATTGTCCTTCGTACATTGACGGTCTGTGGAAAATGAAGGGAGGTATGACTTCCGCTTCGAATATTTACGTTATAGAGATAAACCTTTCTGCTCCTTCATCTTGGGTATTGGATACCGGATGTGGTTCTCACATTTGTACAAATGTGCAGGAACTGGGAATGAGGAGATTGCTGAGTAAAGGAGAGGTGAACCTGCGCGTTGGCAATGGATCAAGAGTTGTTGTTGTAGCCATAGGGGTTTACCGTCTTTCTTTGCCCAGTGGGCTTGTAATAGAACTTAATAATTGTTATTATGTTCCGGCCATAACTAGAAACATTATATCCATTTCATACTTAGACATGATTGGATTCTATTTTATAATTAAGAACAATTGTTGTTCTATATTTAAGAATGATGTTTGTTATGCTGTAGCTCAATTGTTTAATGGTCTTTATGTTTTGAACCTGGACCATCCGATCTATAATGTAGATAATAATAAAAGACTAAGAACAAATGACTCAAATCCTACATATCTCTGGCATTGTCGTTTGGGCCATATAAACGAGAAGCGCATATCCAAGCTCCATAAAGATGGACTATTGGACTCATTTGATTATGAATCATTTGAGCGATGCGAGTCTTGTTTATTAGGCAAAATGACTAAACCCCATTTCACTGGTTATACTGAGAGGGCCGAGGATCTTTTGGGTATAGTACATAGTGATGTATGCGGACCCATGAGTTCTATGGCTAGAGGTGGGTATTTCTACTTCGTTACATTTACTGATGATTTCAGTAGATACGGATACGTGTATCTTATGAAGTGCAAATCCGAAACTTTTGAAAAGTTCAAAGAGTTTAAGAATGAAGTGGAAAACCAATTGGATAAAAAGGTTAAAGCACTCCGATCTGATCGAGGTGGCGAATACCTGAGTCATGAGTTCCGTGATCATCTGAAAGAGTGTGGTATTGTATCACAGCTCACTCCACCTGGGACACCGCAGCATAATGGTGTGTCTGAGAGGAGAAATCGTACTCTGTTAGACATGGTACGGTCGATGATGAGTCATGCAGACTTGCATGTTTCCTTTTGGGGTTTTGCTTTAGAGACTGCTGCAATGACACTGAATCACGCTCCGACGAAAACGGTTCTAAAGACACCATATGAGATATGGACTGGGAAGCATCCTAGTATGTCATTCATTAAAATTTGGGGCTGTGAGGCATACGTACGACGCCAAATGCCTGACAAGCTGGAACCCAAATCAGATAAGTGTTATCTGGTGGGATATCCTAAGGAAACGAAAGGATATTACTTTTACCTACTGTCTGAGGGCAAAGTGTTTGTCGCAAGGACGGGTGTCTTCTTGGAGAAAGAGTTCTTGTCAAGAAAGACGCAAAAGGTAGAACTTGAAGAAGTTCAAGAACCACAAGTAGTGAATGAACCAGAATTGGATTCTGAGCCAGGACTACAAGATGTTGTAGCTAGAGAACCTGCTCACGAGACACAAGTCCTGCGTAGATCTGGTAGACCAAGATTTGAGCCTGAGAGATATGGATTTCTCATGTCTCAAATAGGTAATGTGTTGCTTATGGATCATGATGATGAACCAGCGACCTACCAAGAGGCTATGAATGGACCGGACTCCGACAAATGGCTTGAGGCTATGAAATCCGAAATGGACTCCATGTATACAAACCAAGTTTGGAAATTGGTGGAACCACCTGAAGGTGTACGACCCATAGGGTGCAAGTGGGTCTTCAAGAAGAAGACCGACATGGATGGGAATGTACAGACATTCAAAGGGCGACTGGTGTCTAAGAGTTTCAAGCAAATTCATGGTGTCGACTATGATGAGACCTTTTCCCCTGTTGTCATGGTAAAGTCCATTAGGATATTGCTTGCTATTGCTGCGTATTATGACTACGAGATCTGGCAGATGGATGTCAAAACGGCTTTCCTAAATGGAAACCTCCTTGAGGAAGTGTACATGACACAACCCGAGGGTTTTGTATCCCCAAATGAAGCCACTAAAATATGCAAGCTGAATAGGTCCATTTATGGATTTAAACAGGCCTCTAGAAGTTGGAATCTTCATTTTGATGAGAAAATCAAAGAGTTTGGTTTTGTCAAGAATGAAGATGAACCGTGTGTTTACAAGCGAATCAGTGGGAGCATTGTAGTCTTCCTGATATTGTATGTAGATGACATACTGCTGATCGAGAATGACATACCTACCCTGAAAGTTGTTAAGAACAACCTAGGGAACTGCTTTTCTATGAAGGACTTGGGTGAAGCGACTTACATACTCGGTATTAATATCTATAGAGATAGATCGAAGAAGTTGCTGGGTTTGACCCAGAGTACGTACATTGAGAAGGCGTTGAAGCGGTTCAACATGCTTGAGTCCAAGAAAGGATTTTTGCCCATGTCTCATGGTGTAAATCTCTCTAAGGACCAGTGTCCAAAATCTTGTGAAGATAAGGATCGAATGAAGTTGATTCCATATGCTTCGGCAATTGGGTCAATCATGTATGCAATGTTATGTACTCGACCCGATGTCTCTTTTGCTTTGAGCATGACTAGCAGGTATCAGTCTGATCCCGGTGAATGTCACTGGATATCCGTGAAGAATATCCTGAAGTACTTGAGAAGGACTAAGGATGTATTCTTGGTGTATGGTGGAGAGGAAGAGCTCGTTGTAAGTGGTTACACGGATGCCAGCTTCCAAACTGATAAGGATGATTCGAAGTCTCAGTCAGGGTATGTGTTTTGCCTGAATGGAGGAGCTGTGAGCTGGAAGAGTTCCAAGCAAGAGACAGTTGCTGATTCTACAACTGAGGCCGAGTATATCGCTGCGGCAAATGCAGCGAAGGAGGCTGTATGGATTAGGAAATTCATCGGCGAGCTAGATGTAGTTCCTAGCATTGTTGGTCCCGTAGTTCTCTACTGTGATAACAATGGTGCAATTGCACAATATAAGGAACCTAGATCCCATCAGCGCTCCAAGCACATACTTCGGCGGTTCCATCTTATTCGTGAGATTGTCGAACGAGGAGATGTGAACATTTGCAGAGTGCCGACTAAGGAGAATATTGAAGATCCACTGACAAAGCCTCTTGCCCAGAGAAAGCATGATGGTCATACTAGATCAATGGGTATGCGATACCTGAGTGATCAACTCTAGTGGGAGTCTTGTGGGTTGCATATAAGATATTTATATATTCTGTTGGCTGTTTATTATTCATATGATGAATAGTGTACCAATTATTTCTTTTTACAATTAATGGCAAGTTCTTTTATTATGATATACTGTTTCTATATGATAGAATAAAATTCGTGATAAATACCCTTAGAATGTTCGCTTCCATATGACATCAAGTACGTGACTTGAATGTTAGAGCCTATGATTTCGAAGCTTCATTCGTAAAAGGTCCCTGGTCGAGGTATCATCGTAGAAGCTAAGGGTGATGATGATACATTAAGACTAGCATGTGTGTTGACTGATGACCGGTTCTCACAGGTCATGATATTGTGATATCAAGTCATCACGTGGGTACTTGTTAGTGAACAAGTTGTACTGGACAGACCCAACCTGAGACTACTTTGTGGATTGTTACTTAAAAGTGTCACAAGTAGGTCTCATTTGACAATGGTGTTGTGGTCCTTTGACCTGAAGTCACAGCATTCATCGAGTGAGGAAGAGCGTGCTTTGATGTCATCTAAAGTCTTCCTTGAAGAAGGTTGATGATAAGGGTGGTCGTTGGGTACGTTACGAATCATTTGGGTGATTGGGTGTGAGCAGATATGGGATTTGTCCTCCTATATAACAGGAGTTGCATCCATGGGCCCCTTGATGGAATTGGACTGAGAAATGCATGGCCATGCTTGGTTGAGTCAATATGTGATATTGAGCTCACCATTCTCTGGAAGTCCGTCCTAGATCAAGAAACTTGGATTGAGCTATAAAGAGGGTGACACGGTCCATGCCTCTAGTTCTTTCCGGATGTAAGGGACAAAGGGACAAAGACAACGCTGGAACATTGGTCATAAAGGCTTATGAGTTATGAACTCTTATTGCTTGGGGAGCAATGATGCATTGCTAGATGCCGCTCATTGTTTGTGAGGTTTTTATTTGATACTTTCAAGATCAAGTGGGAGACTGTTGGAGTTACCATTGTGATCTAGAAGTGGTCAAACATGTAATGTCACTGCCAACGCGATATGAGCCTGGAGGGTCGCACATAAGAGCATGTGGAGAAGATGAAAGATTGACTGTGTTGGTAAAGGTTACCAATCACCATATGGAATGGGGGAGGTCCAGCAAATGTTGCTGTCTGAATTCATCGGGTTTACACTGATAGAATTCGTCGGAATTCGTCGGATATGATTCGTCGAATTCGTCGGATTGTTCCGTGGAATCCCGACGAATTGTTACAGAGATCCTTAACTCGGCAAATGTTGTCGTCTGATATGATTCGTCGGATTCGTCGGATTGTTCCGTGGAATCCCGACGAATTGTTACAGAGATCCTTAACTCGGCAAATGTTGCCGTCTGATGTGATTCATCGAAATTCGTCGAATTGTCCCGTGAAAACTCGACGAATGCTGTTCCGTGGAATCCCGACGAATTGTAACAGAAACCCCAATTCTACTGTGTGGTCTGCGGATAGCGATTCTTCTAGAAGCCTGTTTATACTTTGGGTATAAATAGACCTTCTTTTAGGGTTCTTAGAACTTACGAAGGAATCCAATCGACGGAAGAGTTCCGCCCTAGCCGACGGAAGGTGTTCCGCCCGAACCCTAGACGGAAGGAGTTCCGCCGCCCCGATCGCATCCGCCGACCTTCTCTCCGACGATTGTCGCCGGTTCTGTTCTTCCTGAAGCGGACCTAGCAGTTCGTGGAAGTGCAAGGTGCAGTCGTTCTTCTCCCGGCTCGTGTGGATCACTGTAGAGACATAGACATCATTCTACGTGAGGACTTTCGCATAGCCGCTGACAGGATTCTTCTTCTTGGAGCACCTAGGTTAGATTTGATCCAATCCCGCAAAGGTAATTTCATACCTAGCAATTTTATTAACTTCTTGAATCAATGTTCATGGCCCGATCCGAATCTTTTTGGGTTGTTTCTGTTTATTTCCGCTGCGCCTACATGTGATGTATGGTTCTAGAAAAACCCAACAATGTGCCCTTTATTATTGTAACAATCTTTTATTCAGTTATTATCTGTGGACATTTACCTTTATGGTTTTATATTTCATGTTGATTCTGTGGACTGGTCTTCTTTAATGCACTTTTCTTTGTGATTGATTTGGCCGGCAGGATCGGTGTTTTGTAGTGGTGACCTTCCCGAGTGAAGGTGTCACTGCAAAGCGGCGGTTCTGGGCCTAAGACCCGGTGTTTAAAAAAAATGGGGTCTTACACATAGAGCTTACGCTCTTGCCTGAGAATAATTCTCAGGTTCCTGAACCAGTCTAGGAAATTTGTCCCATTTAGCTTGTCCTTCTCAAGGATTGCTCTCAGGGACAAGTTGGAGTGAGAACCACTTGCCATAGATATTCTACAAGGAATTTTGCAAAGTTAAACTTTATTACTATATTTTAAAATACATTTTTATTTTAATAAGCACTTTTATTAAAAGGCTCCCACTATTTTATTCAAATTGATAACCCATGATATCAATTCAGAGAGTTTATACGAGCCACTCTCTAGTGGACAAGATCCGTATTTCACCGTCAGCATAAGTTAGCTTTGGCTGATCACCCACAATGTGGCTATTTAGGTAGGCAACTTTTGTCAAGTGCATCATTATGCAACTCCTGTATGGTTGGTGAACAACTCTTTATTCGCATCCATCATATGGAGCATGCAAACTCTATTCCTTTAGACACTCAACCTTTGAGGTCACCTAGTTAAGATAAACTCGATGTCGATAGTGGGATATCACAATTATCCGCTTGCACTCTTAGCAAGATAGATTAATGCACCTTGCTTTGGCAAGCCCACACTTCATCGATCGAGGCAGGAGGAGTGTCCTATTTAAAATCTACTTATGTAGTAGACAAGCTCATCTCTCAATGTCAGATTCAAAATTTAAGACATTTGGTTTCACAAGCCATTTAGAGGGACGATTACTGCAAAGGAGAAACAATTTCTGAAATAATGAAATCGCAACACAATCACATGCATTCATGGCGGGGTTCCAAGGGGCCGCGCCCCTGGCAGGGTCTTAGGGGCAGAGAACACTTTTAAATTTCCAGATTTACACGCACAGGGTCACAACCTCCCTCTGATACCATTATTGGGTTTTCTACACACCATAGTGTGAAAGCACATCGGATGTGCGCAGCGGAATATACAAACAAGAACAACCCTAAATAGTTAAAGGATCTTGCGATTTCCTTAATCTAGAAATAGGAGAAGCAACACTTTGCAATATACCTGAAGGGGATTGAGTCAATACTCAATCGAGGTGCTCCAAAAAGAAGTCCCGAGAAGAAACGTCAAGTTTTGAGCACAGAAAAGGATCTGCGCCTCTATAGAAGTCCACACGAGTGTAGAAGAACCTTAGCTTCTCATCGAATAAGAAGTCGGTCGGAGAAGAAGAGCCATCTACATTTCCCACGGTCTGCTAGATCCGTCAAGGGGAAAGGCGATGGCGGTGACTACGGCTTGTGAAAAATCGTGGTCGGTCGGAACGTTTCCGTCGGCTTGCGGAACCCTTCCGTTTCTCTAAAAATCGCAAAAGAGAGAGAGAGTCGCTAGGGTATAAAATCATATCCTATTTATACCCCAGGAGAGAGAGAATATATCCGCACACCCGAGATTAATATTGGAGTAAACACAGAATTCATCGAGTATACCTGATTCGTCGAGACCATTCGACGAAGATATCCAATTTGTCGAGACATTTCAACGAATTAATATATTTCGTCGAGACCATTCGATGAACTATTTTGTCAAGTAGATCTAATTCGTCGAGACCATTCGACGAAGATATCCAATTCATCGAGACATTTCAACGAATTGATATATTTTGTTGAGACCATTCGATGAACTGTTTCATCAAGTATGGATCTAATTCGTCGAGTCTATTCGACGAATCCTTTCGATGAACTGAGGTAATTTTTGTCGAGACATTCTCGACGATTCGTCTTGAAAATTTGTCAACATGCTCCATACAATATTCACAATAACTATGGAGCATTCATTCGACTCGACCCAACTCCAATAAGTCGTAGGATTGATCTTTCACTCATATTTAATATGAGTAAGGCCAACACAATCCTTCCTCCAACTTCTCCAAACACTCTTGTGTGTGACCCCATAGGCTCATATCGCATTGGTAGTGAGACTAAATGCTTGACCACTTCCATATCACCTTAGAAACACCCACATCACCTGCATATATATGAATAAACTAAGATGACCCAAATAAGTCATTTCATACCTTTGTTTCATTTATTCTTTGAAATCGTTGATGGTGTTGTTGCAGCCTTCGGTGATCAGAAGATCATCAACATAGAGACAGAAGATTAATTTCTGATTGTTAGGCCCACGTTTAATGAATAGAGATGGCTCATATTGGCTTGGGGCTAGAACTTCTTCTATGAAATAGGTAGTGATGTTAGAGTGCTATGCATGGGGAGCCTGCTTAAGCCCATACATGGCTTTGTTGAGCTTATACACATAACCTTCTTTCCCTTTTTTCTGATACCCTTCTGGTTGCTCAACATACACTTCCTCCTCTAATTATCCATTGTGAAAGGCTGGTTTCACGTCAAGTTGGTAGATGGGATAATTATTATTAGCGGCTATGGCAAGGATAAGTCTAATAGAGTCCATTCGAGCTACGAAAGCAAAAGTCTCCTCATAATATCTACCATGCTTCTGTGAATACCCCTTGGAGACTATCCTTGTAGTGTGCTTGATAATTTTCCCTTCTTGATCTTCCTTAAGCTTGTATATCAACTTCAAACAAATAACAACTTTTCCTCCTGGCTTGGGAACTAAAGTCCAGGTGTTGTTTTTCCCTACTAGCTTTATTTCTTCAGCCATTGCATTCATTCATTCAGTATCTGTTGCAGCTTCTGAGAAACATGTTGGACTGGAGTGGAAAAGTGCCATATCAGTAGCTTCATAGATCTCCTAAAGAGATCTAGTTCAATGGGGACAGTGATGACTTTGAAGTATCAGAATTAGATGGTCCAAGTACCTCTTGATGTTCTAATTCTTCCTCAATCTCATGGAGGGAATTTGTCTTAAATTCATCCGAGATTGTGGGAGCAGTATTGGCTTCAATCTCCTTGTCTGATGCCCAAGGCCAAGCTTCTTCTTCAAGAAAGATCACATCTCTTGAGATGATGATCAATTCTTGTTTAACTGGATTGTATAGTCTATAAGCTTAACTAACGTCACTATACCCCACAAATATGCACTTTTCACAAGTTTGATCTAGCTTGTCCCTTTTGTCTTTGAGTGCATGGGCAAAAGCTATGTACCCAAAGATCTTATAAAGACTAAGGTTTGGTTTTTTTGTTATGTAATTGTTCAGATGGAGTAGTCTTTTTAAAAGCCTTGGTTGGTGCTCTTTTCATAATGTAAACGACAGAGCTAGTGGATTCTCCCCAAAAACTCTTTGGAAGATTTTTATGTAGAAGCATGGATCGTGCCATTTCAACTATGACCCGATTTCTTCGTTCTACCACCCTATTCTATTGGGTTGATCAGGGGGCAGTGAACTCATGTCTTATGCCATCGATCTTACAAAAATGCTTACAAGCATAAGAAGTGAACTCACATCCATTATCACTCCTTATGGTTTCTATTTTTATTTTCTAATTTCTTCCCGATCTCCCTCTTAAAATCAATGAGCAGGAAAGTGTTTTAGACTTTTGTGCAGGGAAAAGATCCATGAAAATCTTGAGTAGTCATCTACTATGAGAAAGAAATATTGTTTGTCTCCAAGAGTTGGGGTAGATGAAGCCCCCACAAGTCATAATGGAGGAGCTCCAAAGGATTTGTGCTTCGATGATGAGCCGGATAGAACAGTTGTCTGTGAGATTTGCTTATTGCACAAGTTTCACAATGGCTTTGATGAAACTTTAGCCCATGCACTCCAACAACAAGCTTGTGTCTAATTAGATTCTTCATTGAGTCAAAATTCAAATGACCCAGTCTATGATGCCAGGAAACTACCAAATCAGAGTGGCAACCTGTTGAGGAGAGGGCCTCCTGGTTTGGTGTTTCAAGTGTGAGAGAGAGGATTTTGTTTTTGATCATCTCGACCGAGGCAACCTGAATATTTGAAGAGTCAGAAACATATAGGTTTTGGATTTAAACAACAATGTGTAGCCATTGTCCATCAATTGGCCCACAGTGAGCAAATTCTGAGCTAAGTTTGGCATACAGTGAACATTTGATACAACTTTATTTTTTCCAACTGAGTCTTTGATCACCACACTTCTTTTTTACTTCAACGTTCTTAGAGTTTCCATCACCCAGGAAGTCCAGTCTTGCTTTCATCTAACTTAGTGAATAGAGTTTTGTCATTTGCCATGTGACTGGAACAACCCGAATCAATGTACCACTCAGATGCTTTCCTTGGTTCAATTGATTCCTTACTACAAGTTAGAAAGGGCTTTTCTTCCACTGGTTTAGTATCTTCAGTAAACTTTGCTTCCTCTTTGTTCTTATACCAGCAATCACGATCAAAATGCGTGGGCTTCTTACACTTTTAGCACTTGAAAAAACACTTAGCATTTTCGTGATTTGTCTTTTTTACAGAGAGTGCAGTACAGTGCAGGTGACTGTGCATTTTCAATTTGCACTCCTGGATTTTGTTATTGTTTGGGTTGGTTTCTTGATTTCTAGTGAGGTTCACATGGGTTGTAGACCTTGTTTGCATGTCCTGGGCATTTAGTATTTGAGATTTGTTTACCAAGATACATTTTGGTCTGAAGTGCATGAGTCAGGTTTGGCATATGCCGCTTCAGCCGTTCTTCATGGGACTGAATTTTCCCTATGATGGCTACAACAGTGAGAGTAGAGAGATAGTTACTCTCCACTATTGCAACAGCAATATGATCATATGACTTTGTCAAACTGGTAAGAATTTTAAGCACAACTTCATTTTTCGGCACAGGAACGCCAAGATTACTCAACTGATTGGTTAAGTTAGTTAACTTAGGCATGAAATCAAAGATTGTTTCATCTTCTTGTGTGGGCATCAAATTTTCGTTTCACGTTTACTTTTCTAATAGAGATTACCTTCTTATCACCTTGGTAGATCTCTTTGAGGGTGTCCCATGCTACCTTTGCTGTTTTTGCCCCCATGATGCGTGGGAAAATGTTTGAGGTTACTGCTTGTTGGATAATTAGCAGTGCCAAGGAATATTTCTATTTTTCTCCCTTGGATATTCTTGCTTCTTCTCCTTCTTTTAATTTCACTTCGATCTAAGGTCCGTCGTGAATGACCTCCCACAGTTCTTGGAAATCATGCAGTGTCTCCATCTTCACGGCCCAATGATCATGCAGCTTCCCATTGAAAATAGGGGTGGTGTGATGAGAGAAAGGGATAGAGGGCGTGGATGATGAGCTATTGGCGTACAAACTTTGTATGCATGAACCTAGTGCTCTAATACCACTGATAGAATTATCTTCTCCAAAAAAAAATCATCTCCATTGTAGGAAATAAAAAAAAAGGACAGATCAATTGAGGGTAGACAACAAAGAAAAGAGAGGAATAAAGCAAAGGACTTTCATTCATTTCAATTTATATTTTCTGGAAGAGATTACATGGATTTATATATAGACATAGAATGCAAAACAACAGAAACTGATGTAATTAAGAAGCTCATAACAAGATAAGTTTTCCAAAGGTTATATACCCCTTAGGAAACTGTTGCATTCATTGATTCATTAACTGGTCTATTTATTGCAGGAGAAGATGGTTCGAGTTCTGAAGGGCCAGTTCATTCTCCAATAATCAGATATTATGGATACGAATTTTTATGAATGAAAGTATGTGCTTCCAAGCTATTCTCTTTGCATTTTTCTTGTGAATGTTTTGTTGTTGATATCATTCCATCGTCAGTATTCCCAATCCAATCTCTATAAGTGGTATCAGAGCTAGGTTATAACTCGTAAGCCTTCAAAATTGATCCACATATGATTCTTAAATGATTCCAGCATTGTTTTGGAATCAAGCTCATCACATGGACGCTTTTATCCAACCTATCTTAGATGTTTGTATATTCACAAACATTAGTACCAATCTTTGAATGAGACAACTTTGATTACTAATGCATCCATATGAAAACCCTTTTCATATCACAAGGCTTGTGGTGTGCAGAATGGATACATCAAGCTTCCATCTACAACATCAAAAGAATCTTAGGAAGCATTAATAGTAAAGAAAGAATAAAGAAATAGAAGGAAGATGCCAAATCCCTATGATATATACATCAAGGAGTCTCGAGGGCAATCTTACCTCGCATATTGTCTGCAAAAACTTCAAAAGAAGATTGAGATATCATCAAGGCATAATTCAAAGGCTCAGATATGGTAATATCTATTAAACTACAAAGCTATTAAAGATACATTGCTTATTAAGGAAGGAGAAAACATCCAAAATTTCTTCTCCAAAGAAATGAACATCATTGATGGGTGCCCCATAATTTTATAGCAATATTGGTGTGCATTTAACAAAAATTCTCCACTAATGAGACGTGCTCATAGTGGAGTTAGTGGGTCCACTTATCTCTCATAGTGGAGGAAGTGGGGACCTCTCTGAACCGCCCACTTCGAATGCGCACTCACTACCGCGGGTCAACCATTGTGCGGTGGTTGGCACGATGTACGTCGCGCATTTCTCACCACATGGCACCTGCTTCATCGAGGTATTGCGGTCCCAACCGCACCACCCCAATGCGGCCAAGGCCGCAACGCCATGGTGCAATCGAGGCCGCACCCCCTTGGTGCATCCCGAGCCATAACTCCCCTTGGCGAGGCCAAGGCCGCACCTCCCTTGGTGTAGTCTGCATTCACGATACGCAGCGAATGCCTCCGCATTAGAGACATGCACAAAAATTAACTTTCTTTACTTTCCAGATTGTAGGTTTCATTCGTTTCCATCATCGTTGCCAATACAATTACCCGAACTTCCCGAACAGCTCTGGGGGAAAATGTTATATCCGAAAAATGACGATCAGTGTGCTCCATATCGATGAACGTGATTCGCCCGTATGGTGGTTACGGTGGTTATAACGGCAAAATTACCGAACTACTCCTATCCAAATCTATAAAAGGAGCCCAAAGATCCTTCAGTGTTCTCCTTTGGCATTCAAAGATCTCCTTCAACCTTCAAAGATCTCCTTCCCCTTTGAAGATCTCCTTCAAAGGCGACTTGAAGATCTCTCTTTGGCCTTGGAAGATCTCCTTTTGAGAGTCTCTCTTTCTCATTTCTTCTTTGCACCCCCTGCAGCGAGCGGTGACCTTTCACCCTCTTGTTCTCTACTACTTGTAACACCCAATAGTGAAATTTGACAGACACCAATCCTGTCCCATAGTTTTCACCATTTCCAAGTTTTCCACGTTAAAATGTCTTCTTTCCACCTGTATAACTTTACTTTGACTGTTTGCGCGCTTGGCTCTCTCTCGAGCTTAGACGGTTCAATTTGACCGGTCCATAAGAGCATCGAGCGGCCCACAATACAATTTGGCACCGTCTATAGGAAAGGTGTTCCCAAACTCTGCAAGGACTCTCTAAAGATAGTATTTTCTTTATAGCAATACTCATAACTGACAGATATAACAAGAAGGACTGCTCGTACTACCTATGAATCAATACCCGGAGGACGAGTTTATCCAGCTCCATCCCACTCACTCATCAACGCGCCTCTCGCAAAAGAGGCAATGATCGCGCCCATAGCTGCATTGGAGGGGCATATGCTGCTAATGGAAGAGTAACATGTCGAGATGCTGGCTCTCCTAAGAAACTTAGGAGCTTCCTGAGCTCCCATTCTGCCTCCGGTGCTGGTCAATCCGCCTCCACCGGCTTCGAATCATGCTCTGACATAAGAGGCCGCTCGAGAGGAAGACATCTCTGAGGAGTTCTTAGATGCGGCCAGCTCCACGCATCCCGCTCGACCGGGCAGGGGCCCTGAAGATGGCCTTCATCATCACTTTTCCTGCCTCCCTTTGCACTACGGCTCCCTGGTAGTTGGATGATGGACCACCTTTTCCTGCCTCCCTTTGCACTACGGCTCCCTGCTGACGCCTCAGGTTTTAGCTCATTCAATCCCACATGGCTTCAAACTCCACAGTATTGAGACGTTCTATGGGACGGGCGACCCGTTAGATCATATCAACCACTTCACCACCATTATGAGGATTTACAACGCTCTAATCAGTTGTTATGTCAAGTGTTTCCAGCAACACTGAAGGGGCATGCAATCACCTAGTTACATTCTCTGTGGGATGGAGCCATCGACAGTTTTGCAGATTTGGCACAACAATTTACGGACCAGTTCATCGCCAACCGCAGAATCGTCCTAGGCCCCTCCCATCTTTCAGGGATCCTACAGAATGAGGGAGAGACCCTCAAGAACTTTTTCTACTGCTTCACTACTGAGGCCCGACAAATTCTAGGGTTTACCTCGAGCTTCTGTGAGGCAATTTCCCAGGGGACACCGTCCAAGCAGTTTCTATTCAAGGCTGATGAGGGAGACGGTGCCAAGCTACCCAGATCTCGTGCACTGGGTCGAAACTTAGATATCATATGATGAAGCCATCGAGGTGCACAGTCAGCATTTTGAAGGAAGTCAGAAAAGGAAGAGAGTGCAGGAGCAGGCCCCCAGAAGGTAGGAGAGTGATGCAACAAGGAGCATCACAACGATGTGCGTCGCCGGGACCCCCGAAGAGATCAGGGTCCACGACCGCTTCTAATTTACACTCCACTAAACATGTCCCAAACTAATGTGATATATGCCATCCAGGACAATCGAGCATTCCAAAGGCAAAGAGCACTTCCCCTGAACTCCATGAACGACCATTTGAAGTACTGTGAGTTCCACCATGCGACCAGGCACACCATAAAAGAGTATTCTATTCAAAAAGAGGAGATCGAGTGCCTTGTTCGACAAGGGCTCCTCGGAAAAATTCTACAAGTCTAGGGGCCTAATCATCCACCATCGCCCAGATAGGCGAGAGATCAACCTCCCGCACTTTAGGGAGCAGCGGGAGGCAGTAAAATAGTGGGGGAAGTTGAGACCATCGCTGGGTCTCCCATTCCCGTCGCCTAAATTCTCTCAATTGCCAGACCGGGAGGGATCATGAAGATAAGAAGCTCAAGCAGAACACTACCATCACCTTTGGGGAGGAGGACCTAAAGGGGTTACAGTTTCTGCACTAGGACCCGCTCATGATCAACGGTGGAATCATAAGCCCCTGCTTCAATGTAAAAAAGATACTAGTCGACAACGAAAGCTCCATCGACGTTCGGTTCCTTTCGACTCTTCAGAATATGAAGCTTACCAAAGAGCATCTCAGTCCTGCGGCAGGGCCCGTATATGGCTTCGACAACCTCCCCATTTCAGTCCAGGGTATGATTACCCTCCCGGCCATGTTGGGTGAGTTCCCAAGGCAAGAAACACACAATATCCAGTTCGTAGTCATTGAGTCAATTTCTGCCTACAACGCCATTTTCGGGAGGCCTCTCTAGTCCATCTTCGAATCAACCCCATCCATCCCGCACCTTGCCATGAAGTTCCCAACCGCCGGAGGAATAAGGGTCGTGCGTGGAAACTAGGAGGCAACACGAACCTGCTATCTTAAGCAGGCTCAGCAGGAAAAGGCGACCGCCCTTAACAGCGACAACTTCGACGTGCGGGATGAAGTTACTCTGCGGCGCGGGTCGCCTGTTGAAGGTCTTGTGGAAGTGTCGCTCTCCCAGCGGGATCCGACTCGGACGGCGCAAGTCGGGTCCCTCTTATCTCAAGAAGAGCAGGAGGAGTACGTAGCTCTCCTCCGCGCTAATGAAGACATCTTCACATGAAGCCCAAAAGACATGCCCGGGGTAGACCCCGCAAGACATTCTTAATTCTTCATTATTTAAATGTTAACCCTTCCTGCTAGTCGATGATCCAGAAGAAGAGGAACTTCACTCCCGAACAACTCAAGGCAATCGAGGAAGAAGTGATGAAGCTCATAGAGGCATAATTTATTAGCGAAGCAGAGTACCCCATTTGGCTCGCCAATGTGGTCATGGTGAAGAATATATCCAGGAAGTGGCGGATGTGCGTCGACTACAATAACTGGAACCAGGTATGCCCGAAGGACAACTTCCCCATTCCA
This sequence comes from Dactylorhiza incarnata, assembly GCA_033032865.1. Taxonomy (NCBI): domain Eukaryota; kingdom Viridiplantae; phylum Streptophyta; class Magnoliopsida; order Asparagales; family Orchidaceae; genus Dactylorhiza; species Dactylorhiza incarnata. Next base: position 1,419,565 of record JAWHQI010000290.1, read on the forward strand.
AGGATCGATCAAATTGTCAATGCAATGGCCAGTCATGAGCTCTTTAGCTTCATGGACACATACTCTGGGTACAACTAGATAAGGATGAATCATGTTGAAAAAGAGTACATTGCCTTCTGAACCAATAGGAGTGTCCATTGCTACAAGGTGATGCCATTTGGCCTCAAAAATGCTGGAGCTACCTACCAAAGGGTGATGAATGAGGTGTTCAAGGACCTCATCGGGAAGAGGATGGAGGTATACATGGATGACATGTTGGTGAAGAGCATCCAACACCGCAACCAATTGAAAGACCCGGAGAAGTGCTTTCAACTCCTTCACCGCCTCCAGATGCAGCTCAATCCCATCAAATGCGCATTTGGTGTGACGGAAAGGAAGTTCTTGGGCTTGATAGTAACTCATCGGGGGATTGAGGCAAACCCCGAGAAGATCAAGGCGCTAGGGGATATGTCGCCACCTCGCTTCATCAAGGAAGTGCATCGCATGAATGGGAGGATTGACGCGCTCTCTTGTTTCCTGGAATGGATGGAAGACAAGTACCTACCCTTCTTCAAGATTCTCCGAGGGGCATGCCACTCCGGATTCCACTGGACAGATGAGTACCAGACGGCCTTCGAACTCCTCAAATAGTACCTGGCCTCGCCTCTACTCATGTCAAAGCCTGTAGATGAAGAATTCTTGTTCCTATACCTGGCAGTGTCGCCAACTTCCCTCAGTTTGGTGCTCGTCAAAGATGAAGGAGGAATTCAGTGGCTGATCATCTACCTTAGCACGGTCCTCACAGACACTAAGACCAGATGCCCAGCAGCGGACAAGACATCCCTACCTCTCGTCTTCTCAGCAAGAAAGCTTTGACCCTACTTCTATGCTCATATGATAAAAGTATTGACGCAACTGCTACTACGAGCAATCCTACAGATTCCAGAAGTATTAGGGAGGCTGGTAAAGTGGGCAGTGGAGCTCGGTAAATTTGACATCCATTTCTTGCCCCGTCCTGACATCAAGTCTCAAACGCTCGCTGACTTAATTATGGAGTACATAATTCCTCCGGAGGCAACTCATACTAAAGATGTTGATGGCTTCTGTTGAAATCTCTATGTCGACAACGCCTTTGATGCCGAAGGAGAAGGATTGCTCCTTGTAAGCCCCGTAGAAATCACCATGGAGTACGGTCTCAGTCTAAAGTTGTCAGCCACCAACAACATTGCCGAGTATGAGACTTTGATCGCCAGCCTCCGGCTCACCATTTACTACAGGGCAGAGAACCTGATGATCCATACAGACTCCCGGCTGGTGTTCTCATAAGTCAAAGGAGACTACGAAGTAGAGAATGACCAGATGGCACAGTACCTCCTGCTCGTCACATCTCTCCTCTAGAAAATTTCATCGCACCAGAGCCTGAACATCCCTAGGGAGTAAAACTCTAGAGATGATGTGTTCTCCAAACTTGCAACCTCTCCATCCAGGTATTAGTCCTAACGGCGCTGAGTTGAAGAGATCAAGATCCCTAGCATCCAGGGACCATGGGAAAGTGCCACAATCAGCGAGGAAGAATCGTCCTGGATGAATCCCCTTTGGGCCTACATCGAGCACGTGCATCTTCCCGAAGACGGTCTAGAAGCATGACGACTATGGATGTGGGCTGCGACATTCACCATCACCGAAGGGGAGCTTTATAAGCGAGCCTTCTCTGTGACCAATTTGAAGTGTCTACCAACAGCTGAAGCGGAGTACACCTTGAGGGAGGTCCACAAAGGAATCTGCGGAGAGCACTTGGGCGGAAAGGCCCTGGCTCAGAAGGTCTTGCGCTAAGGTTTCTATTGGCCGAAAATAAAGAGGGATGCAGTCAAGTTTGTCCAGAAGTGTAAGAGTGACCAGCTTCAATCGAACATTCCTCATCAACTGCTGGTCGCACTCATGGCACTCCAAAGTGTATGGACATTCACGCAATGGGGAATTGATCTCCTCGATCCCCTCCCCATGGCGTCTAGCCAAAGTAATTTCATCATACTGGCTATTGAATACTTCACCAAGTGGGCAGAGTCTGATCCCCTTGCCAAAATAACTGAGGAAAATGCCAAGCAGTTCGTCTGGAAGAACATTGTCTACCACTTCGACATTCTGGCAGTGATCATCGCCGATAATGACACTTAATTCGCTAGGAAATCATTCACGAAGATATGTGAGGACCTAAAGATCAACCTCTGCCACACGGCCATGGAACACGCGCAGACAAACGGGCAGGTGGAGGTGGCAAATCACACCATTCTTAAAGGATCGAGGAAGCACCTGCAGGAGACAAGGGTAGTGGGTCAATGCGCTCCCAAATGTTCTATGTGCATATCGCACCACTGAGAGGACTCCAACTGGGGAAACATCATATAATCTCTGTTATGGCACTAAAGTTGTCATCCACATCAACAAAGACATCCCAAGTACCCGCGTGCTAACATTTGACCCAAAGAAGAACTACGAGCTACTCCAGGAGAACCTTGACTTAGCCTCCGAAGCCAGGGATGCAGCTGCCCAACATATCGACATCTATCAGAGGCGCGTGGCCTGAATTTACAACAAAAGGTTAAAACCCAAGCCAATCAATGTTGGAGACCTTGTCCTACGCAGCGTTGAAGCAGTTGGCAAAGGACCATAAAAGGACAAGATCTCACCAGCATGGGAAGGGTCGTATGTCGTCACAGCGGTTGCGAAGCCTAGGACATTCAAGCCAGAAAGGCAGAAGGGAAGACTCTCCCTTGCACCAAAAATGCACAGAACCTGCACCGCTTTTATCAATGATTCCATTTATTTCATTATGTAAAAAGTCGTGAACTTCAACTCGCGCAAACTATCTTTTAGTAATTATTATCGCATTTTGATTCCAAAAATTCTGACTAAGAAAACAAACTCAGGTAAGGCTACACTAATTGGTTATATTGGGAAAAACCCTTCACCAACACAGCAAGTTTACACCCTGCCACTGCCGGGGCATGCCCCCTCGCGGTCGGCGCCAACAAACTCGGGTAAGGCCGTGTTAATTGGTTCGAACGGCAAATCCCTTCACCATCACAATAAGTCTACGCCTTGCCACTGCCGGGTCCTGCGCCCTCGCGGTCGGGGCCAACAAACTCGGGTAAGGTCGCGCTAATTGATTCGAATGAGAAAATCCCTTCACCAACACAACAAGTCTACGCCCTGCCACCGCCGGGGCCTACCCCCTCGTGGTTGGCGCCAACAAACTTAGCTAAGGCTGCGCTAATTAGTTCTAACAAGATATCCCTTCACCAACACAACAAGTCTACACCCTGCCACACCCGGGGCCTGCCCCCTCGCAGTCGGCGCCAATGAACTCGAGAAAGGTCACACTATTGGTTCGATGGGAGTGCCCTTTACTAGCACAACAAGCCTACTCTGAACAAACCAGAGAACGAGTGACTCACTCTTCACAAACACGTCAATTCAAAACAAAAGCAACCGCAAGCCCCCACATAAGAGCTATAATGGAGTATAAGATCCACAAAATCAAATATTATATGCAAAATACAGATACAAGAGCATCAAACATGATGCTTTACACCGCAAAGAAAAACTATAAGCAGGAATAGAAAAGAGCAAAACACAAACAAAGATACACATAGAGGCAGAGGTCAATCCTCAACAACCACATCAGAGCGATCATCCTCGGAGAGGTCACCAGCACTAAGACCAGCAGTGTTGCACCCAAAATTCGTCTCCATTATATGAGAGTCTTCCTGATTGCCCTCTAAAAGGCAATCACATACTCATTCTCCAGTAATGGATCCACCTCCTTGATCATGATATCAGCGTGATGCTCCTTCGAAATCTGAAAGCGTTCCTCCACAAAAGCTAGGGAATTCTTGACTCATTGACCCCTGCAACCTTGGTCTCCACGATGCCCCACTCTAAAGAAGAAAGTCTCTCCACTTTGATCCTCAAGAACCTAAGCTCACCATCCTAGCAAAATATCTCTCCCTGGGTATCCGCTAGCTGGTGAAGGGCATCCTGGGTAAGCACTTTGTCCCCACAAAAATCCTCTTGAAACTTCTCAACCTCTGCTCAGTAGGAAGAAATATAGGACTCTAGATCCCAGATACGAGCAATATCACGCTCCCACTTCTTCTTGGAGTCAGACCGAGTGCACTTTGACTCACGCAACACCTCTTGAAGAACAAAATATCTATCTTTAACAACCACACAGTTGTCGTTCCAAGTGTGGCCAACACTGCTCAAAACTCCATTCTACAAAAAGAAGAAATTAGGACTCGCAGAAAAATAAATAATGAAAATAAAAGCCATGGCAGTCTTACTTATCGCAGAAGTCATTGCCTGCAGCGAAGAGAGACTCTCCTCGCCATCACTAGGCGAGGGACTGGTGGATCATCCTGAGGGGGTCGCTCAGCAATATGAGAAGCCAAAATCTCAACCTCAGGGGCAGCATCCACCCTGCGGCTACTGGAACCTTCCTCATCAACATGTCTACTCAGCGGGGGGGATGGTCCTGAACCTGAACTCCCACACTTAAACATAAGCTTCCTCTTCTTATCATGAGCTAGAGGAACAACAACATCACATTCGACATCCCATGAGAGTCCGGTCAACATCAACTTACTCTCCTTTGCGCAATTGACAACACAATACAGAGCCTTCGCCAAACCACCTCAATCGGGGAAGCCAGAAATATGAAAATAGTCATTCTCTCACCCTGCCTATCGACGACAACAACCAGGAAGCTCTCCACAGCTCTGGTAGCTCCCAATGGTTCCTAACATACCCGTAAAGGGTTTTCCCGTGCCGGTAGTCCTTCCTCTCCCCAAAAGGGAACCATCTCTTATTGCTACAAACTTTAATCTGACCGTTCGGATCAGTGAAGACCTCGCCCCAATCCTTGAAAATATCCAGGGTGAACCATGAACCATGTGTAAGACCTCCCCTCCTGGAATTAGTGGTTCAACTGGGGATCTTACCGCACATCACAACCAACACATGACATCAGGCTGACTAACGAAGGGTGAAGGCACATCCTTCTCCATCCCTCTCCTTGAATACTCCATTGTAATGCATCGAGGGTGATGTTAAGCGAATAACACTACACACCAATAAAGTAAGGAAGCAGTTTTCTAGCATAAGGTATCCTTAACAAGTGTACCTCATAACAATTAGCAGAAGACATAGTTTTACTAGCAGAAAACTACATATCGTCGTAACACAATACTCAAGATTTGTATGAGTAGCATCAATATCCACGCCCCATTATTCCAGGAATTTATCATCAATGTATAGAAGCATGTTTATATAAGAAGATGCAGCTTAATGAAATTATACTTGAGGTAGCATGCTCAGTGGATTCCTCGTCTGTTGTGCATTATCCTTCACTCGCACATGTCATCGGTGCTCATAACAAGATATTAGAACAATGAATTAAAGGCAATCCCTATTAGCATCAAGTGCAGTAAAGTATTTGTAAGGGAGGTAACGTCTGGACTGTTATTGGGTCGTGGCAGTCTTCATATGACCACTGCCTGCGTACTTTGTATCAACCTGCATATGATCTCATACCCACGTAGTTCTATTAGTTTCACATGGGTTGCCCTCCCAGACCATCCTTCATGCGGGTTGCCTCAGAGCATAACTCGTCAGCCGCCGATAATTCTCCCTTGACACAACTCTCGAAGGCACATTTCTTGTGGCACATTTAGTTCCCGTGGGAATTATTTCTCGAAGGCACATTTCTCGAAGTCACTTTTAATTCCTGTGGGAATTATTTCTCGAAGGCATATTTCTCGAAGGCACTTTTAATTCCTATGAGAACCATTTCTCGAAGGCACATTTCTCGAAGGCACTTATAATTTCTCTTGGAATTATTTCTCGAAGAAGGTATATTTTATTCTAGAAGGAATATTTCCCATCAAGGCAATATAATTTCTTTCAAAACTGAATATATCATTTTGTCAACTGAAAAATGATGTGGTAGAAATTAGGTCGGTTAAATAAAAACCTTCATATAGTCAAATAAACTAAAACTCGAGGTACCCAAGGATCGAGTCAAAGGTTAGAACCTTGTTCTGCTCAATCAAGCTCGTAGAACATATTTAAATCATTATGACTCTGGTAAGCCCCAGTTCATGGCTCAGCTTTCTAAACATCCTGGCCTCATGGGCTACTAACCAATTTGTTCACAATATCAATCATAATTTAAACCAAAACAAGGCATCAAAAGATTGAATCAAAGGTTAAAACCTCTTCCTTCTCGATCATGCTTGTAAACCTTACTAAACCTTTGTGAATCTAGTATGCCCTAATCCATAGCTTAACTTGCTAAGTGTCTTGGCCTCATGTGCTACGAACTATGTCATTCACAACATCAGTCATAATCTAAATTGAAACCAAGGAATCCAAAGATTGAGTCAAAGTTTAAAACCTCTTCCTGCTCGATCATGCTTGTAAACCTTACTAACACTTTGTGAATCGGGTATGTAAGATCCCTCTCCCGCACCAGGAGAGTTCCCAGATCTTATGCCCAGAACCGTCGCCTTACGGTGACGCTAATACACGAGTTAGCCGCCTCCGCAAGACGCCGATCCTGCCAGCAAGAACGATCAACCAAGCCAACATGAGATAAGAAGTAAAACTAGTGAAATAAAACTAAGTCCACAATCACACATTTTATATATGAGTCAAAATAGTATATAAGTCCATCAATGAGTACAAAAGAAAGAATAAGGGCTTATGCCCAGTACATGTCTGAATGAAAAGACAATAAAATAAACTCTCTCTCACTACATATACATGCGGAAGCTAAGCACTCTCATCATCTAGCACATGTCTCATGGTAGAAGTAATGCGCGTCATCTGCTCCTCAAATCTTGCCATCATGTCCTGTTTGGTCATACTGGTGCTCCAGCTCCTCGAGCTCTTACGGTCACAACCGACCGTTAGTGATAAAGACTAAGCCGATTTTGTCCCCGCCTCCCCCCGCGACTCCTAAGCACCGGGCGGGAGGAAGAAGCGGAGGACAACAAGGGGTAATAACAAATGCAGGTGACAAGGGGATTTATACTAGCAAGTATTTATATAGCAAGGTAAACTATACTACCAGATAAATACGAGCAGTAAGTAAAGCAATATGTAAGCAGTAAGTAAGCAGTAAGTAAGTAAAGAAGTGCACGCAAGTACAGTAAACAAGTAAAGTATACTACCATCACACAAGTATCTTAACTTATATGAATGCCCATACAAACTTATAAGTTAAGATTTCCGAAATTATAACTTATCATATAAAAGAGCCCATACTAATTTATATGATAAGAGTCTGCAAATTATGTTCTAAGATTTATGTATGTTATGGTATGCATGCAATGATATGATTCATACAAGTGCAACTCACCCACATGACTTTATGATCACAGACCTTTAGTTCCCGATTTTTGGAGCTAGCTTCACTCTCTGGTACCACAGTTGTGGCTACGACAGCAGTGGAGCGGGCAACTCCACTTCCTAGGCGGGTATACACACTACCAGGCCTAGACCATTTGTACGCCTCTATACATGTCTTAGGTGCACTTTAGAGTCTTACATAGGTATCCACCAGTCTTCGAGGTTAGGTGTGCATTTTCGGGGATCGTCCTCCAGACCGTAGTATAAATAACCTACTGGAACCTAAAACCCTCACACCCGCCTAAGTCAACGTACTGCCGTCGGTGTGACGACCGGTGCAGTACCGAAGACCCGCCACTAATTTGTTCTTATGCACATGCAAGTTATCACCACCCGAGCCTTTAGCTCGCAGGACCAACCCGTCCTAATATACAACCTCCCGAGCCTCCAGCTCGCAGGACCATCCCATCCTGATATACAACCTCCCGAGCCTCTGGCTCGCAGGACTAACCCGTCCTAATATATAACCTCCCATCCCTTAACTCGGGATAAAATTTAACATATCTCTTATTCATTTAGTTAGACTAATCTTGTCAAATTATTGTATACTTAAAAGTTTAGAGTGAATCCTGGGCTTCCCAAGGTTTACCCGGTGAAGGGCTCCCAGCGGTACTAGGGAATGCGATGGGCTGAAGCCCAAATCCCCATTTCCAAGACAATTACTTTTATTGGTGGCTACCCCTTTCTAAAGACCCACTATACTTATTACTCTTTATTATTTGACGATTTATAAATTATCTTCAACTCTACCCTTAAGCTAACGTTCTCTTGAACGATGCTCAACACTTAATATTTGCAATACTCTAAGTGGTGTAGATCTTAAATGATTCTCAAATGTCTCTAATCACACCCTAGTGATACATCATGGACACTTTATCATGCTGAATAATCTTCATGATCTCCTAAGGTGATAATTGCCCTTTTTTATATAGTGCGACATGATTCTTAATTATTCCCTAACCATAGTACGAATGTACTCCAAAGATTCTGTATCTTCTAGGGGCTGATATGATATGTTACTGTTATAATCTAAATCTTACTGATTTTCTATGTGATCTTGTTGGTCAAATCATCACATGAGGTTTTTACTATTCGCAGACCAAAATGAGATCAGACTAGGTTTGATTCCTATGATGCAATCTTAACCGTATCATGTCAATAGGAATTCTAATTTTTACCAGAGGTCCATAATGGATAAATTAAGGGTTGATCGGAATTTTGATTCATTTCACATTGTTTTGACCTTGATTTAAAATTCATTAATCAAATGTCATCTTCTAGAATGTAAAGGAAGTATCATATCAGTAGTTCCAATCTTGCTAAGTAAATTTCCAGAGGTGACTTATGACATAAAAACATGGATTCCAAAATCTCATAATTTTTTAGAAGGTTTATGATCATAATTTCCATTTAATATCCAAGGTGTACAATTAGGGTTTTACCCATCAAGTACTAGTTCAAGACTTCCAAAAATTCTTAGAAAATTACAGTGGCACTATGATGGCATAAAAACATCAATTCTAGAATTTCATAAATTTCCAGCAAATTTATAATCATAATTTCGATTTAACATGAAAGGGTTGAAAACATAACTTTACACACTAAGTACTATATTATGACTCCCAAAAATTCTGAGAAAATTACCGTGGCACTATAATGTCATAAAAACACCAATTCCAGTTTTTTATAATTTTCCAGCAGATTTATAATCATAATGTCTATTTATCATCAAAAGGGAAACAAGATGACATTACACATCAAGTACTAGATTTTAAATTCCAAAAATTCTGAGAAAATTCCTATAACACTATAGTGAATAGAAAGCATCAAATCCAAAATCTCATAATTTTCCAGGAAAGTTTTGTCATAGATATTGCACAAATTAAGAAGGGTGACAAACTGAATAACTGAAGTTTTACCATAAATAACATCTCCAAAAATTCTAACAAAAATTACAGAGATTCATAATTGGATTCCTAACTATTTTCCAGAGTTTCAACAATTCCTCAAACATTTTGCCTAATAAATTTTCTATTATTCAGAATTTAACATATGAAAAATTAGATAATTCCTAAATAAATAATCTATGAAATTTTCTACCAAAATTTACAGAGATTTTAAATGGCATAACAAGTAATCCTTGGTTTCGACTTCCTCCATCAATTTTGTTGATCCAGGGCTCGATTTCAAATGACTTCCTCCTTCTGAAGTTGATGGTGTCATTAGATTGGAGTGAGGAGGGCTCTATTGTTGGATCGGTAGGCGCCCTTAGGAGGGGGGGGGGGTGAATAAGGGTTTAAAAAACCTATATTATATTTTGAAAGACTTGCTTACGATAAGAGATCAAAATAGTGATTTTGTTTAAAGATCTAAATTGTTTTATAATAAAGGAGAGGATAATAAACAATTTAGAGAAATGAAGAACAAATCAATTTTATTACACAAAGAGAGACATGATTATTATTAATAAAATTGATTACAAAATTTTGATTTCAAAGACGCTAGAAATCAAAGCGAAATATGAAAGACTCTTTTTGTTTTCTATACCGACTCGTATCCCCACGAACCAGTTGGCTTTAGCCGATCCTTCCCCGGATACGGCCTCAAGCCGCTCTAGCCAACCCTTCCCCGGATATGTCCTCGAGCACCCCCTAGACCTACACCCGAGACCTAGTCGCCAACACGAGGCGAATTTCAGCCCTAAGTCCTACCCAGACCTAGTTGCCAACACGAGGCGAATTTACTACACGGTTTAAAAAAAAGATGTGAAATACAAAGACAATAATATAAAACTCCCTATATGTGGTTCTCTTGGAGAAGTAGACGAAGACGCAGAGTATGATTGTAGTCGATGCGGTCTTTCATCACAATGATGACGCGTGTTGAAATCTTCTCCACAGATCTCCTTAAGCCTTTATGGATTTGTGGGAGTATCTCTTTGAACCTTCCTCTCTATGTTGTGGCACGAAGCTCTGGAATTTTGGATATCAAGAGGATGAGGAAGACGGAGCCAAGGGGTCCTTTTTATAGCCTTGGAGCTAACGCCTGCGCTAGTGCTACCGCCGGCGCTATCCCATTTTAGGACATATTCTGCGCGACAGAATCTTCAATCTGAGGAAACAATTCTCTCTTGCCTTCTGTGCTCTGCGCTACCGCCTGCGCTATCGGATACCGCCAGGCGCTATCTCCTTCTATATGTGCTCCCGGAATAGTGCTTAAGCATTCTTTTCGTCGATCGAATTTTCGTCGACCGGAGTTCGTCGAGCGAGCTTCATCATTCGTCGAACAGAAATTCATCGAACGCAAGATAGTTGAACGCAAGATCTATTTCATCGAGCGCAGCTAACAGTTCGTCGAGCGAACGCTATGAAGAGCATTTTGTCGAGCGCAACTAACAGTTCGTCGAGCGAACGCTAGCGCCAACGCTAGTACTAGCACGCCGCGGTAGAGTAAGCAGTTCGCCGAGCGCCAGTCTGCATCTCAGTGGTTCCTTAGCGCTAGCGCCATGCGTTAGTTGATACCGCCAACGCTAGAAGGAGTTTTGGATTTGATGGCTCAAATTTGGGGGCAACCTTCTTATGTAATCCTTGAGTCATGTGGACTTTGTTATCCTGCACACTTAACCACACAAGATCAAATACACATAGGATTTGTTATTCTCAAACCTAGGAGATGCGGAAGACCATGTTCCAATAAACTCCCCCTTTTGATAATAACAAATCCATTAATGATAAATCAGAGCATTAATAAATAAGCATGATGAAACTTACTTGTGTGTGTGTGAGAGTGATGACTTAGGATAATTATCAATTTTAGCATTTAGAATTGCTCGCCATAAATACATGCTCCCCCTAGGTGAATACCCTGATGCGTGAATCTAGCACACCACTATAATCGGTAGCGAGACTGCGGCACGAAACGGCAGTGTACCGATTGTTCAAGTAATATAAAACGAGGAGCAAATTCCCGAGTATCGATCTCGAAAGAACACAGTGAGGTGGAGTTAACTTTCGAGGAGGGACTTGAGATCGAAGTCCTTTAGGTCGGGTGAAACGTGAACGGGGTGGATTGGTTTATGGAAAATAAATGAAAACAACTACTCAACTACTCCTATGCTGGCCTTGAGCGCACTGCTTCGCTAGGCGGTATGGAAACTACGTAGGCCTTGAACGCACTACTTCGCAAGGGCTGATGGACGAGTAGGCAAGCGGATGGAGTGGTAAGTGCGGAATCGAACTGTGCAGGCCTTGAGCGCGCTGCTTCGTTAGGCGAATGGATTGCACGGGCCGCTATGCCACGCTTCACTAGGCGGATGGACGAGAAGGCTTGCGGATGGAATGGTTTGCACCGGCGGGGTCGAGGTGGATTACACGGGCCGTTAGCACCGCTTAGCTTGGAGGATAGAAGAGTAGTCTTACGGAATGGAAGAGTAGGCTAGCGTAATGGAGTGGAGGGTGATGACGGATGTGGATGGAAAATGGATGGGGGCGCACCTCATACACACATATGAATAATATGAACTCATAAACATGAATTAAACATTACAAAGCAAGATTCATAGTGCACATCATCAAAAGATAGAAGAATGTAGCTTATACAATCATCAAAATAAAAAGGGAGAAAGCAAGGAATCGACCCAATCCGAAGTATTGTCGAAGATTCACGGTTAGAATCGATGGGTTGTCAATCCGCGTCCAAGCTCGGTCTTCAACTACGTCCGGGGTAGAGAAGGTTGTCACTACCTTCCAATGACCCGTCTTCTTCGTGTCACGATCCGGCCGCACGACCTAGCTTCCTTCTCCTTGGATGAGGATGGATGTAGGGCTAGATCCCTCTCCTTGGAAGCTTTTGGATGATGGAGGTGGCCTAGGGAAAAGCCCTCATGGAAGGGTGAAGGAAAACAGAGCTGTCGCCCCTTCCGGCGGAAGAAATCGCGGAACAGAATCGGCCCTGAAAACCTAAAAATCGCAGTTTAAATAGAGAAGTTGCAGAATTTTGTTCATGCACGACCAAATGCACGACCGTGCGTAAAAACGCACGACCAAATTCAGAATGCTATTTTGGGCCGCAAATGAACGCGCACGATCGACCAGATCGTGCGTGAAGGATAAACGCACGACCGTGCGATCTGGAAAATTGCAAAATGACATAAATTCTTAAAGAGGGAACCTCATGCGATTTTGCTCACGCACGATCAAAACTGACTGTGCGCGAACAAAATGCACGAGCCATGGCAGATCACCATTTATAAGGACTGTAGGAATCGCACGGTCGCTGAAATCGTGCGTCAAGGAATCGCACGGCCGTGCGATTTCTTCAGGTTACAATTCCCATAGAATGAAGATCTGCCACCTGCAATATAAACCAACAAGCTGGGGAACATACCACCAGCACACAAAAATATATAATAACAACAAAATAAAGACATGGGGAGCATCATGTGCTTACCCCCAGCAGAATAGTGCGCGATTGCACACCACAATGGGCCAAAATGAGCACTTCGTGAAGAAATGTGTTCAAGTGAAATATAAGCAATAATGTGCAGAAAGTGAAGTGCATGTGCGTGAAAATAAGCCCAGATGAGTCCAAATATGTGTATATAAATGGGACTCATCACACCCCCAGACTTACCTGTTTGCGCGTCCCGAGCAAACAAATCCCTCAAGTGAATGAGAAAAAATAAAGCTGGCATAGAAATTGCAAGGGTGGAGTACCATGCGAAGTCGCAAGCTCACGCTCATAAAAATTCAGTAGAAGAAATATTTAATTATGCATAAAAGTTTACATTTTTCTAAGAGCGTATCTATATATTATTATTACTCAGAATCTGAATCGTGGTGAATCATCTGGTCATGCGTAGGAAGAAAGTAAACTGATCGCTAAGGTGAGCATTGCTAAAGATCGGGGCTCGGGACAACCTCCAAAGAAATCCATCAATGTCGGTGACCATAAGCTTGCCCGTTCGCACTCTCTCCACGACACTAGTTTGATTCAATGCACGAATCAGTAGGACTTTAGGTATAAGACGGGCTTGGGTTTCGGTGGGATATACGATGATAAACATGAAGGCTTACGCACGCAACCCAATTGAGTTACTGCAACAAAGCTAACCAAGCTACCACAATACACGCGGGTGCACCACACCCCCATACTTGAACTTGAAAACATGGGGGGGGGGGGGGGGTGCACCGCCTACTCCCAAAATATGTCTCACAAAGATTTTCAATTAGGCTCATTTCTTTTTTCATTTTTCTTTTCTTTTTCTCTTCTTTTCATTTTTTTTTATTTTCATTTTTTTTTCTTTTTAACTATTTTCAGCAAGTACATCCACATTTCCAAATTAACATTACCACATCAACACCCCCCCCCCCCCCCCCCCCCACAAAACAAATGTGAAAATAGCTAAAGATCAGCTTTGGGCATGCGACTAGGATCGGCTTTTTGGCTTTGACGAGAAAGCGGTGGAGCTGAATCAAAGGACGGGGTAGGCACAAAAGGGGCTAGCAAGGAATAAATGATAGGAATGGTACACAAAGCTCAACCTGGCCAAAATGATGGCCTACGTCATTTTCACGCACTGAACTAACCTATGCCAATGCTTCAAGAGTCGCTTGGGGCAAGTTCTTAGCCACCGAGAAAGACAATCCTTCCTCCCGACTCGAGCAATACGAATCTAGCAAACGTCTACACACATCCATACGCTACCGTTTGATTCACACCAGATTCACCACTTCTGAGTAGAATAAACAATATTTACGCAAATAGAAAAATATAAAACTATAAGCATAAGGAAAAATTAATTCTACACAAATTTCTACGCGAGACGCAAGCGCTCGACTAGGGGAACTATGGGAGTCAACATTTTACTCTGTCTCACAATCCTAAGCCAGCACAAAGATTTCACAATCACACAAAAGAAACGAGTTGAACTCGTAACGTGCCTACGGCTAAGCACACGCTCATGTGGGTGCTGTGGCTTGCGATGAAAATGCCATATAATATAACTGAAAATAAAATACTTCTAGCATGCTATGCAAAAGTGCACGTGAGTGGGCACACAAAACTGCTCTCCCCGGACTTAAACTAGACAATACACACAATACATAGTTATGAAATTCTGAAAAGAGCTAGGGGAAGAGAGTACCCAATGCTCAGCAAATGAGCATACTAGAAGACGCTAGAAATCCAAGACAAAGCTGCAACATCCCCAACCAGAAAAAGAACCTGCATGGGTGAGCTCCGCAAAAACAAAAGAAAATATACAAACTAAAATAAAGTAAAACTAACTAAACAAACTAGATAAACTAACATTGCAAGAAAGGTAAGATAACTACTGGGGTTATTGTCTTCCCAGCACGACTTATTCAAATTTAAAACAGTTCTAGCTAATCGGTCTATGAAAAAGAAAATGCACAGGTAACTGTTCTAATATGCGTGTCGGTATCGGGTACCGATACGGCGATAGAACAGTCACGCCTCTACCCGAATATAAATAATACCTGCTCATCACAGGTAGAGGGAATAAAAAGTAAGAAGAGGAGGAATCCTCACTCAACTCACCAAAACTACCCTTGCCCAGCAAGGTGTCGTCTTCGTGGAGGTGGCAGGAGGAAAAGGTAATGAGTGGGGTTTCCACTATGGAGCAGGGGTCAACCTCCTCACATATGAGGTTACGCTCCTCATTGACTTGAGCAAAATGCTCCAAGTCCTCCTGAAGTACCTGTGAATATTCAACATGCACATGCTCAGATGAAGAAGGGGGTTCAAGAAATAAAAGAGGGGATGACTTAAACAATCAAAAATCGGGGGAGTGGTCCCGGTCTCACTCCCAGCAAGATCCAAGGATAGATCACTATCATCATCGTAAGTATCATAGCGAGGGGAACCCAAGAACTCAAGGGCCTCGGTGGTGAGTTAGACCTCCTCGTCCCATGAGTAAGTGCAAACCTCCTCATCAGAGAGAGTATCCTCCTCATCCCACCGAGGTGCACCATCGTGTTCAAAGTATTCATTCTCCCCTTCGGGGAAAACAAACTCCTCATCCCACTTTGGAGCATCCTCTGAGTCAGAAGCATCACCCCACTCCTTCACTTTGATAGGATCATAAAGAATGTGTGTAGAAAAATCTTGCAAAGAAACTGGAGGAACAAAAAGATTTGGTTCCTCCGCAAAAAGATTTGTTAATGTCTCCCCGATGGAAAGAATACTTTCCTCATCCCACTCAGGTGCATCCATAAGTTCGAAATCCTCTCCTTGTTGGCCAACAGATGAGTGATCATCATCACTAGGAGTGAAGCCATAAATAGGGAGAGAAGAAACGATGTGAGAATTAAGCTCAAGGGGTGAGTAGGCAACTGCCTCCACGGGTAAAGAATGAGTGGTAGGGACAATGTTGTCATGAGTGGAGGAGTCGCGGTCAGGATTGAAAAGACTAGGACAGTCCTTCAATTCATGACCCTCTCCTCGACACAACAAGCAAACAACGTTCCTACACTGCCTAGCATTTAACTCCTTCATTTGGTCTATATAATAAACCATCTTGTCGTAAGTGCTAGGAGAAATATCCCATGACGACATTTTCAATAATTAAAGCAGATAAAATGAAACTGAAATTCTTTGCAAGGAATTTACACAGACTGATAAAACTACTTGGATTAAACTTGCCTAAAACTTAAAAACAGAAGAGGAAGGAATAATAACAAACAATATATAATTAACAAGCAAACAAAAAATAATAAAGCGGCTAAACACACTGGAAGAACTACTCTCTCTTGTCTCCCTCTACAGCAACTTACACGACTGTGTTCCCCGGCAACGGCGCCAAAAACTTGATGCGCGAATCTAGCACACCGCTATAGGCGGTAGCGAGACTGCGGCACGAAACGGCAGTGTACCGATCGTTCAAGTAATATAAAACGAGGAGCAAATCCCCGAGTATCGATCTCGAAGGAACACAGTAAGGTGGAGTTAACTTTCGAGGAGGGACTTGAGATCGAAGTCCTTTAGGTCAGGTGAAACGTGAACGGGGTGGATTGGTTTATGGAAAATAAATGAAAACAACTACTCAACTACTCCTATGCAGGCCTTGAGCGCACTGCTTCGTTAGGCGGGATGGAAACTACGTAGGCCTTGAACGCACTACTTTGCAAGGGCGGATGGACGAGTAGGCAAGCGGATGGAGTGGTAAGTGCGGAATCAAACTTTGCAGGCCTTGAGCGCGCTGCTTCGTTAGGCGAATGGATTACACGGGCCGCTATGCCACGCTTCACTAGGCGGATGGACGAGAAGGCTTGCGGATGGAATGGTTCGCACCGGCGGGGTCGAGGTAGATTACACGGGCCGTTAGCACCGCTTAGCTTGGCAGATGAAAGAGTAGTCTTACGGAATGGAAGAGTAGGCTAGCGTAATGGAGTGGAGGGTGATGACGGATGTGCATGGAAAATGGATGGGGGCGCACCTCATACACACATATGAATAATATGAACTCATAAACATGAATTAAACATTACAAAGCAAGATTCATAGTGCACATCATCAAAAGATAGAAGAACGTAGCTTATACAATCATCAAAATAAAAAGGGAGAAAGCAAGGAATTGAACCAATCCGAAGTCTTGTCGAAGATTCACGGTTGGAATCGCTGGGTTGTCAATCCGCATCCAATCTCGGTCCTCAACTGCGTCCGGGGTAGAAAAGGCTGTCACTACCTTCCAATGGCCCGTCTTCTTCGAGTCACGATCCGGCCGCACGACCTAGCTTCCTTCTCCTTGGATGATGATGGATGTAGGGCTAGATCCCTCTCCTTGGAAGCTTTTGGATGATGGAGGTGGCCTAGGGCAAAGCCCTCATGGAAGGTTGAAGGAAAACGGAGCTGTCACCCCTTCCGGCGGAAGAAATCGCGGAACAGAATCGGACCTGAAAACCCAAAAATCGCAGTTTAAATAGAGAAGTTGCAGAATTTTGTTCATGCACGACCAAACGCATGACCATGCGTAAAAATGCACGACCAAATTCATAATGCTATTTTGGGCCACAAATCAACGCGCACGATCGACCAGATCGTGCGTGAAGGATAAACGCACGACCGTGCGATCTGGAAAATTGCAAAATGACATAAATTCATAAAGAGGGAACCTCGTGCGATTTTGCTCACGCACGATCAAAACTGACTGTGCGCGAACAAAATGCACGAGTCGGGGCAGATCACCATTTATAAGGACTGTAGGAATCGCACGGTCGCTGAAATCGTGCGTCAAGAAATCGCACGACCGTGCGATTTCTTCAGGTTGCAATTCCCATAGAATGAAGATCTGCCCACCTGCAATATAAACCAACAAGCTGGGGAACATACCACCAGCACACAGAAATATATAATAACAACAAAATAAAGACATGGGAGCATCATGTGCTTACCCCCAGCAGAATTGTGCGCGTTTGCACACCACAATGGGCCAAAATGAGCACTTCGTGAAGAAATGTGTTCAAGTGAAATATAAGCAATAATGTGCAGAAAGTGAAGTGCATATGCGTGAAAATAAGCCCAGATGAGTCCAAATATGTATATATAAATGGGACTCATCATGCTCCCCTAATATGTAAGCTATCATCTTAATTAAGCATGTTAGTTTTATATTTTGATAGCAGATTATATTTATCATGTTAGTTCTCCCCCATTTGTTATTAACAAAAGTGGGTAAGGAGACGCCACTTAAAAGTTGATAATAAGATAAAGGCATGATCGATCTTTTTAGAGAGAATGATAAGGATTTTTAGAATAATTTTTATAGAGATAGATCAGAGTTTTTAGCTTAAAGATGAACAATATAACATTTGCCAAGTAATCATATTATAATGTTAGTTTTCTCCTTTATATAAGAGTTTTAAGCATAAAAAGGTAATGATTTCCAAGTAACTAAACTACCCAAACAATATGTCTACACCCTAGCCCCATACTAAGTGACGGATGGGCATGAGGAGATGCAAACATGCCGTAGGTTAGGGTGTTAGTCCCATATGCAAACACAAGACAAAACTCAACCTAGCACTCTTTCCCCCCAGTGCCTCGCAAGGCCCCACTGGAACCCTCCCCAGTTAAGGACAAGACATGACTAGAGATAATGTTATCTAATGTCTACAACCCTACGCCCCCGCTATGGTGAGATATGAAGTCATGGATAATAATTATTGGAAGCGTTTAAGCGTTTTAAATCAAATTATAATTTCATAGCCAATAGGTTTTAATTTTTGAATTTTTAAAGAAAAGTTCACATAGCTAATCCATTAATAAATCAGAGTTTTAGTATTGCAATATTTTCATAGAAATAAATCAGAGTTCTTAGCATAAAAAATATTCTTGTTTAAAGCGACCAATATAAAGTTTACCAAGCAAGTCTACCACTTGTTGAAAGAAAGGAATGTTACGATTTAAGTGAGGATGCACACAAAATAACAGACTTTAAATAAGCATGAAAGTGCAAGGTAAAATAATTATATGGTTATGATGCGGAAGACTTATCGAAATACAAGAAACATCCTTTTGTAATCATGATGATAAATAAGAAGAAAATTAGAGTTAAATTCAAAAAAAGAAGGTGTTTTTTTAAATCATTTTTCTTTTAAAAACTTTAATGTTTATAGCATAATTTTTGAGAGATTTGAAGCAATAAGGCTATAAAATTGTTTATCCAAAGACAACATCTATTTGGAAGTTCAAATATCATAATAGTAATAAGAGATGGTATGCCATAAAAATGATGTTATTTGGATAAAACTAATCTTATATAAATATCCAAGTTAAAGATAATATTTTGAAGGAATATTTTTGCAAGCAAGTAAGATTTTCAATAAGGTTTTCATGACAATAGTCAAGGAATTCTATTTTTCAAAATACTACTAAGGCAAGCATGATTGCACATATTCCAGAAGATAGTGACTATAATGTTATTAATTTGCATTTCAAGTTAAATAAACATTGTAGAGATCATGCATTGCAATCTAGTGCTTTTACTAAAGCTTTCTAGAGAATTTATGTAAAGAAGCATTAGAGTCCAATTCTCATGAGTAGAAGCTTTATGAGAGATAATGATGTGTATAAGAAGTGTTTTGATAAAAGTATGCAAGTGATATAATCCAAAACACATGACTTATATAGTGAAGTAGAAATATTATTAAGCATGTCATCTTTTTAACTACTTCTACACATCAATTCTAGATTTGACACAAAGCACAAAAAGTACAACAACCAAGGTGCTTTGTCAACACAATGCTCATTAAGACTTATCAGGGAGCGAAGTAGTGCTTGGGGGATCACATATTTTATTTTCAATAAGAGTTCCACTTTTTTGTGATCCGGTGTACATAATAGAAGTGTATTAAAGTAGTTTGCACAAGACACTTTACAATTCTTTCCAAGGTGCTCAACCTCACAATGCTTATGAGGACTTATCATGAGATTCAAGTAGTGCTTGGTGGAGTTATCTTTGTCATTTTATTATTGAATTTTTTGAGCAAGACAAAGTTCTCCGAATTCACTTGTTTTTTGCAAACACTTATAATTTTGTAATTTCACTTCTACATGTGCAACAAAGTTTTTGAATAATGTGTAGGTAATAGAGATAGACATCTTAATATTGTAAGCTACTACACTACATAATCATGTAGGGTTAAGAATTATAGACACATGTAGTCTATCAAAAAGTGTGAGTGTAAAGAGATCATTATCTAACATAACACATTACTCATACTTAGAGGCATACAAACGCAATCCTACATAATTTACTATAGACTTTTTCATTGCTCATAATAAGATTAAATTCTAAGCATGACAAGCCAAAACAATGTTTAGAAAACTTGAGATTTTAAATTAAACATTTTTAGCCAACTCTAAAAGAACATGCTTGCCATTTTTGCCAAAGGAATGAAACATAGAAATCTTTATTATTTTAATAAAACCTTATGGAAATAAGCAAAGACATATTTTTTGTATTTTTGTATTTTGGAATTTTGTATTTGAATTTTCAAAAATCACACAATGGCATAAAGATAAAAATAGGTAGTACATATAAAATAACATATTTTTAGTAAATTTTCAAAATTTTAAAAACACCAAAAAATTGACACTCGAGCTAGAGCCGGCGCTAGCGCTAGCGCGGCAAACAGTACACTGATTTTCAAGATTTTTGAAATTCTGATTATGAATCTTGATTAAGTGTCCCAAGAATTATTTCATGCATAAATTTCAGAATTTTTTGAGATGTCTAGATAGTGCAAATTGCATGAAACATTAATGATTTTGTATATGACTTTACCAAATAAATATTGCATGTGATATATTTTATTATATCTTCATTTTAATTTTTCTAAGGCTTATATTTGTCAATTATGGTGTAAGTTGAAAATGATAGGAGATGTAAGCACAAGATGTCATGTTCGAATAATCCAAATAAGCATAATTTAAATGATTAGTATGATGTTTATGCAAAGAATATCATGGATAAGTCCTACATAAATATACCCAGCCTGTATATCTTGGTAAACATATAAAGCTGAATATAGACACAAATATTCTTTAGGTGACAATGTTAGTATGATAATTTTGAGATTAATGTTATGCCAAAGTTTGATAGTGTTTCAACTTATAGACCTAAAATGAAGTGAAAATTCAATTTAATTTGATCTTATTGATATCAGGATGATTCTAAGGTCTAAACTTGAAATAAATCACAATACACACATAATACACCAATCATGGTAAACAATTATAATATCAATTGTCATCAATTATTATATCAATTATAATTCACATAATTGTGATAGAAATAATTGTTTTTAGAAGACTTTTGATAAGACTTATGATATATGATGTTAGAAAATTTTAGCAAAGGACATCAATAGATCATGGTGGTTCTTGTGAATTCAATGAAGGTAAATTCTTTCAATACATTTTAGTGCTTTTCTTTTAATTATGAATTTTGAATATATATATATATATGTGATTTTTGATAGGTGAACAATAGTGATGGTTTAGATCATGTTTTGACATCAAGGAGTGAACACAATATAATTTTTGTTGTGAACAAAGACAAGCATATTGAAAGTTGAGCTTTTATTTAGATCTTGAACTTTCTTTTAGATCATGTTATTTCTCTAAACCACTTGTTGGTGAAGGCTAAAAAGCTTAATAGCCTAATAACTGGATTTAATTTGAAATATCTTATAGCAAATTTATAGTTCAATTTATATGAATACTATATGATATTTGTGGGTAATGATTTTAATAGTAATAGATTGGTCATTTATAAATGAAAGAAAATACTTGACTTTTACTTTTGATTTGCGCACTTCATTTAGGTTTTAGGGGACAAATTCAAAATTTCAAATATTATATTAGGTGACCATGACATGATGGCTTAAAAAGAAAACAAAAAGAAAAAATAGAAAAGACATTAAAACACATCATGAAGTAGAAATTTGTATATTTCAATGTGAAAATATTCTACTTCATGCATTTGGATGATACCTAATGAATGAGTGTTTTAGGTATCCAAAGGGGACCAAGTGTGGTGGTTCCTTTGGGTACCCAAATATATCGTGTATGTTTGTGTGTAGTTAGTGATGAATGGGTCCTTTCATGTGAAGTTAATGTTTCATTTTTAATTTTGGGCCTCCATTCAAACTTTGGTTTAATGTTATTCTTATATGTCAAATTTCCATTATGATAATCTTTATATCGATGATTATATTTGTAATGATTATTAAAAGTATTGTTTATAGGGAATTTGTGCAATTTTAATTTTGAGTTGGGAGAAACATGATTTTGCAAGTAATGATGATTTTGATTTTGATTTACAAACACTTTGTGTTTCTTGCTCTCATTATTAGACTTAGTTAAGATGTTTATATTCATATTCAACTTGCTTTTAGATATTTCTTGATATTGTGAATTTGTATTTATAATTTCCATAAGCAAGTTGATTTTTTATTTTAATTCATCATTCTTGATCTTTAGATTATGTCTAGCTTTATTATAAGCTATTGTGCTATTTTTAAGAGTAGAGACAATAGAGTCAATATGATTTTGATAGTCATTTCTAAATTCCTCAAATGTTTCATCCATCTCTTTGATTTCAATTTTATAACTTTTGCATGTAGCACAATCACTTTTCAAAGTTGAATTTTCTAAAGACAATTTATCATTGTGTTCTTTTACAATAAGAAGTTCCTTTTCAAGTCCCCTGTATTTTTCTTTTAAATTATTAAATTCTAAACAAGGTGTAATAGTTTCATTCAAAGAAACATGGGTAGGACTAGATGTATTAGCATTTGATTCTACTTTAACGTTTGCTTTTAAACTTTTATTTTCTAAGCGCAAATTTTTATTAGTAATTTTCAATTTCTTGATCTTACATTTAGCCATTTTTAGTATATTGAAACTAGAGATAGAAGTTATCACACAAGAAGGAGATTTAGACTTTCTTACAACGCTATTGGAAGAGGCAAAATGTGAACATGAAGTTCCTTCGTCATCTTTTAGGCCTTCCTCCATCATGGATGAATTTTCATCTTCTTTTTCTCTTGATGTATTGCTTTCTTTTTCTAAGTTAATTTCCATGGTCTCCAGGCTTTGCTACAAGAGAGATCTTCTTGAACAATGGTGGATGCTTGTATGTCCTTCTCCGCCTGTGTTTGTTCCATACCTGCGAGAGGAAGATCATACATTTCTTCAAGAAATTTCCAAACTTTGTATGCACTAGAAAAACAATATATTAATTTGAAGATATCTTGAGATAAAGCACAAAAAATATAATGCATAGCTTTTGCATTTAGGTGACGCTCTTATTTATTTGATTCGTCTGCTGGTCTTGTTATTACTATATCCCAAGCGTTGATATCTAATGTTTTAATAAACCTTTCAATTAACAATTTCCACCCTTTATAATTTCTTCCTTCGAATAAAGGTGGTGCAAGAGATTTTTCTTCTTCATAAAAATTTTCCCCACCAATAGAAGCGAGATCATGAGACACCATTATTCCCGGTTGTTAAGCCGATTTGGAATAACCTGCTCTGATACCACTTGTTGGATCGGTAGGCGCTCTTAGAGGGGGGGGGGGGTGAATAAGGGTTTTAAAAACTTATATTATATTTTGAAATACTTGCTTATGATAAGAGATCAAAATAGTGATTTTGTTTAAAAATCTAAATTGTTTTATAATAAAGGAGAGGATAATAAACAATTTAGAGAAATGAAGAACAAATTAATTTTATTACACAAAGAGAGACATGATTATTATTAATAAAATTGATTACAAAATTTTTATTTCAATGACGCTAGAAATCAAAGCGAAACATGAAAGACTCTTTTTGTTTTCTATACCGACTCGTATCCCCACGAACCGGTTGGCTTTAGCCGATCCTTCCCGGATACGGCCTCAAGCCGCTCTAGCCAACCCTTCCCCGGATATGGCCTCGAGCACCCCCTAGACCTACACCCGAGACCTAATCGCCAACACGAGGCAAATTTCAGCCCTAAGTCCTACCCAGACCTAGTCGCCAACACGAGGCGAATTTACTACACGATTTAAAAGAAAAGATGTGAAATACAAAGACAATAATATAAAACTCCCTATATGTGGTTCTCTTGGAGAAGTAGACGAAGACGCAGAGTATGATCGTAGCCGATGCGGTCTTTCATCACGATGATGACGCATGTTGAAATCTTCTCCACAGATCTCCTTAAGCCTTTAGGGATTTGTGGGAGTATCTCTCTGAACCTTCCTCTCTATGTTGTGGCACGAAGCTCTGGAATTTTGGATCTCAAGAGGATGAGGAAGATGGAGCCAAGGGGTCCTTTTTATAGCCTTAGAGCTAACGCCTGCGCTAGTGCTACCGCCGACGCTATCCCATTTTAGGACATATTCTGTGCGGCAGAATCTTCAATCTGAGGAAACAATTCTCTCTTGCCTTCTGTGCTCCGCGCTACCGCCTGCGCTATCCGATACCACCCGGCGCTATCTCCTTCTATATGTGCTCCCGGAATTGCGCTTAAGCATTCTTTTTGTCGATTGAATTTTCATCGACCGGAGTTCATCGAGCGAGCTTCATCATTCGTCGAACGACAATTCGTCGAACGCAAGATCGTCGAACGCAAGATCTATTTCGTCGAGCGCAGCTAACAGTTCTTCGAGCGATCGCTATGATGAGCATTTCAACGAGCGCAGCTAACAGTTCATCGAGCGAACGCTAGCGCCAACGCTAGTACTAGTGCGCCGCGGTAGAGTAAGCAGTTCGTCGAGCGCCAGTCTCCATCTCAGCGGTTCCTTAGCGCTAGCACCAGGCGTTAGTTGATACCGCTGGCGCTAGAAGGAGTTTTGGATTTGATGGCTCAAATTTGGGGGCAACCTTCTTATGTAATCCTTGAGTCATGTGGACTTTGTTATCCTGCACACTTAACCACACAAGATCAAATACACATAGGATTTGTTATTCTCAAACCTAGGAGATGCGCAAGATCATGTTCCAACATCTATGTGGTGTTTACATTAAGGGGGAGCTCAAGTTCACCTTGGTTGCTCCTCCTAGATGCCAAGTGGCCTCCATCTTGCTGGAATTCGGCTGGGGATCACTTCTAGAGTTAAGTGGGAGGCTTGGGCAGAGGAATGGAGAGCCATGTGGCCTCCATTCCTCAAAATCCTCCTTGTCTTCACTTGAAATTGGGGGAAAAACCAAGAATGTCCCTTTACATGTCACTCCTTTCAAATTTCAGGGGGCATGGCTGGTAATTTCACCCTTGGGCTGCTGGGTGTGCTTGGTTTGAGGCCTTAGCCCAATTGGATTTGGTTTGGGCTTTCAATTTCTCCATTTAGGCCTAAAGTTGGCCATGGTTGACCTTGATGTTGACTTGGTCAATTAGGTGGGTTGACTGGTCTAGAATGTTTACCTTGGGTCCCTTTACACCTCCCAATGTTAATTGGGTCATGGTGATGCCCCAATTGGGCCAATTTAACCAATAGGTGTGATTTTGACCAAAATTAGGGAAAAGTTGACTTTGGTCAATTTGATGATCCCATGATGGGTATTTTGAGTCAATTAGGTCCCCCATGATGTTCTAAGACTATGGGTGAAGTCAATTTCATATTTTGGGGGTCAATTGAATCTATAGAGGAAGGATTGACTTACGTTGACCTAAGTTTGACTTTGGTCAAATTGGACTAATTGAAGACCCCATGATGAGGCTTTTGGGTCCAAAGCACTCCTTTAGATGTTTACCAACTAGTGGTGGTGTCAATTTGTCTATTTGAGTCTGAATTGAACCCTATTGAGTTGAATTGGGCTATTTTGGCCTAGATTTGACTTTGGTCCACTTGGCTACATTGGTTGACCAATTGATGAGACTTTTGGTCAAATATGCCTCCTTTAGGGTTAGGGACATGGTGGTGGGATTAATTCACAAGTGTAAGTTCAATTTGAGCTAATTTGACCTAAGTTGACCTGCCTCCTATAGTGGATCACATGTGAGTTCACTCAACTCAGTGCATCCCAAGGTCACCACCAAGCTCAAACGCTCCTCACTCACCACATGTACTACCCTAATTGAAGTTAATGAGTCTAGTAGGAAATGGGATGTTATAGGGTAGGCCCCAATCCATGGCTCGGCTTGCTAAGCATCATGGCCTTGTCGGTTATAAACATGTCGTTCACAACATCCGCCCCAGTTCAAAACATATACATGCTTATAAAGAAAGCAAGACCATTGATCGCTTGTCCTACTTGATATTTAAATATATCAGGTAAGTGACTAAAACTTTGAACTCAATCACACTGCTCTCCGAACAAAAAAGTTGATCGAGTTCAGAATTATTTGGGATTAACCTCGAGGAATTTATCCTCCTCAAGGTCAACTCTAATTATAAACAAATCTTGAAATGAAAACCAAAATATCGAACTTGTCCGCTTTGCTCGGAGAGGAGGCCAGTTTGACACTATTTAGGGTTGACCTCGAAGGAGCACCTCATCTCTAGGTCAACTATAAATTATAGGAAAGTATAAAATAAAAGCCTAAACATCGAACTGTCTACTCTACTCGAGAGTGGAGATCAGTTCAACACTATTTATGGTTGACTGCGAAGGAGCTCCCCATCTCTAGGTCAACTCTAAATTATAGTCAAATCTAAAATAAAAGCCAAAACATCAAATTGTCCGCTCAACTCGAGAGTGGTGGCCAGTTTGGTACAATTTAGGGTTCACCTCAAAGGAACGCCCCAACTTGAGGTCAACTCTAAATTATAGGTAAAACTGAAATAAAAGCCAAAACATCAAACTGTCCGCTCTACTGAAGAGTGGTGGCAAGTTCGGTATTATTTTGTGTTGACCTCGAAGGAACTCCCATCTCCAGGCCAACTCAAAATTATAGGCAAATATAAAATAAAAGCCAAAATATTGAACTATTCGTTCTACTTGAGAGTGGTGACCAGTTCGGTACTATTTAGGGTTGGCCTCGAATGAACACCCCATCTCCAGGACAACTCAGATTTATAGCCAAAACTGAAATAAAAGCCAAAACATCAAACTGTCTGCTCTACTAGAGAGTGGCAGCCATTTCGACACTATTTAGGGTTGACCTCGAAGGAACTCCCCATCTCCAAGTCAACTCTAAATTATAGGCAAATATGAAATGAAAGCCAAAGCATCGAACCGTCCGTTATACTTAAGAGTGACGACCAATTCAATACTATTTAGGGTTGATATCGAAGGAACACCCCAACTCCAAGTCAACTCTAATTTATAGGCAAATCTAAAATAAAAGCAAATATCAAATTATCTGCTCTGCTCAAGAGTGGCGGACAGTTTGGTACAATTTAGGGTTGACCTCGAAAAAAACCTCATCTCCATATCAACTCTAAATTATAGGCAAAACAAAAATAAAAGCCAAAACATCGAACTATCTACTTGAGTGTGGTGGCCAATTCGATACTATTTAGGATTGACCTCGAAGGAACTCCCATCTCTATGTCAACTCTAAATTATAGGCAAATATGAAATAAAAGTCAAAACATCAAACTGTTCGCTCTGCTCAAGAGTGGCGGCTTGTTCAGCACTATTTAGGGTTGACCTCGAAGGAACTCCCCATCTCTAGGTCAACTATAAATTATAAACAAATATGAAATAAAAGCGAAAACATTGAACTGTCCACTCTGCTCGAGAGTGGCGGCCAGTTCGGTACTATTTAGGGCTGACTGCGAAGGAATGCTCCATCTTCAGGTCAGCTCTATATTATAGGCAAAATTGAAATAAAAGCCAAACACAAAACTGTCCGCTCTACTCTAGAGTGACGACCAGATTGACATTATTTAAGGTTGACCTCAAAGGAACTCCTCATTTCTAGGTCAACTCTAAATTATAGGCAAATATGAAATAAAAAACAAAATATCAAACTGTCCGCTCTACTCGAGAGTGGCGGCCAGATTGTCACTATTTAGGGTTGACCTCAAAAGAAATTCCTATCTCCAAGTCAACTCTAAATTATAGGTAAATATGAAATAAAAGCCAAAACATTGAACTGTCCGTTCTACTCAAAAGTGACGGCCAGTTCGTCACTATTTAGGGTTGACCTCAGAGGAACTCCCCATGTCCATGTCAACTATGAATTATTGGCAAATAAGAAATGAAAGCCAAAATATCAAACTGTCTGCTCTACTCGAGAGTGGTGGCCAGTTCGACACTATTTAGGGTTGACCTCGAAGGAATACCCCATCTCTAGGTTAACTCTAATTTATAGGCAAATCTGAAATAAAAGCCAAAACATCGAACTGTCCACTATGCTCGAGAGTAGCGGCTAGTTCAGTACTATTTAAGATTGACATCAAAGGAATACCTCATCTCCAGGTCAACTCTAATTTATAAGCAAAATCGAATAAAAATCGAAGCAACTCGAGTTTAGGGTTGCCTGTATCATCTCTTCGTATTATAAACGTTCCCCTCTTGTTTTGTTTTATGGGGTTTATACCATTTTAAATCAATTAAAATAATAATCAACTCGAAAAAGTATCAAACTTTTATAGAGGATTTAAATCTCCTCCACTGATCGCCCCAAAATTTGCACAAATTTTGATTAAGAAAAAAGTCCCCGCATAGATTAAAGTTAGAGTTTTTGGCCTATTTTAAAATCGTTAAAATAGTATACCAATTCTAAAATCATAAAACTTTTATAGATAACCTGTAATGCCCATAGGGTGCTACCATAAATTCTCAGAAACTTATTAAGTCATAATTAGCCTCTGCCAATTTATTTAGCCTCCCTTGACCACCAAATAAATTCATAGGAGGATATCAAGAATACTTATAAAATCCTCAGACAATTTTATAGGCTGCACACAACTATATATGTCATAGCCTTTAGTGATCAATTTTAAGAATTGTAGGAGTTTTTGTTTGAGGATTTGCCCTATGCTAACTTTTAACATCATTCTTAGGCTATTTTTAATTAGTTAAGAATAGTACAACAACTTCATAAATCCTCAAATAATTTGAGGGGGTGTAAATCACCAATACAACTATGTTCTAATTACTTCAGAATTTTTTAATAAGAAATAACCCTCTATTAATTCATAATGAAGAAATCAGTCACCTTTTAATTTATTAAAAATACTAAACCTCTTTAGAAAACCCCCATATTTTTACTGAAGTTGTCTCTTGAAATGGTCTATATTTTTTATGTTCAAAGTTTTTCATTTTGTGTAATATATCATCCTCAAAACAATCGATCGACTTCTGTTTAATCAGAATTAATCCTTGCACAGATCTTGATGCGCTAGATCTGACTGAGATCGAGCCAGACCATTACGTTCCTGCGGCTCCACAGTGGATCAGCTGCAGATCCTCTGTGGGGCCAATCATTTGATCGATATTTTTAATAATATTGGGTCATCCGGTCCCATAATCGAGATCGGATGGCTCTTGTAAGCTGGCGGTGGCCATAATGAATAATGGATCGTCCACCGTCGGTCGGCCGCCGGTTGGCCGAGCCACCGCCTCTGGCTGGTTAGCTGGAGGAAGGCGCTCCATCTAGCGATAATTCGGCGGCCTGGAATCGCCGGCCTCCATCGAGAGGAGCTGTTCAGAGAGCAGCACATCAGGTACCGCCAGAGTTTCAACTTTTGGCAGTTCAACTGACCGGATGCTTCTTGGAGAGGGTCAGCGATCCCTCTCCGTCAAAGTGGGGCTCCTATGAGGGCTCCATAGAGCCCATGGATCGCTTACCATGCATGGACTGAGTTGGGCAGCGGAGGGCTCTCCCTTCTTCTCTACCAGCGCTTGTAAGGCCTCAGATCGTCGGGACCTATTCTCCTCAGGCCGGATCGAGCTCTCTCCCCCCTCTTCACTAGATGTTTGGGGGAGGGATTTAAATAGACGATCTGAGGCCCCTCTGTCTTCCTCTATTCTACACGAGGGTGGCTGGGTTAGGTCTACCGACAACCCTGGGTTGGGAGGGGAGCAGCTGGCTGCACTTGATTGGATGGCATGTAC
Organism: Dactylorhiza incarnata; assembly: GCA_033032865.1. Taxonomy (NCBI): domain Eukaryota; kingdom Viridiplantae; phylum Streptophyta; class Magnoliopsida; order Asparagales; family Orchidaceae; genus Dactylorhiza; species Dactylorhiza incarnata. The sequence continues at coordinate 1,449,535 of JAWHQI010000290.1, forward strand.
CTGCTACAGTTAGGCTTCAAAAATATCTTGGACCACTTCCTTGGACTAAGGCTAAGAGGGGAGATTATGATTTGGTTTAGGTTAGATTAGGGTTAGCTTAGGCTTAAGCCTTGAGTTAGTTAAAAATATCCATCCCCACTACCTAGGGATGTGTGCACATCAACAGAGTGAGAGTGGGGATGTTCAGGTGAGCTTGGATGAGTGGGTGTGGGTTAAAAATCATGAAATATCTGTTTATAAGAGGAGTTTGAACCAAGTCAACCCTAGGGTGGGTCCCTCATATGCGTCAAAGTCATTGTGAGTATGAGTCAATGAGTGATGAGTCAATGTTGATTTGATGGGGTTGAATTCAAGAGTTCACATTTTTTTCTTCGAGACGTCATATAATTTTATGGGTTTTATTTTATTAACTTGATGAAACTATGTCATAATTGAGCGAAATGAGTTATGTTGCACTCGTATTGACCTTACTGATCCAATGCAACTGACCGGGATCGATTCCGAGCTCGTTTGCTCAAGAAGTGATTTCAGGGACATCAAATCGAATGACGTGAACTAAAATGATCTTTTAACTAAACGACTTCAGATTCAAATGAAACAAGTTATGTTGCACTCGTATGGTTCATACGAGTCTAATACAACTAACAGAAGTCTGAGTTTGTGTGCTCAAAATGATAATCTAGGGTGGCCGTACCGAACAACTTGGCCTAAATGATCACTTTCACCAAATAACCTTAGATTCAAACGAAGCTAGTTGCATTGCACTCGTATGGGTCATACAAGTCTAACGCAACTGACATAAATCAATTTGGAACTTGTTTGCTCAAAATGTCACTTTGGCATTGTGGCAGCGCACAACGCTACTCAAAACAGACATTTTGTCTAAATGACATTATATTGGAGCAAAACGAGTTTCATTGCACTTGTATTGACCATACAAATCTATTTCAATTGACATAAATCAATTCAGAGCTCGTGTGCTCAATATGCTACTTTGGCGTTGTGGCACAACACTACTCAAAATAGTTATTTTCTCTAAATGACCATTGATTGAAGCGAAATAAGTTCTGTTGCACTCGTATTGACATACGAGTCTAATGCAATTAACAAAAGTCAATTCGGAGCTTGTTTGCTCAATATGCTACTTTCGGGTGGTCATGCCCAACAACGTGACCTAAAATAGTCACTTTTATTAAACGACCTCGTATTTAAGCAAAATAAATTATGTCTCACTCGTATTGACTATACGAGTCTAATACAACTAATAGAAGTCAATTCGAAGCTTGTTTGCTCAATATGCAACTTCGGCGTTGTGGTGAAGCGCAACGCTACTCAAAATGATCATTTTTTTAAACTGTCACCCTTATGAGGTGGAGGCCGGATCGTTGTTTTCTATCACTTGGTCTAAGCTCCTCCTAGGGTTTAATTGAACCGGCTAGACTCCCTCTTAAAGTTGGGATGTTACAAACCTATAAAACAAAAAATTATTTTCGTCCCAAAAATTGCGAGTGGGTCATGAGGTTCACAAGCGAGACGTATTGTAGACAACTATAAGTGTCATATACTGAATGATCCCAAAATTTTAAGGGTTTATAGATTTGGCCTTATCTAACGAGTTATGTTGATGGCTTTTGTCGTGTAGTGTAATGAGTAGCTTAAGTGAAACTGAGAATGGATCTGCCATAGTGTTGTCTATTCCACACTTACTCTTATATTTTTGTAGTGAGAATATTTCACCCAATAAGTTGTATACACAATGAATCACTAACTTAGATTAACATTTAGAGCAAGTAAATCTAGCTTAAGTGAACCCTTCCACTGTATAACCAACTCCTATACAAAAGTTTATAATTTGTATTTCGAAGGTAAGCAACATAACCTATTAACATATAACCAACTCTTATATGAAGGTTATATGCTGGTGGAATAGATAAAAATTGTAGGTATATAAGCAGTGCAAACCCATTAACATATACCCATCTCCCATACGAATGTTATATGTTGATGGAACTGGTAAAAATGCAAATAAGTAATGTAAAACCATTAACATATAACCAACTCCCATACGAAGGTTATATATGCTAATGATACAGGTAAATATGTATGTTTTGATGCAAATGATGCATAAACAAACCCTTGCACCATGAGTTCTCATGACTCGTTATAACTCCCTGTGTCGATAATTTGACCTTTGCTTCTAGCAGGGTCGCTATCCCTGCGGGCCTCATCGTCGTGGCAAAATAGTGACAACGGCCAGTCTCTCCACTTATGGGTATACTTAGTACCTTACTTCCCAGACCCTAGCATACATCTTGGTTACTTGAGGATGTGAGTGACATCCCATGATAATATAACCGGCTAACTAGCGGAGGATCCCAGCAGGGAAATAATAGATAACCTCCCGGGGTTCACACACTCCCTAGTGCCCCAAAAGTCATCAACCTTCCTATGTTAGCATGATTAATGTCCCATGGGCATGACAGACCCACCACAAAAATCACATACATCAGTTTGCACCCTATGTCGATATAGTTTGACCTTTGTTTCCAGCAGGGTAGCTAACCCTACAGCCTCACCATGGTGGAAAAAAGTGACAGTGGTTGTCTCTCCACTTATGTGTACGCTCGTACCTCACTACACAGGCCCTGGTGTACATTATGTTGTACTCAGGAATGTCAATGACATCCTGTAATATCATAAACCGTCTATGAAAGTGGAGGTCAGATCTTAAGTTACTCTAGAGGGGGGGTGAATAGAGTATTAAAACTTTTTTGTTTAGTTTTATAGCTGAATTTAAAATACTGAGTAAATATATATGTAATCAGTGAGAGTGAAAGATAGAGACAGGAGTAATGAAAAGCACACAGCACAAGCACACAGAAAATAAACAAGCATAGAAGACACAAGGAGCTATAGTAGTTCCCCAATAAATCTGGGTACGTCTACTCTTCTACCACCCTTGGTAGGAATCCACTAGGAGGGTTGATAAGGTGCCCAGGCACCAAGGGGTTTTTGATAAGGTGTCCACACACCAATAAGCTTTTGATAAGGTGCTTAAAAACCACACAGGGATTTTTTGATAAGGTGTCTTGCCACCACTGGGTAAACTTTTTAAGGGAGTATTAACCCTGTACAGGATGAGATAAAAGGTATAGAGTGTTCTTCTCTGTCAATGATCTGAGAGAAGACAAAAGGTGTTGAAGCTGAAAGCTCCCCCTGTCTGTTGAGAGTTGATGACAGCTTTGAGGACAGAGCTTTCCCAAACAGAAGTCTTTGTAGCTGATTATCTGGAAGAGGTTAATCTTCAGATTGTTGTTGCTCTTGAAAGACTTTGTTTTATAGCAGATCTGAGAGATTGAATCTTGTTCTCAGATTAAAGAGGATGCTTCTTTGCTGAGGAAGAATGCTTCAGAAAAATATATTTTTCTTCTTCTTCTTAAACTGCTTCTGTTCTCTCTTTCTCAGAAAGAATACTTGATCTCTATATCTTTTTCGATAGCTTGTTGTATCTCAAATTCAAAATCTTCTGTCTATTTAAGGAATATATTTTTCTGACTTAAATCCTTCTTGGAACTAGGTAGCCACCCAAAAATGACTTTTGCAGGTCCTTTCAATTCCTTTTGCCGAGAAAGATGCCTTGGCATTAAATGTCAATGGCTATTCTTCTTCTTGGAATAGAGGGAATATAAGGATATAATAAATAAGAAAGATATCCTTACTTGGCTGCCTGAATACGTCCAAGGAGAAATAAATATATCCGTTATTCTGCTGATTTGTGTTCAGAGAACTGGCATCCACTGAGAATATAAGTCTGAACATCAAAAAGCAATTTGTCGAGCGCTGGCTAGAATTCGTCGACCGTTGCTAGTCATTTGTCGAGCGCTTGCTTAGAATTTGTCGACCGCTGCTAGTCATTTGTCGAGCGCTGGCTTAGAATTTGTCGACCGCTGCTAGTCATTTGTCGAGCGCTGGTTTAGAATTTGTCGACCGCTGCTAGTCATTTGTCGAGCGCTGGCTTAGAATTTGTCGACCGCTGCTACTGTGAGTTTCTTTAGTCTGCTGGAAGCAATTTGTCGAACGAATCTGGTCATTCATCGAACACCACTTGCCATGTGTTGAGCTTGAATTTTCCTAAGTTCTGCTAATCTAATCAGCCTAAAACTTGACCCTAAGGCTATACATTGTGGTCAATACAGATCCTAATCAACATATAGTGATCCTAGCCCAAATCAGTAATAGGGTTGTTCCAACAATCTCCCCCTATTTGGGTTAGGATACTATTTGACAAATAATTGAATAGATACAGCAGAAAGTATAATCAACAGAGCAACAATGAAATGAAATATATCTGATAAATTAAAATAGATCATCAGATAAGATAAAAATAAATGCTCTGAGTTTAGAAACTTTACATTCATAACCAAGCAATTTATTTAAGACTTTTTGTCCTAAGAAGGTGGCTTGAATATGATTTTCCTGTTGGGGTCTTCTGATTTCTTTTTGCTGATAAACAAATCTTGAGCTCCAATGATTTTCTGTTCTTTGACATGAGGGATAAATGCTTCTGGGTGCATATCAATATATTCCTCAGCATTGAATGCTTTAACTGTTTTGTATTTTTCAAATTCTTTTCTTCTGTATTCTGACATGGTTGAGAAACTTGAGAAGTCTTTGCCTTCTGCTTTAGCCTTTTTAATCTGTGCAGATGCAATTGTTTCTCTCAGTCTTGCCATCTGACAGATTGTCTCTTCTTCTGGATCTGGACAGTAATAAATATCTTCTGAATCATTTTTGTCTTGAATAACCTTTTGAGGTACTCTATATCTGTGAAGAGATCCATCAGAAATGTGAAGTTTGTATTCTGAAGATATTTGAGAAGAAGAAAAGGTTTGACTTTCTTGAAAGATAGGTGCTGATTTCTTAGAGGAAGGAGCACTGGCTGATCCAGAGGCTTGAGAACCACTAGAACTACCAGGTCTCCCTGAATGTTGAGAGCTTGGCTTCTGAGAGGAAGATGATACACCTGTTGATCCTGCTGCACCAGCTGCTGGAGGAGGAGGAGGAGGATGATTGTGCTTGACTGGTTTGTCAGGGATGTAGCCAGTCTTCTTGAATTTCTTCCTCCTGTTGTTCTCATTTCTGGAGAGTTTCATCCAGTGAGGAGTTTTCTCATCAAGAGGAACATTATACAAAATGTACAAAGGAATGTCATTATTTGGATTTGGAGGCTTGGGAGCAGCCTTTGACTTAGCTATTCTTTTCTTTCTTTTCTTTGAAAGTGTATCATCAGAATCACTATTTTCATCATCATCATCATCAGAGTCAGAAGATGAGATTGGCTTACTGTATAAATCATCAATTCTCTTGATTGCTTCACGAGCCTTTAATCTTTCTTCTTCAGCTTTGTCAAACTCTGCATCTGCTTCTCTCCAGATTTCATCAAAGCTTGGCATTGGTTCTTCATTCCATACAGGAATTGGAGGTGAAGAAGTAATTTGTGAGGCTGTTGTATCATCAAGGAATTCTACAAGATCATCTTCATATTCTGCAGAGTGATCCTTTATTTGAATGTCTTGAACAGTGGATGAAGGAATAGAGGAGATGTATTTTTGTATGATATCAGAATGAGTCTTCTGAGGAAGGCAAATCAGAGCCTTTGATAGATCCTCTATGTATACCTTTGGTGATACCCTTGAAGTATATATGACATCAAATTTTGATAATAAACTATATAGATCACAGGATGGATGAATGCATATACTATTTATTTCTTCTATAACTTGTGTATCTGAATCAATTATATCTGTATCAAAAACTATAATTTCTGCATCTGTATCAAAAACTGTAATTTCTGTATCTTCTGGAGTTTCTTCTATTTCTGGAGCTTCTTCATAGGACATCTCCCCCTGCCTAGCTTCAGGGCAGACTGAATCTAGGCCCCTAGAAGAAGGGACAGCAGTGGAGGAGGGAAGAGAAGCTATCTTAGCAGATAGAGTAGAAATTGCCTGAAGAACTGGAGCAAGTTTTGCATCCAGGAGCTGGCTTATTTTAGGAAGGATATGATCAAAAACTTGATCAGCAATGGAGGAGAGGTTGAGGGATGGATAATCTGGTGGATGACTAGAGGATGGTTGTGAAGTGGATGAAGATGAGATTGGAGGAATGATATTGCTGAAATTGGTGGTATGTGTGGGAATGTCTAGATGGATTGGACTAGAAGAATGAATGGGTGAATGATATTCATTATGTATTGGAGATGGAGGTGTGGTAGGCAGTGGTTCTGAAGATAGAGGTGGAGGTGGAACAACATTGATGTGGGCAGTTGAGAGTGGAATATCATTGATGGGTGATATTGCAGTTGAAGGAGGGGATGAAGAATGAGAATGTGCAGGAGATTGTTGAGCAGGTGGAGAGAGGATATGAGAAGAAGGAGGAACTGAGGAAGGAGCTTCTAGAAGGGTAGAGGGAGTGACTTGATCAGTCCTTGTGTCCTCAGAAGTTTTCCTTTTTTTAGAGGCATCAGCTCCTGTATTCTTCTTGGGAATTACTCTATCCCATTTAGCAAAGAGTGCTGAGGTCAGCCTCCTGCTGGCATTTATTGTCACTTTTGGTAACACCAGAAGCTCTGAATGCCTTTCCTGCAGAAAAATCCCTATAACTCTTCCAAAGCAAACATTATCTTTAGAGTTTTTCTTTTTAATCAATTCAAAAAGAATTGATCCCCAGTTGACTTTCTTCTTCTCCATTAAGGCCACCATTAACAAAAATTGGTGCCTACTGATATAGTCATGCCCAGAAGTCTTGCTCAGCAAGACTTTTCCAACAATATTGGCTAAGAACTTGTAGTCCTGAGACAGGTTCTTTTTCAGAAGGTGGCTAGGGTTTCCAGTCAAATGGCCCATTTTGACTAAAGCTTCATCAAATTCATTTGAGCTTATGTCTAATTCATCTTCACCATTTTCAAAACCAAAGATTTCAGAAAGGATGATGGGAGAGAGAGAGACATGATGACCTGAGATTGTTCCGACAAGCTTTCATCGACTGGTTTTGCAGTGTAAACCCATTCTTTTATCTCTGCAACAGCTATCTTCTGCCTGGTGCTTAGAAGCTTCCTTAGCTGTTGTTCATCCAGCGTTTGAAGAATATCCTTGAAGATTTGGTCTGACTGTGCAAACGAGTCCATGTCAATGTCGAAACCTGCGTCAAACTTCATTAGGTGCAGAGAGGCCTGAGGAATCGCCATTGTTCCTGCAAAGAAAGTTGAAGATCAAGTGCAGAGGGGAACTGGAGGGAAAGATGATTTCTGTAGGCGCAAAGCTTAGAATAAGATAAAATAAGGCTTATATAGAAGGGTCGAAGAATGAGGGCGCATTCGTAAACCACTGTTCGACAAAACCTAATAAAATTAGAAGTCGAAAAGGCTTTATTTCTTTGTCTGAAAGCGTTCGACGAAAACATCTTTTTCGTCGACCGTTGTTCGACAAATGAAATTGCCTTAACTAACTCTGCGTTTAAGAGGTTTCAGAGACCACCGTTCGACAAATGATTCAAATTTATTGTTCTTCGTTCGACGAATTTGTGAGATAAATAGAAATACTTAATTTTTAGCAGATTGAGTCTCCATCTATCATTCCTAGTTGATTTATAAAGAAGATGTGCTTCTTTTCATCCAAGGGCTTGGTGAAAATATCAGCTCTTTACATATCAGTAGAAATGAATTGTAGGAAAATTTTGTTTTTATCCACATTGTCCCTGAGGAAGTGGTGCCTAATTTCTATAGGTTTAGTCCTACTATGGAGAACTGGATTTTGTGCTATAGATATTGCACTAGTGTTGTCACAAAATATAACTGAATTATTTAAGTTGACACCATAGCCTAGAAGCTGATTTTGTATCCACAATATCTGTGAGCAGCAACTGCCAGCAGCTAAGTATTCAACTTTAGCTGTTGATGTAGACACAGATGTTTGTTTCTTACAAAACCAAGACACAAGCCTATCACCAAGAAACTGACAAGTTCCTGATGTGCTTTTCCTATCTACCCTGCATCCAGCATAATCTGAGTCTGAGAATCCAGTTAATTCAAATTCAGATTCTGTTGGATACCAAAGTCCTAGATTAGGGCAACCCTTTAGATATCTTAAAATTCTTTTTAGACAAGTAAGATGAGATTCTTTGGGATTAACTTGAAACCTAGCACAAATGCATGTAGCAAACATTATGTCTGTCACACTGGCTGTTAAATAGAGTAGAGAGCCAACAATTGCCCTATACAGTTTCTGATTCATCAGTATTAATAACAGCATTAGAGGCCATGGGTGTCTTCATAGTAGAAGAATCAGACATTCCAAATCTTTTCACTAATTCCTTAGCATACTTAGATTGAGAGATGAAGATTCCTGATGGGGTTTGCTTCACTTGAAGACCAAGGAAGTATGATAATTCACCCATACTACTCATTTCAAATCTTGATTGCATTAGATTGGAAAATCTTTTGCACAAATTTGAATCAGTAGATCCAAAGATAATGTCATCTACATATATTTGAACTAGTAGAGTTTGACTTTTATGTACTTTGTAAAATAATGTTTTGTCTACCATGCCTCTACAGAAATTGTTTTCCAAGAGAAAGTTAGCTAAAGTCTCATACCATGCTCTGGGAGCTTGTTTGAGACCATAGAGAGCTTTATTAAGTTTAAATACATAGGAGGAATGAGTTGGAGAGATTAAACCTGGTGGTTGTTCCACATAGACTTCTTCTTTGATGTCTCCATTGAGAAAAGCACTTTTCACATCCATTTGATATACCTTAAACTTCTTGAATGCAGCAAAGGCCAAGAAAATCCTTATAGCTTCAAGCCTTGCAACAGGGGCAAATGTCTTATCATAATCTATGCCTTCTTCCTGTGAATATCCTTGAGCTACCAATCTTGCTTTATTTCTCACAATATTCCCTTGATCATCGAGCTTGTTCCTAAAGACCCACTTGGTGCCAATAACTGGATGGCCTTTTTGTCTTGGAACCAAATCCCAAACCTTATTTCTTTCAAACTGGTTGAGTTCCTCTTGCATTGCAAGGATCCAATTTGGATCTTGTTCTGCATCTTTTATGGTTTGAGGTTCAACTTGTGATAGAAAGCAAGTATGCATCTGATTTTGGTGTAGTTGATGCCTTGTTTGAACACCTGCTGTGATATCACCAATCACTTGTGAAATTGGATGATCTCTAACTGTGATGTGGTCAGTAGTTGGAGTTTGTTCAGCAGTAGTATCCACATTGGGAATTTGTTCAGCTATTACATCATGTGGAGGATGTTCTGTTGTTGCTTGATTCAGGTAATCAACAAGATCTGGATGATCTTCTTCTTCACTATCTTCAAGAGTTTGAGGTGATGGATGCAGTGAATCTCCTGTCTGTAGATTTAACCCTTTAAGCTCTTCACATAGAGCTGGTACCTGCAAAGTGTTCTTGGTAGAAGAGTTCTTCTCCTTGTAAAACATGTTAGTTTCATCAAAGGAAACATGCATAGACTCTTCTATTTTAAGAGAGGATTTGTTAAATACCCTATATGCTTTGCTAACTATTGAATATCCTAAGAAGATTCTTTCTTCAGATTTTGGTTCAAATTTTCTAAGATATTTCTTATCATTGTTATGAACAAAACATCTACATCCAAAAGTTCTAAAATAATCCACTTTGGGTTTCTTCCCTTTAAGCAATTCATAGGGAGTTTTACCCTTAAGTTTGTGTATCAAACTTCTATTCAGAACATAATTTGTTGTGCTGACAGCCTCAGCCCAAAAGGATATGGGCAAGTTAGCATCTGCAAGCAATGTTCTTGCTGATTCAATTAGAGTTCTATTCTTCCTTTCAACTACCCCATTTTGTTGAGGAGTTCTAGGAGCTGAGAAGCAATGCCTGATACCTTCCATATCACAGAATTCTTGCATGAGAAGAGACTCAAACTCAGTGCCATGATCACTTCTGATCAATGCAACTACAGTAGAGTACTCAATCTGTATGCTCTTAAGAAAGTCTGTAAGAACTTTAAAGTTATCTGATTTTTCTCTCAAAAAGAACACCCAAGTGAATCTAGAGAAGTCATCCACAATAACTAGAGTGTAAGACTTCCCCCCTAAGCTCTTTATTGCAATAGGTCCAAAAAGGTCCATATGTAGCAAGTATAAGATTCTAGGTGAATCACTTTTAGATAATGATTTACAGCTATTTTTGGTTTGCTTACCTAATTGACATGCCCTACAAAGACCTTCTTTCTTATATGATCCTGATGGTAAGCCTCTAACAAGATTATCCTTAGCTAATTTAGCAATGGTCCTAAGGTTTACATGTCCTAATCTTTTATGCCATAATTCACTAGATTTGCTTAGCTCATTAAATAAACAAATTTCTGATTTAGATGAGTTGAAATTTACTAAATATATATTTCCTTGTTTAATTCCTGATAGAACAATAACATTATCAGATGATTTAATGATGCATTCTGATTTATTAAATGTTACCTGATAACCTTCATCACATAACTGACTTACGCTGATGAGGTTGTGCTTTAGACCCTTGACATAGGTTACTTCCTTGAATGTCACTGTTCCAACTTTAATTTGACCATAGCCTTTGGTTTGTCCACAGTTGGAGTCTCCAAAGATCACCTTGGGTCCAAGTTTTACCTTGTAGTTGTTCAGGTTGGCCTTGTTCCCTGTCATATGCTTTGAGCATCCACTGTCCAAGTACCAATTTTGATTTAATCTTGGATAGCTGTGTACCTGCAAAGACAAAAACATAAACTAGTTGTTTTTGACCCAGACTACCTTGGGTACTTTTATGTTACCACAAAATTCAGAGATAAATGTCATTTCAGGCTGATCCTTGTAGCCTTGTGGATGATATCTCCTTGGAGGTATAGTCCACTCAGTAAAAGGATTTTTAGTATATTTAGGATTGGAATTCTTAGAGTTTTCTGTATAATGCTTGTTCGAGGAATTTGAATAAATTCGTCGATTATTGTTCATTTTATAACTATACTGAAAATCTGTTCTCAGTTTTCGTCGAGCCTCGTTCGACAGATTTGAATCCTTTTGTCGAGCTTCGTTCGACGAATTCTTCTGAATTCTTTTATCCTTAACAAACTTGCTTGAAATGTCTTTATTTCTTTCTGCAGCCTCTTTGCTTTTAGCAGAAATGAATTTTATGGGTGTGGAGAGGATGTTTCTCTTAATCAGAGATGGCTCACTTGATGAAGCACCCAAGCCCAGTTTGCTATTATTAAATCTAGCATTGACAGTGTTTGTGATGTCCATCAGTTTGATACTTCTCCCATTGAGGGATTCTTCAAACTCTTTGGCTTCAGATAACTTATTCTCAAGAGTAGTGATGTGTTCTCTGGAGCCAGCCAAATCTTTCTTAAGATTTGCATTATCTTCACTTATATTGTTCATTTCAACTAACTTAGTTCTGAGAGAGATTATTTCTTTCTCAGATTTTATTAAGTCTTGGCAAAGAATTTTGAAATCAGCTTTGAATTCAATAGAAGTGAAATCAAAGTTAGATAATACCTGATCAATATCATCTTCTATTTCTGATTCTGATTTCTCTTCATCAGAATTGTTGGTTGAGGCATTGATTGCCATCATGCAAAAACATTTTTCTTTTTCATCATCACTGGAGCTGATGATGATGCTGATTGTGACTCATTGTCTGAGTCATAAATAGCCATTAAGCATTGGCTGTTTTCTTTTGTTTCTTCTTATCAGAAGAACAAGATGAAGATTCTGATTCAGATTCTGTTTCACTCCAGGATGTTGCTACAAATCCTCTTCCCTTCTTTTTGTGAGAGTGGGAGGAAGATTTGCTGGAGCCCTTCTTTTCTTCCTTTTCTTTTCTTCTTTCCTTCTTGTCCTTCTTGTGTTGAATCTCTGGACATTCAGGAGCAATGTGTCCTGGTTTCCTGCAGCCAAAACATATAATTTCATTAGAGTGATTTTTATCATACCTTGGCTTGTCATGACTTCTGGATAGCTGTTTTCTGATGTCTTTCTTAGCCATCTTGTAGAATCTTTTGGTTAACAGACTCATAAACTCCTCTTTGTCAGGAGCTTTTCCTTTATCCTCTGCAGCCTTGAAGGCTATGCTTCTTTCCTTCTTGGGTGCTGGGGATGAAGTAGATTCTTCAGCTTCCCTAGTTTTGACGAGCTGCTCATAAGACTTGAGCTTGCCCAACAGAGCTTCAGTGGTGATCTCATTGAGACTTCTGGCTTCTTTGATTGGCCAGATTTTGGAGTCCCATGTGCTGGGGAAGCACATAAGAATTTTGTCATTAATCTCTGTGAGTGAGATCACTTTGTCCAGAGAATTCAGCTCATTTATTATGAGGCTGGGCCTATTGTACATATCAGCAACATTTTCTGATTCTCCCTTCTTGAAGTTCTCATATTGAGAGATCATGTGAGATCTTCTATCTTTTCTTTCATCTGCTGAGCCTGCCACCATGTTGTTGAGAGATTCCCAAATTTCTTTTGCTGAGGTGCACTCAACAACCTTCTGAAATATGTCATCTGACATAGTTAGGGCCAGAATATTCATGGCCTTTGCATATGCATTTCTCTGCTTCTTCTGAGCTTCAGTCCACTCAGGAGGTGGAACAGCAGTGTTGTCTGTTGTTGCTGCAGTACTAGATGATGTTGTAGGTGTTGGAGGCCCTGTAAGAATAACATTAAAAATCTCCTCACCAATGGAGTTCATATAAAGCCTAATCCTTGCTTTCCATAGTGCAAACTTATTGAGATTGCACATAAGGGGTCTTGTGCTGGAATACTCCTTGTTTTGTGCCATGAGTTTTAAATAAGATAAAATTCTAGAGAAGGAAACTCTTAGAAAAATTAAGATCTGGTTGATCTTTGTGATTCAGGTGTTAGCCTGTAAAGAATCAACACCCCTTTGATACCAATTGAAAGTGGAGGTCAGGTCTTAAGTTACTCTAGAGGGGGGTGAATAGAGTATTAAAACTTTTTTGTTTTGTTTTATAGCGGAATTTAAATACTGTGTAAATATATATGTAATCAGTGAGAGTGAAAGTTAGAGACAGGAGTAATGAAAAGCACACAGCACAAGCACACAGAAAATAAACAAGCATAGAAGACACAAGGAGCTATAATAGTTCCCCAATAAATCTGGGTACATCTACTCTTCTACCACCCTTGGTAGGAATCCACTAGGAGGGTTGATAAGGTGCCCAGGCACCAAGGGGTTTTTGATAAGGTGTCCACACACCAATAAGCTTTTGATAAGGTGCTTAAAAACCATACAGGGATTTTTTGATAAGGTGTCTTGCCACCACTGGGTAAACTTTTTAAGGGAGTATTAACCCTGCACAGGATGAGATAAAAGGTATAGAGTGTTCTTCTCTGTCAATGATCTGAGAGAAGACAAAAGGTGTTGAAGCTGAAAGCTCCCCCTGTCTGTTGAGAGTTGATGACAACTTTGAGGACAGAGCTTTCCCAAACAAAAGTCTTTGTAGCTGATTATTTGGAAGAGGTTAATCTTCAGATTGTTGTTGCTCTTGAAAGACTTTGTTTTACAGCAGATCTGAGAGATTGAATCTTGTTCTCAGATTAAAGAGGATGCTTCTTTGCTGAGGAAGAATGCTTCAGAAAAATATATTTTTCTTCTTCTTCTTAAACTGCTTCTGTTCTCTCTTTCTCAAAAAGAATACTTGATCTCTATATCTTTTTCGATAGCTTGTTGTATCTCAAATTCAAAATCTTCTGTCTATTTAAGGAATATATTTTTCTGACTTAAATCCTTCTTGGAACTAGGTAGCCACCCAAAAACGACTTTGGAAGGTCCTTTCAATTCCTTTTGCCGAGAAAGATGCCTTGGCATTAAATGTCAACGGCTATTCTTCTTCTTGGAATAGAGGGAATATAAGGATATAATAAATAAGAAAGATATCCTTACTTGGCTGCCTGAATATGTCCAAGGAGAAATAAATATATCCGTTATTCTGCTGATTTGTGTTCAGAGAACTGACATCCACTGAGAATATAAGTCTGAACATCAGAAAGCAATTTGTCGAGCGCTGGCTAGAATTTGTCGACCGCTGCTAGTCATTTGTCGAGCGCTGGCTTAGAATTTGTCGACCGCTGCTAGTCATTTGTCGAATGCTGGCATAGAATTTGTCGACCGCTGCTAGTCATTTATCGAGCGTTGGCTTAGAATTTGTCGACCACTGCTAGTCATTTGTCGAGCGCTGGCTTAGAATTTGTCGACCGCTGCTACTATGAGTTTCTTCAGTCTGCTGGAAGCAATTTGTCGAACGAATCTGGTCATTCATAGAACACCACTTGCCATGTGTTGAGCTTGAATTTTCCTAAGTTCTGCTAATCTAATCAGCCTAAAACTTGACCTTAAGGCTATACATTGGGGTCAATACAGATCCTAATCAACATATAGTGATCTTAGCCCAAATCATTAATACGGTTGTTCCAACAGTCTATCTAGTAGAGGGACCCAACAGGGCATTATCAAAACATAAATTGACCTCCCGGGGTTCTCACTCTCTAGAGCAAAAGAGCCGGTCTCCAAGTTGGCAAAACTGGCACGCCCAGCAACATAAGTAACCATGTACATGCTTGTGGAAGTATGAAAATATATTTCTCTTGGGAAGATTACCCGCATCCCAGGTTGTTTCAGAATTTCAGATGCTCGTGTGCGTCTAAAGGGTTCCCCTGTTATCCCTTCTCAATTCATTATACGAATATTCATGCACTTGTCTTCAACAAGGCTTACCAAGCACACCGGGTATACAATTATCACAACTCTCACGAGGGCTAACCATGTTCTTTGGGGAGGGGATGCACGCGATAATCTTAACACAAAAGTTTTCTTACTTTCTATGAGCTTTTCTAGATTTGTCAAAAGATTACTTCAAATCTAACTTATTGGAAGAATCAATGTTTTCAACTTATTTCTTGTATGATCACATGGTTTTACTTTATAGAGATCACACTAATCAATGTTACGTCAAACCGATTAACATCTTATTATGCCCTTAACTCGGCTCTGATCATTAGATTCATTCGTGTCATTACAATCATTAATTTTGTACTTGACATTAAGACACGGTCGAGTTATTTAGGGAATTTAGTATTATTAATACCAAAATCTCCTTTTGAAATTATTATAATCTCTCAACATAATATGAGTGAAAGCCTACTAAAGAGAAAGAGCCGGTTTTTCCAAAAGGGTCGACGGTGGAGTTAGGCGCTGCTTCGCTCTGCTGGATGCGTCGAGGTTATGCCCAAAAACACGGGAAATCGAAAAAAATCTCATTTGAGATTTCACCTCACGAGGGCAGCAAGCAAGCCAATCAAGAGTAGACCAAGCCAACGCTCGGCGCTCGCGTGGAAAATTGGATCCTCGAGAACTAGCAGCTACTGTTGGAAGATGTCGATATGAGTCATAAAGATTTGTATGACTAAAACTTAATTTTAAAATGTGAGTAATTTTGAAAATATCTACATATATTTGTCAAAATGTTGTCAAAGTTTTCTTTTAAGGTCCACCATCGCTCCCGCTGTAGTGGTTTGACCTGAACCACACTACAATAAATCATGGATCGAGCAATGTTTTTGTGATCACTATTGGTAAAAAAAGATCAGTTGCGCTCTGATCATTGTAAGACCCCCTCCCAGTATTGGAGGTCCAACCGGGGATCTTAACGCACACCAACGCCTATGTATAATGTCAGACTAACTCACGAAGGGTGAAGGCACATCCTTCTCCATCCCTCTCTGAATACCCCGTTGTCACACATCGAGGGTGATGTTAAGCGAATATCACTAGACACCAACAGAGTAGGGAAACATTTTTCTAGCAGAAGGCATCCTTAACAAGTGCACTTCATATCAATTAGCGGAAGACATAGTTTTACTAGCGGAAGACTAACTATCACAGAAACCCAATACTCAAGACTTGTATGAGTAGCATCAATATCCATGCCGCATTATTCTAGGACTTTATCATCAATGTATTGAAGCATATATATATAAGAAGACGCGTCTTAATGAATTTATACCTGAGGCAGCCTGCTCAATGGATTCCTCATCTCTTGTGCGCTATCCTTCACTCACATATGTCACCGGAGCTCATAACGAGATATTAGAACAATGAATAGAATCAAATCCCTATTAGCATCAAGTGCAGTAAAGTATTTGTAAGGGAGGGAACAACTGGAATTCTATTGGGTCATAGTAGTCTTCTCATGACCACCACCTACGTACTCTGTATCAACTTGCATACAGTCTCAGACCCATGTAGTTCTATTAGTTTCACATTGGTTGTCCTTCTAGACCATTCTTCATGCGGGTTGCCTTAGAGCATAACTCGTCAGCCATCCGATAATTCCCCCTTGGCATAACTCTCGAAGGCATATTTCTCGTGGCACATTTAATTCATGTGGGAATTATTTCTCAAAGGCATGTTTCTTGAAGGCACTTTTAATTCATGTGAGAATTATTTCTCGACATTTTATTTTTATTGGAAAAAGAAAAAAATTAATTTAATAAAAATCTAATTTCTTGGAAAGGGCGCTTTGGGCTTGAACTCCCATCACAGCTCCTAGTACCTTGCGAACCCTTCACCGGGTAGCCCTCGGGAAGTCCAAGAAATAATATTTATAAAACTAATAATAATAATAAATACGCCTAGCCTTGTTGTTTTTATTTTTCTAGAAATTTAGTTTAAGGTCTGATTATAAGTATTCCTACATTTTTGATTTAGCTAATATTTTGTTTTATCAGTAGTTGATATGAGCGCAACAGAACTTATTTTGTTCTGATCTGAGGTCATTTAGAGAAAATGACCATTTTGAGTATCATTGCACGTCAGACGACGCCGAGTTAGTATATTGAGCATACATGCTCCAAATTGACTTTCGTTAGTTTCATTAGACTCATATAGTCAATACGAGTGCAACGAAACTCATTTCGTTCCGATCCAAGGTCATTTAAAGAAAATGACCATTTTGAGTATCGTTGTGCATCACGACGATGCCGAATTAGTATATTTAGAATAGTTGCTCTTGTTGGAACATGGTCTTCCGCATCTCCTAGGTTTGAGAATAACAAATCCTATGTGTATTTGATCTTGTGTGTTCAAGTGTGCAGGTTTACATAGTCCATATGACTCAAGGAGCACTCATGATGACTGCCCCCAAAATTGAGGCCAAAATTCGAACGAGCTCACTATCGCCGGCGGTAGCGATAACGCCCGGCGATAGCGTTGATTAGCGCATTTCCGGCATCATTTTTAGAAGGAGCTAGCGCCAGGCGGTAGCAGATAGCGCTGGCGGTAGCATGGCGCATATGAGGCATAGAGCAAAATGTTGCCTCGGATTGAAGATCCTCCCACGCAAATTGTTTCTTAATCCGGGCTAGCGCCGGCGGTAGCGCTGAGGCTATAAAATGAATGCTTTGGCTCCGAATTCATAATCCTCCCTCCAATCCCAAACTCCAGAGCTTCGTGTCACAGCAGAGAGAGGAAGATTCAGAGCGATACTCCCACAATTCCGTAAAGCCTTAAGGAGATCCGTGGAGAAGATTTCAACACGCGTCATCATCGTGACGAAAGGCCGCATTGACTACGATCATACTCTGCGGGCCTTCGTCCACTTCTCCAAGAGATCCACATAGAGGGAGTTTTTATATTATTGTCTTTTCATTTCATATTTTTTCTGTAAACGGTAGTGAAATCGCCTCGTGTTGGCGACTAGGTCTGGGGTAGGACTTAGGGCTGAAAATCGCCTCGTGTTGGCGACTAGATCTAGGCTAGGTCTAGGGGGTGCTCGAGGCCTTTCTGGGGATAGATTGGCTAGAGCGACTTGAGGCCGTATCTGGGGAGAGATAGGCTAAAGCCAACCGGTTCGTGGGGATACGAGTCGGTATAGAAAACAAAAAGGATTTTTATTAGTCGCCTCCGATTTCTAGCGTCACAGGAATCAAGTTTTGTAAAACATTATTTGATATTAATAAAGCATGTCTATTCATTATTGTTTTACTTGATTTCTCATTGTATTAATCTTGCAATATTTCAAAGTTATTAAATATAATCTTAAGTTTTTGAAAACCCTTATTCACCCCCCCCCCCCCCCCTCTAAGGGCGCCGACCGATCCAACAAGTGGTATCAGAGGCAGGTTATTCCAAATCGGCTTAACAACCGGGAATAATGGCGTCTCATGATCTCGCTTCTACTAGTGGGGTAAATTTTTATGAAGAAGAAAAATCTCCTAAACCACCTTTATTCGAAGGGAAAAATTATAAAAGGTGGAAATTATTAATGGAAAAATTTATTAAAGCTTTAGACATCGAAGTATGGAACTTAGCAATTATAAGGCGTGCGGATGAATCGAATAACAAAGAACGTCAGCTAAATTCCAAAGCCAAACACTATTTATTTTGTGCACTATCTAATGAAATCTTCAAATTCATATATTGCTTTTCTAGTGCATACAAAATATGGCGCTTTCTTGAAGAAATGTATGATCTTCCTCTCGCAGGTGTGGAACAAACACAGGAGGAAAAGAACGTACAAGCATCCATAATCATCCAAGAAGATCTCTCTCGGAGCGAAGCCATGGAGAATATTGAAATAGAAAAGGAGAACAATACACCAAGGGAAAGGGAAGATATAGATCCATCTATAATGGAGGAAGAACTAAAAGATGATGAAGGAATTTCATGTTCACAATCTGCCTCCTCCAATAGCGCTGTAAGGAAGACTAAATCTTCTTCTTGTGTGATAACTTCCATTTCTAGTTTCAATATACTAAAAACTGCTAAACGTAAGATCAAGAAATTGAAAATCACTATTAAAAATTTACATTTAGAAAATAAGCGATTAAAAGCTAATGTTAATTTAGAATCAAATTGTGATGTGTTTTCACCATCTTGTCCTTTACTTGAAAACACAAAACCTTGTTTTGATTGTGATATTATTAAGTAAAGACTTAAGGAACTTGAAAAAGAAATTATTTTTATAAGAGAACAAAATGAAAAATTATGTTTAGAAAATTCATCTTTAAAAAGTAATTGTGCTAAGTGTAAGGACTATGAAATTGAAATAAAAGAGATGGATGAAACATTCGATGAGTATAGGGATAAATATGAAAAACATATTGACTCAATTGTTACCACTCTTAAAAATAGCACAATAAATTATAATAAAGCTAAACATAATTTAAAAATCAAGAATGATGAACTAAAATCAAAAATCAACTTGCTTAAGGAAACCATTAAGAAAAACACTCAAAACATTCATTCACAATCTCAAGGTATATCTAAAAGTAAGTTGAATATAATTTCTCAAAATGATGATAAATCCAACAAAGGAAATAAAGAATATCAAATGCTTGAAAATAAAATTCCAAATCATTATCATTTACAAAATAACCACTCTCCTAACATAAACTTAAAGATAAACAAATTTCCTATAAAAAATGTTTTGCAAAATCATCATGGAAATTTGATAAATAAGAATAATATTAAACCAATGTTTGAATGGCGGCCAAAAGTTAAAGATGAAACACAAACTCAAATCAAAAGGGCCCATTCAAACATATCTCCCCAAAAGAAAACACGATGTATTTGGGTACCCAAAGGAACCGTCACTCCCGGTCCTCTTTGGATACCTAAATCTCTTATTCATTAGTATCCCATCATTTGCATGAAGTAGAAATCAATTAAAATGAAATACACAAATTTCTACTTCATGATGTGCCTTAATGTCTTTTCTATTTTTTTCTTTTTGTTTTTCTTTTGAACTATCATGTCATGGTCATCCTATATAATTTTTGAAAATATGATCTTATCTCTTAAAAGCTCAATAATGTTTATAAAATCAAATTGATCAAAATTCCAAATCATATTTTATTTTGATGACCTATCTTTTTTTATTATATTCAATACTTCTAAATATCTTATATTATCCATATGAATCAAACTATAAATTTGCTATAAGATATTTCAAATTAAATCATGTTATTTGGCTATTAAGATTCTTAGCCTTCACC
This sequence comes from Dactylorhiza incarnata, assembly GCA_033032865.1. NCBI lineage: Eukaryota > Viridiplantae > Streptophyta > Magnoliopsida > Asparagales > Orchidaceae > Dactylorhiza > Dactylorhiza incarnata. The sequence goes on from JAWHQI010000290.1 coordinate 1,469,617, forward strand.
AACAAGTGGTTTAGTGAAATAACTTGATCTAAAAGAAAATTCAAGATTTAAATAAAAGCTAAACTTTCAATATGGGTGTCATTGTTCACAACAAAAATTATATTGTGTTCTCTCCTTGATATCAAACATGATCTAAATCATCACTATTGTTCACCTATCAAAAAATCACATATAAATATTCAAAATTCTTAATTAAAGGAAAATCACTAAAATGTATTGAAAGAAGATATCTTCATAATGAATATTGAATTCACAAACACCACCATGATCTAGTGATATCCTTTGCTAAACATCTCTAAAATCATAATTCATATCAAGAATCATCTATAAACAACTATCACAAATTATATGATAACAATTGACTTTATAATGGTTGGTGTTATGGTGTATTATGTGTGTATTGTAATATATATTTCTAGTTTAGACCTTTGAATCATTTTGATATCAAATCAAATAGAATTATCACTCCATTCTAGGTCTCTAAGTTGAAACACAATCATACTTTGGCATAACATTATTCTCAAATTTATCATTTTAACCTAAAGAATATTTATATCTATGTTAGGGCATATCCATGTTACTATTTGTGTGAACATTACTCCTTGTTCACCGAAACCATGCATATTTGATTTGTTCAAACATGATATCTTGGCTTTTCATTTCCTATAAGCACAAGTCTTTAGAAAAGTCAAAATGAAAACATAACTAAATATATCTCGTGCAATGATTATTTTGTCAAGTCATATAAGAAAACGCTATCATTTCATGCAATTTGGACCATACAAAACATCTCCTAAAAATTTGCAACTTCAGCATGGAACTACTAATGGGACACCTAATCCAGTTCAAGCATCAAAATTTTCAAAACCCTAAAAAATCACTTACTGTTTCCCGCGCTAGCGCCGGCGCTAGCGTCGAGGTTCATTTTTCTGTATTTTTTAAATTTCTAAAAATCCCTTAAAATATATAAATCTATATTTTCTACTTAGTTTTGCACTTCTGTGTATCTTTATTTTTTGAAAAATCAAATACAAAAATACAAAAACCAAATTACAAAAAAATATGTTTTGTTTTTTCGCTTGTGTTGTTTCCTTTGTTTACAGTTCATCTTTATGCAAAAATCAAATATAAAAATTACAAAAGCAAAAATTACAAAAATATGCTTTTTTATTCTTTTGAACTTGACTTTTTACATGTATCTTGCGAAAGGGTGATTTGGGCTATCATCCCATCATATCACCTAGTACCGGGCGAACCTCTCACAAGGTAGTCCTCGGGAAGTCCAAGATCAATTTTTTATGAGTTCAAACTTTAAGTAAAAATTATTCTTCAAAAATATCAAAAATATTGTATGGACTTCATTGAAAATCAAGCATGATATAATCTATTATTTAGAACTTCTATAATGTTGCAATTTATCTTTTCAAACTACTTTGAACATTGCTTTCATCATGCTTTGATACATCTATTAATATGTGCATCAATTATATTGTAAAAGTTGTGTAGAACTATGCGTAGCATGCCTCTAAGTATGAGTAAATGTTTTATGTTTGATAATGATCTTTATTCACTCACTTATTTTTGGCATTGTCTACATTTGTGTTTAAATCTAAGAATGCTTGCGTATGTGTTGTATTAGTACAATGAATTAAAATTGCACAAGTATTTTACCTACACTCCTTTATTTGCACTTTTAAAAATTAAGAAAATTGGTTATCTTTCTCATAAATTATATTGGTTTGCAAAACAAGTGTATTCGGAGAACTTTGCACAAAACAAAAATCATGAAATAATTTGACAAAGTTAACTCCACCAAGCACTACTTGAACCTCCTGATAAGTCTTAATAAGCGTTGTGAGGTTGAGCACCTTGGAAAGAATAGTAAAGTATCTTGTGCAAACCATTACTTTCTTTCAAAATAAAAACCACTTATTCTTAAGTACACCGGATCATAATAAAAAATCAATATTGAAGAATAAAATTATGTGATCCCCCAAGCACTACTTTGCACCCTGATAAGTCTTAATGAGCATTGTGTGTGCAAAGCACCTTGGTAGTTGTACATTTTTTTGTGTGCATTAAAGTGTGTGGAAGTAATCTTATTTGTGTTTTATTGTGCTTTTACTTTACATATTACTTGTATTTTTGATTAAAACATGTGTTTACTCTACTCAAAAATACACTTATGTGCACATCATTATCTTACATAACACTTCTTCTCATGAGTATTGGATCCTAATGTTAATTCGATGCTACTCTTTATTTATGAAATGCACTAGATAACCTATCATGCTTTCTACAATGTTTGGTTTGTTTTGAAATTGTGAATTGAAATAACATTGTAGTAATCTCTTTGTGATAACATTATTTCATGCTTGGTTATTTTTGTCAACCACAAAATATTTTCATTGAAACATAATTTACATAAACATCTTCTTTTTGAAATTACACTTATATATCTTTGTATGGATTATCCTTGATTACAATAAGATGTTTTTTGTATTCCTATAAGACTTCCGCATCATAACCATATAATTGTTTTACCTTGCACTTTCATGCTTATTTAAAATCTTTCATCTTGTGTGCACCATCACTTGAATCTTCAAATTCCTTTCTTGCAACAAGTGGTAGACTTGCTTGGTAAACTTTATATTGGTTGATTTTTTTTGCATATAACTCTGATCTATTTCTATTCTAAACAAGTGAAATATTGCTTATAAAAACATCTCTTTTTAACTCTTATTTAGTATTTCTATTCTAAATATTGATGTTTCTTTTTTAAAATCTTCCGAAATGATCAAACTCTAATTTATTCTTGAATTTCAATATAGCTAAGTGTATTTTATTTTCAAATAAAAATCCAAATACTATGAATTTTCCCATTAGATTTAAATGCTTAATGTTTCCAATAACTATTATCCGTGACTTCATTTCTCACCATAGCGGGGGCGTAGGGTTGTAGACATTAGATAACCTTATCTCTAGTCATGTCTTGTCCTTAACCGGGGAGGGTTCCAGTGGGGCCTTGCGAGGCACTGGGGGGAAAGAGTGCTAGGTTAAGTTTTTTGTCTAGTGTTTGCATATGGGATTAACACCCCAACCTACGGCATGTTTGCAGCTCTTCATGCCCATCCGTCGCTTAGTACGGGGCTAGGGTGTTGACATATTATCTGGGTAGATTGGTTACTTGGAAATCATGATTTTTTTTAGGCTTAAAACTCTTATTTAAAGGGAAAATCATTATTTTTTGCTAAACTCTGATTTATAAAAGGGGGAGAACTACAAACAAAAGGGATAAAATAAGTCATAACTCTGATCATTTTCAATGAAAGACAAGTCTAAAACTCCTTATCATTTCCTTAAAAAGCTCGATCATGCATTCTCTTGTATTTACACATTTTGAGTGCTTTGTTTCCCTACCCACTTTTGCTAATAACAAAGGGGGAGAACTAACATGATAAAATGCAAAAGGGGGAGAACTAACATGATAAATGTAACCCGCTATCATACACCACATGACAAATTCAGATGATAGCTTACATATTAAGGGAGCACTCACTTAGGGGGAGCATGTATTTAGGGGGAGCAATTCTAAATGCTAAAATCAATAATTATCCTAAAGTCATCACTCTCTCACACATACACAAGTATAGTCTCATCATGCTTATTTATTAATGCCTTTTTTATCATTAATGGATTTGTTATTATCAAAAGGGGGAGTTTGTTGGAACATGGTCTTCCGCATCTCCTAGGTTTGAGAATAACAAATTCTATGTGTATTTGATCTTGTGTGTTCAAGTGTGCAGGTTTACATAGTCCATATGACTCAAGGAGCACTCATGATGACTGCCCCAAAAATTGAGGCCAAAATTCGAACGAGCTCACTATCGCCGGCGGTAGCAATAATGCTCGGCGATAGCGTTGATTAGCGCATTTCCGACATCATTTTTAGAAGGAGCTAGCGCCAGGCGGTAGCAGATAGCGCTGGCGGTAGCATGGCGCATATGAGGCATAGAGCAAAATGTTGCCTCGGATTGAAGATCCTCCCGCGCAAATTGTTTCTTAATCCGGGCTAGCGCCGGCGGTAGCGCTGAGGCTATAAAATGAATGCTTTGGCTCCGAATTCATAATCCTCCCTCCAATCCCAAACTCCAGAGCTTCGTGTCACAGCAGAGAGAGGAAAATTCAGAGCGATACTCCCACAATTCCATAAAGCCTTAAGGAGATCCGTGGAGAAGATTTCAACACGCGTCATCATCGTGACGAAAGGCCGCATCGACTACGATCACACTCTGCGGGCCTTCATCCACTTCTCCAAGAGATCCACATAGAGGGAGTTTTTATATTATTGTCTTTTCATTTCATATTTTTTCTGTAAACGGTAGTGAAATCGCCTCGTGTTGGCGACTAGGTCTGGGGTAGGACTTAGGGCTGAAAATCGCCTCGTGTTGGCGACTAGATCTAGGCTAGGTCTAGGGGGTGCTCGAGGCCTTTCTGGGGATAGATTGGCTAGAGCGGCTTGAGGTCGTATCTGGGGAGAGATCGGCTAAAGCCAACCGGTTCGTGGGGATACGAGTCGGTATAGAAAACAAAAAAGATTTTTATTAGTCGCCTCCGATTTCTAGCGTCACAGGAATCAAGTTTTGTAAAACATTATTTGATATTAATAAAACATGTCTATTCATTATTGTTTTACTTGATTTCTCATTGTATTAATCTTGCAATATTTCAAAGTTATTAAATATAATCTTAAGTTTTTGAAAACCCTTATTCACCCCCCCTCTAAGGGCGCCGACCGATCCAACAGCTCTGAATCAACTTCCTTCAGTTGCATCAGACTCATATATTCTATATGAGTGCAACAGAACTCGTTTCGTTCCAATTCGAGGTCATTTAGAGAAAATGACCGTTTTAAGTATCGTTGTGCTTCACAATAATTCCGAGTTAGAATATTAAGAATACGTACTCTGAATTGACTTCCATCAGTTGCATTAGACTCGTGTAGTCAATACGAGTGCAACGGAATTCGTTTCATCCCAATTTGAGGTCATTCAGTGAAGATTGTTGTTTTGAGTGGAATTGCGCATCGTCTCAACAACGAAATGTCATTCTGAGCAAATGAACTCGGAATTGACCTCAGTCAGTTGCATTGGAATCGTATGGTCAATAAGAGAGTATTTAAATTTGTTACACTCAATTCTGATGTCTTTTGGTCAACTAGTTACGCTCAATTCTGAAATTTTCATTATTTGTAGACCCTTTGACTTCTGGAGCTCCTAGCGAGCCTCTGGCCGTCCCTCCCTTGCGATCAAGTCCAATAGTCACACTGGGAGCTCAGCCGGGGGTGCGAGTTAGTCGATCCATATGGATCCACCATGGCTCATCATCGACATCAGTGGGCAAGAGGCCTCCTACGGATGGGTCCTCGCGGCCTCCTATGAGTGATCAAGGGGGCTCTTTGGCGAGCAGTCTACCTCCTCTGCCTTCGGTTACTTCCAAGCCCGCTTAAGTGAACACTTCGCAGTTGCCCGCAAGCGACCTTCCGTTGTCGCATCCCTTGTCGCCATCAGTCAACGCTCCTTCTGGCATCCCCCCTTCCTCCGTGTCTACCCTCTTGGTTCATCCGGGGGGGATCATCGTGTCGTGTGGGAAACGGGGGACCTTCGGGTTTCTTTGCCCTGAGAGGGGGTGGTCGTCCACTGGATGGTCTATAAGACACCATTTTTTTTCGCTACAAAATCGAGTCTTATGCCCAGAACCACCGCTTTGCGGTGACACCAATACACTGGAAGGTCGCCATTACAAAGCGTCGATCCTGCCGGCCATATCGATCACAGAAGAAGAAAAGAATAAACGAACAAATAGAAGTTCAAGTTCACAAATCACATGTTATATATATAAATGTCCACATGATATAACGGAAATAACAAAGGTTACAATAATAAAGAGCTCGTGCCCTGTACATCATATCCTCATTACAAGGTCGCTCGCGGAAGCAAACTTCTAATCACTCACTGATCCTAAAACTGGTGCTCCTGTAATAGACTGGCCCGCCTCCATCTTCATCGGCCTCTAATGCTGCTGCGTCTCTTCGATCCCCTAAAATGATATGGTCCACTGACCGTTAGTCAAAAATACTAAGCCTTATGTTCCCCACCCCTCCCACAATGGCTCCTAGGCACCGTGCGGGAGAATGAAGTGGAGGACAGCAAGGGGTATAAAACAAAGCAGATGATGACGGATCTTGTCTATAGGAAATGTCTACAACCACACATGTGTATATAAATAATTGAAGCAGTAATAGAGCATGGTAAAGAGCAAGTAAAGAACAGTAAGTAAAAATAAGTACACAATAGAAATGTAACCATTGATTTATAGGAATGCCCATACAAACCTATAGACCAAGAGGTCGTTTAGCATGGCCTATCGTATACAAAGTCCCATAACCAATTTATACGATAGGGGTAGGGGTTGAAATGCAATGCTTATGACATGACATGCAGAGTTATGCAGTTTAATGATATGTTCATACAAGTGCAACTCACACACTTCGACTCAATGCGCACATACCTTTAGTTCCCCCCTTTTGGAGCTAGCAAGACTCCCAGGATACTCCTGTAGTGGCAAATGGAAGTGGTGGGTTGGGCCTCGCCCACCTCTAGGTTGGTATTCACACTACCTAACCTAGACCTATCGTACACCTCAACGCAAATCCACGGAGCATCTGCGTACTCTTACTGGCTGGACCACCAGACTTTCAGGGTTAAGTGCAAATTCCACACTTGCCGAGTCAACGTATTTACGTCGGTGTGAATGACCGTCCAATACCGAAGACCCACCACCTTTATGCACATGCAAACATGTTTACCATCTATCTTCGAGCCATAAGCTCCCCGGGCTAACCCGTTCATCTCAGTAACCTTCCGGGCCACTTGCTCGCCGAACTAACCCGTCCGTACCAACAACCACCGAGCTTATCGCTCATAAGACCAAGCTAACTAACCTCCCATAACCATGGGGTGTGGGTGTGCGTATTATTAAGTAAATCTTTTACAACATCTTACTCCTACAATTTATGGTTAATCTTGGACTTCCCGAGGTCTATCCTGTGAGGGGATCGCAGCGGTACTAGGAGCTATGATGGGCTGAACCCCAAAGATTCCTTTCACAAGACACTTAATATGGTTGGTAACTACCCATAAGCATAGCCCCCTTACCATTTCACTTGAATTATCCCTAGGTGGTTTATGACTCTGCAGGGGAAAGACGATTAATCGTTAATCCCGAGCACAAGCTTACCCTTAACCCGCCAAGTATACTCACATAAACTTCTTTTTGGTGACCTTCAAGCTCTTCAATCAGTCTAGATACACCAACTACCTTCTATTCCCACCTAATGATCTGCATGCTACTTAAATCTTACAATTTTACTATACACAGACCAAATGAGTTATGTGAGTTGCATGTGAAGAGGTACTCCAAATATTCTTCCAACTGACTCAAGATTATTATTGGGAGTCTACCATGATATTCTAAGACTAAATCCAGATGATCATATTTTTCCTTAATTATTTGGCATTTATTATAATTTCTCCAACATTGGCCAAACATGAAATTGAATATGAAGTGTATTATCTTCTTATTTTATGGCCCCCATAAAATTATGGAAAATCTATGATGTCAAAATAATAGTAAATATAGAATATCACAATTTTGCAATAAGATGTTGGCATATAATTATAATATTGAATAAATACCTCAAATTAGAAATTAAAGAAGGAACCACCAAAAATACTTATCCAAAAATTATGGGAAAATTTCCAGACCTTTATATTGATCAGAAAGGTCTACTGACTAAATTTCAGAATTTATCAAAACTAATTAGTCATAAATAAATATTTCAAGTAAACCTATACTAAGGAAAATTATGAAATAACCTACTGATAAATAACTCAAAAAATTATACAAAAATTCACAGAGCTTTCTAATGCCCTAAAATGTCCTACCACCACGTCTCACAATTTTCCAGATAATATTTGGCCCTCATTTATTTATCATAACCTTAAGACGAAATAGATGACCTGTGAATGGAGTACTAATTAAATCAATTCTAAAATTACACAAAAATTACCAGAAGTCTATATCATGATTGTATGTAATCTACCAAACTTCCATCAACATCCAAGATAATTTGAGCATGTAAATTTCTTTTAAAAAAAGGTTCCCTAAAAAGGTTATAACCTTAATCAGAGAGGATAAGTGTTCCTAAAATTCTCATAAAATTTCCTAGGGCATATTTACACCCTATGAACTTATCTACCAAGTTCCATAACCATTCAAGGACATATGCCCCTATGTCCTTCACAAGGCTTAAAGTGCAACCCTAAGGTTTGAACTAGAGTCCTAGGGCATATCCACCCCACATCACCCCAAATTACTCCTGGGGTGTCTTATGTGATCCTAAACCAGTGGCCAAAGTTTCGCATTACTTTGATGAGATTTGACCACCTAATTCCATCATGTGCACTTTTGACCTAGTTTGATCAAAACTTGGGTTAATTAATTACCCAACCGAATTAGTCCCAATTGGGATGAAATTTTTACCAGGGTCATATAATAACTATAAGAGACACCCACCAAAATTTGGAGGTCATTAGACCCTATAATTAAGTAATATATGGATTATTAAATTTTTACAAAAACCTTAGAAAAATGTTATCTAAAAATTCCCATCTTTGGATATGTTAAGGGTGGAGGTACAAATAGCCTATGTTTCACTTTTCAAGTCAATATCATTTTAGTGGTTGTCCTACTCTAGGGACCAGTCCCACCAAAATGGCTCTACAGGGAGCTACACTGCTCCTTTTTGGATGAAACAAATTTTAAATTAAAGTACACACCAAGGGCTACAACTTTGGTGTTGACCACTTTTTCTGTAGAGGGGCCTAAGTATTTTTAATATTTATATTAAGGTTCAGCATAAAAAAAGACAGAAATACAAATTAAATTAATAACACACATCTTGATGCAAGATTGGAGGGCATCCAATCATCTTCCTCCTCTAGACGACGACCCAAATCGTCCCGACCTGGAAGGTTTTGTAAGAGGTTTTCCCGGCCACCCACGCCCCTCCCTGGACGGCCAATTCCACCACCACCTTCCTTGAGGTGGTGGCTGGCGATAGGAGTTCTCGGCCGGCCGGTGGTGGCCGGAGCCGGCGGTTTAGACAAGAAGAAAAACCTCCAAAAATGGAGATTTCAGCCATTTTAGTGGGGACCAATTGGCCCCAATCTTTGTCGATTTTAGATGTAGATCTATCCACTGGAGAAGAGGAGAAGAACCAGACCTTCTTGGAGCCCGGCGACGATGGCGGCGGTGCTCGGCCATGGCTTTTCCCTTCTCCGGTGAGCTTGCTCGATTCCTCCATTCTCCACCAAAAGCATTGATGTAAGAGTCGATTTCGACTGCCATCCACCTTTTGAAGCTAATGGTGAAGTTAGATTTGAGTGGGGAGGGTTGTATAGGGGGAATTTGAGGAGGGGAATTTCGGTCGTGGCCATTAATGGCCATAAAGGGGGACTTTCGGTTTTGCTTGGGGAGATGAATAGGGCCTTAATTTGGCCGGGAGAAGGCTGGAAACTCCTACTCTTATCAAGAGGAGATGAATCCCCATCAATTGGGAGAGCCTTTGGCCTCCCTTGGCCATGAATGTCATTACTCCTCTCTTTCTCTCTCCACCCTTTTTGGAGAAAATGGTGTTTTCTCTCTCCTGGATGAATTTCCTGAAATTAAATGATAATTTCAGTAACTACCAACCCCATTAGCTAGTGGAACTCCTCAATTGGGTCTAGCCCAAGTGGATTGGGCTTGATTAGGTCAAAATATGTCATTTTGACCTAAATTTAGGGTGGAGTTGACTTTGGTCAATTTGACCATTTGGGCTGACTCCAATGGGTGGCTAGTGACCCATTGGCCTCTCTTATGGGTTAGGAAGGTCTAGGTATGGTCAATTTGGCAAGGTGGAGGCCAATTGACCCACAATAGGGCAATTTGACCAAAATATGGCTAAAGTTGACATAGGTCAAATTGGCCAAATTGGTGGCCCCATGATGGGGTTTTTTAGTCCATTGGGTCCCTAATATCCTTATAAGGGTAGGGGCAATGTCAATTTGGCATGGTGGAGGTCAATTGATCCTAATTAGGCTACTTTGACCAATTTGGGGTTTGGGTTGCCTTTGGTCAATTTGGCCTCTTTTGTTGACCGCAATGGGTCCTTGGTGCTCTAAGGGAACCCCTAAAGGGTTAGGTATACTATGGTGGGGTCAAAGGGTCAAGGTGGGGCCCTTACGTCCAACCCTAAGCTTGGTAACTATAAATTGCTATTTGCAGACCAAGGTGCTCTTCCCCTTCAAGCCTAAGGCCAAGTGATATCTTCAAGCTTCCTAGGGTTTTGTCATGATCTAGTCATGACAAAATCACTCTAGGGGTCTAGTTATTTGGGGGATGTTACAAATCCTAATAAACAAATAAAAAAGTTTTGTCCTCGAAATTCAGGTTAGGCCTGCGGGGTTTCTACCGCAAGTGATTGTATGCAACATCCCATAAGAGACAAATTATACCTAAAGCAAAAAAGCTCCGGATACTTCTGTTGCATCAGTTCTAGTGGCTCCCTGATAAGCTTGTCCTATCCATGATTTCTCCATAGGACCTTGACCAGCAGGACCTCCTTGTGCTGTAAGACTCGCATCTCGGTGACGTCTATCCGGACAGGCTCTAGGTGGATCAATCGATCGGAGGCTACCGAGCCATCTATAGTATAAATTCGCTGCTCTGGTCGTAGTAGAGCTATCCTAAAGTAGGAGACATGGAAGATGTCGTGCAATCCCACTAACTCCGGCGGCAACTCCAATCTATAAGCCAATGGGTTGATCCACTCCAGGATCCTGTAGAGCCCCATCTATCTCAGATTGGGCTTTTTCCTCCTGCAAACCCGCAAGACTCCCTGCATTGTACATATCTTCCGGAACACCCGGTCTCCAACCTGGAACTCTACTGGACAATACCACGCATCACAATACCTGACCTGGCTGCTTTGGGCCTCCGACATCCTAAATCGAATTAGTCGCACCTGGGTATCCTCATCCTGGATCCAAGACAGTGGAGTCTTGTGCCTCTGTCCCTTTGAGGGTGGAAAGTTGTACTGAACGTCAACCAAGAGCCGAGATAAGCCTGGACTGATCTTCACTCTTTGGACATAAACTGTTCATCCTGATCCGACACGATCGTCCTGGTCACACCACGATAACGGACAAACTGCTCAACAAATCCCATCAAATACCAACGAGAGCGTCCTTCCAGCCCAGGGTGACCCTAGCTACCTTGGTTAATCTATCCTCTATGTTCTAAATAAAACTGTGTTCGGAGTGGTAACCTGTGTGTGAAATCCATAGTTATGTCCTCGAACTCCACTCTAACACGGGCAGTGATTGTGGTAGTTCTCCAAAGACTTTTGCACTTGGCCTTCACCGTGCATCACAAAACTTATGACGTCTTTCTTCATTCTGAGGACATACGTGTTCCGGAATATACCATTTTTCCGGTGACTAAAGCTCTTGTTTATATGGGTAGACAGCGCTTCCATAAAGTTTTCTCCGCATGTTTAGGTTCTTATTCCTTCAAGTACGTCCGAGTGATCAATCATCTCCACTCTATAACTTATCCAGTTCTTACCATTGGTGGGATTGATCAGATCATCAGGCGTCTCAATCATCCTCAAATTTTAAGGTGGTGCACTTGTGAACCTTATGAGGGTATGTTAACCAATCTTTTTTAGTATCCATGTTTGTAAGATGGCTCCCAATCATTTTCTATATGGAGTTTGATTCATAAGGTATACGGGTAAAATCTTTTGAAACCCTAAGATTTTCACAAGTCAATTTCATTAAGGAAATATCATCACGTTTATTTCACCAAATTCCTATCACTTCCACATATGCTAGTCTCGATCACTTTTGAATGGTCCAAAGTAAGATAAACTTAGATCGTTCTTATCATAGTAAACTCAAACACTAGATTATAAATCCAATCAGTCATCATCTAAGATCTCTGGTTATTCATCATCAAAGCTCCCAAGGTATAAGGTATATTATTGTAGTTAAGATTTTTTATCATGATAGGGCGTGATTTATAACGAATCATAAGTTAATCACTTCTGAAAGCCCCAAACTACCAGAACTTTCAAATATAACTAAAGCTTGCACGACCTAATTTTAGTTCCCAACTTCCAGAAAGGCATCTGCATCCCTAAGTGACTAAACCTAGCAAATTTACATTTCTGATGCTTCAACTAAGGTCAAATCGTTGCTCGATCTACGATGTCCTTCATTGTCCTGGTAATACTTCAGATCATCATTCCAGACCTACTTTTATACTATCTCAGCCTTGCCCGAGTAACATCGAATAAGATCGACTTTAGTATCACCATGTTCACGACGCAACACCTTCTAAATTAGATCCAAAGGAAACCCAAGTCAGTAACTAATTTGCCCAATAAACAAAAGGTAAGCCCCAATAAACAAAAGATAAGACACTATCTATTTTGGGCTAAGTATCTTCGATATCTACATATTATATTCGTTCTAAGTATGTAAACAATCCTCAGGGCACACAACCTTAGACTTGGGGTTCTATCTTGAGACTTGTTGGTGTACTCCATACATTAGACTCTTCAACGTACCCTCTACGACAACCTTATCAGGGTCAACATGTGACCCAATCCCAAACGGGTCTCTTCTGAACTTGAATTCTCATCCGACCCTCGGTGTTTGTCGTGGTGGTTGTCTCAATGTAATCATGTCACCGGTACGAGGGTTGAGTCCACGAGTCCCATACCATTCTGCTTATGTGTCAATCTCTCTTTCTCTAGCCTCTTTGGGGTATCCTTGTACCTTCACCAAAGTTATATCTACGGTCTATTTCAGACTAGGGCATGGTATAAATTGTAATGGTAAGTCAAGTATCCTAGTGGAGTTTAAATCTAACTCGTTGACTAAAGGACTATCTAAAGAGATCTTTGTAGCCAGGGGTATTCCCTGCCGCGGGCAGGGTTTGCCGCGGGCTACAAAAGAAAACTTGCCACTCGTAAGGAGATTTGGCTAACAAAAAAAATTCAGTTAAAAGTGGACTTTTCATGTGATTTCCCCATATGGGCACACCAATGCTTCCGCTGCTTAGTTTTCCTCAAACTAAACTCGCGCGGGGTGGCCCAGGGTTTGTGGACTTCTTTTCTTCGGATCGAGGTTTGCTCTGATACCATTTTATAAGACCCCATTTTTTCGCTACAAAATCGGGTCTTATGCACAGAACCGCCGCTTTGTGGTGACACCAACACATGGGAAGGTCACCACTACAAAGCGTCGATCCTGCCGACCATATCGATCACAGAAGAAGAAAAGAATAAACGAACAAATAGAAGTTCAGGTCCACAAATCACATGATACATATATAAATGTCCACATGATATAACGGAAATAACAAAGGTTACAATAATAAAGGACGCATGCCCTGTACATCATATCCTCACTACAAGGTCACTCGCGGAAGCAAATTGCTAATCACCTACTGATCCTAAAACTGGTTCTCCTGTAATAGACTGGCCCGCCTCCATCTTCACCGGCCTCTAGTGCTGTTGCGTCTCTTCGATCCCCTAAAATGATATGGTCCACCGACTGTTAGTCAAAAAGACTAAGCCTTATGTTCCCCACCCCTCCCCCAATGGCTCCTAGGCACCGTGCGGGAGGATGAAGCAGAGGACAGCAAGGGGTATAAAACCAAGCAGATGGCGGCAGATCTTGTCTACAGGAAATGTCTACAACTACACATGTGTATATAAATAATTGAAGCAGTAATAGAGCATGGTAAAGAGCAAGTAAGGAACAGTAAGTAAAGATAAGTATACAATTGAAATATAACCATTGATTTACTGGAATGCCCATACAAACCTATAGACCAAGGGGTCGTTTAGCAGGGTCTATCGTATAAAAAGTCCCATAACCAATTTATACGATAGGGGTATGGGTTGAAATGCAATGCTTATGTCATGATATGCAAAGTTATGCAGTTTAATGATATGTTCATACAAGTGCAACTCACACACTTTGACTTTATGTGCACAAACCTTTAGTTCCCCCTTTTTGGAGCTAGCAACACTCCCAGGATACTCCCGTAGTGGCAAACGGAAGCGGTGGGTTGGGCCTCGCCCACCTCTAGGTTGGTATTCACACTACCTAACCTAGACCTATAGCACGCCTCAATGCAAAACCGCGGAGCATCTGAGTACTCTTACTGGCTGGACCACCAGACTTTCATGGCTAAGTGCAAATTCTACACTTGCCGAGTCGACGTATTGATGTCAGTGTGAACGATCGTCCAATACCGAATACCCACCACCTTTATGAACATGCAAACATGTTTACCATCTATCTCCGAGCCATAATGTTGGGGAAATGATTTATCTTAACCCCTAGAATTGAGTAGATTATTAATTCTAAGTATGAAAAGTTGGGCTAAGTAAATATGCATCGAATAGTATTCGACGCAACGTCGAAATATAGTCAACGTTTCTCTCAGAATGAGTCGAAGCAACTCTTAGAAGAATTCGACGTAATCTTAGTCGACGTACCTCTGACTTCTAGTCGACGCATCGAGTGAAGTCGACGCATCGAGTGAAGTCGACGCATCGAGTGAAGTCGACGCACCTTAGTCGACGTTCCTTCCTTATTCTCCTCTCGACGTTTAGCCAGGATGAATTCGACGCTTACGTCGAATAGTAATCGACGCACGTTGATATCTATAAGAAATTCAAAAACACGCCAGATCTCTTTCCTTCTTTCTGTAGATCTGATTTATATGGAATGATATTATTCTTTTATGGCCGTTCTAAATCAGCCTTTCCATCTATTTGATTCTTGGCTAATTTGATTAAGATTGTTATGGATATTATTTGAAATCAGAATGAATTCTTTTCCTTCTACAGAAATATTCATTCTGGAAACTCTTATCTCTTCCTAATTTTCTGTCTGCTAATTAATTATTCCCCTTTAGCAATATCTTTTAAACTGAGCTATAAATAAGGAGGAGATCGGCAGAGAATAAGTAAGAAGTGATCCACCATATTCATTTTGAAAAAGAGGAAGAGCTCCCAAGTGAAAAGAGAGACAATTGAGAAATAGTGTTGCAGCAAAGATCAAGTTTTCTTCCCCTCATTCTGAAGACATACTGTTGCAAACTTTGATAGCTCTCACTAAAAGAGAGAAAAGGCTCACAATCTCCTTCTCACTATAGAAGAGAGATTTCATTCACTATTTCTTGTGCTTCTAATCTTCTTGCTAGGAAGAAGATTCTTTCTTGTTTCAAATACTTCTTCTTCTCTTTCTAATTTCATTTTCAAATATTGTAAAAGAGTTTTTAGAATCTCTCTTCAAAAAATTCAGTTGTTCTGGTTCTAAGAGTCTCCTTTTCAAAAGACTCAGGCTGGTTCTAAGAGTCTCCTTATCAAAAGACTCAGACTGGTTCTAAGAGTCTCCTTATCAAAAGACTCAGTGCAAGATAGTGAATTCCTACCAAAGGGGGTAGAAGAGTGGACTACCCAAAGTTTGGGGAACCACTATATTACTTTGTGTTGTGCTGTGATTTTCTTCTTGTTATTTTCCTTCTTTATTTGCTTAATTCTTGTTGGTGTGTGGGAAACTTAAATCTGTGATTATTACACATATATATATATAATTGCACAAAGTATTTTTAATCTCTATTCACCCCCCCCCCCTCTAGAGAATTCTAGTGAGGTTAACTGTGCACTTTCAATTGGTATCAAAGCGAGGTTGATCTAAAAAGGTTAACTCCTTGATCAAAAAGATCCTACCTCTTATTTATACATATATATTTCTAAAAATTATTTTTCACATGGCACAAATCAAAGATTATGCTTCCACGAGACCACCAATTTGCAATCTTGAAAATTTTGCACTTTGGAAAACAAGAATTAAGATCTATCTAAACTCTATTGATGGAGAATTATTTGATGTTATCATGACAGGTCCTCCCAAGCCATACAAGAAGGACTCAAGTGGAAAGGTCACACAAACATTTGCTCCAAAGGCTGAATGGACAGATGAAGAAAAGAAAGCTCAAGCATGTGATGCCAAAGCTATGAATATCTTAGTCTCAACCCTCTCAGATGAAATCTTCCAAAAGATTGCTGAATGTGAGTCAGCTAAGGAAGTATGGGAAGCTATCACCAAAATGGTAGAGGGAAATGCTGATGAGAAAAAGGATAGAAAGGCACTACTCATCTCTCAATATGAAAACTTCCAGAAGAAAGAAGGTGAAAGTGTTGTTGACATGTATGCCAGATTCAACCTCATAGTGAATGAGTTGAGAACACTTGAAAAGGACATATCTCTCACTGAGATAAATGACAAACTGCTAACTTGCTTCCCCAGCTCTTGGGATTCAAGAATCTGGCCAATTAGAGACTCCAGAAGTCAAAGAGAAATCTCAACAGATGTCCTGTTGGGTAAATTAAAATCTTATGAACAACTGTTGAAAACAAGAGCTGAGAAAGAAGAGAAAGAAAAGGCTCCTTCACTCTCAAAAGAAAAGAGTATTGCATTGAAGGCTGTTGAAGGTGAACCCTCTACAAGTGATGAGGAGCTGATCAGTCTACTGGCCAGAAAGTTCAAGAAGTGGATCAAAACAGAAGGATCCAGAGGAAGAGACTCAAAAACCAGGTATAATAAAACACCTACTAAAGAGATTATATGTTACTCTTGCAGGAAACCTGGACATATTGCACCTGAATGTCCTAAGGAGATCAGCAAAAAAAAATATCTGAAAAGAATAGATCTACAGAAGAAAAAGAAGAAAGAGAAAGGTTTCATTGCTCAATCATGGAGTGATTCAGAATCTGAAGAAAGCACCTCATCTGACAATGATCAAGAAGATGCCAAGCTAGAGGAAACCTGTTTGATGGCCACTGAGAAGCCTGAGGATACATCTATGGTAAATATATTTGATGATATAGATTTTTCTTCCACTGATTTCAAAAACAATTTCAAAGAATTCTGCTTAGATCTAATCAAATCTGAAAAAGAAATAAAAGAACTAAGAAAAGAATTAAACAATCTCAAACAAATGAATACACAATATAAAAACCATGAGCTCAGTCTAGGACTCTCAGAGGAGGAACTAGATAAAATCTATACAGAAAATCTAACACTAAGAAATGAGCTAGCAAAGGCAAAAGCCTTTGAAGACTCTCTAAATGGGAGAAGTCAGAAGCTCAAGAATATTTCTGAGAATCTCACTAATAGATTTAGACAACTGAAGTTTAACACTAATGAAGAACCCAAATCTCAATCATCCAGCAAATCTGTCTGGAAACATCATATTCACTTCACTAGGGAGAATCATCCAACAGGAGAGAGATCACATGAAAATCCAGAAACAACCACTGTATTTAATAAAAATAATCCCATTACATATGAAGGAATCCTAGGTAAATATCCTCAGAAAAGAAATAAACATGCGTCGAATTCTTATCAATGTGCGTCAATTTCTAATCGATGCGTACACCAAACTGCGTCGACTTCTACCCGACGCAACTTCTTCCATGCTTCGACTAAAAGTGAACGCAGAATGAAGGAAGCATCGACCTCTACTCGACGCAACCTTGAGCATACGTCGACTTCATATCGACGCAAACATAAGCCTACGTCGAATTCATATCGATGCAACCAATCTGACAGAAATTTCTCCTCTTCCAAGCAGTCCTCTCAATCTATGTCCTTCTATTATGAACACTATTTCTGCGACATTACCAAAGAAAATTGGTATGATAAGCCAATACCCCTAAAGGAGGAAGGATATTCTGAAAATCCCACTTATTCTTTCATTAAATCTTTTTCTGTTGGTAGGAAGGGACCCCAGCTCAGCAGGGTCCAAACTAATGTTTAAAATCTTATGTGCAGATGTATCACATATCCATGCTGGTGTGGTACTTGGACAGTGGATGCTCCATGCACATGACAGGATACAGAAATCTGTTAACCAATTTTGAGGATAGACATGGACCACCAGTGACCTTTGGAGACTCTAGCTGTGGGAAAACCAGGGGCTTTGGAGATTTTAAAGAAGGAAAAGTTACCTTCAAGAATGTGGCAGTAGTCAAAGGACTGAAGCACAATCTGATAAGTATAAGTCAGATATGTGACAGTGGTAAGTATGAGGTAAAATTCACCACACTACTTTGCCATATTATTGATGTCAAGTCTGGTGCCATAGTACTCAATGGAATTAGAAAAGGGAAAGTATATATAGTGGATTTTAGCTCCTCACCCACAGAAGTTTGTTTGTTTAACAATATTATTGATAAAAGTGAATTATGGCATAGGAGACTGGGTCACTTAAACCACAAAACCATTAGTAAGCTAGCAAAGAATAACCTAGTTAGAGGCCTACCAAAGGGTAGGTACTCTAAGGATTCTCCATGTAGACCTTGCCAACTAGGAAAACAGACCAAGTCATCCTTTAAACCAATTGGTAAGGATGACTCTCCTAGGATTCTCTACTTACTGCATATGGATCTCTTTGGTCCCATATCCACTCAGAGCTTAGGTGGAAAATCTTATACACTAGTCATTGTGGATGACTTTTCTAGGTTTAGCTGGGTATTCTTTCTAAGGGCTAAGTCTGAAACCCATAAGATTCTCTCAAAATTCATAAGACAGATTCAATCTGAGTTTAACACTCATGTTTCAATTATCAGAAGTGATCATGGGACTGAATTTAAAAATCAGTTGATTTGTAGTTTCTGTGAGGATATAGGTATTAAACAAAGTTTCTCAGCCCCTAGAACTCCTCAACAGAATGGAGTTGCTGAAAGAAAGAATAGAACTTTAATTGAATCAGGAAGGACCTTACTTGCAGAATCAGGATTACCAAAAACCTTCTGGGCTGAAGCAGTCAACACTGCCAACTATGTTCTAAATAGAAGCCTCATACACAAAACTAAATCAAAAACTCCATATGAGCTCCTGAAAGGAAAAACACCCATTGTTAAATACTTTAAAATATTTGGATGTGCCTGCTTTATCTTAAATAATGGGAAAGACCATCTTGCCAAATTTGACAAGAAGTCTGATGATGGAATATTTCTGGGATACTCATCATCCAGTAAAGCCTATAGGTGTTATAACAAGAGAACTCTTAAAATTGAAGAATCTATGCACATTATATTTGATGAAACTAACATGTTGTTTAAGGGGGAGGAAACTCCCACCAGTTCTTTTCCACAGGAAAACAGCAGCATAGAAACTCAGCTTGAGCAACTGGTTCTAGAGAACACAGATAATGGAAAAGAAAACCAGCTAGAGGAATCAAGTGAGGAATCTGAACCAGAACATGAAGAAGATTCAGAAAAGAGCATTCAAAACCAACTCACACAAGAGAACTTGGTTCAGGAAGAACAAGTGGACAATGATCCCATTGCTAATGAGGAAGAAGAACATCTAACAAGCCCAAGCAGGACAGGGGTCAACTTGAAAGATCATCCACAATCTCAAGTAATTGGAGACCCCAATACAGGAGTAAGAACAAGACATCAAGTCTCCAATGGGATGATGCTCCAATGCTTCTTATCACAAGTTGAACCAAAGAAGTTTGAGGAAGCAAATTGTGATCCTCACTGGATTATGGCCATGCAAGAAGAACTAGGCCAATTTGAGAGAAACAAAGTGTGGAACTTAGTTGAAAGACCAAGAAACTACCCAGTGATTGGTACAAAGTGGGTATACAGAAACAAATTAGATTCCACTGGAGTAATTGTCAGGAACAAGGCAAGACTTGTAGTACAAGGATATAGACAAGAAGAAGGAATAGACTACCACCAAACCTTTGCTCCAGTAGCCAGATTGGAGGCAATCAGGCTCTTCCTTGCCTATGCAGCTTTCATGAAAATGAAAGTCTATCAGATGGATGTCAAAAGTGCCTTTTTGAATAGTGACCTTCAAGAAGAGGTATATGTAGAGCAACCACCAGGTTTTGTAAACCCCTCCTCTCCTAACTTTGTTTATAGACTTAACAAAGCACTATATGGTCTTAAGCAAGCACCTAGAGCTTGGTATGAAACTCTCTCTAACTTCCTTTTAGAAAATTCTTTTGAAAGAGGAAAAGTGGATAAAACACTTTTTACTAAGATCCATAAAAATCAACTCCTTCTTGTTCAAATCTATGTAGATGACATCATCTTTAGCTCAACTCATCCCAAACTTTGTAAAAGATTTGCTAATCTAATGCAGTCTAAATTTGAAATGAGTAGTATGGGAGAACTCTCTTATTTCCGAGGACTACAAGTAAAACAAAGTAGTGAGGGAATCTTCATCTCACAGTCTAAGTACACTAAAGAGTTAATCAAAAAGTTTGGTATGGAATCAGCTTCTACTATGAAAACACCTATGGCAACTAATGCCATTATAGAAAAGGATGACAAGGGAAAATCAGTAGATCAAAAGACATATAGGGCAATAATCGGATCCCTTCTATATCTAACAGCTAGCAGACCTGATATTATGTTTGCCACTTGCATATGTGCTAGATTTCAGGTTAATCCAAAAGAATCCCATCTCAGCTCTGTAAAAAGGATTCTTAGATACCTAAAGGGAACCCCTGAATTAGGTCTGTGGTACTCAGCAGAAACCAACTTTGAATTAATAGGTTTCTCAGATGCAGATTATGCTGGATGTAGGGTTGATAGAAAAAGTACATCTGGTACTTGCCAATTCCTAGGTGACAGATTAATATCATGGTTTAGTAAGAAACAAACCTCAGTCTCAACCTCCACAGCTGAAGCTGAATACATAGCTGCTGGGAGCTGTGTTCACAAATCCTGTGGATGCAAAATCAGCTTCTTGACTACAAATTGGAGGTCAATAACTCTAAGATCTATTGTGATAGCTCCAATGCTATATCCATAGCATCCAACCCAGTCCTTCATAGTAGAACCAAACATATAGAGATCAGACATCACTTCCTTAGAGACAATGTAGAAAAAGGTAAGATAACCTTAGAATACATTCCTACAGACAGTCAAAGAGCAGACATCTTCACAAAACCCTTGGATGAAACTAAGCATAATTACTTCATCAACACCTTAGGAATGCTTGATGGAAGCCTGTAACCACCATTGTTGGGGAAATCTAAAAGATCTAAGAAAGTATTTGAAGATACGTCGAACACATATCGACGCACCGTCGACTTTATATCGACGCAAGTCTATGAACACGTCGACAAAATGCTAGGCTGACAAATATCCACGGAGCGTCGACTCCATATCGACGCATGCGTCGACAACAAACCATGCGTCGACAACAATTCGCCGTAACGACGACCTCTTGTCAAAATTAGAATCAAATCCTTACTTCCTCTTTTGACAATTGGATTACCTGATATACCTTGATTTCTGTTTCCTTTCTCGACGTTTCACCTTCTTTAAATAATACCTCTTATTTCATAACATATACTCTCCTCAACCGCCAAAACTTCGTCTTCTACCTCTCTCTCTCTCTCTCTCTCTGCGTCAATGGCACCAACTCCTAATCAATCGGCCCTCATCAAAGCGATGAACGATGCTCTTGAACAACTAGTAAATGACTTCCAGACTCGACTGAACAACTTCGCCAACGAGTGTGCTGCCATGATCAACACCTGTGCAGCCAAACTGGCAAACCTCTCTGCTTCTCTTCCTGAGCTTAATGCTCTCATTCAAGAACAGCCTCTGTCGCCAGAAGGGTTTAAATCCTTTATGCAGGATATAAACCAGGGGGAGAGTTGCTCCAGAAACCCCCCTTGTCAGGTTCTCTATCTCTCTTAAAAGCTCAGGGTTAATTTCCTCTCCAACTCTAAATATTATCTCTGAAGTATTACACCAACTTCTTTTCTTACAATAGGCTCCAATCACTCTGACTACACCTTCAACAAACACTTTGGAGAGACCTCATCTTACCATACTGAAGGAGATCATGCTGTGGATTCAGCATTCAGAGTAGATGCCCCACATACCCAAGGGAGATTGCTATGGTAAAGAACACAGAAGTCCAGGGGGAGGAAGAAGCAGCCTCCTCTGATGACTAGAGAGGACAAGTGTGGATTGAAGCAACCCCATGTGAGGAAGAAATTTAGCATCACTCTCCTGGCTTCTCTGCCAGTTATATCAAACTGAAGACACCCCTACTTGAGGATCAGAAGAGATTGAAGGAGACAAACATCCTTCAGCAGAAATTGCCCTACCAGAGGACATTCTGCCTTACATTGCAGATCAAACTCCTCTTCTTGAAAAAGTTCCTTCTCCACCTAAAGATAAAACTCCATCTCTCTTTTCTCCTCTACCTCTACTTCAACCTTCCTCTCTACCTCCACTGCTACCTCTACCTCCACCAGTAACAAAACTTACTGAGCAGCTTAAAGCATCTACACAAATCCTACCTAGGCAAAGTCCAGGAGGACAAATAAAAAGAAAAAGAGAAGCCACCCCCCACTGGCAAAAATTCTCCAAAGAAGAAAGGAAAGAGTATGCAAAAGAAAGGAAGTATAGAAAAGCCTGTGAGGAGATAAAAAGGTTTGAAAAGATGCCTGTTATCACTCCTAACAGCCCTATAAAGGAGTACCATGACCCTGACATGGAAAAGAGGCATGAAGAAATAAGAGAAAGAGAGCTGCATGAATATGAAGCAGCTAGGAAAGAAGTAGAAGATAAAAGCAATATCTGGATGGAAAAGATCAAGAAGGGGATGACTAAAGAACAGATTCTTGCTGAATCTTCAATCAAACTTCCAAAGAAATTGTTTGATGTTGAAGCCTATCAGAAGAAAAACCCTCAGGCAGGACTCATCCTAGAAAAAGGACAAAAACACAAGAGGGGTGTAGGGTGTGCTGAAGACGCTTACATTCTCTATAAGAAGCCCAAAAAACCTGCAAAATTAGACAAATGGCTTGACTCACCCTGGAAAGGGAAAGGAAAGATGACTGAGATCCCTGAGAAACAGCCATCAGAAAAGAGAAAATATAGGCCAAAGGTTGACAACAAAGGACCACTTGAGCCCAGGCCTACTCAAAAGAAACCTCAAGATATTACAATTGAGATGATTGATGAAAAGACAGCAATCATCATCAGCACGGGCTATTCTCAAAATGACACTCTCCCTGATGCTGACAAAGTCCTGTAGAAATTGCACACAATCATCAGAAATGTCCAGGAGCATCCAGATAGCGCCAGGGGCTATATTTTTGATGCTATTGAAAACTTATCTAGAAAACTTTATTCTGCCTTTGTCAATTTCATGTACAACAAGAAGTTTCTAGCTTAAATTTTGTGAAAGACAATTACTTATTCTATTCTCTTCTGATTGCTTAGCATATTTCTTCTCTATATAAATGCTTTATTGAGATGATTAAATACTGATACAATTTCTCTCAAAATAGGGTTAAGACAAATAGGGGGAGATTGTTGGGGAAATGATTTATCTTAACCCCTAGAATTGAGTAGACTATTAATTCTAAGTATGAAAAGTTGGGCTAAGTAAATATGCGTCGAATAGTATTCGACGCAACGTCGAAATATAGTCGACGTTTCTCTGAGAATGAGTCGAAGCAACTCTTAGAAGAATTCATCGTAATCTTAGTCGACGTACCTCTGACTTCTAGTCGACGCATCTAGTGAAGTCGACGCACCTTAGTCGACGTTCCTTCCTTATTCTCCTCTCGACGTTCAGCCAGGATGAATTCGACGCTTACGTCGAATAGTAATCGACGCACGTCGATATCTACAAGAAATTCAAAAACACGCCAGATCTCTTTCCTTCTTTCTGTAGATCTGATTTATATGGAATGATATTATTCTTTTATAGCCGTTCTGAATCAGCCTTTCCATCTATTTCATTCTTGGCTAATTTGATTAAGATTGTTATGGATATTATTTGAAATCAGAATGAATTCTTTTCCTTCTACAAAAATATTCATTCTGGAAACTCTTATCTCTTCCTAATTTTCTGTCTGCTAATTAATTATTCCCCTTTAGCAATATCTTTTAAACAGAGCTATAAATAAGGAGGAGATCGGCAGAGAATAAGTAAGAAGTGATCCACCATATTCATTTTGAAAAAGAGGAAGAGCTCCCAAGTGAAAAGAGAGACAATTGAGAAATAGTGTTGCAGCAAAGATCAAGTTTTCTTCCCCTCATTCTGAAGACATACTGTTGCAAACTTTGATAGCTCTCACTAAAAGAGAGAAAAGGCTCACAATCTCCTTCTCACTATAGAAGAGAGATTTCATTCACTATTTCTTGTGCTTCTAATCTTCTTGCTAGGAAGAAGATTCTTTCTTGTTTCAAATACTTCTTCTTCTCTTTCTAATTTCATTTTCAAATATTGTAAAAGAGTTTTTAGAATCTCTCTTCAAAAAATTCAGTTGTTCTGGTTCTAAGAGTCTCCTTTTCAAAAGACTCAGGCTGGTTCTAAGAGTCTCCTTATCAAAAGACTCAGGCTGGTTCTAAGAGTCTCCTTATCAAAAGACTCAGTGCAAGATAGTGAATTCCTACCAAAGGGGGTAGAAGAGTGGACTACCCAAAGTTTGGGGAACCACTATATTTCTTTGTGTTGTGCTGTGATTTTCTTCTTGTTATTTTCCTTCTTTATTTGCTTAATTCTTGTTGGTGTGTGGGAAACTTAAATCTGTGATTATTACATATATATATATATATAATTGCAAAGTATTTTTAATCTCTATTCACCCCCCCCCCCTCTAGAGAATTCTAGTGAGGTTAACTGTGCACTTTCACATAATCTCTCCGGGCTAACCCGTCCGTCCCAAGAACTTTTCGAGCCACCGACTCGCCAAACTAACCCGTTCGTACCAACAACCACCGAGCCTACCGCTCGTAAGACCAAAATAACTAACCTCCCGTAACCACGGGGTGTGGGTGTGTGTATTATTAAGTTAATCTTTTACAACATCTTACACCTACAATTTATGGTTAATCTTGGACTTCCCGAGGTCTATCCTGTGAGGGGCTCGCAGCGGTACTAGGAGTTATGATGGGCTGAACCCCAAAGCTTCCTTTCACAAGACACTTAATATGGTTGGTAACTACCCATAAGCATAGCCCCCTTACCATTTCACTTAAATTAACCCTAGGTGGTTTATGACTCTCCAGGGGAAAGATGATTCATCGTCAATCCCGAGCACAAGCTTACCCTTAATCCACCAAGTACACTCTCATCACATAAATTTCTTTTTGGTGACCTTCAAACTCTTCAACCAGGCTAGATACACCAACTACCTTCCATTCACACCTAATGATCTGCATGCTACTTAAATCTTATAGTTTTACTATACGCAGACCAAATGAGTTATATGAGTTGCATGAGAGGAGGTACTCTAAATATTCTTCCAACTGACTCAAGATTATTATTGGGAGTCTATCATGATATTCTAAGACTAAATCAAGAGAATCATATTTTTTCTTAATTATTTGGCATTTATTATAATTTCTCCAACATTGGCCAAGCATGAAATTGAACATGAAGTGTAAGAGCTTCTTATGAAATGACCCCCATAAAATTTGGAAAATCTATGATGTCAAAATAACAGTAAAAACAGAATATCACAATTTTGCAATAAAGTGTTGGCCTCTAATTATAATATTGAATAAATACCCCAAATTAGAAATTAAAGAAGGAACCACCTAAAAAATTTGTCCAAAAATTATTGGAAAATTACCAGACCTTTATATTGATCAGAAAATTCTACTAACTAAATTTCAAAATTTATCAGAACTAATTAGTCACATAAATAAATATTTCAATTAAACTCATACTAGGGAAAATTGTGAAATAACCTACTGATAAATAACTCGAAAAATTATACAAAAATTCACAGAGCTCTCTAATGCCCTAAAATATCATACCACCGCGTTTCATATTTTTCCAGAAAATATTTGGCCCTCATTTATTTATCATACCCTTAAGACAAAATAGATGACTTGTGAATAGAGTACTAATTAAATCAATTCAAAAATTATACAAAAATTACCAATGGTCTATATCATGATTTTATGTAATCTACCAAACTTTCATCAACATTCAAGATAATTTGAGCATGTAAACTTCTTTTATAAGAAAGTTCCCTAAAAAGGTTATAACCTTAATTAGGGGGGATTAGTGTTCTTAAAATTCTCATAAAATTTCTTTGGGCATATTTACACCCTATGAACTTATCTACCAAGTTCCATCACCATTCAAGGAAATATGTCCCTATGTCCTTCACAAGGCTTAAAGTGCAATCCTAAGGTTTGAACTAGAGTGCTAGGGCATATCCACCCCACATCACCCCAAATTACTCCTGGGGGTGTCTTATGTGATCCTAAACCAGTGGCCAAAGTTTTGCATCACTTTGATTAGATTTGACCACCTAATTCCATCATGTGCACTTTTGACCTAGTTTGATCAAACTTGGGTTAACAAATTACCCAACCAAATCAGTCCCAATTGGGATGAAATTTTTACCAAGGTCATATAATAACCCTAAGAGGCACCCACCAAAATTTGGAGGGGATTGGATGTCATTTGTCCCTATAAATAATTAATATATCGATTATTAAATTTTTACAAAAACCTTAGAAAAATGTTCTCCAAAAATTTCCATCTTTGGATACGTTAAGGGTGCAGGTACAAATAGCCTATGTTTCAATTTTCAAGTCAATATCATTTCCCAATCAAAAGTTATTCAAGATATAGTGGTTGTCCTACCCTATGGACCAGTCCCACCAAAAATGGCTCTACAGGGAGCTACAATGCTCCTTTTGGGCTGACATAAATTTTAAATTAAAGTACACACCAAGGGCTACAACTTTGGTGTTGACCACTTTTTCTGTAGAGGGGACTAAGTATTTTTAATATTTATATTAAGGTTTAGCATAAAAAAAGACAGAAATACAAATTAAATCAATAACACACATCTTGACGCAAGATTGGAGGGCATCCACTCATCTCTCTCCTCTAGCCGACGGCCCAGATCGTCCCGATCTGGAAGGTTTTATAAGAGGTTTTCCCGACCACCCACGCCCCTCCCCGGCCGGCCAATGCCACCACCACCTTCCTTGAGGTGGTGGCCTGCGATAGGAGGTCTCGGCCGGCCGGTGGTGGCCGGAACCGGCGGTTTAGACAAGAAGAAAAACCTCCAAAAATGGAGATTTCGGCCATTTTTATTGGGGACCAATTGGCCCCAATCTTTGCCGATTTTAGATGTAGATCTATCCACTGGAGAAGAGGAGAAGAACCAGACCTTCTTGGAGCCCGACGACGATAGCGGCGGTGGTCGGCCATGGCTTTTCCCTTCTCCGGCGAGATTGCCCGATTTCTCCATTCTCCACCAAAAGCATTGATGTAAGAGTCGATTTCGACTGTCATCCACCTTTTGAAGCTAATGGTGAAGTTATATTTGAGTGGGGAGGAATGTATAGGGGGAATTTGAGGAGGGGAATTTCGGTCATGGCCATTAATGGCCATTAAGGGGGAATTTCGGTTTTGCTTGGGGGAGATGAATAGGGCCTTAATTTGGCCGGAGAAGGCTGGAAACTCCTCCTCTCCCCAAGAGGATATGAATCCCCATCAATTAGGAGAGCGTTTGGCCTCCCTTGGCCATGAATGTCATTACTCCTCTCTTTCTCTCTCCACCATTTTTGGGGAAAATGGTGTTTTCTCTCTCCTGGCCAAATTTTATGAAATTAAATGATAATTTCAGTAACTACCAACCCAATTAGCTAGTGGAACTACTCAATTGGGTCTAGCCCAAGTGGATTGGGCTTGATTAGGTCAAAATAGGTCATTTTGACCAAAATTTAGGGTGGAGTTGACTTTGGTCAATTTGACCATTTGGGTTGACCCCAATGGGTGACTAGTGACCCATTGGCCTCTCTTAAGGGTTAGGAAGATCTAGGTATGGTCAATTTGGCAAGGTGTAGGCCAATTGACCCACAATAGGGCAATTTGACTCAAATATGCCTAGAGTTGACTAAGGTCAAATTGGCCAAATTGGTGGCCCCATGATGGGGGTTGTTAGTCCATTGGGTCCCTAATATCCTTATAAGGGTTGGGGAAAGGTCAATTTGGCATGTTGGAGGTCAATTGACCCTAATTAGGCTACTTTGACCAATTTGTGGTTAAGGTTGACTTTGGTCAATTTGGCATCTTTGGTTGACCCCAATGGGTCCTTGGTGCTCTAAGGGAACCCCTAAATGGTTAGGTATGCTATGGTGGGGTCAAAGGGTCAAGGTGGGGCCCTTACGTCTAACCCTAAGCTTGGTAACTAGAAATAGCTATTTGCATACCAAGGTGCTCTTCCCCTTCAAGACAAAGGCCAAGTGATCTCTTCAAGCTTCCTAGGGTTTTGTCATGACCTAGTCATGACTAAATCACTATATAGGTCTAGTTGTTTGGGGGATGTTACATGGTCGAGGCATGCGGTACACCGATGATGTCTCCCAGTGACCTGCTATGTCGTCGTTGTGCCAAGCTCCGGCTAGTAGGGATCACCCAGGGGGTTCCTCATTGGGTCGGTGAGATACTACCCATCGTAGCCCTCTCCACGCCAGGTCTGGTATCCATGTCTGGGTCAATCTCGTCGTCCTCATCGTGATGCGAGGAATGAAGTTCCTCGGAACGGTTCCGCTTCTGTGTATTCTTATTTCCTTCTCTTTGGAATTCTCACTAATCGTGTGATTGCCTTCTTCTTTGGCAGCTCGCGCATCTACTCTGGTGGGGAGCGCTGATCGATGCCACCAGACTCCTGCCCTGCGATTACCAGGAGAAGAATGCTCGCACTTATATGGAGTTGGAGACAAATTTTGATCAGCTGGCCATCTGCGAGCCGCGTTGCCGTATCTCTGGGATGGAGGTGCGAGTAGCGAAGCTCGAGGAGTTCGAGGTGAGGTTGGTCTGTGTTAAGTCCTGATTCCACTTATCAATGAGCTGGAGTGGGGAGTGGTGATGATAGAACATCGCCAACAACTCCATCATGAGGAACTGGTCGGCATGCAAGCGAGCATGGGCTCGGCAGGAAGGCTGGCGAGGATCAAGGATCAGCTCCGTAAGGGCGAGGACGCAATGTCGGTGGCCTGAGCATTTCAAGCGCGCATGCAATATGGGCTAGGCTGGGCAATATCCTCCTCTGTCGGACGTGCATCCTCTAGGCCCTTAGCAGTTTTTTATTTCCTTCTTTGTCGAGTAATCGACGTTCGACTACTATGTAATAAAAACTTCATTCTATTCATAATATCATTTGGCGAGTATGTAATCTCGCCTTTGATTTTGTTGTCCTGATTCTTGTAATGATGTGTTGGTCGTGTCTTCTTTTAACTGCTTGTGAAGTATTGATACCGGATGGCCGTACATATTTTGACGAGCTTTCATATTTTTCGGACAGGTCCTCGTGCGATGAAGGTCGCGTATTTTGGAGGCGCAGTGATGCTATGGCGAATTACCATGCTGCTCGCGACACCCATATTTCTACTTGTGTCGGGCTATTCCATACCCCCTCCCTTGCCTTTGCCTATAAATAGGGGGTGAGTAGGTATTAATTACGCAGTCAGCGACCTTCCACTTCTTCTCGCGAGTATCCTCGATTCTCCTTCTTCTCACCTTTGATACCCGCTCTTCTTCCCTTCTTTCTCTTATCTATGATGACTAACGAGGCTGCTATTTAGCGTGCCAGTAATGCGAGGAACTTTACTGCGGCAACGTTCAAGAAGTCCACCACTATGTAGAAGGACTTAGATGATTTTAAAGGGAAATTCCTCCCAAGGGATACTCGGTCATACTT
Organism: Dactylorhiza incarnata; assembly: GCA_033032865.1. NCBI lineage: Eukaryota > Viridiplantae > Streptophyta > Magnoliopsida > Asparagales > Orchidaceae > Dactylorhiza > Dactylorhiza incarnata. The sequence continues at coordinate 1,499,542 of JAWHQI010000290.1, forward strand.
CCTCTCCAGAGTGAGCGACTAAGCAGCTTCATGGATGGCAAGATCATCTTCCCGATCCTCCACTTTGAAGTGGGCCTGCACTACCATTGTGGCTGGAGCTTTGCCAGATTCTTCGCTACTTTAGGATAATCCCCGCTCAGCTCAACCCGAACGCTATGGCGATGATCGTCGGGTTCCTCCACTTCTTGCGAGAAGAAAAGATCGTCTTCAATCTTTCTGTCTTCAGGAGAATCTTCTCCTTCATGGAAACTGGCGAGGGTGTCATCTTCTTATGCAGTCAAGTCTGCACGCTGGTCAGCACGGCGAACAAGAATCATCGTTGGGGCAAGCTGATAGTCGGCGGTGGCGGCGACTTTGAGGATATTCCTTTCCATTCCCAGCAACCGGCGGATCATGTCATCGCCACCCCCTTCTCGAAGGGACCTAGTGAGAACCTCCTCAATGCCTTTTGAGGTCGCCACTTTGATGTTGTCTTCTGGCGACAACGGGTGAACGATCTTCCATGGGTCTTCCGGGGTGAAGGTAATCTTTGTTTGAGCGATCATCAGCTATACTCGCACCTCTATCAATGATTGGCGACTAACCATTGCCTTCTTTTTATGTAGTTACTTGCATTCTACCTCGCGAGCCTCTCCCCATGGCGAAAGAGGTGACTCCTTCTCAGGAGGGCACGTGGGTTCCATCGCGTGAGGATGAGGGGATGTTGCCATCCCCCATCAATTCGTCGGAGATCCCCGAGGACCCTATGGATGTCAGCGTGAAGGCGGGCTCCTCGCAAAAGAGGAAGGACAAAGGGAAGGTCAAGCCCGGGGAGCCGACAAGGAAGAAGAAGGAGATCACGAACAGGAAGCTCTGCGAGAAGGCGGACCCCACGAAGGTGGGCGAGCCCAATCGTCACCCCAATTTTTGGCAGGTTGAGCGCGACTAGGATGCCAATGGATGCCCACTGGTGACATGGATGGAGCGCGCACATGAGGTGACTCTGAGCACCAATCTTCCTGCCTGGTCAGAAGATTGCGAGGATAGAGGCGATTCGTTTGACGTCACGTTTGCCCTCTATGGTCACGCAGACGTCGAGCCGCTCCAGGATGTCTCGGTCGAGTATCTGGCCCACCAGACCTCGCACTCACTCCTATGTGTTGGATCGATAGGCGTCCTTAGAGGGGGGTGAATAAGGGAATAAAAATTCTTTTTATATATTTATGCAATTTACTAAATTGTTTTACAATAAAAGAGAGCGAAATAACAGTTTAGCTAAAAGTAATTTGCAACATTAGAATTTATGCCAAATGAAAGAAATCAAGTAAACATAAATAGAAACATGATTGTATTATATTAAAGAGTGTTTACATAAATTTGATTTCAATATGGCTAAAAAATGGAGGCGTACAATTGTAAATAATTTTCCTTTTCTATACCGACTCGTATTCCCACGAACCGGTGGCTTTTACCTATCCTTTCCCGGATATGGCCTCAAGCCGCTCTAGCTAATCCTCTCCCAGATATGGCCTCGAGCACCCCCTAGATCTAGTCACATAGATCTAGTTGCCAACACATGCGGCGAATTCCCCCTAAGCCGCGCAGGGACCTAGTCTCCAACACAAGGCAATATAACCACAAAGAATCACAATAAAGAAATAATACAAATAACAAAACTCCCTCTTTGAGATTTTCTGGAGATGAAGATGAAGATGAATGATCGTTGTAGCATAAGCGAGGTTGAATCAATCATTCTTCGGATGCAGCGTGATGGCTTCCTCCTCCAGAAATCTTCTTTAGCTTTGAGTGGGAGATCAACTTTCGGTAGAGTAACTGCTCTAGAAATTTGGTACTGGTATTCTCTATGGGATGTCCTTACCAAAACAAGAGAGAAAGCTTCATTTTATAGAACATGGAGTTAGCGCCTGCGGTAGCTCCTAGCGCATGCGGTAGCAGTCGTATAGAGGGGGTTACGAAACCATCGCGGCGTGGAGTTGTGGCATGAGCTGGAGCTAGCGCCAGGAGGTAGCGCTAGCGCCTGCGGTAGCACTAACGCCTGCGGTATCCCTAGCGCTGGCAGTAGTGCTCCATTCAGAGAATTTGATTCAAAGTTACTTTCTACCTGCGGAGTATTGCGCCTATAGTTCCTGCACACTATAAACACACGACAAGCAAGATCAAATACAATACGGGTTTTGTTATTCTTAAACAAAGGGATGTGACACACATGTCCAACAATCTCCCCCTTTTGATAATAACAAATCCTCTTAGCAATAAATCAACAATGGTGTTTATAGTATATGATGAGCGAGATAATAATGCAACTATAGTATATGATAAACTTGAGAATAGTGCATACTCCCCATATCTAAATGCTCCCCCTACATAAATGCAATTTATATTTTACTCCTCCTAAATCATAGATTACATGAATTATTCTCCCCTTAATCTTCTAAATTTCTCCTCTAGATTTCTTCAATTAATCTCCCCCTTTTGGTATTATCAAAAGAAAGTGGGATAAAGGCTTGAGTGTTGTTGTTGTTGTTGTTGTATGAAAAATATAAGTATAAATATGAGTTTAAGTTCAAAATGTAAAGATGTTTTCACCTTTTTGAAATCTCATAGTTTTACATAAAGTTACCAAGCATGAAATGAACATATCAAAAAGAGAATATACTACAATGTTACTTAATTTCAAGTTTAGGAGATATCAAATATTGTAGAGATCATGCTAGGTTATCTAGTGCATATATTATAGAAAGAGTAGTATAGATAAAGCATTAGAATGCAATACTCATGAGAAGAATTGTTATGAAAGATAATGATGTGCACATAAGTGTATTTTGAGCAATGTTAACAAGTGATTTAAATCACAAAATACAAGACATATGTAGAGTAAAGTGCACAATAAAACACAAGTATATTAACTTTCACACGTGTTAATGCACATAACTTAGAAAAGAGTGGTGTAATAACCAAGGTTTGCACAAGACACTTTACTATTCTTTCCAAGTAGTACTTGATGGAGTTATATTTGTCTCTTTTTTTGTTTCACTCCGAGTACACTTAATTTGCAAACCCAACATAATTTTTAAACACAACCACTTTTCTTAATTTCTTAAGTGCAATTCAAATGTAGTGTAGGTAATAAACTTTTGCAAGTTTTAATTCATTGTGCAATTACAATACACAAGCAAGCATTTTTAGATTTAAACACACATGTAGATTACCAAAATAAGTGAGTGAAAAGGTATCATTATCAATCACAAAATATTTACTCATACTTAGAGGCATGCTAAGCTTGGTTCTACACATATTTTTCAATACAATTGATGCACTTAATTAGATATATCAAAGCATAATAAGCAAAACAATATTCATAGTAATTTGAAGGAATAAATTTTAACATTGTAAATAATTCTAAATAATAGAATTCATATATGCTTGATATTAACAATAAAAATCATACAGTTTTTTTTGTTGTTTTGAATTTTTTGATGAAAGAAAAAAAAACAGAAAACCAAAAAAAATATTTGTATTTTTGAATTTTGAAATTTTGTAATTGATTTTCCCTAATATTAATAAAACAAAAAAAAACAAATGTCAGAAATACAAAACTAAGTAGTACATATAAACTAACATAATTTTAATGATTTTTAGAAATTTTAAAAAACAGAAAAATCAAACACCCACGCTAGCGCTGGTGCGGCAAACAGTAAGAGAAATTTTGAGAATTTTAAAAATCAGTTATTTGATTCTTATTAAGAGTCTTAATAGTAGTCCTATGCAAAATTTTTGTAATTTTGGAGATGTCTTGATTGCTCAAATTGCATAAAACTTTAGCGTTTTTTATATAACTCATCCTAAGATGTCTAAAACTCCTAATTCCAACCTTAACATTTGAAACCTTGCATCGGGAAGAGGTTTAGTGAATATATCAGCAAGTTGAGAGTCTGTGTCAATGAAACTTATTCTAACATTTTCCTTTTTAATGTGATCTCTTATGAAATGATGACGTACATCTATATGTTTGGATCTAGAATGATGTACCAGATTATTTGTAAAATTAATGGCACTTTTGTTATCACATTTTAATTCAACTTTTTTTAGATGAAAACCAAAGTCCTCTAGAGTTTGGATAGTGTTTATGCATAACAACTCCCTAGTGCAATGTATTCGGCCTCTGTGGTAGAGAGTGTAACCGAATTTTATTTCCTATTTGACCATGCAACTAATGAAGGTCCTAGAAAATGGCAAGTACCGCTAGTGCTTTTTCTATCAAGTGAGCATCTGGCGTAGTCCGAATCAGAATAGTCGTAAAGTGTAAATGAATTATTGTGCGGGTACCATAATCCTAATCTAGATGACCCAATTAGATATCTAAAAATTCGTTTTGCCGCTTTTAAATGAGATTCTTTTGGATTGGCTTAAAATCGAGTAAATAAGCATACGACAAACATAATATCGGGTCTAGTTGCACTTAGATATAGTAGAGATCATATCATACCTTTATATAAAGTTTGATCAATTGAAATTCCCGATTCATCTTTTCCTAATTTTAGTGATGCACTCATTGGTGTAGAAGCATGTTTAAGGTTTTCAAATCCAAAGCGTTTATGCATATCGTGGACATATTTAGATTGACATATAAAAATACCATCATTTCTTTGTGATATTTGAAAACCAAGAAAATAAGAAAGTTCTCCTACTATACTCATTTCAAATTTATTTTTCATCACTAAAATAACTTCATTACATAACTCTTCATTAGTAGATCCAAAGATTATATCATCAACATATATTTGCAAAATAATCAAATCATCATTATTGTGCTTAATGAAGAGAGTATTATCAGCACTTCCCATAATATAGTCGTGCTTTAATAAAAATGATGTAAGTCTTTCATACCATGCACGGGGCGCTTATTTTAAACCATACAGCGCTTTTTCTAGTTTATAAACATGATTGGAAAATTTTTCATTAATAAAATCGTGGGGTTATTCAACATAAACTTCTTCTTTTACAAACCCGTTTAGAAAATCAATTTTTACATCCATTTGAAACAGTTTTATTCTTTTAAAGCTTGCAAATGCTAGAAAAATTCGTATAGATTCCAATCTAACAACGGGTGCAAAAGTTTCATCAGAATCTATCCCCACAATTTGTGAATATCCTTTTGTTACTAAGCGAGCTTTATTTCTAGTGATTCTAGACTCACCATCTAATTTATTTTTAAAATGCATTTTACACCTGCAACCGGGTGATTAGATGGTCTTTCTACTAATTTCCAAACATTATGTCGCTCAAATTGTTCTAACTCTTCATTCATAGCCGAAAACCAAAATTCCTCATTTAATGCGGTTGAAACGGTTTTTAGTTCAATTTCGGAAACAAAACAAATGTTTGAATAACATTCATGAAGAGAAGAGTGAGTTCTTACCCCAATGGATGATTCACCAATTATTAGTTCCCGTGGATAATCCTTTGTAAATTTCAAGGCGCTTGGAGGTACATAATCATCTTCCTTGGCCTCCTCTTCCTCTTCTTTGGAAGGTTCCTCGTCACCATGCTCCAAAGGTGGTATGAAATCATCCTCTTTGCCTGCAGAAAGTCTTTCTACACAAGGAACAAGCTCATCAAATTTCACATTAATCGACTCTTCAACTTTACTAGTTCTTTTATTAAAAATTTTATAAGTTTTACTAGTTGAAGAGTATCCAAGAAAAGTTCCTTCATCGCATTTTTCATCAAACTTTCCCAAGCTATCTTTAGTATTCAAAATAAAACATTTACAACCAAAAACTTTGAAGTAAGATACGTTAGGCTTCTTTTGAAAATAAAGTTCATAAGGTGTGTGATTAAGAGATGGGTGAAGCATGATTCTATTCATAACATTACATGATGTATTTACGACTTCGGCCCAAAAGGACTTAGGCAATTTATATTCACATAGCATAGTGTGTGCTAGTTCTTGAAGTGTCCTATTCTTTCTTTCTACAACACCATTTTGTTGTGGTGTGCGTGGTGCGGGGAACTCATGTTTAATGCCTAACATATCACAAAAAGTTGTAAAATTTTCATTTTCAAATTCTCTTCCATGATCCGAGCAAATGCATTTAATTTTTAAATCACTTTCATTTTGAATACGAGTACATAATTTTGCAAATTCACAAAACGCATCGAATTTGGATGAGAGAAATAATGTCCAACAATATCTTGGAAAATTATCTATTAAAACATATGTATATAATCTACCACCAAGACTTGCGGTGCTAACGAGACCAAAAAGATCCATATGAATTAATTACAAGGGTCTTGTAGTAGAAATTAATTTTTTTACTTTTGAAAGAGGATCTAGTAAATTTACCCTTTTGACATGGTGAACAAAGTGAAGGTAAAGTTCCATTTAACATATGCAATCCTCTAATTAAATCACTTTTGGCAAGTTTAACAATAAGCTTTGTGCTAGCATGTCCTAGTCGTCTATGCCAAATTCTAATTCATCATTTTTAGAGATAAAACATTTTATAGATGATTTAGAAAGATCTTGAAATGAAACTATATAAACATTATGTATTCTTGGTGCAGTTAGTAAAATATCTTTTGTAGTAGGATTAGATATCTTGCATAAATTAGTAGAAGATTCAAATAAAACATCTAATCCTTTATCACATAATTGGCTAATAGAAATTAGATTATGTTTTAGCCCTTTCACATAATGAACATTTATATTGTAAAGGATTCGTTACCAACTATACCAATTCCCATGATCCTTCCTTTTCCGTTATCACCAAACGTCACGATCCCTCCCTTCTTCTTTTCTAGACTAAGGAACTTTGCTTTATTGCTCGTCATGTGCTTGGAGCATCCAGAATTCAAGTACCACACGTCTTCATTGTCCTTAACCTGCCTGCACTTCTACAAAGAAGATGAGAGTAAAGATCCGGATACCCAAGCGGTACCACCCATAGAATAAGTGGAAGCCTTAGGTACCCAGATTTGATTTAAGCTATTAAGTTTCACTTTCCTATAAGAACTATGTTGGTGCCAAAAATGGTACCTCCAAAATTCACACTAAAGGGGATGGGAGAAAACTGCGAAGTGCAGGTTACTAAGACAGAAGATGCTGGAACAAAGGGAAAACGATCACGAAAAGGCGATCACGAAGAAATGAGACCGCTTACATAGGTTGTAAGCTGGAGCCTCCGAGCAAAAGGTCCTTTTCTGGTACCCCTACCCCTCTATTTATAGACGAGGGGGCTGCCCAAACGGGCAGAACTGAAAACTACGGGCTGCCCGGGGTACAGGAGAGCCGGGGCAGGGAAATGGGCTACAAATAACAAAAATAAGGAAAACGACCAGACCGCTTAAGCTGGCGATCTCGCACTGTCTTGACCGCTGGGTACTTAGAAAATCTCGGTTGAGGAAACATCTGGCGATCTGGGCGATCACTTAATTTGAGACCGCTGAGTCCGGGAAAACTGAACAATAAGAGGAGGTCGCGGGCTTTCTGGGCAAACAAACTAGACGTGTGACCCAACCTATGACAGTTTGCACACAAAATAAAGGGGGTTGAGACCATTTTTTGGAATTTTGTGTTTTCTTGCTGGAAGGAATCAATTTTGCAGAAGAAAATGTTTTTGCAAAAGAAACCACTGAATTTTTGTGTGAGGTGCTAGCGCTGGCGTTAGTGGCTAGCGCCCGGTGGTAGAACTCACCTCGATATCCAAGCCCAAATTTTCCAGAACCGTAGCAATGGTTCCCTAAAATCATATCCAGTGATTTTTGACCTATTCAAAATTATTTATTCGCCATGGTGAGATCATGAACTTGTGCTTTAAATGATGAATTTTCTTTCACAAGCATGACACACCTATTTTCAAAACCCTTTTTATTATTTTTCATTTCCAAAAGAGAGGCTTCTAATTTCCTTTCTAATTCCCCCTTCTCTTTTGTAATAGTTTTGGCATAGGAGAGGGCTTTAGAAAGAGAATCTTCAATATCTTTTGCCATCTTAATGGAGTGATCGCACTCTTGGCAAGAAACCTTTCTTTTTTCTAAAACAATTAATTTCTTGGAAAGCTTTTGATTTTCTTTAATTAGAGATTCATTTTTATGGTTCAATAAAATAGTATCTTTCATATTTTTATCAAAAGCTTTGCAAGTTTCAAGAAATTCATTAAAAAGTTCATCATAAGTTTGAGGAATTACCTCAGTGTTGCTAAGAACACTGGTGTCGTCGTCGTCGTTTTCATGTCCCATGAGGCACTTGTTTGCTTCCTCATTGTCGCTTGATGAAGACCCTCTTGATTCTTCGAAGGAGGAGGAGTCATCCCATGTTTTAGCTTTTAGTACCTTCCTCTTTTCCTTCCCTTTGTGCCATTTTTCCTTTTCTCCTTCAAAAACTTTAGGGACTAACTCCGAATATGCCCGGTCTTTCTGCAATGATAGAATTTCGGTGGAGGTCTTTCTTCTTCATCGTCGCTCTCCTTTTCCTTTTTTGAAGATGACCCTTTCCATCTTGCATCCTTTTGGAAATATTTCCGGAAGGTGTTTCTCCTTTCCAGATTTTGCATAAACTTTCAGAAGTTCTTTACCATGAGACTTTCTTCATCTTCATCCTCATCCTCTTGGCACTCCTTCTTTGATTTTAGTGCCAACACTTTCTTCCTTGGCTCCTTGTTGTACTCATCGTATTGGTTTTTGAGTTCTACCTCATGGGTTTTGAGATTCCCAATGAGGCTCTCAACTTGGAGCATTCTTAGATTGTGCGACTCCGAGATAGCCATCACCTTCAGATTGAATTTTAGAGGAAGAGATCAAAGAATCTTTCGGACTAAGTCGCCATTGGAGAAGGTCTTTTCAAGAGCTTTGGAGGCATTGACGATCTTGGTGAAGCGCGTGTACATTGCATCAATATCTTCGCTTTCATCCATACGGAACTTTTCATATTCTGACTCCAGTTGGAAAAGTTTTGAATCTTTAACATGCGATGTACCTTCATGAGTAATTTCCAAATGATTCCAAATATCATATGCAGTAGTACATGCGGAAATTCTATTAAATTCATTTCTATTTAACGCATAAAATAAAGCATTCATGGCCTTAGCGTTATTTTTGCATTAGAGTTTATCCCTGTCATCCCATTTATCCTTAGGTTTTTCTAATGTTACCTCTCTAACTACAAATGTAGAAGGAGAGTATTCCTCTTCTACCATATTCCACACCACAATATCAAGGGTCATAAGAAAACAACTCATCCTATTTTTCCAATAATTATAATCTGGCCTAGTAAATAGTGGAGGTCTACTAATTCCCTGACCCTCGGAAAAAGCGAGATCATAAGACGACATTATTCCTGGTTATTAAACCGATTTGGAATGACCTACCTCTGATACCACTTGTTGGATCGATAGGCGCCCTTAGAGGGGGGGGTGAATAAGGGAATAAATTTTCTTTTTATATATTTAAGCAATTTACAAAATTGTTTTATAATAAAAGAGAGCGAAATAACAATTTAGCTAAAAGTAATTTGCAATATCGCCGTCACGACAGGTGCGACCTTGAAAGGTACTTTCCATAATCGCCAAGCTCACCATGCTCACGCAGATATGCTTGCACACACCTACTCACATTATGGATACTCGCCATTTTTCCAGGAAGATGTCAGCTATGGGCACTCGGGGGGGGGGGGGGGGGGGGGGGTCCCTCAAGACGCACACTCTCGAGGCTTCTACTCCACCTGGTGAGAATATTTTTTGAGTTCATTATCAGAAAGATAACCTTAAGGGTAAGTAGGGAATGACAGTCGAGGGGTCCAAGGGACGCACAATCCCGAGGCCTTCATCCTACTTGGATGTCGGATGCTGACGAGTAGGGAATGACAGTCGGGGAGGTCCAAGGGGACACATCATCCTGAGGTCTCCATCCTACCACGAGGTTGAATGTTGACGAGTAGGGAATCACCATCGGGGAGGTCCAAGGGGACACACCGTCCTGAGGCCTCCATCCTACCATAATGCTGAATGTTGATGAGTAGGGAATGACAGTCGGGGAGGTCCAAGGGGACACACCATCCCGAGGCCTCTATCCTACTCGATGATGAATGCTGATGAGTAGGGAATGATAGTCGGGGAGGTCCAAGGGGACACATCGTCCCGAGGCCTACATCCTACTGTGATGCTGAATGTTTTGAGAAGATCTTCCTCTTGTTACTCGATAATTAGAGGGGGATAATCGTACTGACTCAATGATTGGAAGAAGTGATAGTAAGACAAGGATCTATTACGAGCTTTCTGATATTTGAGGTTAAACAACACCTTTATGCAAGGGTCCCTCAGTCAATTAAACTGATCATCTCTTTGCCGAGTTGGGAGGTCGGCGTCCAGACTTTTTCCTGATAATTTCTCCAGTCGGATGAGAAATGCGATGGGGGGGAACTTCAACCAACATGCAAGGGGGGAGCTGATGTTGACCATCAGTGCAGAGGCTTGGTCTTAGGAGAACTCGCTAACCCGATGCACTGTCCTATCACCCGAACTGGGTTGTACGGGAGTTAAGTCGGAGGCCTATTTCCCAACCTATCGTGGAGATAGATTTCACTTACCCTCTTTTTCTTTTTTGAAAAACACTTTGTTGAAAGAGAAAAAGGACTCATGTCGTCCCATGTTTTTGGGAGGTCAGGGAATTCATTTATACAAAAGGAAATACAATGAGGGAGGACATACATACTCCTGTCAGGGGTAGAACCTTTTCAAGTCATCACCGCTCCAGGTATTCCCAAGCATCTCCCCTTCATGATTTTGTAGACGATATCCGCCAGCCGCTAATGACTCGTGGATGATGAAGGTCCCTTCTCAATTTGGGTTAAGCTTTCCGTCAGTAGCGTCTCTTCCTGCTGCGTCCACTTTCTTCAGAACGAGATCGTCTGCTTGGAAATGTTTTATGCGGACGTGCTTTTCAAAGTACTTCGACATTCATCTCTTGATATCTTCCTATCGAGTCGAGGCTAGATCTCAGAGTTCTTCGATGTAGTTGAGAGATAGCATGTGAGCCTCTTCATTTTCTAGCCGTCATTCCACATCTTCGTCTTCGTCCGCAACCACTCTAGGACTCCTAACCTCGAACTCTACTGGGATGAGAACTTCAGACCCGTGAGATAACTTGAAAGGAGTTTCTCCCGTGGCCAAATTAGGAGTGGTCCGTAGGGCCAATAGGACTGAAGGAAGTTGCTCTGTCCAACTCCCTTTTAAATTCTCGACCTTTTTCTGCAGGAGGTTGATGACCAGCTTGTTGGCTACTTCCACTTGCCCATTGCTCTGAGGATGATGCACTGAGGTGAACCGAAGATCAGTACCCAGCTGCTTGCAGAAGTCATCCAACTCCAAGCTGGCGAACTTTGGGTGGTTGTCAGTGATGATAGCGAGAGGGATCTCAAATCTGCAGGCAATTTCTCCCTAGATGTAGTTCTTCACGACTTGGGAAGTGGTCTTTGCCAGATCCATGGCCTCGATCCACATGGAGAAGTAGTCGATCATGACTAGAATGAACTTCCTCTGTCCGCTAGCTTGGGGAAAGGGGCATATCAGATCCATTCCCCAAATGGCAAACGAGCATGGGGCTGTGATCGAACAAAGCTGTTGGGCCGGCTGCAATTTGAGAGGGGCGAAGAGTTGGCACTTATGACACTTTTCGAGAAAGCTTCGGCATCCCTTCGGATGGTTGGCCAGAAGTAACCCTGTTCTAGGATTCTTTGCTCAAGAGTGCAAGTTCCTGAATGGCTCCCGCATTCTCCGGAATGGATGTCTTCCAACACTCGAGGTACTTCGACTTCTGAAATGCACCTAGCCAGAGGGCCCGAGATGGTCTTATGACACAGCTCCCCGTTATACAGTAAGTAGTAGGCCGCTTTATATCTGAACTTTCTTTGATCTTTGTCGTCTGCTGGGAGTTGACCGGTGGTGAGGAATATTGCAAACGGATCCATTCAGGAAGGGCGTTGCTGGATCTCCATCATCTCTCCATCCTCGATGGATGGCTGAAATAGCTCGGTAATCGTTCCCCTGGCTCTCGGACCATACATGGCCAAACGGTCTGCCGCAAAATTCTCCTCTCTTGGTACGTGCTCGACGAACTAGGACTGGAAGCCTCCAATAAACCCTTTCACTTTGACCAGGTATCTCTGCAGGATGGTGTCGCGCACCTCAAATTCTCCTCGAATTTGCAAAGCGACCAGCATTGAATCTATGAAACTTTGAATGTCTCAGATTCCCAACTCCTTGGTCAGACGCAAGCCTGCTATTATGGCCTTGTACTCCACTTGATTGTTCATGGTGGGGAAGAGGATCTCGACCGCTTGCTCAATCCTAGTTCCTTGTGGGCTGACTAGCATGATGCCTACTCCAATAGAACTTTTGCCTGAAACTCCGTCCATGAACATATTTCAGGAAACCAGACTCGAGGGGCCCTCACTTCAGTCTGTCTCCCCTAAGAGGTTGGTCAGGAAGTACACCATTGCTTGTGCTTTTATCGCCACCCAGGGCGAGAAGGAAATGTCAAACTCACTGAGTTCTACCAACCATTTTGCCAACCTTCCCGAGTGCTCCACTCCTTCCAGGATACTTCGGAGGGGATGATCAGTCACACATCAGATATAGTGGGCTTGAAAATAATTTTGGAGCTTCTGCGCCGACACCACTAAGGCGAAAGCTAGATTTTCGAGGATGGGATACCACATCTCTGCCTTCTTTAGCACATGGCTTACGTAATGGATGGGTAACTGCTTCTTCCCTTCCTCTCTGACATGCACATAACTCACCGCCTCCAGCCCTACTCCTAGGTATAAGAGTAGGTGTTCGCCTTTCCTCGAGCTTTGAAGGAGAGGTGGCTGGGTTAGTTGCTGCTTCAGTTTCTCGAAAGCGTTCTCACACTCTTCGATCCACTCGAATTGTTGGTTGTTTCAGAGCATTTTGAAGAATTGAGAGCACTTCTCCCCCGCCTTTGACAAGAAGTGACTAAGACCAGCCAACCTTTTAGTCAGCCTCTAGACTTCCTTGATGCTCTTCGGCGACGTCGTCTCGACGATGGCTTTAATGTTATTAGGGTTAGGCTCCACACCTTCAGGGGTGAGGAGATCTCCCAAGAACTTCCCTCTCCCTGTCCCAAACACACATTTTGCGGTATTGAGCCTCATCTTGAACCTTCAGAGAGTTGTGAAAGTCTACTCTAGATCGGTGGTGTGCTCCTGAGCACTCTTGCTTTTGACCAAGAGATCATCCCCATACACCTCCAGGTCCACCCATCTTGCTCCTTGAAAACTTGATCCATCATTCGCTGATATATAGACCCCGCGTTCTTCAACCCAAAAGGCATCAAATAGCTATAGCAGCCATCGCTAGTGATGAAGGAGACATCGCAGCAATCGGGAGAACGCATCCGGATCTGGTGATATCATGAAAAGGCATCAAGGAAGCTCATCATAGAATAATCGGCGGCTGAATCAACCAGCGCGTCGATTCGAGGAAGGGAATAACAATTCTTTGGGCAAGCTTTACTCAATAGTGAAAAATCAACACACATCCTTCAGCCTCCAGTGGCTTTCTTTACCATTACAATATTTGAGACCCATCCTGGATACTAGATCTCGGAAACAAAACATGCCTCCAACAGTTTCTTCACTTCCTCTTTAATGGGCTCAACCAACGTGATGGCACTCGCCCTCTCCTTTTTCCGGATGAGCTTGACCGCGGGGTCTAGATTGAGGCGATGGCAGGCAACCTCCGCATCAATCTCGGGCATCTCGGCGGAACTCCAAGAAAATATGTCGACATTCTCTTGCAAGCATGTCGCCATCTTTATCTTTTCATCAATCTTCAGAGATCCTCCAATCTTCAGCAACCCGGGCTCTCCGGACTGGGAGAGTTCTTCTATCTCTTCCACCTCCTCAGATGCTTCCAGCCTTGTTGTGCTCTTTAGCGCTCTCTCCGTCTCCTCAGTGTGGTTCTTCCAGCTGATGGTGTTAACCGCGCTGAGATTGCTCTCACGGATAGCTTTTGGATCGCTTTAGATCCTCACCTAAACATCTCCTTGGCAATACTTCAAGCACTAATGGTAGGAGGATGGGGCGGCTTTGAAGAAGTTGATTAGCGGCCACCCGAAGATTGTCTTGTAGCAGCTCGGGGCGTCGACGATGATGAACCGACACTTGAGTGAGGTGCCACCGAGCATTACCAGCAGATCCCTCCCTCCTTTCAACTCTTTCTTCTCTCCCGAGAAGCCAAAGAGGGAACCATCCATGACCATTACCCTTTTTGCTTCAACTCCTAACCCGTCGAATGTCTTTTTAAAGATAATGTTCACGGAGCTCCCGTTATCCACCAAGATTCGATTGACGGTGTAGTATTCCACAGCTGCCTGGATCATGAGTGCATCATGGAAGGGATTCTCATTCCCTAGCATGCCCTCCTCTGAGAAAGTGATCTCCTTCAACGGAGGTGGTGCCTGTGAGGTCGAGGCGGTGCCTGTGAGTTCGAGGCGACGCTCTTGCGATAGATTTGATGGAGACTCCCCTTATAGGAAGCTCCTATCCCTGTTCCCCTGTGGACACCCTTCACTGATGCTCCTCCTCCTTGGGCCACTTCTCCTCGACCTCCTTGGAAGATCCGGTCTTCATTGCTCCTTCGATCGATGGCTTGTACTGTCGCTGGCTCGATAAGGGCTTCCCGCCTTCACTGCTCTCCTCCTTCTTCGACGGCTAGCCTTCTTCTGGCTTCCCAAAAGTCTGGGCAGGCCATCGTCCCATGCCCTTCTACTTGATGCAGCTCGTAGTAGATGGGAACCTCCTCCGTATGCCAGCCTTCTTCATTGGTTCCTTTGAGCCGGCCTGTTACCCCATTGGGCAACAACCATCGCTTCTTCTCTACTCCTTTCCTGATGCCTTTCCGGCTGGTTGAAATTTCTTCTTTCCAGGGAGAATCTCCTCTCCGGACCTTGGTGATGGGATCTTCCGAACGGCCTCCACAGGGTCCTATTGACTGGGACCTGGTACCTCATTTCTTCTTCCTGACGTTCCGAAGCCACCAGGGGACTTCTGACATCATGCCTCCTCGACACTTCTCTCTTGGGCTCCTCCTTCCTTTTCTCTTCTTGTTTCCACCTGTCTTGCCTTTAGGGATCCTCCTTCCCCTGAACGGGGATCTTCTCCTCCTCTTCCTCCTCCCTAGTCAGTTTGGTGAGCTTGGCCAGGAGACCGAGATTCGAGGCCTCCCCTTGAATGAAATTATTGGCCAGTTCGATAAGCTCTTCGTATGGCATGGGGGTATCTCTGATGATCTCCAGCTTGAAAAGCACTCCCTTAGTCCGAACATCAGGGCTAGCTTCAAGGTGAAGCCACCGACCTCCTGGATGTCCAGAACCACTTCTTGAAAGCGGCCGATGTAGTTTCCTAACGTCTCCCACGCTCCTTGCACTAGATAGAAGAGGTTCGTCGCCTCCTTCTTCATCTTCCTTTCCGTGGCAAACTGCATTGTCACTCCCCGACGTAGGTCTTTGAAGCAGTAGATGGAACTTGCCTCCAGCTGGTGGAACCAATCTCTGGCCTCTCCTCGTAAGATGATGGCGAAGAGCATGCACTTGAAGGCATCCAACAAGGTTTGGATGGAGACAATGTCTTCAAACCACTAGACATGGCGGACAGGATCATCCCTCCCAGAGTAATAACTCATGACTGGCCCCCTAAACCCTTCCAGAACAGGTGTAGAGAGGATCTCTTCATAGAATGGGATCCTTCCATATTGCTGGCGACGATCCTCAGCCGGGCAAGAAATTCGGTCATACTCACCATATGGGCGAGGATCATGGTACCTCACCGGATTCTCCACATCGCGGAACTTGATTCCCTGCAAGCTTGGCTGGTAGAACTGCGGCCTCCATGGTCGCCCAGGCTCCTCCTCCACATGCTCCTTCCCTGCTCGCTGAGAGGGACCATCATCTTCTGACAGAGTCATGTGATGAGGAGAGGTCAACGCGCACTCCGTTCTACGAAGCAAGACTGCTCTCAAACTTCCCTCCATTCTCCATGCAAATTCCTCTAAATTTGCCTTCGTCACATACTCGCCTCCTTCTGTCGAGTTGCCTGCAACTCCTTCATGATCGCCAACTTCCACCATCTCTCTATCTTGTTCTCCTTTCTTCCTCTGACTACGATCCACACTCACCGCACCAAAGTGTTGAAGCCAGAAAAATCTCAACCCCAAATATTCAGATCAATGCAGCCAAAGGTTACTCGTCTAGCGATCCGGCTCGACGGCTTGATGGGAAACGACAAAGGGACTAAGAGAGCAACAACAATATCCAAGGTGTTGTGGCAGGAAGGTCCCACCACGTACCCAGAAGCTCAGAAGGTACTTCCCCTCCACAACCAAAGATGGTCGGACAGGGTACGAGGAAAGCACCGACTTGGCGAATATCAAGAGTGACAACTATTGGGAAAAACACCATTTGATTTGTCTTACAAATTATATACAAGTGATTTCATTTTCTATGATGTATTACCCATGTATAGAGAGGGTAATTTGTTCATTATATGTCTTAGGATGTCACACTCTAATGAGGGTGTCAAAGACCAGTCTAGAACAGTCCAAAATTTAGTTGAGTTAAAACTTGCGTCGAATAGAAGTCGACACAACTTCGACTGAAAGTTGAAGCAACTTCGAATACAAGTGGAAGTAACTCAGACTGAAGTTCTAATCAATGCAACGTAGAGATGTGCTCGAAGCAGAATATTGAGTCAGTTGAAGTAGTAATAGAAGTCGATGCAACATCGAGATGTACTCGACGCAGAAGACAGAGTTAGTCGAAGCAGTATTAGAAGTCGATGCAACGCCGATATGTACTCGATGCAGAAGACAAACACAGTCGAAGAAGTATTAGAAGTTGGCGCAAGTTTGACTTGAATTTGATGCAGAAGATGAAGTTCAAAGTCTAAGTCTTCAACTCGATGGATACGGCGATAAGGATTCGACGCAATGTCGATATCTACGTTTATTCAATGCTGAGAAGGAATTCGAAGCAGCTTCCATTAGAACTCAGAGGTACTTCGATTAGAAGGAACATGAATTCGATGCTACGTCGAATACAGGCACAAAAATAAAATACTTTTTGTATTCTTTTCTGATGCATTTTTCAGAAGCTATCCATGGATGTAATTTGAATTCTAATATATCATTTATTTCCAAGAGTGGAATGAAGTACTCCAGAAAGACAACAAAGACATTCTTGAAAGTTATTCAAATTCAGACTGATGGGTCGTGAAAAGAATAGAAAGAGACATTCATTATCCAATGGACATTCCAAGTACAGAACAAAAGAGGAAACAAATTCAAATACAATTTGACAGAGAATAGGTATATAGAGGGAGGAAGATAAAAGACAATTAATCAAGCAATTTTATTCTACGTTCTTCTTCCTCAAGCTCTAACACAGATAGAACAAGAAAATATCTCTGTATAGAAAAACAAAAAGGTCACTGCTTCTTCTTCCCCTCTTACGGTAGAAAGTTAACAAGCATACATAGATCATTAGGATCACAAGATCATAAACCCTTGCATTCTTTTCTACCTCAAGCAAGAGTGCACTCTAAACAGATCCTGAAGAACACCAAGTGATAGAGTCCTTAGTGATAACTACAGGAGGATTCAAACAGAAGAAATATCTTCATTTCTTCTTCTTCTTCTTTCTTACTCTTTTCTTTCTCATTGTAACTTGAGTAAAGAGTTTTTAGAATCTCTCTCCAAAGGATTCAGTGGTTCAAGATCTCCTTATCAAAAGATCTAGATTATTTCTAAGAGTCTCCTTATCAAAAGACTCGGTCTTTGGTTCTAAGAGTCTCCTTTCCAAAAGACTCAGTTGTTGGTTCTAAGAGTCACCTAAGCAAAAGACTCAGTGGTTCTAACAGTCTCCTTATCAAAATACTCAGGCACTAGATAGTGTATTCCTACTAAGGTGGAAGAAGAGCGGATGTACCCATATTTTGGGGAACCACTATAGCTCTTGTCTTTGTGCTGTGATTTTTTGTGCTTTCCCCTTATAATATTTCTGTATTCTGTGTTAAATTTATTCTGTGCTAGTTTTCTAATTGCATAATTAATAGAAGTTTTTATTGTGTGTACATATTTAGTGTAAAAACTTTAAAACTATATTCACCCCCCCCCCCCCCCTCTAGAGAATACTCAGAGGTCACATAGTGCCTATATGAGAATAATGAGCCAAGTTTTATACCACCACTACCCCATGGTGTGCAAGTCAAAAGGAGTGCATATTCCTCCTAGTAAGAAAATGAATCTATAAATTTTATCGAAATGGACCAGACAAATTCTAAATCCTGGTCAAACTGCACCCTCTCCTCCTTCTTCTCCATCTCCTCAAGGTAATGAGGCAGTACTAACAGACCTCCTAGATTATGCTCCAGCCCAAGACCTCCTGTCTAGTCTACCTAATATAGCACCAGAGCCTACACCTTAGATTCTCACCACTAAATAACAACAACCATCTATCACCCCTTCTACTGAAATTCTCCAAGACATCCATTCTGCTCCCCTACCACAATCTATCATTACCCCATAAGATAATCAAGAACCATCCCCTATCAACCACAGTCTACATCAATGTTGTCTCAACAGAAATTATTCCAGTTAACATATCCACACCTCCAGTTGACACACTTCCCGCTTCTACCTCCCAGTCAATTCAGTCATTTGATCCTGATCAAGTAATTTCTAAAGTAGTGGGGCTGGCCACTGGTACATTTGTTGATCTGCTATTGAATCAAGCAATAAAATTAAACAGAAAATATTCTCAGATGGAGACTGAGCTACAAGAGTCAAAGGAGTCACTCCTGGCACTCAAAACTTTTGTGTCCTCCTCAATTGTGACCAAATCTTTCTTAACCTCCCTTGTCAGAAAGGTTCAAAAGGGAGAGAATATCCATGAGGAGGAAATGCCTGATCAAGAAAAGGAGAGTGACCAGGAAAAGGACAAGAATGCTGAAGTTCATGCACCAGAAGAGGAAGTCCCTGAGGACCCTAATTGGATCACAGTATTTCAAAAAAGAATAATCCAGGGGGAGCTCCCTGCACAAACTCAGGGGGAGATGCTTGCATCAACCCAGGCAGAGTTCTTCACAGATAATGATCAGGGGGAGACTCTTATCACTGAACAACTCTTAAAATCTATTACTGACATTGCTAAAAAGGCTGTTCAGATGGCTCAAGAGGACATTGCTCAAGACAATGACAAAGAAGATGACAAGACTGTTGAAGAGGAGGATGAGCCCTTGGTGTTTCCACCCAGAAAGGTGACACCTTAGGTCTTCTCAAAGAAGAGGAAAGCACCTCCTAAAGAATAGAATAATACATGTACTCAGTGAAAATGAACAATTTCTATTATACTACAAGGTGGATACAGTTATTAAAAATAATCTGATTACTTGGAAGTTTATTATATGGTATGTGCTTCTATTCAATTATGTCATTATTATTCTTTGTACATTTGTCTGTATTCAATTTTATATCTAAGTATGTTTGAAATCGCTTAAACAATTTGTAAAATTTGTTAAGATAAAAAGGGGGAGATTGTTGGGGAAAACACCCTTTGATTTATCTTACAATTTATATACAAGTGATTTCATTTTCTAGGATATATTACCCATGTTGTATAGAGAGTTTAATTTGGTCATTAGATGTCTTAGGATGTCACACTCTAATGAGAGTGTCAAAGACCAGTCTAGAACAGTCCAAAATTCAGCTGAGTTAAAACTTGCGTCGACTAGAACTCGACGCAACTTCTAATGAAATTCGTAGCAACTTCGAATACAAGTAGAAGTAACTCAGATTGAAGTTCAAGTCGACGCAACGTCGAGACGTACTCGACGTAAACAATAGAGTTAGCCGAAGCAATATTAGAAGTCGACGCAACGTCGAGATATACTCGACATAGAAGATAAAGTTAGTCGAAGAAATATTAGAAGTTGACGCAGCGTTGATATGTACTCGATGTAGAAGACAGAGACAGTTGAAGAAGTATTAGAAGTTGACGCAAGTTTGACTTGAAGTAGATGCAGAAGATGAAGTTCAAAGTCCTAGTCTTCAACTCGATGGATATGTCAATAAAGATTCGACGCAATGTCGATATCTGAGTTTATTCAATGCTAGAAGGAATGTAAAGTAGCTTCCATAAGAACTCAGAGGTGCATCGATTAGAAGGAAAATGAATTCGACGCTATGTTGAATACAGGCACAGAAATATAATACTTTTTGTATTCATTTCTGATGCTTTTTCAAAATGCATCCAAGGATGTACTTTGAATTCTAACGGATCGTTTATTGTTAAGAATGGAATGGAGTACTCCAGAAAGACAACAAAGACATTATTGGAAGTTATTCACATTCAGAGTGACAGGCCGTGAACAAGAATAGAAAGAGACATTCATTATCCAGTGGACATTCCTTCTAAGTACAGATTAGAAGAAGAAACAAATTCAAATACTATTCGACGGAGAATAAGTATACAAAGAGAGGAAGACAAGAGACAATTAATCAAGCAATTCAATTACGTCTTCTTCCTCAAGCTCTTACATAGATAGAACAAGAAAATATCTCTGTA
Source organism: Dactylorhiza incarnata (assembly GCA_033032865.1). Taxonomy (NCBI): domain Eukaryota; kingdom Viridiplantae; phylum Streptophyta; class Magnoliopsida; order Asparagales; family Orchidaceae; genus Dactylorhiza; species Dactylorhiza incarnata. The sequence goes on from JAWHQI010000290.1 coordinate 1,520,179, forward strand.
AGGAAAACAAAAAGGCCATTGCTTCTTCTTCCTCTCTTACAACAGAAAGCTAACAAGCATACAGAGATCATTAGGATCACAAGCTCATAACCCTTGTATTATTTTCTACCTCAAGCAAGGGTTCATTCTAAACAGGTCCTGAAGAACACCAAGTGACAGAGTCCTTAGTGATAACTACAAGATATATGATTCAAACAGAAGAAATATCTTCATTTCTTCTTCTTCTTTCTTACTCTTTTCTTTCTCATTGTAACTTGAGAAAAGAGTTTTTAGAATCTCTCTCCAAAGGATTCAGTAGTTCAAGATCTCCTTATCAAAATATCTAGATTACTTCTAAGAGTATCCTTATCAAAAGACTCAGTCTTTGGTTCTAAGAGTCTCCATTTCAAAAGACTCAGGTGCTGGTTCTAAGAGTCACGTAAGCAAAAGACTCGGTGGTTCTAACAGTCTCCTAATCAAAATACTCAGGCACTAGATAGTGTATTCCTACTAAGTTGGTAGAAGAGCTGATGTACCCATATTTTGGGGAACCACTATAGCTCTTGTCTTTGTGCTGTGATTTTCTGTGTTGTCCCCTTTTAATATTTCTGTATTCTGTGTTTGATTTATTTTGTGTGGGTTTTCTAATTGCATAATTAATAGAAGTTTTTATTGTCTGTACATATTTAGTGTAAAAGATTTAAAACTATATTCACCCCCCCCCCCCCCTCTAGAGAATACTCAGAGGTCATACTGTGCCAATATGAGAATAATGAGCCAAGTTTTATACCACCACTGCCCCATGGTGTGCAAGTTAAAAGGAGTGCATATTCCTCCTAGTAAGAGAATGAATATATGTAATTTCTCTAAATGGACCAGGCAAATTCTGAATCCTGGTGAAACTGCACCCTCTCCTCCTTCTTCTCCATCTCCTCAAGGTAATGAGGCAGTCCTAAGAGACCCCCCAGATTATGCTCCAGCCCAAGACCTCCAATCTAGTCTACCTAATATAACACCAGAGCATACACCTCAGATTCTCACCACTAAACAACTACATCCATCTATCACCCGTTCTACTGAAAATCTCCCAGACATCCATTCTGCTCCCCTACCATAATCTATCATGACCCCAGAAGATAATCAAGAACCATCCCCTATCAACCACAATCTCACAAACATCAATGTTGTCTCAACAGAAATTCCTCCAGTTAACATATCCACACCTCCAGTTCACACACTTCCTGCTTCTACCTCCCAGTCTATTCATTCATTTGATCTTGATCAAGTAATTTCTAAAGCAGTGGGGCTGGCCACTGGTATATTTGTTGATATGCTATTGAATCAAGCAAAAAAATTTCAACAGAAAATATTCTCAGATGGAGACTGAGCTACAAAAGTCAAAGGAGTCACTCCTGGCACTCAAAACTTTTGTGTCCTCCTCAATTGTGACCAAATATTTCTTAACCTCTCGTGTCAGAAAGATTCAGAAGGGGGAGAATATCCATGAGGAGGAAATACCTGATCAAGAAAAGGAGAGTGGCCGGGAAAAGGACAAGAATGCTGAAGTTCATGCACCAGAAGAGGAAGTCCATGAGGACCCTAATAGGATCATAGTATTTCAAAAAGAGTAATCCAGGGGGAGCCCCGTGCACAAACTCAGCGGGAGATGCTTGCATCAACCCAGGTGGATCTCTTCACAGATAATGATCAGGGGGAGCCTCTCATCACTAAACAACTCTTAGAATCTATTATTGACATTGCTAAAAAGGATGTTCAAATGGATCAAGAGACATTGCTCAAGACAATGACAAAGAGGATGACAAGGCTATTGAAGAGGAGGATGAGCCCTTGGTGTTTCCACCCAGAAAGGTGACAACACAGGTCTTCTCAAGGAAGAGGAAACCCCTCCTCAAGAATAGAACAATACAGGTACTCAGTGAAAATGATGTCTGTATTCAATTTTATATCTAAATATGTTTGAAATCACTTAAACAATTTGTAAAATTTGTTAAGATAAATATGAGGAGATTGTTGGGAAAAAAACACTCTTTGATTTATCTTACAAATTATATACAAGTGATTTCATTTTCTAGGATATATTACCCATGTTGTATAGAGAGGGTAATTTTTTCATTAAATGTCTTAGGATGTCACACTCTAATGAGGGTGTCAAAGACTAGTCTAGAACAGTCCAAAATTAAGTTGAGTTAAAACTTGCGTCGAATAGAACTCAACGCAACTTTGAATGAAAGTCGAAGCAATTTCGAATGAAAGTCGAAGCAACTTCGAATACAAGTAGAAGTAACTCAGACTGAAGTTCAAGTCGACGCAACGTCGAGGCGTACTCGACGCAGAAAATAGATTCAACCGAAGCAGTATTAGAAGTCGACGCAACGTCAAGATATACTCGACACAGAAGACAGAGTTAGTCGAAGCAATATTAGAAGTCAACACAGCATTGATATATACTCGACGCAGATGATAGAGATAGTTGAAGAAGTATTAGAAGTCAATGCAAGTTTGACTTGAAGTCGGCACAGAAGATGAAGTTCAAAGTCCTAGTCTTCAACTCGATGGATACGTCGATAAGGATTCGACACAACGTCGATATCTGAGTTTATTCAATGCTGAGAAGGAATGCAAAGCAGCTTTCATTAGAACTCAGAGGTGCGTCAATTAGAAGGAAAATGAATTCGACGCTACGTTGAATACAGGCACGGAAATAGATTACTTTTTGTTTTCTTTTCTGATGCTTTTTTCAAAAGGCATCCAAGGATGTACTTTGAATTCTACCGGATCATTTATTGCTAAGAATGGAATGGAGTACTGCAGAAAGACAACAAAGACATTCTTGGTAGTTATTCACATTCAGAGTGACGGGTCGTGAACAAGAATAGAAAGAGACATTCATTATCCAGTGGACATTTCTTCTAAGTACAGAACAGAAGAGGAAACAAATTCAAATACTATTCGATTGAGAATAAGTATACAGAGAGAGGAAGACAAGAGATAATTAATCAAGCAATTCTATTATGTCATCTTCTTCCTCAAGCTCTAACATAGATAGAACAAGAAAATATCTCTGTATAGGAAAACAAAAAGGCCATTGCTTATTCTTCCTCTCTTACAACAGAAAGCTAACAAACATACAGAGATCATTAGGATCACAAGCTCATAACCCTTGCATTCTTTTCTACCTCAAGCAAGGGTTCATTCTAAACAAATCCTGAAGAACAACAAGTGACAGAGTCCTTAGTGATAACTACAGGAGGATTCAAACAGAAGAAATATCTTCATTTCTTCTTCTTCTTTCTTACTCTTTTCTTTCTCATTGTAACTTGAGTAAAGAGTTTTTAGAATCTCTCTCCAAAAGATTCAGTGGTTCAAGATCTCCTTATCAAAATATCTAGATCTGTTCTAAGAGTCCCCTTATCAAAAGACTCAGTCTTTGGTTCTAAGAGTCTCCTTACCAAAAGACTCAGTTGTTGGTTCTTAGAGTATCCTAAGCAAAAGACTCGGTGGTTCTAACAGTCCCCTTATCAAAATACTCAGGCACTAGATAGTGTATTCCTACTAAGGTGGTAAAAGAGTTGATGTACCCATATTTTGGGGAACCATTATAGCTCTTGTCTTTGTGCTGTGATTTTCTGTGTTGTCCCCTTTTAATATTTCTGTATTTTGTGTTTAATTTATTCTGTGCTAGTTTTCTAATTGCATAATTAATATAAGTTTTTAGTGTGTATACATATTTAGTGTAAAAGATTTAAAACTCTATTCACCCCCCCCCCCCCCCCCCCTCTAGAGAATACTCAGAGGTCACATTGTGCACTTTTAATTGGTATCAGAGCGAGGTTGATCATAAAAAGGTTAACACCTTGATCAAAAGATCCCCTCACTCTAGATTTTATAATTAAAACTATTTTTAGAAAAATTCGTTCTAAGGACTATGCATCCATCAGACCACCGGTGTGTAACCTGAATAAGTTTACACTCTGGGAGACCAGAATAAAACTTTACATGAAATGTATTGATGAAGAAATTTTTAATGTTATTATCTCATGTCCCCAGTCACATTTAAAAAAGATGCAAGTGGGATGGTGACTCAAGAACTAGTCCCTAGAGCAGAGTGGATTGATGCTGAGAAGAAGCTGAAGGCATATGATGCTAGGGCAATGAACCTTCTGGTATCAACTATGTCAGATGACATATTTCAGAAGAATGCTGAATGCAACTCAGCAAAAAAGATCTGAGAATCCTTAACAAGATTGGTTGGGGGTAGCTTTGATGAAAGGAAGGACATAAAGTCTCTTCTCATATCCCAATATGAGAACTTTCAAAAGAAAGCTAAAGAAAATGTTGTTGAAATGTATGATAGATTTAACATCGTTGTAAATCAACTCAGGGGACTAGACAAGGAGATCTCCATAACTAAAATAAATGACAAGCTCCTCATGTGCTTCCCAAGCACATGAGACTCAAGGATCTGGGTCATCAGAGAGTACAAATGTCATAGGGAAATCTCCACAGATGCTCTACTAGGGAAGCTCAAGTCATGTGAGTTGCTACTAAAGATTAGAGCTGAAATAGAGGCCAAGGAGAAAGTCTTAACTCCCATTCAAAGCATCATTGCTCTGAAGGCTGATAAAGGAGAGACTTCCACTTCAGAAGAAGAGATGTTCAATCTTTTGTTCAGAAGATTCAGAAAGTGGGTCAAGAATGAGGACTCCAGAAGGAAGGAATGGAGTTCTAGCAAGCCAAGATTTGATAAGACACCAAAGCAGGAAGTAATCTGATATGCCTGCAGGAAGCCAGGGCACATTGCCCTTGAGTGTCCTGAAGAGAAAAGGGACAGAAACAGTAATAAAAAGGAGAACAAAAAGAAGTCCTTTAGGAAAAAGGACAGGAAGAAGGGAAAAGGTTTCATTGCTGAAACCTAGAGTGACACAGAAATTGAATCAAGCTCCTCTTCATCTGAAAGTGATGAAGAAACTGCTACAAAAGTAGCCTGCCTAGTAGCTTTGGGAGATTTCTCTGGGAAGATCAGGTATCTCTCTTTGATGACTTTGATTTTACATTAGAAGAATTTAATATAGAAGAATTTAAAAATTATTTTAAGGAATTTTTGTAATGATTACCTTAAAGTTCAAAAAGAAATAGAAACAGTTAAGAACGAATTAGAAGACTTTAAGAAAGATGAATTGTATTCTGTAAATTATGATTTGAGAAATCAAATTTATATAAAGGAAACAATAATTACTAATCTAACCAATGAAAACTCAGAGATGAAAGAAGAGCTCACAAAGACAAAAGCCATTGAAGACTCACTCAATGGGAGGAGTCAAAAGCTCAAGGATATTACATAAAATCTCTCTATGAGATTTAAGCACCTTGGCTTAGGAGCTGATCCAGTCACCAACACAGAAGTCCCTAACAGACCTGCCTGGAAAAATCTAGTTACATTTATTAGACCTAGTGACTTTCAAATAGCTGAGACCAGGCCAGTAAGTAAAGCACTAGACATCAATCACCCAGATAAAATTACTATATTTAATAGAGTGGATCTAAATAATGAGAAAAGAACTCTAGGCAAGAATAGTTCAGAGAAACTAACAAACAACAATTAAAAAACTGAAGTAAAAAAGGAAAATCAGTAGGCACTCTACAGACTTATTATATATAGATACTTTGTATGCACATTTCTAGTAGCAAAGTAACAAATGCAGATATAATAAACTTATTCTCTGTCATCCAAAAGGATATCATGAAAGACCATTTTATTCGTTCATATCACCTTATAATGGTAAAAGCTAAGAGCCCAAGGTAACCTGGGTACCTTCTAATGTTTGAGTTACATGTGCAGGAGAATTTAGGATCTCTTCCTCAGAGATAATAGAGGGAAAGGGAAAACTAATTATTCAACATGGAACTTCAAGGAATCAAGGGAGTGACTTCATCTCTCAAACTCCTGATGATGCATGCTAATTAACACATATAATATTATAAATGTTATTTTCAATAAAGTTAATTGTTGGGGAAAACAACATAAATTTCCTAGAGAAATGCAACTGTAGATTCAGAGTTGCGTCGAATAGAATTAGACGCATCGTCGAGTTCTATTCGGCGTTAGCTTCGAGAGCCGCTTGGGATAGATGATTCGAATAGAATTCGACGCAGGGTCGATTACATATCGATGTATGTGTCGATTTAATAATTACTGCATAATTTTGAAGTCACGTCGATTACAAATCTACGCAACGTCAACATGCCAAAACACGCGCAGTTATGCTACTAGAAGCTACTTCAACAAGTTTTGGCACGCTGAATTTACTTCTATTTGACGTTGCTTTGAATACAACCCTAAGTTGTGACGAATCGTCTTCTTTTAAGCAACTTAGATGTTAGATTATTTTACACTTTCAAATTCTCTCTCTTGCTCTTGTGCTTTCTGGCTCTCTAGCTCTCATGTGTTCTTGCTCTTGCTTTCCTTTCTCCCTCTCTCTCTCTCTCCTTCATGTGTTTCTCCTTTGTAGGTACTACAACAAGTCTCTCTGACACCCCCAAAGATCAATCCCGGATTCAACGTGGATGTCGAATCATTCAGCGTTGTTTTTGACAACTTCAAGGCCATTTTCGATCTATTTCAAATTGTTGGGCTAACAAAGTTGATTTCGATGAGATGCAAGATATATGACGTCGAATTAATAGAACTGAAAGATAACATTCAAATTGGAGATGATGGATCCCTCCATGGAAGAATCTCTGGAACTGGTATCAATATTACAGAGGAAATGTTATGTCAAACTTATGATCTACCAGCAGGTGGTGAATCTGATGAACTGGCAGGGGCAGAGATAAGTAATGCATTACAAATTATGAAGTTCGGTAAGGAGAAGACCATAAATTTGAAGAAGAATGATGTGGCTGAAGAATATAGATTTCTAGCAGTCATTGTGGGAAAGGTGTTGTTATATAAGATCTCAGCACATGATGCCATCCATAAGCAGCAGCTACAGACAATGGGAGTCTTGGTCCTCAACAAAGGAATACATTGGGGGAGATGCCTCCTGAAGCTGATTGGCCATAAGTATTCACATAAGGAGAATGCCTATATGAGAATAATGAGACCAGTTTTATACCACCACTACCCCATGGAGTGCAAGTCAAAAGGAGTGCATATTCCTCATAGTAAGAGAATGAATATATGTATTTTCTCTAAATGGACCAGGCAAATTCTGAATCCTGGTCAAACTGCACCCTCTCCTCCTTCTTCTCCATCTCCTCAAGGTAATGAGGCAGTCCTAATAGACCTCCCAGATGATGGTCCAGCCCAAGACCTCCAGTCAAGTCTACCTAATATAACACCAGAGCCAACACCTCAGATTCTCACCACTAAACAACAACAACCATTTATCACCCCTTCTACTAAAAATCTCCCAGACAACCATTCTGCTCCCCTACCACAATCTATCATAACCCCAGAAGAAAATCAAGAACCATCCCCTATCAACCACAATCTCATAAACATCAATGTTGTCTCAATAGAAATTCCTCCAGTTAACATATCCACACCTCCAGTTGACACACTTCCCGCTTCTACCTCCCAGTCTATTCATTCATTTGATCCTGATCAAGTAATTTCTAAAGCAGTGGGGCTGGCCACTGGTACATTTGTTGATCTGCTATTGAATCAAGCAAAAAATTCAACAGAAAATATTCTCAGATGGAAACTGAGCTACAAGAGTCAAAGGAGTCACTCCTGGCACTCAAAACTTTTGTGTCTTCCTCAATTGTGACCATATCTTTCTTAACCTCCCTTGTCAGAAAGGTTCAGAAGGGGGAGAATATCCATGAGGAGGAAATTCCTGATCAATAAAAGGAGAGTGGCCAGGAAAAGGACAAGAATGTTGAAGTTCATGCTCCAAAAGAGGAAGTCCCTGAGGACCCTAATAGGATCACAGTATTTCAAAAAAGGAATAATCCAGGGGGAGCTCCCTGCACAAACTCAGGGGGAGATGCTTGCATCAACCCAGGCAGAGCTCTTCATAGATAATGATCAGGGGGAGCCTCTTATCACTGAACAACTCTTAGAATCTACTACTGACATTGCTAAAGAGGCTGTTCAGATGGCTCAATAGGACATTGCTCAAGACAATGACAAAGAGGATGACAAAGTTGTTGAAGAGAAGGATGAGCCCTTGGTGTTTCCACTCAAAATGGTGACACCTCGGGTCTTCTCAAGGAAGAGGAAGACCCCTCCTAAAGAATAGAACAATACTGGTACTCAGTGAAAATTAACAATTTTTATTATACTACAAGGTGGATACAGTTATTAAAAAAAATCTGATTACTTGGAAGTTTATTATATGGTATGTGCATCTATTCAATTATGTCATTATTGTTCTTTGTACATTTGTCCTAATGAATTCAATGTTACGTCAAATACAGGCACGGAAATAGAATACTTTTTGTATTCTTTTCTGATGCTTTTTCAAAAGGCATCCAAGGATGTACTTTGAATTCTAACGGATCATTTATTGCTAAGAATGGAATGAAGTACTCCATAAAGACAACAAAGACATTCTTGGAAGTTATTCAACTTCAGAGTGACGGGTCGTGAACAAGAATAGAAAGAGACATTCATTATCCAGTGGACATTCCTTCCAAGTACAGAACAGAAGAGGAAATAAATTTAAATACTATTCGACAGAGAATAAGTATACAGAGAGAGGAAGACAAGAGACAATTAATCAAGCAATTCAATTATGTCTTCTTCTTCCTCAAGCTCTAACGTAGATAGAACAAGAAAATATCTCTGTACCGGAAAACAAAGAGGCCATTGCTTCTTCTTCCTCTCTTACAACAGAAAGTTAACAAGCATACAAAGATCATTAAGATCACAAGCTCATAACCCTTGCATTATATATTTTCTACCTTAAGCAAGGGTTCATTTTAAACAGATCCTGATGAACACCAAGTGACAGAGTCCTTAGTGATAACTAAAGGAGGATTCAAACAGAAGAAATATCTTCATTTCTTCTTCTTTCTTACTCTTTTCATTCTCATTGTAAATTGAGTAAAGAGTTTTTAGAATCTCTCTCCAAAGGATTCAGTGGTTCAAGATCTCCTTATCAAAATATCTAGATTGGTTCTAAGAGTCTCCTTATCAAAAGACTTAGTATTTGGTTCTATGAGTCTCCTTACCAAAAGACTCAGTTGTTTGTTCTAAGAGTCTCCTTAGCAAAAGACTCGGTGGTTATAAGAGTCTCCTTATCAAAATACTCAGGCACTAGATAGTGTATTCTTACCAAGGTGGTAGAAGAGTGAATGTACCCATATTTTGGGGAAACATTATAGTTCTTGTCTTTGTGTTGTGATTTTCTGTGATGTCCCCTTTTAATATTTCAATATTCTGTGTTTAATTTTTTTTGTGATGGTTTTCTGATTGCATAGTTAATTGAAGTTATTATTGTGTGTGCGTATTTAGTGTACAAGATTTAAAACTCTATTCACCCCCTCTAGAGAAAACTCAGAGGTCACACTGTGCACTTTCAACGACAAAGGATGACGGGTCCAAGAGTTCAAAAATGGGGTTCTGAAAGCTCAACCAAAGGTGCCAATCCAAGTACCAATGGGGTCCTATTTATAGGAAAACCAAAGGGGAGTGGGTCTTATTTATAGCCCAGCCCAACCCGTTGACTATGCAACATTTGAGGGGATCTTGCCTGGCTTCGGCGAGCATCGCCTATGTTCGGCCACCTTTGTGAGTATGAGGGGCTGCTCGCACATGCTTGCCTAGGGATTCTACTATTCCTGCTCGCTGAGTTGTCTTTAACCTCTGACTCCTGGCTTCTACTTTGACTTTTTTACTTTGACTTTTGCCTACGTGGCCTGAATCGAGTCCCACCCTCGAAGAATATGGGTTGTACATCTAGCTTGTGTGCATGGTATTTTGTGGGGTCCTGGCTGGACCCATGTTATTTTATTTGTACAGGTATGGTGTTATAATTTTGTATCAGACTTTAGGATGTCATTTGTAGTCTTTAGGTTCATGACAAACACTTTTATGGGGTGGACTGCACATGTAGTGCGTTAACCAAAAATGATTAGTCTTCGAGATTAATGACCACTTAGGGATGAAAAACATGATTGTTTGCGGAACCTGAGCGTTACATGATTGATGTTTTGCTAGTGTTTAATCACTAAATTATGTGTTTCATGATTATTGGTGACTAGAAGTGAAGCGGGGCATTCTTGGCCCCGTAACACTAACGAGGGAAGTATATTTATTGATGCTCATGCGACCATTCCTTCTACTGAAATGATTTTATTGGTCATAGTAGCAGTGTTTTCCATGCATAATGCACAATCAGGAAGGCTTGGATAGCCTCATACTCCTGATGTGGTCATGGTGCTAATTATCGCAGTTGAGCCTATAGCTGAACTGTGAGCATGTTGCCAATAGTTGATGCACTTTCTGAGCTTCAATCCTCCATCTTTCTTAGGGACTAAATCCCCAACGGATGTCAAGGACTAGTTGTCACGGATCAAGAGGACCTTAACGACAACAGACACTTATGAAGTTAAGAAGGTCACCTTTGATACCTTCCTATTAATCGGGGTGGGAAATATCTGGTGGGAATAAGAGGCGATGCACAAGTATGGTGTAATATTCCAACTTTAAAAAGGGGTCTAACTGGTTTAATTGAACCCTTAGAGGAGCTTAGGCTGGGTCACAGAAAACCATGACCCGACCTCCCCCACAATGGTTGGTCATTTAGAGAAATGACTATTTTGGGTAGCATTATGCTTCGCCGCAACGCTAAAGAAGTTTAATGAGAAAATATGCTCTGGATCAACTTTCGTCAGTTGCGTTAGACTCATATGGTCGATACGAGTGAAACGAAACTTGTTTCATTCCAATCCGAGGTCATTTGGTGAAAGTGACTATTTTGAGTACCGTAGTGCGTCACGATGATGCTATTTTAGTATATGATCAAATGTGCTCTGAATCAACTTCCGTTAGTTGGGTTAGACTCTTATGGTCGATAAGAGTGCAAACGAGCTCGTTTCGTTCCAATCTGAGGTCATTTGGTGAAAGTGACCATTTTGAGTACCATAGCGCATCACAATGACGTAATTTTAGTTTATTGAGCATACGCGCTCTGAATTGACTTTCGTCAGCTGTATTAGACTCGTATGGACGATACGAGTGCAACGAAACTCATTTCATTACAATCCGAGGTAATTTGGTGAAAGTGACCATTTTCAGTACCGTATCGCGTTACGACGATGCTATTTTAGTTTATTGAGCATACGTGCTCTTAATCGACTTCCGTCAGTTGTGTTAGACTTGTATGGTCGATAAGAGTGTAAATGAACTTGTTTCATTCAAATTCGAGGTCATTTGGTGAAAGTGACCATTTTGAGTGTCGTAACGCGTTACGATGATGCTATTTTAGTATATTAAACATACGTGCTCTAAATTGACTTCTGTCAGTTGTGTTAGACTCGTATGGTCGATACAAGTGCAATTGAACTCATTTCATTCCAATTCGAGTTCATTTGGAGAAAATGACCATTTTGAGTAACGTCGAGCATTGCGACAACACCAAAATAGCTTAGTGAGCAAATAAGCTCCAGATTGAATTATGTCAGTTGCATTAGACTCATATAGCTGATACAAGTGCAACGAAGTTTGTTTTACTCATTTCCGACATCATTTAGTCAAGTAAATAAATATATATGCTCATAAAATTATACGAAAACTCGAGATACGTGAATGCTGTATTTCAATCTCGTCACTTCGACGATGACTTGACACTCGATGACATGGGCCCATGGTGACTTTGACATACACGAGGGGTGGGGGCACTTCGGGTTGAATTTGGTCCCCCCCTATAAATGAATCTCAAATTGGTGAAAGGTCAAAATAATCTAAGTGCACCCTGATAGTTTACTTTGTAGTATTCTAACTCACCTAGAGGGAGGGGGTGAATAGGTTCCTTTGAAACTTTCTACTTACAACAAGTAGTTTTTAAGTGATTAAATGAAGTGATTGCAAACATATTGAAAACACACAGTTGTTTATAGTGGTTCACCGAGATAGTGTGTCAATGGGTAGTCCACTTTCCCTCTATACCTTTCTAACAGTGTGTTAGACAAGGCAAACTCCCCCAAAACTTAGCTCCAAGAGATTACAACTCAGATCCCTCGGGATCTCTCAGGTCTCTTCCAAAACCCTACCTCAGGCCAGCAACCCTACCACTCAGAGTCCTCCAACTCCTACAAATCAGAAACCCTCTTGGTTTCCTACCTCAGGCCTATCAAGAAGCCCTACCTCAGATCTCCTCTGAAATCATACAACTTAGGCTGGGACTACAGCCTTACAAACTCAGGAACAAAGCCCTACACTCTCAGGCACAAGCCCCACACACTCAGAACAATGAAGTTCTTACAGAGATTTATATTTTTACAGTTACAACAGGAGACAATATAGATTAAACCTTCAGCTTAGATCTTCTGTTGTTGAAGCTCAGCGGATTCTCTTGAAACAGGACTGAATAGCAGCAGCTTTAGACCCTGTTTCTTCTGATCTTCTTTAGTAGAGGAAAGAAGGTCCACTTGTTCTTCTGGAAAGAATAAGCAAGAACAACCTTATCTCTTTGGAAGTAATCTGCTTGCAGCTTGATTTTCAGGAAGCAGATAGAGATTTATCTTCTGGATGCAGTAATTTCTTCAATAGAATAGTAGCAGCTATTTCAGTTCTTGTCCACACCTCATCCAGTGACCTAACATCTTCTTTTATACCTCCTCTAATCTGCAACGACTCTTAGGAGTGCCCTGTCATAGTATGGACATAAATAGAAAATATTATCTTTGCTTTCTAGGCACTTGCGCCAAAAATGGATCCCGCCAGACAACATTCAAATATGAATCTGTCTTAGCGGTTGGAATGAGACAGGCTCCAGTCTCAGTGGCAGAACAGACTTCGTCTCAACGGATCCACTGAGACAGATAGTTCTCTCAGCGGTTTTCCTCTATATGCAGCTCAGTTGAGACAGGCTCCTTCTCAGCGATTAAACAGCTGCGTCTCAGTGGTTCTGCTGAGACCAGGTTATTGTCTCAGCGGTTTTGACAGTAAAACCCAGAGAACTATTCCAATGTTTGGAATGACCTAACCATGCACAAGCATGATACAAAAGATGGTCTATCAAATACAATAAGTACTTAGCATTGAGTGTGATGTATCTTCAAATCTAGGGAACATTAGGGGGGGCAATATTCCCAACAATCTCCCCCTATTTGAAGAAGGCAGAACATACACCAATACTAAGATACATAACCACAATAACCATATCATGACATATAATGAAATGACATAATTAGAAGTCATGACAACATAACAATATCATTGTTAACAAAATATAGGCAACTCAGCAGTTATTAAGCATTAATACACAACAATTATTAAGCTCGACTTTAATTAGCCTATTAATACAAGATTTCATAAATCAATATAAGACCCAATTGCATTAGTGATAAAATGTCAATACATAATGTTTACAAAATTCAGTGCACATTTGTCTCTAATGAAGATTTAAACACATAAGTTCATGATTTTCTCTTCTTTGAAGCACTTAAGCTTTCAGCACCTTCATCAACAACCTCTTTTCCAGTAGCAGCAACCTTCTTCTTGTTCTCCTGCCTTTTGAAGTATATGAATGGCTTTGGGATATATCTGGAATGCATTCTCTTAGGGTTGCTTTTTCTTACTAAGTTTTCTTTGAATACTCTTTCCATTAGGGAATTCCTTTCAAGGTGTTTAATCCATTCCTCTGCTGGATACATCCTATCAATTTTTTTGCATAACTGACCATGGTTTACCCAAACATTCAGGATTATGCTCTTGGAATCATCACACTAATATTCAAAGGCGGGATATTTGGCTTGATCATTCATGTTCTTTTCCATGAACTCCTCAACAAGTATGACTTCTTCTCTTTTCCTTTTGGCTACTAACTTTGCATCCTGTGCAGTCTTTGCTTAAGCAGGGAAGTAAAAATCCCCTGCTCTAAATATGTCCAGGAGAGGTAGATTTAGAGTAATTCTTGTTCCTTGCAGAACTTTGAGGGCAAGCTTTGAATTTGTTTCAGCATTGGTCTCCTCCCACTTTCTGGCTTCTTCAAATATTTTCTGTTCAATAGCTTGAGAAGCAACTACCACAGAACTAGATAGGGTTTGAAATGCATTTTCCAAGTCAGTCTTCAGTTCATCCTTCATTTTCTCAGCTTCTCCTATCATAGTGGTTGATGTGGAACACACTGTTGAATTTGTTGAAGTGGAAGAAGGAAGTCGGGCGATCTGCGGTTTGATAACCGCAGAGATAGCGGGGTCTGCGCGGTTTGTTCTGGCGATCTGTTCTGATCGGTCAGGATGCTCAAGTATTTCGGTCTCCTTGTTGTTGCGTTGAGCGACATGAGGAAAGATGATCGCGGAGTCCACTCTGTCTGCTGGTATGCTTCTTGTCAGGTTTGCCTTAGACGATTGTTGTCTAAGTGCTTGTAAGACCGGGCGGTCTGTTGTGAGACCGCATGCGGGTTGATGGGAGGTTATTGCATCCCTCTTTCGGCGGTGACGACATCCGTCCTCTTGCCTATAAATAGGTGGCAGGGCCCGTCATTTCTAACCGAGAACTGTAAGAACTAGAGCCTAGATTGTTTGTGCTGGTCTCAATTTGAGGTCGTGCGGTCTTGGAAGCGGTTTGACCTTTTGTTGTGTTCGCAGGTCTGCGGCCAGCAATGAGCGGTTTGTTTCCTTGGTGACCTTCCAGTGGCTTGAATAATCAGTTCGTCAGCGGTCTCCGTCTGCGACCTGGATTGTTATAGTTATTGTGATGTTCGCAGCAATCTTGGCGATCAGGCGACCTCAACGGTCAGGCGATCTCAAGTTGTGGGTAGGCGACAGCTAGAGCAGTTTCTTCTGGTTCTGTACGCGGGTAACTTCAATGATCGGGCGACCTCTTGGTTTGGCGGTCTGAATTGCAGACGGGTTCTATTTTCAGCAGTGGAATAAAGCAGCAGTCTGTGCGGTCTGGGTTTGCGGTCTGGCAGCTCACAGGTCATCTCGTCTGCTTCTGTTCGCGCGGTCTCTGGCGTTCTGGTGGTGCTGCAGTCTCTGGCGGCTTCTATTTGGCAGTTCGCCAGGACTTGTTGTTTTTTCTTGTTTCGTGCTTCTCTCCTTCGCGATTCTTATGAATCATGTCTCGCCATGTATACCTCGCATTGTAAAGAGGAAACTGTAATCAATTTTCAAGTGCATTATCCTGTCTTCCCATTGTCATTGTGTTGCTACACTTGTGGAAAGTTGCGAAGCATTCCGCTTTATTTGCTTCACCCCCAACCCTATCAAATTTTTAACATGGTATCAGAGCGAGGTTGCTGAGCAATAGTCGTTGTTACTTCACTTGGGTTCCTCAAGGTGGTTAGCAATCAGTGTGATAGCAATGGAAGGAGGTTATGCGAGTGGTCTTGGAATTTAACTCTTGACGCAGACTAACTTTAAGAAGTGGAAGTCTTGCATGGAGAGTTATCTTCTTGGCAAGGATCTTTGGGAGGTGGTTGGAGGAGAAGCAAGACAACCTGTTGTTCCTGCTGAGGGGAATGCTGAGCTCGTGAAGGCTTGAAAGAGAACAAATGCTAAGGCAGAGTTCACTCTCAAGAGAGCTATCATTCCGGAGTTGTTCGACCACATCATTGGATGTAGGTCTGCTGCTGAGATTTGGACAGCCTTGGATGGCTTGTTCAACAAGAAGAATGTAGCAAGGCTACAGTTCTTGGAAAATGAGTTGGCGAACTTGGCTAGTGGAGGGTCAGCTTAACCTACGGATCAAGAAGTTGAGAATGGACAATGGAGGGGAGTTCACCTCAAGTGCTTTCTTCAACTTTTGCAGGAAGCATGACATCCAGAGAGAGCTTACTTGTGCTCAAACTCCACAACAAAATGGAGTTGCTGAGTGGAAGATCCATCACTTGACGGAGACCGTGAAGTGCTGGCTTCATGCCAAGAATATTCCTAAGTCCTTTTGGGCGGAGGGTATGTCTTGTGCAGCTTCAGTCATCAACAAGATGCCCCTTAGTCTGATCAACATGAAGACTCCACATGAGCTGATGTTTAAGGAGAAGCCTTCTGTCGAACACTTTCAAGTGTTCGGATCTACCTGCTATGTGCATGTTCTGGATGCCCTTCGAATGAAGCTAGATGCGAAAGTAAGGAAGCTAGTCTTCGTCGGTTATAATGACTAGAAAAAAGGGTGGAGATGCATGGATCCTGAGACACAGAGATATGTGGTCTCAAGGGATGTGGTATTTGACGAGTTGACGTCATACCAGGGTAGCTCATCTGTGGAGCTATAGGATAGCAGGTTGGATGGTGGCCAAAGGGAAGCTACAGGGGAAGTTCTGGTGGAGTTGCCTGTTTCTCCAGATGTTGCAGGTGCTTCTTGCTCTGGTTCAGGTGCTTCAGTTTCTGGAAGCAGGGGGAGCGATGCTCCAAGTCTACCTAAGAAGAGAGCTAGTTCAGAACTAGTAGCTAGAGCGGTGGATCAAAGCAAAGCTCTGAGGAGGTCCAAGAGGACTATTATTCCACTAGATCGATATACGGGAGGAAACTTGGTGAGCTTCGTCTCATGTTTTTTCACAGATCCCCTGGATGAGAGAGAGCCGTCATGTTATCAAAATGCCATTGGAGTCAAGGAGTGGGAAGGAGCCATGGATGAAGAGATGGCTGCCCTCAGGAAGAATGAGGCTTGGGACTTGGTGCCTAAGGTTGAGGGAGTTACTCCGGTGACTTGAAAGTGGGTTTTCAAACTAAAGAAGAAGGCTGATGGAAGTATTGAGTGGTACAAGGATCGCCTTGTAGCTCGAGGTTTCTCTCCAAAGTATGGGGAGGATTGTGAAGAAACATTTAGCCTCATTGCCAAGATGACTTCGGTTCGGGTAGTGATCGCGTTGGCAGCTTGCCAAGAGTGGAAGATTTGGCAACTCGACGTGAAGAATGCTTTCTTATACGGCGATATTGACAAGGATGTTTTCATGGATCAGCCACCTGGTTATGTTTCTGAAGAGAACCCAAGACATGTGTGCAAGCTCATGAAGGCTCTTTATGGCTTGAAGCAGGCGCCTCGGGCGTGGTATGGGAAGATCGCAGAGTACTTCCAGTTTTGTGGATATTTTGCTTCTGATTCTGATTTGAGCTTATTCGTAAAGAAGACGGGGGAGCTTCAGGTCTTGGTGCTGCTATACATTGACGATATGATCGTCACGGAAAATTCTAAAGTGGAGGTAGCTAGGCTTCGTGCTGAGGTAGCTATCAAATTTGAGATGAAGGATTTGGGTGAGCTCCACCATTTCCTTGGACTTGAGGTGGAGAGGAAATAGAGCGGTGTGCTCATTTCCCAGAAGGGTTAAGCTGAGAGAATCGTGAAGCGATTTGGCATGGAAGGAGGGAAGAGCAACTCTACTCCACTGGAAGTTGGGATACATCTTCGACGAGATGAGGGGAAGGTTTTACCTGATCCCTTGGTTTTCTGGGATTTGGTCGGGAGTCTTATATACTTGACGATCACAAGGCCGAATATAGCTTTTGCGGTGGGCCGGGTGAGTCGGTATATGGCAGAGCCGCGAAAACCTCATATGCTGGCGGGAAGGAGCATTTTGAAGTATGCGATGTCTACCTCTGATCTAGGTATCTTCTATGGGAAGAACTCAGGCTTCTATTTGCACGGTTACACGGATGCTGATTATGGGGGAGATTCAGATGATCGGAAGTCGACTTCTGGATACGTCTTTATGATTGGGCCTTCAGCGATCTCGTGGTGCAGTAAGAAGCAGGATTATGTGTCTATCTCTACTACAGAAGTGGAGTACAAAGCATCGGCTTTGGCAGCTCAGGAAGCCATCTGGCTTAGGAGGCTTATAGAGGACATTCATGGAGAGGTGCAAGGTCCTACTCTGCTTCGGGGTGACAATGAGAGTGCTCTCAAGTTGGTGAACAATCATGTTTGTCACGCTCGGACTAAGCATATTGAGATTCATCACCATTTCATTCGTGAGAAGGTGTTGGAGGGATCTCTGATTGTTGAGCATGTGCAGAGTAAGGATAACATCGCGGACATCTTTACTAAGCCGTTGTCGAAGGGACCGTTTACACGGTTGAGGAGTTTACTTGGGCAAACTTCCACTTCCCACTTCAAGGAGGAGTGTTGAATTTTTTGAAGTGGAAGAAGGAAGTCAGGCGGTCTGCAGTTTGATAACCGCAGAGGCCGCACGGTCTGCGTGGTTTGTTCTGGCAATCTATTCTGATCGATCAAGATGCTCAAGTATTTTTGGTCTCCTTGTTGTTGCGCTGAGCGACCTGAGGAAAGATGATCGTGGAGTTCGCTCTGTCTGCGGGTATGCTTCTGGCCGGGTTTGCCTTAGACGATTGTTGTCTAAGTGCATGTGAGACCGGGCGGTCTGTTGCGAGACCGCGTGCGGGTTGATGGGTGGTTATTGCATCCCTCTTTCGGCGGTGACGACATCTGTCCTCTTGCCTATAAATAGGGGTGCAGGGCCCGTCATTTCTAACCGAGAACTGTAAGAACTAGAGCCTAGATTATTTATGCCAGTCTCAATTTGAGGTCGTGCGGTCTTGAAAGTGGTTTGACCTTTTGTTGTGTTCGCAGGTCTGCGGCCAACAGCGAGCGGTTTGTTTCCTTGATCACCTTCCAGCGGCATGAATAATCAGTTCGTCAGCGGTCTCCGTCTGCGACCTGGATTAATATAGTTCTTGTGTTG
The DNA here is from genome assembly GCA_033032865.1 of Dactylorhiza incarnata. Classification (NCBI taxonomy): domain Eukaryota; kingdom Viridiplantae; phylum Streptophyta; class Magnoliopsida; order Asparagales; family Orchidaceae; genus Dactylorhiza; species Dactylorhiza incarnata. The sequence goes on from JAWHQI010000290.1 coordinate 1,538,991, forward strand.
TTCACAACAAGCTTGGCGATCAGGCGACCTCAACGGTCAGGTGATCTCAAGTTGCGGGTAGGCGACAGCTAGAGCAGTTTCTTCTGGTTCTGTTCGCGGGTAGCTTTAGTGATCGGACGACCTCTTGGTCTGGCGGTCTGACGTGCGGACAGGTTTTGTTTTCAGCAGTGGAATAAAGCAGCAGTCTGTGCGGTCTGGGTTTGCGGTCTGGCAGCTCGCAGGTCATCTCGTCTGCTTCTGTTTGCGCGGTCTCAGGGGTAAGCCGTGCGGTCTGGTGGCGCTGCGGTCTCTGGTGGCTTTTATTTGGCAGTTCGCCGGGACTTGTTGTTTTTTGTTGTTTCATGCTTCTCTCCTTCATGATTCTTATGAATCATGTCTCGCCATGTATACCTCGCATTGTAAAGAGGAAACTGTAGTCAATTTTCAAGTGCATTATCCTGTCTTCCCATTGTCATTGTGTTGCTACACTTGTGGAAAGTTGTGAAGCATTCTGCTTTATTTGCTTCACCCCCTACCACTGATTTTTCTGCTAGATCAAACCACTTGGTCATCTGGCTATTTAGGTAGGATGTGTCTTCCTTTATGACTTGGATTTCAGTCATCACCTCATGCTTTACTATTGAAATGGACTTATCTATGTATTCCTTTATTTAGGCCATATGACCATCAATTAGTGTCTTGATTGAACTTAGGATAAGTTCATTGGAATTTGTAGAGGTGGAGGGTTGCATTTCAACAGTCATGGGTTGATTTAGCTTTTCTAGTAGACTTGGGGTTGTTCAAATACCACTGGGGGTAAACTTTTCTCTTGTATGCTCCCCCCAGCCTTATCATCAGTCTTGTTAGAAAACTCTACATAATGATCAATGTAATCAGTATGAACCCCATCATCATCATTATTGTCATCAGCAACATCATCTTCATCATCAGATAACTTCTTTTGATGCTCCCCCTCAGATAGGGCATCTATCTTTTCTTGATCAGTTGAATCCAAGAAGTCTGGGGAGATATCAGGAATAAGACTAATCCTTCTTTCAAGATTAAAGATAATTTGATCAATCTTACATTGAAAATCACCAGGAGAATCTAATTGCTCCTCATCATTCCTTACAGAATCAGCAAGCACATTGTGTGCATTAATATCAACTTATACTTCCAGAGGATTATGAGCATCAGTTTGATCTTCAATATGATCTCCTTCATTTCCATCAAGCTTCTCTTTAGCAGCAGCATCATACTCATTCTTCTCATTCTCATGATCTTCATGAACCTCTTTATCTTGATTGCTTACTAATCCTAAACCATCATCAGCTGGAACATTCTCTGCAGGATCTGAGCCTGAATCAGAACAGACCATTCTAACCTTCTTGTGTCCTTTAGTTTACTTTCTTTTCTTATCCTTTATTTCAGAGGGCTGACTCATGGGGAGCACCCTTGTGAACCTATCTAGAGTTCTAATATCCATTCTCTTTAGGTAATGGAGATTCGATCCTTTTGAGCTATCAAATTGTTCAGGATATGTATTCAGAAGGTAGAGAGATAGAAGTCTTCCCAAGTTAGGAGCCAACAGACATTCTTTAATTCTTTGGAAGATCACAGCAGCCCATGCGGTCATTTTCTTCATGACCGCCCTTGTCATCAACTCAAACATGTATTTTGATATGGTGTCATGAAAACTGGGTTTGCATAGAATAGATTTGCCTATTATGTCAGATAGAAGCTTTCCTCTTTGGTTGAAATGCTTCCTCTTTAGTGAGCCTGTTTTGGCATCACTATATTCACACCATTTTAAAGTTTTCTCTTTGTCCTTTTCAGAAATATTTTCTTCCTCATCATGACTGCATGAGGGAAAATGTAGGGCTTTCTCCAACTTCCTTGGAGATATATTAATATTTACATTTCCCGTCTTGGACTTTAGAGAAGACTTGGAAGAAGATAGCCTAACATTGATGTATAGTTCCAGAACTTCAGTTCTGAGAATCAAAGTGGGTTCTAACAGAAGATATTCCAATCCTTGCTCTTTCAGGAGTTAAAACGCTTGCTTTATCTCATCTTGAGCATGTTGAAATCCATTCCTTATTATTTCATAGCCTTCCAGGAGATCCTTTGAAATCTTTGGCGCCATTTTTTGATAAGAACAATTCACTGAGACCGGGGGGTAAGGAAGGGTCGTCTCAACGGCTTAGTAGGGTTTTGGGTGTGTAAGTGATTTAATCAACATTGCTCTATTTATAGGGGTATTATTTAAGTTTTCCTTAGAGAGAGATGTTGATTTGACTTAATATTTAGTTGATTTAATTAACCTATTCCGTCTCAGAGGATTCACTGAGACGGAGAACTAAACTGCTGGGACAAGGTAATGTTAACCGCTGAGACGACTTAGTTGTCTCAGCGGTTCAGCTGAGACTTTCTTATCTGAACTCACTGCCTAGCAGTGAACCCTTTCAAGTAGGATTGTTTGTCTCCCTAATCATGTCATTAAGTGATTTTAAGTATCAACATATCCTAGCAAAGCTTAAGATACAAAATATCATGCATGATAGATAATATGAAATGTTGATGACTATTCAATATTCAACATTCCCAGCTCAATCTTGAATAAATTAAACTTAGCCTCATCCAATGGCTTTATAAAGATATCAGCAACTTGATTGTTAGTGGAGACATGACAAGGTAGATATCTTGACTTTTTATATGTTCTCTAATAAAATGATACATAATTTCTATATGCTTAGTCCTGCTATGTGATACATGATTCTTAGCAATAGAAATTGCACTGGATGAGTCACAATATAGTGGAGAATGCCTTACATTGAGGTTGTAGTCATCTAGTTGATTCTGTATCCACAGAATTTCTGCACAGTAGCTCCCTACAACCATGTACTCAGACTCAGCTGTGGATATTGCCACACTAGTTTGTTTCTTGCTACACCATGAGATCAATCTCCTGCCTAGAAATTGACAAGTTCCACTAGTAATCTTCCTATCTTCTTTGCATCCTGCAAAATCAGCTTCTGAAAAGCCAATTAGTTCAAAATCATTATTCTTAGGGTACCAGAGGCCAAGATGTTGGATGCCTTTAAAGTATCTCAAAATCCTCTTTGGAGCTGAGTAATGAGATTCCTTAGGGCATGCTTAATACCTAACCCAAACACATGTTGCATACATAATATATGGTCTACTAGCAGTCAACTATAACATGGATCAAATTATACACCTGTACATGGATTAATCAAAGGGTTTACTCTTCTCATCCTTGTCTAGAGAAATATTATACCCCATGCGAGTTTTCATGGTGGAAGCAGATTCCATCCTAAACTTCTTAATAAGCTCCCTAGTGTACTTGATCTAAGAGATAAATATCCCTTCATCAGATTGTTTCACTTGGAGACCTAAAAAGTACTTGAGCTCTCCCATACTGCTCATCTCAAACTCCCCTTGCATAAGGTTGGCAAACCTTTTGCAAAAGTTGTCATCAGTAAATCCAAAAAAAGTGTCATCAACATAAATTTGGACTAGGAGACACTTGCTCTTTGTTTCCCTAAGAAACAATGTATTATCTATCTTCCCCCTCAAGAACTTGTTCTTGATGATAAAGCAAGACAAGGTATCATACCAGGCCCTAGGGGCTTGCTTTAGACCATATAAAGCTTTCCTAAGTAAATAAATATGGGAGGTTAGAGTTGGATAGACAAACCCGGATGGTTGTTCCACATATACCTCTTCCTTCAAATTTCCATTTAGAAAAGTTGACTTTAAATCCATATGGTATACCTTGAACCCTTTGTGGGCAGCATAGGCAAGGAATAATCTTATTGCATCTAACCTTGCAACTGGGGCAAAGGTTTGGTCAAATTCTATATCTTCTTCTTGCCTATATCCCTTGGCTACTAGTCTTGCTTTGTTCTTAATGATGACACCATTCTCATCTAACTTATTCCTGTAAATCCACTTGGTGCCAATTATGTTGTGTCCTTGAGGTTTTGGCACCAATTTCCACACTTTGCATATTTTGAATTGTTGAAGCTCCTCTTGCATAGCTTGAATCCAGAAGGTATCACGGTTGGCTTCCTCAAACTTTTTAGGCTCTACCTGAGATAGAAAGCTCAGGAATAGAGCTTCATTGTGATCAATGATTCTAGTGATCACACCTAGATTCTCATTTCCAATAATTAGGTTCCTTGGGTGATCCCTCAAATGCCTGGTTACTGTAGACAATGGGTCAGCATCCTGATGTACTTCATCTGCAGCAGCAAGTTCTTTAGCAACCTGCTCATCTTCATCTTGAAGTGCTTCAATCTCTGAATTGATTCTGCTAGAGTTTGGTGTGTCTTGTATAGACAACTCTTGCATCTTCTTATCATTTCCTATCAAGATAGGAGAACTGGACCAACCCTTATAAAGTTGGCTAGTCTCAACAAAGACAACATGCATGGATTCCTCAATAACATGAGTCTTCTTGTTGAATACTCATTAGGCTCTACTATATGAGCTATATCCAACAAGAACACCAACATTGCATTTTTCAGCAAGCTTTATCAATTGGAATTTTCCATTATTTAAAATGTAGCATTTGCAACCAAAGATTCTAAAATATGAAATTGTTTGTTGTTTGCCTTTCAGAATCTCATAGGGTGTTTTTCCAAGGGCCTTATTGATGGAAGCCCTATTCAGAACATAACAAGCAGTATTGACTGCCTTAGCCCAGAAATATTCTGGGATAGAGGGGTCACTAAGCAAGGTTCTGTCAGCTTCTATCAAGGTCCTATTCCTCCTCTCAGACACACCATTTTGTTGTGGAGTCCTTGGGGAGGAAAACTCTTGGGTGATACCAAATTCTTGACAAAACTTTGTCATGGCCCCAGATTGAAATTATGTACCATGGTCAGTTCTAGTTTTGACCACAGTACATTGTAGTTCATTCTGAATTGCCTTGACATAATTTATAAAGATATTTAAATATCAAATTTCTTCTTAAGGAAGAATACCCATGTATACTTTGAGTGATCATCAACAGTCACTAAATTATACAACTTCCCACCTAGGCTTTAAATGGGCAGAGGACCAAACAAGTCCATATGCAACAGATATTGATAACTTTCAGTGTCTTTGGAGCCAATTGTCACAGACTTAGTATTTCAACACTAAGTGTGCGCGACACTTGGCTAGTATTTCCACCAACTTAAGCTAACCAAGTAAGTCTAGCTTCAATAAAGCACCGGAGTAACGAGGAAACCTTTGATTATACTTCTGAATGAAATTACATGACAGTTCGAAAGATAGTTGAACGAGGCGTACAAAAGGATCAAGACATACAACAATGCCCAACACTCAAGCTCACAAGCACTCAACCCTCACAAGAGGAGTCTCACTATCACAACACATTCCAAAACCTTGGATGCCCCCAAATGGGGAGAGGTCCTCCCCTTATATAGACCCCCTCCCCCTTTTACCTCCAAACTCAAGAAGAATCTAGATTTCTCCACACATGGAAGTGACTAGATTCTTCCGCACTCTTTCATATTTCCCAAGTGTGATCTTTCTCCAATATTCTAGAATATTCTCAACATATCTAGAGTAATCTTGAACATTGGTCACGAGACGAGTTAGCTAACCTTAGCATCGTGACACAATGCTTTTAAAGGTGACCCTAGTTTACTTACCCATCTGGCATGCATGATAAGGACCACTTTTAACACATTTTAAATTTGGACTATTCCTAACAAGGTTTTTAGAAAATAATCTATACATTGTCTTGTAGTTAATGTGGGCAAGTCTCTTGTGTCATTGAACACAAAGAGACTCACTCTCATTAGCTACAAGACATATAGGAGATAAAGAACTATTACAAATAAAGTATAAGCAATAAACATTCACACTCCCAGTGCCTGAGAGAATGACTTCTAAGTCAATTGACTTTTTGATCAAGCACTTGTCATTGTGGAATTCAATGACATAGCCCAAGTCACATAGTTGACTTATGCTTACAAGGTTGTGATGTAGCCCTTAAACATAAGCTACTCTTGTTATTGAAACTATGCCATTGGTAATCATACCATATCCTTTGGTGACTCCTCTATCAGAACCTCCAAAGATGACTTTTGGTCCATTCTTCACAGGAGTGTAATCCTGCAGAAGACTCCTAGTTCCTGTCATGAGCCTTGAGCACCCACTATCCAAGTACCATATTTCCCTTAGACTGGTACTTGAACTATCCTGTAAAATGTAATTCATTTTCCCTTAGGAGCCCAATTGAGATTGGGTCCTAGGTTCTTGTTAGCATAAAAAGACACAATGCTACCCACTGCAACTTTTGCAGGAAAGCTCTTCTTTGCATTAGGCACATTAGTGTTGTGGCAACAATCAATGGCAAAGTGTCCCACTTCACCACAACACCAACATTCATGGATGTTGTACCTTCTTTTCTGAAAACTTCTAGAGGTGGAAGGAACATCAGGATGCTTATGTTCAGTGAAGAATGTAGCTGCATTCTTCTTATTCCTGTTAGCAATCACTTTGCTAGTTGACTGTCAATAACTTGTCTTAACAGACTTTATCTGATTGACCTCAGCTGGTCTTGGTTTGGAAGCTAAGCATGAGTTGATGACATCAGATACTGTATTGTTAGACATGATTATAGGCCTGACAGCAGCCATGGGTTTTGCTGGATGGGATTTAGAAGAGGTAGCTTCCTTACCCTTGAATGTGGGGGCTGATGTACCAAATACAAATGGTCCATGATGGGCTATTTGAATTTCCTCATGGGGAGCTTTCAAAGCACTCATCCTCATGCCATTTCTCCTACTATAGTTATAAGTATTCCCCTTACTATAGGAGCTTCCATTTTTCCAGTGACCATACATATTGTCCTGGTCATACCTATTAGAGGGAAGCAACACCTTTTGAAAGGTGGTTGAGGCTTAGCATTAGCCTTGCCCTTTCCTCCATTCCCAACACCTACTATCACTTTATTGAAACCCAGTCCTCTCCTATTTGTTTGGGAGGAGAAGGTGTCAATGATGGGCAGTACTAATTTGGGCTTAGAGAATTTAGTCACTAAGATTTTCTCCTTGAGAAGATTCTCTTCAAGATCCTTAATGACCTTGTTCTTCTGGCTTATGGTGATCAAATGGAAGATTGTAATTCCCTTCAGCTGACTAATTTCTCTACACATCTGAGACAGTTGGGTACCTGACTCAGTACATTTAGGCTTTGTCTGCTGAAGGGAAGCAATTTCTAGTATTTGCCTCTTGGCTAGCTTCTTGCTCTTTTTCAAAGCTTCCAAGAGGGAACCATACTTGTCAATCAATTGATTGGCATCTACCTCAGATTCTGAACCACTTTCATCACTAGATGAAACTATTTCAGATTCAGGAATTGACTCATAATCAGAAGAAGAAATGAGCAGAGTTAATACCTGTTCAGGATCAAATGACCGGGGGAATCTTATCGCACACCACCCTTTTAGCACGATGCCGAAGCGATCCCGAAGGGTGAAGGTACTAGCTTCTCCAACCCCCTTCCTTGAACACTTCGTTGCCACGCCTAGGGGTGGGGTTAAGCGAATGTCACTACACATCAACAGAGTATGGAAGAAGTATTCTAGCGGAAGACATCATCAAAGAGTGCACTTTATAGCACTTAGCGGAAGACGTAGTATTATAGCGGAAGATTAATCATCACAGAAACCTCAAACTCAAGATCTGTATGGATAATTGCAATATCTCCGCCGCATTTAGTCTTATCAATCGAGGATTCATTGCCAATATATATGTATCATGAGATAGGGCACAACAAAAGGGAATGTGGCTTAACGACTTGAAACTGACGTAGCCCGCTCCATGGTTTCATCCATACATGAGTGTTGTCTCTCATCTGCACCTGTCATTTGTGCTAAAGACAAGTTATTAGAACCACGAACATAATCCAACCCCTACTAACAACAGACAGAATATAACATTTATAAGGGAGGGGATATCTGGACTCTTATTGGGCCAAGGCATTCTTCCAACGATCACCGTCTATATACTCCGTATCATCCTGCATACGGTCTCAGGCCCACGTAGTTCTATTAGTTTCGCACGGGTTGCCCTCCAAGACCGTCCGTCGTGTGGGTTGCCTTAGAGTAAAACTCATTGGCCATCCGACATTCTCCCAAGGCATATTTACCATAGGCACACTTAATTCCCATAGGAATATACCTCGAAGGCACAATATATTCCCGCGTGGGTATTTCTCGAAGGCACAATATAATCCCGCGTGGGTATTTCTCGAAGGCACAATATATTCCCATAGGAATATTTCTCGAAGTCACAATATACTCCCGCGTGGGTATTTCTCGAAGGCACAATATATTCCCGTAGGAATATTTCTCGGAGGCGCAATCTATTTCCGTAGGAATATTTCTCGAAGACACAACTCATTCCCATAGGAATCATTTCTCGAAGGCACAATATACTCCCGCATGGGTATTTCTCGAAGGCACAATATATTCCCGTAGGAATATTTCTCAAAGTCACAATATATTCCCATAGGAATATTTCTCGAAGGCACAATATACTTACGTCAAATCTAGATCATAGTAAATACAGAAACCAAAACCTCAAAACATTGATTCGTCCGCGCTGCTCTACAAACGGCGGTCAGTTCGGCACTATTTATGGTTGACTCTGAAGGGATGCCCCATCTCCACGTCAACTTTAAATTATAGGGAATAATGAAGGAAAAACCAAAACAATGATCTGTCCGCTCTGCTCTACAAGCGGTGGCCAGTTCGGCACTATTTAGGGTTGACTCTGAAAGTATGTCACGTATTCACGTCAACTCTAAATCATAGGCAATAAAGAAGGAAAAACCAAAACATCAATCTGTCCGCTCTGCGCTACAAGCGGCGGTGAGTTTGGCACTATTTAGGGTTGACTCTGAAGATATGCCACGTCTTCACGTCAACTCTAAATCATAGGCAATAAAGAAGGAAAAGCCAAAACATCGATCTGTCCGCTCTGCTCTACAAGCGGTGGCAAGTTCGACACTATTTAGGGTTGGCTCTGAAGGTATACCACGTCTTCACGTCAACTCTAAATCATAGGCAATAAGGAAGGAATAGCCAAAATATCGATCAGTCCACTCTGCTCTACAAGCGGCGGCCAGTTCGGCACTACTTAGGGTTGACTCCGAAGGTATGCCACGTCTTCACGTCAACTCTAAATCATAGGCAATAAAGAAGGAAAAGCCAAAACATTGATCTGTCCGCTTTGCTCTACAAGCGGCGGCCGGTTCGACACTATTTAGGGTTGACTCTGAAGGTATGCCACGTCTTCACGTCAACTCTAAATCATAGGCAATAAAGAAGGAAAAGCCAAAACATCGATCTGTCCGCTCTGCTCTACAAGCGGCAGCCAGTTCGGCACTATTTAGGGTTGACTCTGAAGGTATGTCACGTCTTCACGTCAACTCTAAATCATAGGCAATAAGGAAGGAAAAGCCAAAACGTCGTTCTGTCCGCTCTGCTCTACAAGCGGCGGCCAGTTTGGCACTAGTTAGGGTTGACGCTGAAGGTATGCCACATCTTCACGTCAACTCTAAATCATAGGCAATAAAGAAGGAAAAGCCAAAATATCGATTTGTCTGCTCTGCTCTACAAGCGGCGGCCAGTTCGGCACTATTTAGGGTTGACTCTGAAGGTATATCACGTCTTCACGTCAACTCAAAATCATAGACAATAAGGAAGGAAAAGCCAAAACATCGATCTGTCCGCTCTGCTCTACAAGCGGGGCCAGTTCGGTACTATTTAGGGTTGACCCTGAAGGAATGTCCCATCTTCACGCCAACTCTAAATTTATGGGCAGAAATAAAATAAAGTGCAGAATGAACTGGACCAGTACGAGACTGGAGTGGTACTGAAAAGAAACGAACGAAAGGTACTGGAATTGAAAGGAGCGAGACCAGTACGAGACCGGAGTAAAAGAATAATTGCAGAAAGTAAATGCAGGACCAATATGAGAATGGAGCACATAAATGAATAAGCGGGTTAGTAGCCAATCACTCCATATCAGGAGGCTTCAGTTTCATCTCCATTCATAGAGGAAAGTTCTGTTATCGCTCTGTCCGAGGAGCTTCTTCCAACTTCTGCCTTCTTTATAGTCTGATCATGGGTTTTAATTGCAACCTTTATGCATGGCTTAAGCGGACTTGAGGAATGATGTTATGAGTTCCTTAAATCCTCCAAAGAGACGGCTCCCAATGTCCGAGCATTATTCTAATCACAGCTCTTTGAGTTATTATTCCTTTTAAGAATACTAAAATAGTAGACCATATCCAAAAATCATCCGACTTTTATCTCGAGCTGATAACATCCATAACGAGCTATCATAAATTTTCCAAGGCCTCTTGAGGTATGAATAGCCTTTGCTTTTTTTTTGCTCCAATAATCGGCAAATAAATTCCCTAACATAACAATAGATGTTTTAAAAATCCCCAAACCTTTTCAGATGGTGTGTTTCAACCCTTCACACTTCCCATAAATTTTGGAGACATTTCAGAAGAGTGGTTATTTCCTAAATAATTAAAAACAAAGGTTTTTACCATCTAAAAATATTAAATCTCTTCCAAAAATTCTTAAATAATTATGGTAAGTGTGGAACAGTAATAGGAAGGTCCCATAATTTTCTTATAATTTTCTATCCACTTTCAAACCCTCTGTTAATTTAAACACAGGAATTTTACCCATTTTTTAATTACTAAAAATACCTAATGATACCAGAAAATTATAAAAAATTTACTGGAGGTAGCTCTCATCAGTACCTACAACTTTCCTTCTTATATTTTTTCTGTTTGAGTCTGGTTTGGGCTTAGAAAAAATAAAACTCATATCTACTAATAATAAACCCCATGCACAGATCTTGAAGGAGATCGGGCGGCTGAGATCGAGTCGCGTCGGCGCATGCCGCGGCCCCACAGCGGATCCGGGGATGATCCGCTATAGGGGGCTAATCATTGCCCATATTATCCCTACTGTTGGATCCTAAATATAAGATCCAACGGTAGCTGTACGAGAGCGGTGGCTGAGAGCTCACGGGCTCTCGCCACCGACGACTGACCGTCGGACCGGCGCGCCACCACCTCCGGCCGACTCACCGGAGGCAGGCGCACCTCTCGGCGGTGGTTCGGTGGCCTAGCGCCACTACCGGCCGTCCGGAGGAGCCCTCAGAGGGCTCAGCCCTCGGGTTTCGCCGGAGTGGTGGTTTCCCGGGGGGGTGCCCTCGCCTGAGGCTTTCCGGAGGGGGTCGCTGACCCCTCTCCGGTGAGGTAGGGCTCCCTTGAGATCCTGGCAGGGCTCAAGAGCCCTCCATGCAGAGTTGAGGAGGGAAGGTGGCAGGGAGGCCGAAGGGGATCAGGCTCGTCTTCTCCGGCTCCGGCAGGCAAGTAGGGAGGCGGGGCTGGTTTCGAAAACCTTCAGGGAGAAGCTCTGGAGGAGGTGTCGCCCCTGAAGCAAGGCTGGGACCTATTTTATAGGAATGTAGAGACCCATCCCCTCCCTCTCTCTCCCTTCTCTCTCTCTTACCCGGGTAAAACCAAGTTACCATGGTTTGGTGGGGGAGATAGCTGGCAGCCATCAGTTGGAGGGGGTGTACTTGTATGGGCATAATGTTAGGCTTGAGCAAAATATCTCCTCCCACTCTCTAGGTTTAGGTTTGGTTTTGGCTAGTCTTGGAGCTATCCTTGGTCCAAACCTAAATAAATATCCAAGTCCACTTCTTAGGTAGGCTTAATACTTATCATCCCATAGGGGGAGGATGGGTTTGGTTGGTTGGGGCTCGGGTGGAATGGGTTTAAAGATTATAAAAACCCTCTTTTGAGGAGGGTTGACCAAAGTCAACTACAAGTGGGTCCCCCATGTGGTCAAGATCAAAATGAGTCTGAGTCGTCGAGTGTCGGGTCACCATGGATGTGGCAGGGTTGAAATCCGACATTTACTTATCTCAAAGCTTCGTATAATTTTACGAGCAATATTTTTAATTAATTGACCAAACGACGTCGGAATTCAGCGAAATGAATTCTATTGCACTCGTATCATGCATACGAGTCCAACGCAACTGACAGAATCTGATTCGGAGCACGTTAGCTCGACATTTGAAAGTGGCGTTATTGCGACGCTCGATTTTACTCAAAATAGTCGTTTTCTCCCAACGACCTCGGATCGGAACGAAACGAATTCCATTGCACTCGTATTGACCATACGAGTCTAACGGAACTGACGGAAGTCGATTTGGAGTGTGTATGGTCACTGTACCCCAATGACTTTATTGTGACGCACTACGATACTCAAAATGATCGTTTTCTCCAAACGACCTCGGATCAGAATGAAATGAATTCTGTTGCACTCATATTGACCATACGAGTCTAACGGAACTGACGAAAGTCAATTTGGAGTGCGTATGGTCACTGTACCCCAATGACTTTATTGTGATTCACTACAATACATAAAATGGTCGTTTTCTCCAAACGACCTCGGATCGGAACGAAATGAATTCCGTTGCACTCGTATTGACCATATGAGTCTAGCGGAACTGACGAAAGTCAATTTGGAGTGTGTATGGTCACTGTACCCCAATGACTTTATTGTGACGCACTACGATACTCAAAATTGTTGTTTTCTCCAAACGAACTCGGATCGGAACGAAACGAATTTTGTTGCACTCGCATTGACTATACGAGTCTAACAGAACTGATGGAAGTCAATTTGGAGTGTGTATGGTCACTGTACCCCAATGACTTTATTATGACGCACTATGATACTCAAAATGGTCGTTTTCTCCAAACGACCTTGGATCAGGACGAAATGAATTCTGTTGCACTCGTATTGACCAAACGAGTCTAACGCAACTGACGGAAGTCAATTCGGAGTACGAATGATCCCTATACAACTTAAGTATTGTGGTGAAGCACAATGCTACCTAGAACAATCATTTCTCTAAAAGACTATCATTTTGGGGTGAAGGTCGGGTCGTGGTTTTCTACGACCCGGTCTAAGCTCTTCCAAGGGTTTAATTGAACCGTTTGGACCCTTTTTTAAAGTTGGGATGTTACAGATCATGTCTTTCTTCACCATCAGATATGTCCATTAAGCCATAACATTCTTTGACATCTTCATCCACCTTAAAGTCACTATCTGAATATGATAGAGGGGCCCTGATGCCTATCTTAGCAGCTAGATAATCTTCATCCTCAGCAGCTGCAAATAGCCCTATATAGGCTTCCTCTTCTTCATCAGAATCTAAAGATGAAGATTCAGATTCACTCCAGCTCCTTTCCTTCTTTGCCAGAAAGAATTTTTCACCTTTCCTTCCCTTGTGGTGATGGGGCTTCTTATCACATTTTTCTTCTCTTGACTGGACAATCAACTATGGTATGTCCAGGCTTGTTGTAGCAATAATAGATAACATTATTTGAAACATATTTAACATGTTTAGATTCATACCTGTCACCCTTGGGGTGCAACCTCCCTAATTTTTTGTGTTCCTTCTTGGGATGTGGAGAGGAGGAAGAAGGTCTGTTCTTCCACCGCTTCATCTTCATCAACTTCTTAAAATGCCTACAAAAGGTACCAAATTCCTCATCTATTGAATTGATGTCAGATACGCTGGCCTCAGAGTTTTCTGAGTCACCAACCCTTCTTGGTGGAGAGGGAATTCTCTCTTTGCTCTTCTTAGATCTCTCAGCTTATAGATCCACAGATCTCTCCTTTGCACGAGTCCTGGTAGTGGTTTCCTCCTCCTTTGTTGCAGATAGTTGCATCTCATATGAGAGAAGCTTCCCAAATAGTGTGTGAGGAGGAGTCTCACTCAGCTTTTCCCCTTCCCTGATGGAACAAATTTTTGTATCCCAGTCTCTAGTTAGAGATCTTAAGAATTTATCATTCAGCTCATAATTATTGAAGACCTTCCCATAGGTCCTCAGCTCATTGACCACCCTAAAGAATCTTTCATAGCAATCAGCTTTGCTATCCAGGCTGTGTTGCCTGAAGGCTTCATATTCTTGGTTAAGGAGGGATTTCATATCATCCCTCACTTCATCAGTACCTTATATATACACTATAAGTGTATCTCACATCTCCTTTGTTGTCTCACCGTGCACCAAATTATGGAAGGAGGAATCATCAATTGCATTTACTATAATGTTTTGTGCTCTCTTATCCATAGTAGCAAGTGCAATTTCATCATTGGTCATTTCAGCATAGGTCTTGGCCACTTGCTGGGGTGGATCTGTGGTGGTGGCCTTTAGGAAGACAAAAGGACCTTCCTTTACTGTGATGTAAATCCTAGGGTCAGAGGCTTCTAAGAACAGCCTTACTGTTTGCTTCCATATGCCAAAGGTCTCCTTTTTGCATATGGGCAGTTTCATGGATCCCATCTCCTTCTGACTTCTAGTGGCAGCCATTGGATTCAGAATAGACTACTCCTAGTAGGATCTGGTCAGACTATTAAGTCCTATTTGACCAACCTGGCAATGATACCTCTTGATAGTTTACTTGGTAGTAGTCTAACTCACCTAGAGGGAGGGGGTGAATAGGTTCCTTTGAAATTTTCTACTTACAACAAGTAGTTCTTAAGTGATTAAATGAAGTGATAGCAAACACACAGAAAACACACAGCTATTTATAGTGGTTCCCCAAGACAGTGTGTCAATGGGTAGTCCACTTTCCCTCTACACCTTTCTAATAGTGTGTTAGACAAGGCAAACTCCCCCAAAACTCAGCTCCAAAAGCTTACAACTCAGATCCCTCAAGATCTCTCAGGTTTCCTCCAAAACCTTACCTCAGGCCAGCAACCCTACCACTCAGAGTCCTCCAACTCCTGCAACTCAGAAACCCTCCTGGTTTCCTACCTCATGCCTGTCACAACCCGCATTTTCCCAACATTTAAAATGTTATTAGAGTAGGGAAAGCTACGCGTTGTGATGCCACGTCACGTAGGGGACGCCTACTGACGTTAAGGCAACGTATCCTTCATCGTAGTTCAAGCAATTATTGTTATCAAATCAAAGTGATTCAAAAATGATTTATGCAGAAAATTAATAAACCGCGTCCCTCGACTAGGTGGATCAACTAGTCCACGCTTTTAAAAATATAGTTTTACGCAGCGGAAAAATACTTGATTTAATTACTTAGTGGCCTAAATGAACATGAAGACCTAGTGAGGTGCACCATGCAAGATCGAATATGTGGATTTACTATATATAAAAGTAGATTTATCACGCGCAGAAATTAGTGAGATTAACATTTCAAAATATGATATGTCATGCTATATTACCTTAGCATATCTAACCAGGGGCCATAAAGCCAACCAATATCTAATCATTCCAGAACAAGTGTTCAAAAGTGATCAACAAGTAACAGCAACAGTGAAACGAAAGTCTAACTAAACGGCACCATGGGCGTCAACACCTGACACGAACCCATGGGCCGACAAGTCACAAAATACTCTACCTCAAGAGAGTCAGAAGATGGCAACTAACGCAGCTCTGCACTAACACCTGCTACTGTCCAGAACCTGAGGCATTCAAAGAAAGAACACCTCAGAAGCAAGTACAAGTGGTGCAGAAAATAAGAGAGTAAGCAAACCTCCGCGAGACCGGAGGGAAACAGAAGCTGCAAGGGTCAGTGATGACAAAGCTAGCAGCTAATAATCAACAGGAAAAGAAATAACAGAAATATCTAATCATCAGCAGAAAAGAAAACAGCAGAACGACTAAAAATCAGCAGAATAAGCTCACCAGACAAAGGTGAGAACACAGGCGATGAAAAAACTCGCCATAAGCAAAAGAAAAGAACCATCAACCTTCAAATTATTAATCATGTTACTCTTGTTCAGAATTATAGAGACTGATCAGCTCATCAGACAGACAAACAGAAAAAAAAAGCCGTGCAGGGATAAATCCCTATCGCATCGTCACGACCCTCAGAGCACCGCACCGGTGGCACTGCCAACATCGTGTACGACCTTCAACAGAATTTATTAAATTAAAGAGTACCGCACCGGGGGCAAAACCACGCCGCGTACGACCTCCAACAGAATTCATTAAAATTAAAGAGCACCGCACCGGGGGCAAAAACCACACCGCGTACGACCTCCAACAGAATTTATATTTTCATGCAATTTCAAGGGAAAAAGGGGCGAGGCCCAACGGGACATGTCATATCATAAGGCAAGTAGCAAATGAGAAAATCAAGGAGTTATGAAGCTAACAAAAATTCTTGTTGATCTTTTATTTACTGGCATAATGTCAAATTATTAGCAGCAATAATAGAAAATAAAATGGTGATAAGGCGCAGTTAGATCAAGAGCATCGGCTTGGAGCGGTTATATGGAAAAGAGGAAGAGCAAGGGCAAGAACACCACTTGCCTTAGGTTTTGCTGGAAAAACTCTCTGAATCGCTCCCCGTTGTAGATCGGGTTACGAGAAGGCGAGAGGAGTCAAGATCTACAAGAGATCACGCTAGAAAAGGTTAGGGTGCAAAAGACCTAACGAAAAAGTTCCACGAAGCGGAAGGAAATTACCACGAGGACGAAGCTCTCGTCGAGAGCTTTCCGAATCTATGCTCGGCTCGCGATTCCGACCACCGGAGCTCCGTCGGCGGCGTACGGAAGATTTGAGAAATCGCCATCCCCGTCGCTCGATTCTAATCTCTGGTTCGGACAGAATGAAGAAGGAGAAGAGGACTGGGCTCGTTTTCTTTTATGCAACATCATATAAATTTAATAATAATATCATTATTATTATTATTATTAATAGCAGGAGAACGCAAGGGGGAGGAGTGAAGTCGACGCAAGCTGCTTGGAATTCGACGCAAGGGGGAGAGGAGGAAGTCGACGCAAGCTGCTTGGAAGTAATCGACGCAAGCTTTGAGAAGTAATCGACGCAAGCTTTGAGAAAGGGCTGGAAGGGATTCGACGCAAAGGGGGGGGGGGGGGGGGGGGGGGGGGGGAATCGACGCTGCATGTATATATATATACATTCGTAATTTTTTTTATAATAATAATAATATTATTATTATTATTATTATTTTATCAAAAAAATAACGAACGCCGAATCCAACGAAAATTCCGCCTAAAGTGAACGGCGGCGCTACGAATCCAACGGCGAAGTTGGAATCAAAATCCGACGTGCCGTTTTCGAGATATGAATGGCGGAAGTTACGGCGAGCTTTAAATATATACAAGACTTCTAAAATGCGCCGAGGCTCCAAAATGGCTCGGACCGCGACGAAACTTGATAGACAAGTCTAAAATTAAATAATCTAATTTCCTAACGTAAAATTTTCCAATTCCGGGTTGTCGCAAAATTTGGTCGACTTGACCCAAACGGACATGAAAACGCGCAAACGACAACGCGCCGCTAACTCGACGTTAGAAGTAACGCCCCGACATCATTAACACGCCATCACTGAATTAAACAAATACCGGAAAAATCAGGGGCGTTACAATGCCTATCAAGATGCCCTACCTCAGATCTCCTTTGAAATCCTACAGCTTAGGCTGGGAGTGCAGCCTCACAGACTCGGGCACAAAGCACTACACTCTCAGGCACAAGCCATTAACACTCAGAACAATGAAGTTCTTGCAGAGATTTATATTTTTACACTTACAATATGAGACAATATAGATTAAACCTTCAGCTTAGATCTTCTGTTGTTGAAGCTCAGCAGATGCTGTCTTGAAATAGGGCTGAATAGTAGCAGCTTCAGACCCAGTTTCTTTTGATCTTCTTCTTCAGTAGAGAAAAGAATGTCCACTTGTTCTACTGGAAAGAATAAGCAAGAACAACCTTATCTCTTTGGAAGTAATATGCTTGCAACTTGTTTTTTAGGAAGCAGATAGAGATTTATCTTATGGATGCAGTAAGTTTCTTCAATAGAATAGTAGCAGCTATTTCAGTTCTTGTCCACACCTCATCTACTGACCTAACATCTTCTTTTATACCTCCTCCAATCTGCAACGGCTCTTAGGGGTGCCCTGTCACAGTATGGACATAAATAGAAAATATTATCTTTGCTTTCTAGGCACTTGTGCCAAAATTGGATCCTGTTAGGCAACATTCAAATATGAATCTGTCTCAGCGGTTGGGCTGAGACAGGCTCCAGTCTTAGTGGCAGAGTAGACGTCATCTCAGGGGATCCGCTGAGACAGATAGTCTTCTCAGTGGTTTTCCTCTATATTCAGCTCAGCTGAGACAGACTCCTCATCGGCTAAACAGCTTTGTCTCAGTGGTTCAGCTGAGACCAGACTGTTGTCTCTGCGGTTTTGATAGTAAAACCCAGAGAACTATTCCAATGTTTGGAATAACCTAACCTTGCACAAGCATGATACAAAAGAGGGTCTATCAAATACAATATGTACTTAACATTGAGTGTGATGCATCTTTAAATCTAGGGAACATTAAGGGGCAATATTCCCAACACACCCCAAACCCACTAAGCCAACTCCCCTCCATTTAATATTTTTGGGTGTGCACAAACCCCAAGGAAGGCTACTGAGTGAGATGGGATATTTTTAAAACCATGGGTTAAGCCTAAACTAAACAAACCCCACCCATAACCGTAACCCCTAACCTATGCCACTTACCCATGCAAGTACACCTCCCCTCCAACTGATGGTTGTTAGGTGCACCTTTACCCTGCCCTAGTTATCAGCCCAACCCAGGCTATCCCTACTCAAGAGAGAGAAGAGAAAGGAGGGGAAGAGGTCTCGAGTTTGGTTATAAAATGAGCCCACAACTATGCATTGAAAAGGGGGCACCCACAACCACCTCCAGAAGCTCCTCCCAAACCGTTCTGAAACTTACCACCACCCTGTGGTCCTGCCGGCGCCGGAGGAGACGAGCCCATGCTCCCCAACCTCTTCCGTCAACATCTTTGCCAGCCACCCATTAAGGCCACCCAGGACCCTCCTTGCTCTTGACAGAGCCCCATATCGCCAGAGAGGGTGCCACAGACCTCTCCGGCAGGGGTTATGGCAGTGTCACCACCGGAGAGGAGAGCTCTAGCGGTGCCATCATTATAGCTCTCTATAAGAGCTTCTTCCGGCGGCCGGTGGCGGTGCCAGGCCGTCGGACAACTGCCAGAGTGACCCCCTGCCTCAGGCGAGCCGGACGAAGGCGGTGGTGCGGCAATCCACCAGTCGGACGGTGGTGGAGGAAGCCCGCAAAGCTTCCAGACACCGCGCTCTACAACTGCCATTGGATCTCCTCCTCGAGATCCAACGTCGCAGGGAACCTTAATCATGGCTAAGTAATCATTAGCCCCACAGCGGATCGGAGGCGGATCCACATTGGGGCCGATGGTTTCTCTTCTGCACGGCTCCATCTCAGCCCTGCAATGATCTTCAAGATCAGTGCAGGTTTGGTTATATGTGGCTGAAGATGTTATTTTTTAGTCCTATAATTAGCTCTTCTTAAAAACTCTGAACATCAATATTGTAGACTATAGTAGGGGTTATTGTTGGAATATGGTCCTCCGCATCTCCTAGGTTTGAGAATAACAAATCATATGTGTATTTGATCTTGTGTGTTTAAGTGTGCAGGAAACAATGTCATATGACTTAAGGATAATATAAGAAAGTTGCACCCATATTTGATGCCAAAACTCTAACATGGCCACTAGCGCTGGCGGTAGTGGATAGCGCCGACGGTAGCTTGATGCACAAGAGGAATGATGGAGCTTTCCTTAAAATGAAAGATTCACACACGCGGAATATTGCCTAATCTGAGATAGCACCGTCGGTGGTGGATAATGCAGGTGGTAGCTCGATGCACAAGAGGAATCTCGGCCAGCTTTCCTTGGAATGAAGATTCTCACGCGCAGAATAATTCCTAATTCAACCTAGCACCGGCGGTAGCGATAGCGCAGGCGGTAGCTCCAACTCTATAAAAAGGACCCCTTGGCTCCTTCTTCATCATCCTCTCATAACCCTAAACTCCAGAGCTTCGTGGCACAACATTTAGAGGAAGTTTCAGAGAGATACTCCCACAAATCCATGAATGCTTAAGGAGATCAATGGAGAAGATTTTAACACGCTTCATCATCGTGATGAAAGACAGCATCGACTACGATCATACTCTGCGGGTCTTCGTTTACTTTTTCAAGAGATCCACATAGGGATTTATTATATTATTATTGTTTTATTTCTTTACTCTTTTGTACCGTGCAGTGAATTCGCCTCGTGTTGGCGACTAGGTCTGGGTCGGACTGAGGGCAGAAATTTTCCTCGTGTTGGCGACTAGGTCTAGGGTGTAGATCTAGGGAGTGCTCGAGACCGTATCCGGGGGAGGATTGGCTAGAGCGTCTTGAGGCCAGATTCGGGGGAGGATGGGCTAAAGCCACTGGTTCATGGGGATACAAGTCGGCATAGAAAACCCAAGAGTCTTACTAGTCGCCTCTGATTTCAAGCGTTATAGAAATCTATTTTTGTAATCATTTTTATTAATAGTAATCATGTCTCTCTTTGTGTAATAAAATTGATTTGTTCTTCGTTTTTCTAAATTGTTTATTATCCTCTCTTTCATTATAAAATAATTTAGATCTTTATTCAAAATCACTATTTTGATCTCTTAGCTTTTCAAGTCATTAAAATATAATAAAAAGTTTTTAAAACCCTTATTCACCCCCCCCCCCCTCTAAGGGCGCCTACAGATCCAACAAGTTGTATCAGAGTGAGGTTATTCCAAATCGACTTAACAACCAGGAATAATGGCGTCTCATGATCTCACTTCTATTAGTGGGAAAAAAATTTATGATGAAGAAAAATCTATTGCACCACCTTTATTTGAAGGGAGAAATTATAAAGGGTGGAAAATTTTAATGGAAAAGTTTATTAAAACTTTATATATCGAAGCGTGGAATATAGCAATAGTAAGACCAACGGATGAATCAAATAAAAAAATGTCACATAAATGCAAAGGCTTTGAATAGTATTTTTTGTGCTTTATCTCAAGATATTTTCAAATTGGTATATTATTTTTCTAGTGCATATAAAGTTTGGAAATTTCTTGATGAGATATATAATCTTCCGTGTGCAGGTATGGATGGAACAGAAGAGGAGAAGGACATACACGCATCCACCATTATTCAAGGAGATCTCTCTCGTAGCGAAATCATGGAAATCATGGAAATTGACTTAGACGAAGAGAGCAATTCATCAAGAGAAAATGAAGATGAAAATTCATCTATGAAGGAGGAAGGCCTAGAAGACGACAAAGGAACTTCATGTTCACATCATGCCTCTTCTGATAGCGCTGTAAGAGAGTCTAATTCTTCTTCTTGTGTGATAACTTCTATCTCTACTTTCCATATACTAAAATTGGCTAAACGTAAAATCAAGAAATTGAAAATTGTTAGTAAAAAATTACGTTTAGAAAATAAAAAGGTTAAAAGCTAATGTTAATTCAGAATCTAATTGTGATGTGACTTCTCCATCTTACTCTCTAATTGAAATCTCAAAGCCTTGTTTTGATTGTAATGATATTAAAGAAAAATTCAAGGATCTTGAAAAAGGACATTTAAATTCAAAAGATCATAATGAAAAATTGGTAAATGAAAATAATATTTTATCTAATAAACTAGAATCATTAAAACTATTTGTGCAAAAATTTACAAGTAATAAAAAATCTTTTATGTCTAGTTTATCATCAATCATGTATAAAACTTCTACTAGTATTTTAAAATATATTAAACATGCACCTAATAGAATGTTTAATCATACAAGCATAAAGAATTCTAACCCTCATTATGTATCTCCCAAATTAAATTCAAATGTGCAAAAATTTCCTATGAAAAATAATTTTAAAAGTCATTATTATTTTAAGCCTAAGTTTAATGAATATGGAAATTTGATGCATAATTACAACACTAAACCTAAGTACGAGTGGAGACCCAAAATTAAAGATGAAACATTAACTCCACTTGAAAGGGTCCTTTCGTTCTTATATCCCCAAAAATCACCTCGCTATATTTGGGTACCCAAAGGAACCGTTACACTTGGTTCCCTTTGGATACCTAAATCTCTTATTCATTAGGTATCGTCAAATGCATGAAGTAGAATCTTTTTAAAATGAAATATACAAATTTGTACTTGATGATATGCTTCAATGTCTTTTTTTTCTTTTTTTTTCTTATTATTTAAGCTATCATGTCATGGTCATCTTATATATTATTGGAAATATGATTTTATCTCTTAAAGCTTAATGAGTTTATAAATCAAATTGATCAAAATTCAAAGTCGTATTTTATTTTGGCGACTTATCTATCTTTCTTAAATTCATTGTCTATAAATATCTTGGATTATCCATATAAATCTAATTCTAAATTTGTTATGAGATATTTATCTTGATTAATGAAATCATGAACTTCAATTTTTCTCTTTCGGAAAACTTTAAGTCAATAAATTTTAAATATTAAGTATGCGTAGCGACCAATAACACTTAAATATCTTGAGAAATGGAGGATTGGGATGTCACCCCATCGTACCTCCTAGTACCATTGCGAGCCATTCACCAGGTAGACCTCGGGAAGTCCAAGATCCATTCTAAATTATTAAGTCTAACTAAAGTCTAGCAAAGATCAAATTAATTATAAACTCTTATGTGCTCTTGCAATGACCGAAAAAGAAAACTATCATTATCTTGTACTTTCAGAAAATTATATATATTCAAAATTCATAATTAAAAAAAAAGGGAAATCACAAAAGTCATATTGAAAGAATTAATTGTCATAACTCAAAAGAATAAATATTGAATTCACACATGTCACCATGATCATGTGATATCCTATGCTAAAATTCACTATAATCATATATCATAATTCATGATCTATCAAGAATTATCATAAATCAACTACTTTTATCATACTTAGGAATTATGATTTATATGTTGGCTATTGGTATTATAACTTCATACTGTGGTAGGTGTATTGTGTGTGAAATGTGGTTCACTAAATTTGCATGTATCTTACTATATCTAGACCTTAGAATCACCTTGATATCAATAACATCAAATCAAATCATCACTTAAATCTAGGTCTACAAATTGAATCTCCATCAATTTAAGAAACATGCATTATTCATATGGCATAATATTAGCTCATCATACTAACATTGTCACCTAATGAATATTATTAGTTATCATGCCAATCTCTTGCATTGTTAGTTATCATATAATTGCAAAGATATAAAAATAGAAAATTTTGAACTTAGGATTCTTGATAACTATGAGGTTTTATATTATCATTATAAAATTCAAACAAACTCATAGTTTATAAATCATTCTTAAACCTAATCGCCTTATATGTCCATGATCATATACCAATATTGCATGTCTCATAATAGCGGGGGCGTAGGGTTGCATGCATTAGAAGACCTAACCTCTAGTCATGTCTTGTCCTTAACCGGGGAGGGTTCCAATGGGGCCTTGCGAGGCACTAGGGGGAAAGAGTGTTATGTTGAGCATTCTCTAGTGTATGCATATGAGAGTAACACCCCAACCTACGACATGTGTGCAGCTCCTCATGCCCATCCGTCACTTACTACGGGGCTAGAGTGTAGACATATAGTCTGGGTATTTTTATCCAGGGCATACATATTTTTATTTTATGCCTGAACATTATTTTTATATAATCCCTAAAATCATGCATATTTGATTAGTTCAATCATGTCTTCTTTGTTTGCATATCCTATCATATTAAGCTTAAATGATTGTGCAAAACTCAAGTTATTTAAAAATTAGAATTAAGTTTTTGGAGCTCATGGTCTAAAATTTTAACTTCCGCAACTTTTTGCGATTTCTTCTCATCTTTTCACTTCATTAGACAGGTCTTACTTTGCACAAACATAATTGAGCAAAATCAAAAGTGAAATCAAAGAAAATATGGGTTATGCGATTAAAATAAGCACTCTCTGTGAGCTAACGCGGGCGCTATGACCTACCGTCGGCGCTAGCTCCAAGATTCAAGACTCAGTGCTTCAAATTTCTGAAAAAATTATAAAAATATAATCTTAAATTTTTTCTACTTATTTCTGTGTTTTGGGCTTTTTTGTTTATGTATTTCTTTGTTTTATAAAAAATCAAAATATAAAATTTCAAAATACAAAAATATGTTTTGCCTATTTTTATTTGTTCCTGCAAAGCTTTATTAAAATAACAAGATTTCTATGTTTCATTACTTTGGCAAAAATGACAAAGCATGTTCTTTTAGATTTGGCTAAAAATGTTTAATTTAAAATCTCAAGTTTTCTAAACATTGTTTTGGCTTGTCATGCTTAGATTTTAATCTTGTTATGTGCAATGAAAAATTCTATGGTGATTGTGTAGGATTGCTTTAGTATGTCTCTAAGTATGAGTAATGTGTTTTGTTAGATAATAATCTCTTTACACTCACACTTTTTGATAGACTACATGTGCGATTAAAACCTCTGAGTGAACCCAACCATCATCTTTTGTATACATAGGTCCCTCATTTTATATGCTCAACCTAGAAGATTAATTGTGCATGAAACTTCACCATGTGTAGCTTTGTCATACTTTTTTTTACTTTATTACATATTACTTGTGCAACGTACTTGTAGGTGAGTAGTATCCCGCCTCGAAGTCCATTATGATGGCCTGGGGGAGGAATCATTACGTGGTTTGTGGTCAGCTCATAAAGGACTCTCGTTTACATCTTATTTGTGTTTGGTGCAGGTGTCGTAGAGCATAGTGGGAAATTGCGGGCCTAAAGCCCAATGATGAACTGGAAAAGAAATGTCATATCTTTTACTACTTTTCATTAGTCGGCATGTGTGATGATGTTTTGTATTTGTAATTTTGATGTATTGATACACTTGATGTAAATATAAGGTCGTAAGACCGAAATTCCTTGTGAAACATTCCTTAGTAATTGTGGACTATTCATATATGGTTTTTAATCAAAGCTTTTGCTAATGTTTACATGCTCTCATTAGTTTTATTTCTCCACGACTTATCTAATATTTAGCTTGTGTACATGGTATATTTGTGGGGTCCCGATACCCATGTTATACTGTTTTGTACAGGCATGGTGTTACTGTTAGGGTCTTGTGTGATCTAGAAGTAGTCAACAAGTTAGTCCCGCTGCTCACATAGTATGAGCTTATGGGGTCGCACATAATAACGTAGGAAAAATTGGACAAAGAATTGTGTTGGCTTTACTCATATTGGATATGAGTGAAAAGCAAATTTTGAACTGATTGGGAGAAGGTTCGTGTCATCTAGAAGTCAAGACGACAAATGTTGTTTGTCGACTTGACTGTCTATCGACAAAGACTCAATATCATCTAGACTATCTATCGATATAGTGTATATTGACTAGACTGTCTGCCGATATTTAGTATGTCTACTAGACTAATTGTTGATATAATGATATCGACTAGACTTGACTAAATGTCGGCTTGATGTCAAACCGACATTTGGTCGGTGTCAACTAGACTGATTGTTGATATATTGATATCGACTAGACTTAATTAAATATCGACTTGACTGTCAAGCCGACATTTGGTCCATATCATAGAGATCTCGAGACGATATAGTGTATATCGTCGAGCCCTCAAAACAATATAGTGTATGTCATCTTGACTATTATAGGCTTGACTGTCAAGCCGGCAGTCTCTTTATCGACTTGACATCAAGACGATAAAAGTGTTTATCGGCTTGATGCTGTCTGAATGTCGATTTGACTGTCTAGATAATATTTCTCATTTTTGCTCTCAAACCTGAACCCGGTTCACTGATATACATATAGATATTAATATCATTTCTAGGGTTATGGTTCTTGATCCTTTTGCAAGAGCAGAAAAGTTCTGCCTGACGACTGCGACAGTTCCTCTTAGAGAACTGGAATCAGAGTGTTGCCTCCTCTCCTACAAAACAAATCTAGTAATTCATGGAGACGAAGAACTCGATCATTCTTCCAGCCTACTATTGTGTGACGACACGAGGCATTTCTCGGCTTCAGAGCGGATTTCCGGTAAAGTCACATATCTATTTCTGCGTTCACAGAACTCAAGCAACTGCCAGTCGATGATTTCGAATCAGCCGAAGATAGAGGAAGGCGAAGACGGAATAGGATTCCGATTCAAGCTAGGCATTTCTTGGAGCAAATCTTGAGGACCAATCTAGTCGTGAATCTGCATTCTGATATAGGTACTTTTGCACTTATTGCATTTATTTCTTGATTCATGGTTATCGCAAGATCCATATGCTTCTCTTTCGAGTTTTTCTTAAATTTGCGCTGTTCACATACGATGTGTAACCCCATAAAAAACCCAACAGTTACAACACACATTCACAAGTTCATTCCAATCCTCATACACTCATAAATTCAATAAAAGTGGGAAAAGTGGAATTACATAAATTGTGGAAGAGGAGCGTGCCTAGTTTTATGGTATTCAAAATTTGGCATAATAGGCATGCAACTAATTCGATGCATATACTGCAGGTCGTTGAATTATATTCGTTTTTCATTGAATTCAAAGAAAAAAACCTGAGTTAGTTGGGTCATCATAGAAGAAAGCTTACTACTATTCTTTAGTTTATTTCCACCAAGAGATTCCCTTGACCTTTGGCTTGATGAGGAGGGTACATCCTTTTGAATTTACTTAGGAATGTTCTTACCCTTTTCAATTACAAAGTCTATAAGCCTCTTCCAAGCAAGTGTAACATTAAGATTCACCTCCATTCAGTGACCAACACCAAAGTTTGTATAATGATATATTTTTTGAAATTGATTTCAATTTTCGGCTCCTTCATTTAATGGATCTTCGAACTTTTTTTGCTTTTACTAACTCATCAGTCAGAATATTGTTTTGCATGAGAGCCTCATCAAGTTCCTTCTTCAGTGTATTATTCTCTTCTTTTAACTAAATTATTTTAGCAAAGTTTTATTGTTTCTAGTTTCTAATTCATGTATTGTTTTTTTCAGTTGTGTGAAAAGAGTTCTCCTGTAAAAGGATATTTAACTCTCTCTTTGCAGCAAATTGATCTTTTCAGAAACCTCTGAATGCTTTCTTAAAATCGTAAGGATAAAAATAAAATGAATTAAGATTCATCACCTTATTTTCCTCAGCAGGAAGTTCTAGTGTCATAAGGCACTTGGCCTTAACACCTCTTCTTCATTATCTAAACTAGATGAGCTTTCTGATTCAGTCTCACTCTATGTTTTTGCTTTGAAACTTATGTATTTCTTCTTTGCTTTCTTCTTTTGTTTAGATTTGCAATGATCCATTTGGGAACAATGTTTACTTAAATTTATTTGCTTCTACATGTGAAATAAAATTACAAAATAAAAAACTCATTAGATGTATCTGCCGTTGTTTTGGCATCATATTCCAAGATTCCTATCACTTATCGTAGTGGATAGTCTTTTATATATTGACATGCTCTAATAAGAGGTGCAGGAGGACCTTCAGGCATTGTTCCTTCTGGCTCATCTACAACTGACTCTTCAACTTCAGTATGAAGGAGGTTCTTCATTTGCTTCATTGGGAGGTGTTGGTTCAGTAACTTCCGTTTCCATTGCTATAGTCTTCTCATCACTTTCCTCATGTATATAGGGACAGTGATGGGTAGGTTGTGCTTCAACTTTATTTGCAATTGTCATTTTATCAAACCGCAAAATCAAATCAAACAGAATTTTTCTCTTCATAAAGAATGTTAGACTCATTAAATGTGACACGAATAGATTATTCCATACATAAGATTCTCATATTATAGTATTTATAGGTCTTGCTAGTGGAGAAATATCAAATAAATATTTCTTCATCAACTTTTGCTTCAAACTTAATCAATGTTGACTTACCATTATTCAAAATATAACAACCACATCTAAATACCTTAAAATGAGAAATATTTGATGCTCTTCTTTTTAATAGTTCATAAAAAGTCTTCTCATGTAGTTTGTTAATTAATTATCAATTAACACACATTTAATGCTTCAGCCCAACATGTAGAGTTTTGCCTGCCTCTATGAGCTATTCTTTCTCCACACAACTCCATTTTGCTATCTGTTCTGACAACAAAATGAGACAAGCTTAGAAAATTAGAGATCGAGTATGCAAACTTCATGATTGTACAATTGAACATGATTATCGGGTTGTCGATAGTGTGGCGGATTACTGTGCTAATCTGATGATTACTAAAGGAGACTTCTCGTATGCGCATGAGGATCTCCCCAACATATGCGTATTTGAACAGATTCACAAGTCCTTAGGTATTCCCATCTTAAAAAAAAGGAAATTGTTAAAGGCAAATCAAAAATGAATATCCGCACACCATTGTTAACAATAAACCACACTTTTTGGAAAGTTCTCGTTTCAAACAAATTTGTTAATGACAAATCGATATTGTTAATAACAAACCAAATCTAAAATTAAAAAATTGTCATTTTTTCCTAACCGTGATATAACGACTTCAACATAAAATACTAAAATAGACATTACTCTGACGACGAGCATACATAAGATCAATACATTGACAAAAAAATTAAAATACAAAAATGAACCACAACATTGAAACACCAAAATGGACTACAGTTTATATCTATATGTGAAGTTGCAATAACACAGAGAATGCATTGCACTTCACGCCAGTGGTTTATTACCGAGCCCTAGAACATCCAGCTCTGCGAGCGGTACTTCCTCCAATCGCCCATATTTCACTGCCGAACTAATTGGGATCAAGGACATGGATCGGAGATAGGGGAGAAAGGCTCGTCGACAACATCCCACCCGTCCAACGAGAGGAGTATAAACGACACTGAGCAAATGCGAGAAGGTTTCGGCCGAGCACGAGAGGGAATTGAGGAGGGTTTTCGGCGCTGGTGTGCGGATAGCCATTTTTTGATTTGCCTTTAAAAAAATGGAATTAATTTTTAGATGAGGATCTTTTTTGTCACTTTGCACCATTCAATTAGGGGGGTTTGACATTTTGCACCATAATTATTTAGTTTTGGCATTTTGCACCCCCAAATAGGTTAAGTGTGTCATATTGCACCATCACCTAGTTTTTTTAACTACTTTAATTCTATGAAAATAGCTTGGTGAGGGTGCAATATGTCACACTTAATCTATTTCGAGGGTGCAAAATATCAAAACTAAATAATTATGCTAAGTGCCAAACACCTCTAATTAAAAGGTGCTTAGTGCCAAAAGTCCATCTTATGTTGGCGTGGGCTTGACTAACAATTCCCTAAAAAAATGAAAAAAGTAACGAAAAAGAAACATCGCGTTCAGCGTCTTCCGTCTTCGTTTCTCCGCCCAACACCCCTCCACTCTCCTCCGTCGAGTTCAGCGAGTCTTCCATCGATATCCGCAACCAGAAACGTCGCCTGAGAACCATCCGACTTCGTTTCTCCATCCAATACCATTAGAGCCTCCCACCATCTTCATCCGGCCAGCCCACGATTCCTCCATCGATGGCTGACCAGCAGACACCTTACCCAACCATTTGAGCACTCCCACAGTTCGCCCGAGATCTCCTTGTCTTGTTGACTGACGTCCCTAGTCTCAAAGGCCTTTCTCTAGGCCAGATATCCTTTCAGGAGCCTGCTCCTCACCTAGCAGAATTCTGAGAACCCAGCATTCATTACTGGCTTGTTGCTTAGTTTGAACATATGGTAGACCTCTCTGCTACTATCTCTTTCTCATTCACTATTATTTTGAATTTTATGTAACTTTTATCTGTTCTAGAACATCAGAATTTGCTTACTAATATTCATTATCCTTTTTTCCATTAGCTTGAAAATTCTGTGTTATTCATTCTCATTTTCAAACAGTGGAATGTTAATTCATGCTTATTTATTGTTCGATCGCTAGCTTCTGCGCGTGTTCTGCGAAACCTAGGTTGATAATCTTACTTTTGATCGACGAATCTAGTTTGGTTGCTTAATTTAAGACGATCACAAAAAATAATTTAATATTAAAGTCGTATTTCCGGATTACATCAATTTCCCTCAACAACCTTCTCTTGAGTGGTACATTGTTCGACAAGCGTCACACCTACCTGCCACCCTGGAGTCACACCAGGGGGCCCACCTAGGAGTCCACTTGGGTGGATTTCATCAGGGTTGCAGCCCGTACAACCCAACCCGTCTCCGCCATGGAGTCCCCACCATCCGGCGGGTTGTTGAGGCTCGGGATCGAACACCTGATCTCCTAGATAAGAGTCCTTCACCAACTGTAACATCCCTAGCACAACTAGACCCTCCTAAGAGAAATTTTTCATGACAAGTGTCATAACATAAGGCTAGGTTAACCAAAAGGGCCATAGAGGCCTAGTTGACTAAGTGAAAGTACCAAATCTACACATAACCAAACTTGGTCACATAGACCTAGGGTTGCCCAAATTACATTCAATATGTCAATGTGACCTCACCTAAGTCTTCCTAAACCCTAAGGGTGGTCAATGGATCACTAATAATCCATTGGACCCAACCAAGTCCATGGATTAGGCCAAAATCAACTTTGGGCCCAATGGCTTGGTGTGGCCTCAAATTAGCCACACCAAGCCATAATTGACCTTGGGTGGTGTCAAGGGACCCATGACCACCTATTTGGGTCAGTCACATCACCTAATTTGACCTAGGGTTAGGCTTAATTAACTAGGGTTAATTAAGCCCAATTTGGGTTAATTAAACCCAAAGCTTAATTTCAATGGGCTAAGCCCAATATTAGAGGCCCATTCTGCAGCCCATTAGTCCAAAGACCATGAATGCCCCCAAAAATTTGAAATGAATGACATGGCAAGGGTGAAATTTGTAATTCCCCCCAAAATGAATGAAGGGAAAGTGGAATTCAAGGAATGAGTGCCATGTGACACTCAATCCCTCTCCCAATGGCTGCCATTCAATTCCTCTTGGATTTCCCATGCTGAATGTTGCAGGCATCAAGAGGGGATGAGGGCCTTGGGAGGGAGGAATTCGGCCACCATCAATGTGGCCAACCACACTCTAATGGCAACCACCATAACACATTCCCCCAGACCCATTTGAAGGTTCTATCACCTTCAGGAGCTCGAGAGAAAGAGAAGCCCTAACCTTCTGAGGAGAATCGAGCAGAGGAAGCAGGGATCACCATGACACCAAAAGCTCCACGGTCGGCAATGGCAACTCACCGAAATCTCAAGAATGCAGCCCAAATCCAGGCAGGTTTCCTCTCCTCCTCCCCTTGTGCTAGCATCTAGATCTATTAGGGCTTGATTTGAGCCAAATCGGGCTCGTATCAAGCATGGAATCAACTCAATTTCGAGCCGATTTGCCCCTCCTCCAATCCTCTGTTCCGGCCACCACCGGTCGGCAAACCACCACCCAACGACAACCACCACATCGGCGCAGGTGGTGGTGGTGGCAGCCGACCGGAGAAAGGCCCAGGTGGCCGGGAAATGGCCTTGCAAGTTAGCCTAGGCAGAACCAACCTCAGCCCTTGACTAGAGGTTGAAGATGAAGCTCAGTCGTTGGATCTGGGTTGATAGATATCAGCAGGCCAAGGTTATTTAATGAAATGATTATTTCATTTTTGTTACATATTTTAACAGTGGCTTCAACTCATTATTTAGGTACCTTAGAGCCTGAATCAGGAAATGTGACCAAACTGGATATTGTAGCTCTAGGTCTCTACTACACATAGAAATTTGTTTCATGTGATTTGGTGCTCCACAACTCCCTGGGCACCTGTTTTGGTGCATGGTGTATAATTTGAGCCCTAGACACAAATCTGTGTGCCCCCATCATTTGGCTCATCCAAATGAGCTGAAAATTTTAACATGCATGTAAGATTATGGGATTCACATGCTGTCCATAAAATGAAATTTTTGGAGAAAATATTTCTATAGTTTTAAAAATAATTTAATAGTACATGCATGTGATAGATCTACGGTCCAGAGACATCAAACCCATTCAAATCTTTTATGGATGGTAGATTAGGTCAAGAAAATTCCCTGACCAAAATTTTGGACCATTTGGATTTGTGCATGCTGAGATATCTCACATGCAAGTTTGGTAAATGTTAGAGAATGGTGTGCATGTAGCACATTTTCATGCTTTTGTGATTTTCTCAATATTCCCTTGATGTATGCCCATAAAATTGGGGCATGCAAGTAATATGATGAAATGTATCATCTGAGAATTTGGAAATTTTTGGATGATATTTTCCAAAAGTTTTATATGTAATTTAAATAGGCCACATATTTAAATTGGTGAAATTTTGTGACCAAATTATTTAGGAAAAATCCCAAACTCTGGAATATGGATAATTAGGCAAAGTACACCTCAGGAAATTTTCTTGGAATTTTTGAAGTTCATATTCCCCTCTGAATATCATTTATTTGATTTGTCACCTTTTGATATAAGTGATATTTATGCGACAAAATGGTTTTTTGTAAAATGTGAAAATTAGTCATCATACTTTTTAGACTAATATGAACCTCTAAAAAATTTATCATAAATATTGGTTGTTGATATTCAGTAGTTCTTCACAATGTTGAAATTTGTTATTTTGGATAAATATTTATTATTGGTGGAAATTAATATTAGAAAAATACAAATCTCTGTTAGAGCACATGTTTGAACATATTGAACCTCTGGAGAATTTTTAGGAATTTATTGATGATGAAATTATTTAGTTTCAGTGCATTTATGATTTATTGCTATTTTTTAATAAATTTAATTTATGTGTATAAATCTGTCTGGAAAAATATGAAAATTAGTTAGAACACTTTTTGGATCAAATATATCCTCTGAAAATTTTGCTGTAGTTTTTAGATGATGAAATCACATAGATCCTTTGTAAATGTTGAAAAAGCCCCAATTGATGTATTATTATTTATTGTGAATAAATGGAAATGGAAAATTGTCAATCTCTGTAAAAGTACATTTTAGACCTTAGAGAATCTTTGAAAATTTTTGTGGATTATTTAGACATCAGAAAATTATACTTCATGTGTAATTTGAAAATCACTTATCAATTATGTAATTGTAAATAATTAGGCCCCATAATCAGAAATGGTCAAATCAGAATGAAATTACATCATATGTCATATAGAACCTCTAGAAATAATTATAGGTCATTTGGACATAAGGATTATATAAGTGCTTCATGAGGATCTTATATTATACTTAGAATCTATGTTGGCCTGCGAATAGCCAAATGTGCCTCTAGTGATTTAAACCCCATTAAACCAACATAAAAGGACCCAATACTTTTGGATCAACTATGGAAAATAAGGGATTGAATTGTGGAGCATCTTTCCCTGGGGTCAATATCTAAATATAGATTTAGGGTGCATTTAGTAAAGCGCTTGTTAAGAGAATTATGAAGTGATATGATTACTAGCAAAGATGAAGTGTAGTGAATATCTGATTTGAAACCTTAGCGATAAGTGATGACTGGTAGAGCAGTATTCGATCACTAAGAAAGGGTTGTGTTGGAATTCAAGAACATCAACGCTCCCGTAAATGAATCTTAATCCACCTTAAGATTATAAAACAACTAGAGAGGAGGCGGGTCTTTTAAAATGGGTAACCACCAATAAAAGTAAATATCTTGAGAAAGGGAGGTTTGAGATGTCAGCCCAGCATACCTCCTAGTACCGTTGTGATCCCTTCACCGGGTATCTCGGGAAGTCCAAGATTCACCCTAAACATCTAAATTTAACCAAATAGCATAAAAGATTAGATTGATTAGGGAAAGTGAACGAGTCTTATGTACACACACATTTTCGGTTCACGAAGGACGGGTTGGTCCTGTGAGTAGTAGACTCGGTGAATATGTAGCAGTGGCTGGTTAGCCCGACGAGCTGGCGACTCAGATGATACATAAGTGCATGTGCATAGAATGTGGTGAGTCTTCGGTACTAGCCTAGTCGACACACTGATCGAAGTACGATGACTCAACAAGTGGTAGGTGTTCAGAGGGCCAGGTTGTTTTACTGCGCGTCTGATATGATACATTCCATAATAACCATACCCTTAGCCTTATTAAATGTCTGGTTCTGATGGATCCAGCAGGAGCATGCAGGAGCTCATGAGTACCGAGGATAGGTGCCATATCGTACGTTAGGGCCTAGGTATGGTAGTGTGTTATACCCACCTAAGTGAGGAGACGCCCGCTCCTCTGCCACCGGAATCAACAGATCGCCAGCGGAGTCCATGACATCCGCGGAGGCATCAGGAAAGGGATGCCCCATTTTCGCAGACAAGAGCCCCTCCTGGTTTTCAGGAGCCTACTTCCTCGGCCCTTCGGAGATTTCGCCACCCTCTTGAGTCAGCCTCCTCTTTTCGGCGTATCTGCGTCGCCTTACCCTGCGAGCTTCCGTCCGAGCGATGCACTCTGGATCATCCTTGGGGTCAAGTAACCCTCAGATCGGTGAGGACGAGTACTCGGAAGGGTAAATCTCACTGCATCAAAAAAGATCGTTAGAGCTCGCAACAAAGGAGGAACAACGAATACTCGATGAAGCTGTTTCTTACCCTCCTAAGGATCGAAGTCAGCGACATCATCGATGCCAAACATGTAGTACTCCACATCAAGAGGGTTATTGGCGATGAAGTTTGCGATCTCCATTTCCACCCCCTTTAAGGAAACATCAACAAAATTCTCCTCCGCTCTCGCTGTCGGCCTGTAGACCAAGGGACCAAGATCCCCTCCGAACAAGGCAAAATGTAAGCCCAAAAGTGCACCTTGTTCGGGAGATTCAACACTCGCACACGAGTTCCGCCAAAAAAGAGGGCTCCGTCCTCACGGGACCTCGCATATGAAAGGTTTCGGAAAACCCCAATGCTTCATGATACCATCTGCAGCTGAATGTATATGTCAAAAGAAGTCAGGATAAGATAGGCGACTGGAAGGATTTGAGCGGGGACAACCCATAATGTTTGAACATGATGTCGACTTCAGGCCATAATAGGAGTCACAGACCATAGTTGAAGTCATCAAAATGTACGACAACTTCATCCTCCGACGGCTTATTAATATGCTCGCCGATGGAAGACAGTCTCGCGGTAACTCCTTACGGAAGAGGGTAGGTCCTATGGGAGCTGGCGAGTTCTCCCGCGGTGCCTAAAGACGGTTTGAAAGCATGTTTCAAAAATTGTTCCACTATCCCAATCCTCTTTGCCGAGGTCTTGCTCCTCTGCGATTTCTTCTTGTCGACCATCTAGGATACTCACAACATCAGTTCTTCGTCAAGTTCTGAAGAAAGCGTGAAATGAGAACTGCGAATGACCCTATTTATAGGGTAGACGCATCGAAAGTCAAAACAACAGACATAAATATTCACGGGCGACAAGAAGACACGCGAATACTCCAGGAGGCATCTCAGAACAAAATGAAAAAAAATGCAAGTCCAATAAACAACATTATGTGAATACTTTAAGAGGCATCTCTGAACAAAAGGAAAAATGCAAGTCCAATATGCAATGTTATGTGAATACTTCAGGAGGCATCTTAGAACAAAAGGAAAAATGCAAGTCCAATAAGCAAACTTATGTGAATACTCCAGGAGACATCTCAGAACAAAAGTAAAAAAACACAAGTCTAAAAAGCAAGGTTATTCGAATACATCAGAAGTCATTGCAGAGCACAAGAAAAGGACAAGTGAAAAATAAGATATGAATGCGAATACAACAATTTTATTCATTAATCAAATGTTACATGAAGCTCGAGCACTCGCTCATACATTGAAAAAAGAAAAAAATACGAGGCTAGTAAGGACCTCCTACAAAATGCGCCACCGCTTTAGTCAGCTATGAGATCATGAGACCTTGTTGAGCTATGAGGTGATGGAACTACATGATCAGGGAATGGATCCTTCCAGCATCTCTTTTCGAGAGAGTACTCGCCATCGCGCTGGGAGGAACTAAAGTTGTAGGCGGGGGAGGTTGGGATTGCTTCTCCATCGGATATATGTATCCGTTGGATAACCGCGAGATCTTCTCAGCCTACAACTTATGCTCCTTCTCCATCATTTGGATTCTCCTCCATAGACGATCATTATCGTGGAGTACTCGCCGGAACTTCTCTTCTGTGCAGCTATCTTGAGGTGCGCTCTACATTGAATGTCTCACAGTTGCATAACAAAAATAGATTAGCGCGAGTGACAACATAAGTGTTGGATCGGTAGGCGCCCTTAGAGGGGGGGGGGGGGGTGAATAAGGGTTTTAAAAAAACTTTAGCTTTTATTTAGAAAAACTTTGGAATAGTGCAATATTAAAACAAGAAGTCAAGTAAAACAAAAGGAGAGACAAGCTTTATTAATATTAAATAAGTTTTACAAAACTTGATCTCTACGACGCTAGAGATCGGAGGCGAATAATAAAGACTCTTTTTGTTTTCTATACCGACTCTTATCCCCACGAACCGGTTGGCTTTAGCCGATCCTTCCCCAGATACGGCCTCAAGCCGCTCTAGCCAACCCTTCCCCGGATATGGCCTCGAGCACCCCCTAGACCTACACCCGAGACCTAGTCGCCAACACGAGGCGAATTTCAGCCCTAAGTCCTACCCAGACCTAGTCGCCAACACGAGGCGAATTTCACTAAACGATTACAGAAAAGATATGAAATGAAAAGACAATAATATAAAAACTCCCTCTATGTGGATCTCTTGGAGAAGTAGACGAAGACGCGGAGTATGATCGTAGTCGATGCGGTCTTTCGTCACGATGATGACGCGTGTTGAAATCTTATCCACGGATCTCCTTAAGCCTTCATGGATTTGTGGGAGTATCTCTTTGAACCTTCCTCTCTATGCTGTGGCACGAAGCTCTAGAATTCTGGATCTGAAGAAGAAGAAGAAGACGGATCCAAGGGGTCCTTTTTATAGCCTTGGAGCTAGCGCCGACGCTATCCCAGATTAGGCAATATTCTCCGCGTGAGAATCCTTCATTTTAAGCAAGTCGGTCGCCTTCCTCTTGTGCTTTGAGCTACCGCCGGTGCTAGTAGATACCACCTGCGCTAGCTGCTACCGCCTGCGTTAGCTGCTATCGCCAGGCGCTAGCACCTTCTAAAATTGTTTCCGAGATTTTCTCAAGTCCATGCTAGCGCCTACGCTAGCGCTAGCGCCGGTGCTAGCGGGCATGTTGGAATTTTGGCTTCAAATTTTGGCGCAGTATTCTTATGTTATCCTTGAGTCATGTGGACTTGTTATCCTGCACACTTAAATACACAAGATCAAATACACATAGGATTTGTTATTCTCAAACCTAGGAGATGCGGAAGACCATGTTCCAACAAACTCCCCCTTTTGATAATAACAAATCCATTAATGATAAATCAGAGCATTAATATATAAGCATGATGAAACATACTTGTGTGTGTGAGAGTGATGACTTAGGATAATTATTGATTTTAGCATTTAGAATTGCTCCCCCTAAATACATGCTCCCCCTAAGTGAATGCTCGCCTAATATGTAAGCTATCATCTGAATTTGTCATGTTGGGTTTATGATAGCGGGCTATATTTATCATGTTAGTTCTCCCCCTTTTGTTATTAACAAAAGTGGGTAGGGAAACAAAGCACCAAAAAAGTTTATAAGTAGAAAATAAGGCATGATCGAGCTTTTGAAGTAAATGATAAGGAGTTTTAGAATTGTTTTTCATTTAAATAGATCAGAGTTATAAGCATTTCAAAAATTTTCATAGAAGGAAATCAGAGTTTTTAGCATAAAAAAGTAATGATTTTCCCTTTATATAAAAGTTTTAAGCATAAAAATAAGGATTTCCAAATAACCAATCTACCCAGACAATGTGTCTACACCCTAGCCCCGTACTAAGTGACGGATGGGCATTTGGAGCTGCAAACATGCCGTAGGTTGGGGTGTTAGTCCCATATGCAAACACTAGACAAAACTCAACCTAGCACTCTTTCCCCCCAGTGCCTCGCAAGGCCCCACTGGAACCCTCCCCGGTTAAGGACAAGACATGACTAAAGATAACTTTATCTAATGTCTACAACCCTACGCCCCCGCTATGGTGAGATATGAAGTCACGGATAATAGTTTTTTGAAACATGAAGCTTTTAAATCTAATGGGAAGAATCATAATTGAATTTTTGAAATAAAACTTACTTAGCTATATTGAAATTCATGAATGTATCCGAGTTTGAGCATTGCGGAAGATTTCGAAAAAGAAACACCATAATTCTAAATAAGAGTTTAAGTTTAAAAGGAGATGTTTTTGAGTTTCAAAACTAACTTTATAAAGATAAGAGTTGAAGCATTTTGGAAGAAAGAAACAACATCCTTTTAGCAATGTTTCACTTGTTGGAAGAGCGTTTAGCATACACGTTTATATTGAAATAAATCAGAGTTTGTTACTATAAAAATGATATGCGTGTTAGAACAACCAATATAAATTCTACCAAGCAAGTCTACCACTTGTTTTTAAGAAAACAATTGAGATTTAAGACTTGATATAAGCATGAAAGTGCAAGGTAAAAGTTATATGGTGATGATGCGGAAGACTTGTAGAAATACATGAAACATCTTATTGTAATCAAGAATAATCCATAAAAAGATATATGAGTTTAATTTCAAAAAGAAGATGTTTATGTAAATCATGTTTCAATGAAAATCTTTTATGGTTGACAAAAATAACCAAGCATTAAATAATATTATCACAAAGAGATTACTACAATGTTATTTCAATTCACAATTTCAAATCATACCAAACATTATAGAAAACATGCTAGGTTATCTAGTGCATTTCATAAGTAAAGAGTAATATAGAATTAGCATTAGGATCCAATACTCATGAGAAAAAGTGTTATGGAAGATAATGATGTGCACATAAGTGTATTTTTGAGTAATGTAAACAAATGTTTTAATCAAAAATACAAGATATATGTAAAGTACGAGCACAATAAAACACAAATAAGATTACTTCCACACACTTTAATGCACAATAAAAAGTACAACTACCAAGGTGCTCTGCACACACAATGCTCATCAAGACTTATCAGGGTGCAAAGTAGTGCTTGGGGGATCACATATTTAAATTTAATATTGAACCTAGTGATCCGGTGTACTTAAGAGTAAGTGGTTTTTCTTATTTTTGAAAGAAAGATTTGATTTGCACAAGACACTTTACTATTCTTTCCTAGGTGCTCAACCTCACAATGCTAATTAAGACTTATCAGGAGGTTCAAGTAGTGCTTGGTGGAGTTATCTTTGTCATTTATTTTATAATTTTGTTTTGTACAAAGTTCTCCGAATACACTTGTTTTGCAAATCAATAGAATTTATAAAAAAGATAACCACTTTTCTTAACTTTTAAAAGTGCAAATAGAGGTTGTGTAGGTAAGATACTTGTGCAATTTTAATTCATTGTACTATTACAAAACCTACACAAGCATTCTTAGATTAAACACATATGTAGACAATGCCAAAATAAGTGAGTGAATAGCGATCATTATCAAACATAAAACATTTACTCATACTTAGAGGCATGCTAAGCTTAGTTCTACACAACTTTTTCACAATAATTGATGCATATATTAATAGATATATCAAAGCATGATGAAAGCAATGTTCAAAGTAGTTTGAAAAGATTAATTGCAACATTATAGAAGTTTTAAATAATAGATTAAATCATGCTTGATTTTCAATGAAGTCCATACAATATTTTTGATATTTTTGAAGAATAATTTTTATTTAAAGTTTGAACTCATAAAATTGATTTTGGACTTCCCGAGGACTACCTTGTGAGAGGTTCGCCCGGTACTGCGTGATATGATGGGATGATAGCCCAAATCACCCTTTCGCAAGATACAAGTAAGAAGTTAAGTTCAAAAATAACAATTTTTGATAATTTTTTTGTTTTATATTTTTTTATTTGATTTTTGCTTTTAGAAATAGAATTTAAACAAATGACAAAAAACACAAAGGCAAAACATAAAATTTTTTTTGTATTTGGTTTTTGTATTTTGTATTTGATTTTTCAAAAATGTAATAAAAGCAAAAATGCAGAAAAGAATAGTACACATAGATTAATATATTTTTAGGGATTTTTCAAAATTTTAAAAATACA
This sequence comes from Dactylorhiza incarnata, assembly GCA_033032865.1. NCBI lineage: Eukaryota > Viridiplantae > Streptophyta > Magnoliopsida > Asparagales > Orchidaceae > Dactylorhiza > Dactylorhiza incarnata. Next base: position 1,579,069 of record JAWHQI010000290.1, read on the forward strand.
GAAAAACGCATAGGTGCACTAGCGCCGGCGTTAGCGCTAGCGCGGGAAACAGTACACGATTTTTGATGATTTTGAAATTTGTAATTATTAATCTTGATTAAGTGTTCAAATAGTAGTTTCATGCAGAAATTTCAGAATTTTAGGAGATGTCTAGATAGTCCAAATTGCATGAAACATTAGCGATTTTGTATATGACTTTTCCAAATAAACTTTGCAAGTGATATATTTCATTATATCTCCATTTTAATATTTTTAAGGCTTATATTTACCACTGTAGTTTGAAAATGATAGGAAATGTAAGCATGATTGGACATGAATGAACAAATCAAATATGCATGATTTTAGTGATTAAAGATAATGTTCATGCATAAGAATATCATAGATAAGCCCTAGATGAGAATACCCAGCCTGTATATCTTGGTAAACATATAAAGCCTAACATAGACACAAATATTCTTTAAGCGACAATGTTGGTATGATAAGTTTGAGATTAATGTTATACCAAGGTTTGATAGTGTTTCAACTTATAGACCTAGAATGGAGTGACGATTCTATTTGATTTGATATCAAGATGATTCAAAGATCTAAACTAGGAATAAATCACAATACATATATAATACACCAACCATGGTTTATAATATCAATTGTCATCAATTATTATATCAATTATAATTCACATAATTGTGATAGAAATAATTGTTTTTAGAAGACTTTTGATATGACTTATGATATATGATGTTAGAGAATTTAGCAAAGGACATCAATAGATCATGGTGGTGCATGTGAATTCAATATTCATTCTGAAGGCAAATTCTTTCAATACATTTTAGTGAGTTTCTTTTAATTATGAATTTTGAAAATATATATGTGATTTTTGCTAGGTGAACAATAGTGATGGTTTAGATCATGTTTGACATCAAGGAGTGAACACAATATGATTTTTGTTGTGAACAAAGACAACCATATTGAAAGTTGAGCTTTTATTTAGATCTTGAACTTTCTTTTAGATCATGTTATTCCTCTAAACCACTTGTTGATGAAGGACAAAAAAACTTAGTAGCCTAATAACTGAATTTAATTTGAAATATCTTATAGCAAATTTATAGTTCAATTTATATGACTACTATATGATATTTATGGGTAATGATTTTACTAGTAATAGATTGGTTATTTATAAATGAGAGCAAAATACTTGACTTTTACTTTTTGATTTTTCTTTGATTTGCACACTTCATTTAGGCTTTAGGGGACAAAGTCAAAATTTCAATATATTATATTATATGACCATGCCATGATGACTTAAAAAGAAAACAAAAAAGAAAAAATAGAAAAGACATTAAAGCAAATCATGAAGTAAAAATTTATATATTTCAATTTGAAAATATTCTACTTCATGCATTTGGATGATACTAGTAGATGAGAGATTTGGGTATCCAAAGGGAACCAAGTGTAACGGTTCCTTTAGCTACCCAAATATAGCGTGATATTTTTTGGGGAGACGATAATGAACGAATTCTTTCAGGTGGAGTTAAAGTTTCATTTTTTATTTTGGGTCTCCATTCATATTTTGATTTAATATTATGCATCAAATTTCCATATTCATTATGTTGAAACCGAAATCTTGAGGACAAGACTTGGTCTCTGTGGAGTTCGGGGTCCCTAAGAAGGGGTGGTCTCACACCTACTTCCCTCGAGCCAACTCTCTAGGCAAGAGCACTTAGATTTGGAAACGGACCAAGGGCTTAGTGGAGAGGTCCCGCCACATACCCGGAAGTCCCCTTGGAACTTCCCCTCCCAAGCCACTACTAAGCTTGGGCACCACTGAAGCCTCTCCTCACCCTCTCTAGAGAGACTTGCTGAGGAGGGAGAGAGAGGAGAGAGCTAGCTAAGAATGAGATCCTCTCAAATGGTGCCCCCTTGGTCCTATTTATAGGTTTTTCGGGTCTGGACTGCGAATAGCCAAAACTGGACTGCAAATAGCCAAATCCCGCTGTTCTGGGATACTAAACGCAGACCAACCCCCCCCCCTCCCCCCTCCTCTGGAACTGGGCGAGAGGGGTTACCTCGCGGAGCTCGGCGAGCCTCCTTGCTGGGTTGGGGCGAGACCAAGGGTCTTCCCCCTTACCAGGGTCGGGGGCGAGAGAGGGGGTCGGCCCCCCTCCTCCACTCACCCCTGGCTGGGTGCGGGCGAGAGGGGGGGGGGGGCGCCCGCCCCTCCCCTCTCGCCCCTAGCTGGGTGAGGGCGAGAGGGGGGGCACCCGCCCCTCCCCTCTCGCCCCTAGCTGGGTGCGGCGAGAGGGGGGGCTCCCGCCCCTCCCCTCTCGCCCCTAGCTGGGCGAGGGCGAGAGGGGGGGCACCCGCCCCTCCCCTTTCGCCCCTAGCTGGGTGCGGCGAGAGGGGGGGCTCCCGCCCCTCCCCTCTCGCCCCTAGCTGGGCGAGGGCGAGAGGGGGGGCACCCTCCCCTCCCCTCTCGCCCCTAGCTGGGTGCGGCGAGAGGGGGGGCACCCGCCCCTCCCCTCTCGCCCCTAGCTGGGCGAGGGCGAGAGGGGGGGCACCCGCCCCTCCCCTCTCGCCCCTAGCTGGGCGAGGGCGAGAGGGGGGGCACCCGCCCCTCCTCCTCTCTCCCCCTCACTTACCTCTTACTCCAGCTGGGTGAGCAGGAGGTTTTTGCCTCTACCGCTCTCCCTCCTTTCTCCCTGTCTTGGATCATACTACAGACGCGGCCCCGATGCACTCCTGGGTCGTGGCAACCTACTCGATGGATATGGGGGTTGTACACATTAAACTTAGGTTTAAAATAATAATCACTTTTGAAATTATATTCCATAGGAAATTTGTGCACATTAGAATTTAATTTGGGAGATATATAATGTGGGTTAGAATTCATTATGTTTGTGTGATTAAACATTCTACTAGGTGCATGTTTAATATGTTTTAATATACTAGTAGAAGTTTTACACATGTTTGTTGATAAACTAGAAATAAGATATTTAAAATTATTTAATCCTTTTTGAAAGAGTGATTTTAAAGATTCTAGTTTATGAGAGAGAATATTATTTTTGTTTATCAATTTTTCGTTATGTTCTTTTGAAATTAAAAGTTCTTTTTCTAAATCCTTGAATTTTTCTTTAATATTATTATAACCAAAATAAGGTGTATAGTTTTCAAATGAAGAGCATGATTGAGATTCAAACACATCCTTTTTGGATTCTTCATTCACATTTGCTTTCAAAGTTTTATTTTCTAAACGTAATCTCTTCTTAGCAATTTTTAATTTCTTCATTCTACGTTTAGCAATTTTTTGTATATGGAAATAAGATAAAGAATTAGACTTTCTTACAGCGCAATCGGAAGAGGTAAGATGTGAACATGACGTTCCTTTGTCGTCTTCTAGGCCTTCCTTCTTTATAGATGAATTTTCATCTTCTCTTGATGAATTGCTCTCTTTGGCTAAGTCAATTTCCATGATTTCCATGGTTTTGCTACAAGAGAGATTTTCTTGAATAATGGTGGATGTTTGTATGTCCTTCTCTTCCTGTGTTTGTTCCATACCTGCAAGAGGAAGATCATAAGTTATCTCAAGAAAATTCCACATCTCGTATGCAGTAGGAAAAGTATAAATGAGTTTGGAAATATTTTGATCTAACGCACAAAATAGACTATTCATAGATTTTGCATTTAAAACCATTTTGTTTTTATTTGATACGCTAGGTGGCTTATTAATAGTGATATTCCAAACTTTTTCATCTAAAGCTTTAAGAAAATTTTCCATTAATATTTTCCATCCTTTAAAATTTCTTCCTTCAAATAAAGGTGGTGCTAGTGATTTTCCTTCTTTATAAAAATTTACCCCACTAGTAGAAGCGAGATCATGAGACGCCATTATTTCTGGTTGTTAAGCCGACTGGAATAAAACTGCTCTGATACCACTTGTTGGATCGGTAGGCGCCCTTAGAGGGGGGTGAATAAGGGTTTTAAAAAAACTTTAGCTTTTATTTAGAAAATCTTTGGAATAGTGCAATATTAAAACAAGAAGTCAAGTAAAACAAAAAGAGAGACAAGCTTTATTAATATTAAATAAGTTTTATAAAACTTGATCTCTACGACGCTAGAGATCGGAGGCGAATAATAAAGACTCTTTTTGTTTTCTATACCGACTCGTATCCCCACGAACCGGTTGGCTTTAGCCGATCCTTCCCCGGATACGGCCTCAAGCCGCTCTAGCCAACCCTTCCCTGGATATGGACTCGAGCACCCCCTAGACCTACACCCGAGACCTAGTCGCCAACACGAGGCAAATTTCAGCCCTAAATCCTACCCAGACTTAGTCGCCAACACGAGGCGAATTTCACTAAACGATTACAGAAAAGATATGAAATGAAAAGACAATAATATAAAAACTCCCTCTATGTGGATCTCTTGGAGAAGTAGACGAAGACGCAGAGTATGATTGTAGTCGATGCGGTCTTTCGTCATGATGATGACGCGTGTTGAAATCTTCTCCACGGATCTCCTTAAGCCTTCATGGATTTGTGGGAGTATCTCTCTGAACCTTCCTCTCTATGTTGTGGCACGAAGCTCTGGAATTCTGGATCTGAAGAGGATGAAGAAGATGGATCCAAGGGGTCCTTTTTATAGCCTTAGAGCTAGCGCCTGCGCTATCGCTACCGCCGGTGCTATCCCAGATTAGGCAATATTCTCCGCGTGAGAATCCTTCATTTTAAGCAAGCCGTCCGCCTTCCTCTTATGCTTTGAGCTACCGCCGGCGCTAGTAGATACCGTCTGCGCTAGCTGCTACCTCCTGCGTTAGCTGCTATCGCCAGGCGCTAGCACCTTCTAAAATTGTTTCCGAGATTTTCTCAAGTCCGCGCTAGCGCCTGCGCTAGCACTAGCGCCGGTGCTAGCGGGCATGTTGGAATTTTGGCTTCAAATTTTGGCGCAGCATTCTTATGTTATCCTTGAGTCATGTGGCCTTGTTATCCTGCACACTTAAACACACAAGATCAAATACACATAGGATTTGTTATTCTTAAACCTAGGAGATGCGGAAGACCATGTTCCAACAATAAGTATTCACAGAACCTATAAGCAGACAAAACATAGTGCACTTATCAGAAGTACTCGCCAGATGGCGAGGAATCTTCTTTCCAGCCTTTGACGATCCCGCGGGATAAGCTGAACTTCTCTGAGAAGAATCAGTGGCTGTGAGTTGTTTCTTCTAGGTCGTCTCTTTGTCAAGGCGCCGCTGCTTTAACTCTTCAACACTCACAATCTCGCCTTCCTCTACGATGGCGTTGCTCCTCTTCACCCGGGGCTTATGCGCCAGAAATTTCTGCTTACTCTGAGCTTGGAAGAGCGAGATCAGGTCAGTTTTACTCTCGATCTCGCTAATCCTCAGGTCCTCCACCTACTTCGCCCTTGCCAGGAGTTCCTGCTGAACGAGGAGGGACTCGTTCCTGGCGGCTACGAATTTCTACGCATAGGTCCGCATGACCTTGGTGGCCACGGTCACAGCGGTTGCGAGATCTGCATTTGCCTTCTTCCTCATGGCCTTGGTCATGGCCTCCGAGGCTTTGCCTCCAGGTGCCTCCTCCTCCGCGGGCACCACCTCCTTCGCAGTCGTACACGTTACCACATCTGCATTCGTTCTCATTTCCATCTCGGCAGCAGTTCTCGCTTCCGCTTCCTGCGTCTTCCAAGCCTTCACTTTCTCCTTCTCCTCCTTCTTTTCCTTCTTCTCTTCCGAGGCTTTTTTCTCCTTCTCCTCGGGCGCCCTTTTCACCTTCTGGGTGCCCTTTTCATCTTTCTTCTTCTTCTTCTTAGGAATAAGCATAGGTTCATTTGGAAGTCAGAGTGCACATGATCCTTTGAGGAACTAAAGAGTCAACTGATCTCGGCGCCAATTTTATGTTAGTCGTGCAGGACAGAAGGCTTCTAGGTTTATAGTGACTCCTCAGGAAGTGGCTTGGGCTGTGTTCTTTGACAGCTTGGAAAAGTGATCGCTTATGGTTCACGCCAGCTAAAGCTGCATGATAGTAACTACCCGGTCTACGACTTGGATTTAGAGGCCGTGGTGTTTGCTTTGAAATTGTTGCGGCATTACTTGTACGACGTGAAGATCGATATCTTTACGGATCACAAGAGTTTGAAGTATTTACTAAATCAAAGAGAGTTGAATATGCGACAAAGGAGGTGGATGAAATTCCTCGGAGACTACACCTTCAATATTCACTACACTCCCAGGAAGAAAAATGTTGTTGCAGATGCATTGAGCCGACGGGCACCATCACCGGCGAATTGGATTTCCGCTCATGATGAGCGTCTAGTCTGTGATTTGGAGGCGCTTGAGTTCACAGGTGTTGATAGGAGTACGACAACTACGACATGCTTGAACTGGAAGGAGGTCTAATATGACATTGCAAACCGCGTTCAACATACTTTAGAGCTTGATGAGAGCATGAAGCGCTATGTGGCAGAGACCGTCGAGGGGACAAACACCAAGTTTACCTTCGAAAATGGACTTCTTCGGAAGGATAGTAGATTGTGCGTCCCCAGTTTTGCAAAACTCTTGGATGAATTGATGTATGAAGCGCATTTTACAAAATACTCGATTCATCTAGGAAGCACTAAAATGTATATGGACATGAAAAGACTGTTTTGGTGGTCGGGCACGAAGGATATTGTCCTATACGTTGCAAGATGTCACACTTATACACTTGTGAAAACCAAATGCCAATTGCCTGGTTGATTTCTAAAGTCTTCGCCTATTCCAGAATGAAAGTTTGACGACATATCAATGGACTTTGTGCACGGATTGCCGAGGTCGCAACAGGGCAATGACGTCGTCTGGGTGTCTCACTTTATTTTGAACCGGAAGGATAATTCTATAGAGAAACTCGCAAAAATGTATGTTGATAACATAATACGATTACACGGTGTTCCCCGTAGCATTGTGAGTGATCGAGATAGGCGTTTTACGTCGAACGATTGGAGGCTTATTCACCACATATTGGGTACCAAGCTGAAGTTTAACATTGTCTTCCATCCGCAAACGGATGGGCAGACCGAGAGAACCAACATGACTATGGAGGATATGCTCTGAATGCGTGTCTTAGATTTCAGAAAGAGATGGAAAGACCACCTATACATGATCAAGTTCGCCTACAACAATAACTACCAAGCCACCATTAAGATGACGCCCTTTGAGGCCATATATGGTAGCAAATGTCGCACCCCCTTGGCTTGGGCGGAGATAGGTGACACAAAGTTGTTAAAACACAAAGATGTTGATGAGTCGAATACGATAATCCGGGCTATACGTGAGAGTCACTAATTGCCCAGGATAGGCGGACAAAGTATTATAATGCCAAGCACCAAAATATAGAGTTTGTCGTGGGAGACTGAGTTTATCTGAAAATCAAACCGTTACAAGGGAGTATCGAGAATCCAATATTTGAAAAAGCTAAGTCTGAGGTACTTTGGACTATTTGAAATCACGGAGCGCATCGATGACATTGCTTATCGACTTTCTCTATCCACAGAGCTTAGTGGACTACACGACATTTTCCATATATCGGTGTTGAGGAAGACAGTGCAAGAGCCTACTTAGACTGTTGCATCCTACACAGTACCGGTTGATGGTGGTTAATGACCAAGGTCAAGCCCATTCAGAGCGAAAGCAAACCATACGCGAGGAGTATCCCGAGTTGTTCTCTCAAGTATAAAATGTTTTAGTGCATTTACTATTCTTAAAATTTCAGGACAAAATATATTTAAGGGGAGGAGAGTTATAACACCTCAAAATCCCAGTTTTACTCTCCAAGAACTCATTGTAATTAAGGGCATTAGGGTCCTAAGGGGACTAAGGAAGTCCCACGACGTTTGAGGACTGTTTAGAGGCGAAAAGGCAACTGGTTGTGCAAATTTAGTCACGCACAGCTGCGCGCGGCCAAACTGAACGATCGATTTCAGGACTCTGGTTTGGGCTGGTATAATCATGCGCACGGTCGTGCATGTGGTAATCCACATGTTCACGTGAAATTATCGCTTGTGCGATTTAGTCACGCATGGTTGTCCGTGCCCAAACCGCACGTCTGCTTTCAGTTCATTGGTTTTGCCGGGTATTTATATACGCACGGTCATGCACGAGTAAGTCGCACAATTGTGCGATAGGGGCCATGAACTCACTTTAATCGCGAAATCGGGTCGTTCGATGTGAGGATTTAAGATCCAATGACCGTGACTTCCTCCTAAGGCTATTAGGTCGGGAATGGGCTGATTTTAAGCTAATTTTTCTTGGTTCATTCTCTCACCCAGGTTTGAGAAAGGGGAGAGAAAGGAGGAGGAAGAAGAAGAATCCATCATTGGAGGTGCTCCAGAGCTCCGAACTTCGATCCGAGGCCGGATTCGCGGAGAGAAGTTTATCACGATCAACTCCATCTGTTTCATTCAAGGTTCCCATAGCGCCGAAGCAAGCACCAAGGGTAACGATCCTTCTCCTCAGTTTTAGGATGATGCTTGTCCATTTCATTTTTGATTTGCTTGCATAAGAAGAATCTCCTCCACTAATTAGTAGAGGGCATGACCTCCTTTAGTTTGCTAGAAATGCATTAGAAATCCGATAAACATTGCAGATTGAGGCATTGTGTTTGAAGCCTTCCCATGGTCGTAGGCCCTGGATCGGTGATGCTTTATATGACGTTGCATTTAGGTTGGACCTAATATGTGTGCCGGAGAATTAATCTGGGAAATGCGTCGTATCGTATGCGGGGTTTGGGGATTTGGAAACACTTGGTATTCCTATCGAATGCCCTAGGTTAACGGCCTCCAATTTGTCCTTTAGAGGTTACCATGTTGCCTTATGATTAATGTAGATGGGCTGAGGTGAGGAGACACCTGCATCGTGCAATTCGGCGCGCATAAGACCTTATAGTAGCAGCCGATTCCACGGTGATTTGAGCAATGGGCAGAAGCTGAATCGAACTTGCCACATGTAGTTTGGCACGAGGTAAATCTTCTTCTGTGCTAATTGATCATGAGAGAGACCGTGTCAGGCGTAATCGTTAAGACCGGCAAAGCTCAAGAGGTTTTTGAGATTGTATACTCAAGATTAGATGTGGCATGGGTATTTACTAGGAGGCGATCTAAACCTCCTAAACATACTTTGGACTGGAGATAAACCCACACCTCCCATCGTGATGCTCGTGTTGGAGATGACCTAGACCTCCTTATCGAGTACTTGTTGTGCATTCCATGAGTGCATAAACTTGTGTGGTCGTGGGTACTCACGAGCACCGTGCTGTTTCATGATTGTTGTTAGACTCATACGATGTTGTTTAGGTGGTTGTGGGGAACCTTCGGGTGAACCAAACTATCATAACATGCATACATAGGTTTCCTATTTTTATATGCTCAACCTAGAAGATTGATTGTGCTTGAGCCTTCACCATGTGTAGCTTAGCTATACTTTCAATTTGTTTCATATTGCTTGTTGTGGTGTACTTGCAGGTTTGCGGTGACCCGCCTCGGAGTCAGCTAGGATGACCGGGGAGAGAGATCGTTACGAGGTTTATGGTCAGCTCATAGCTGACCCTCATTTTTCTCTGTCTTGTGTTTGGTGCAGGTGCTATAGCTCGCAGCAGAGTTTAGTGGGCCTAAAGCCCAAAGCCACAATACAGAAACTAGCCACTCTTTTTGCTATTCCGGCCTGTGAGCTTATGTTTATATCATTGTAATTGCATGGTTACTTTGATACTCTCTATTTGATATGTTGTAAGGCCATAAGGCCGACACTTTGCTGAACGTTCCTTTAGTAATCATGGACATTAATGTTTGGTTTTATTATTGAAGGTTCCACTAGTGCATACACTTTTTAGTTAGTGTTACTTTCGTGCCTCATATAACATTTAATTTGTGTGTAATATGTTGTGTGGTTTCGGCCGTGTAAGACCCCTTCCCAAAAATTAGACACGGGGGAGTGAGATCTTATGCCCATGGTAACCGCCCTACGACAATGTCGGTACACAGACCAACCACAACTGTATGTTGTTTACTCTACCGACGATTCATCATCACAATCTTACCCAGACAAGAATAAAAATAGCAGAAGAAGAAATAATTCCTAAGATTTATATCATATAATCAAAACAGAGTGAATACATATCCAAAATACAACAATAAAGTCCAGGCTAAAACGTGTCGTACAAAATGGACCAAAATGCGGGAAATAAGACTAAATCCTCACAAATCTCTCATCGTCCTCTGGAGTCGTCATCGGTGCTAAGATCACTAGTATTGCCAGGTCACCTCCACCATATTTGTGTTATCCTCGTGGCGACGGTGCTACTGCTGTGATAACTGGAGGGGTTGCTTATCCTGTGGTGGTGACAACGAATGGAGAGGCTGCTTAGTCTAAAAAGTCTTAAGTGCTTTTCCTTCCTCACCCCAATGCACCCTAAGGCACCCGGTGGTGGGAAAGAAGGTGGAGATGTAGGAAACATTGAATACAGAAGGAGTAGGTGACACTAATAATGAATATAAAAGTAAGGGGGTATGCTAGCATTGTATTATCAACGATAATTGTAAAACATAAGCAGGAGTATAAGAAGTATAACCAAGAAGTAACCTAATATTTAAGAATGCCCATACAGACTTACATGTTAGGGGGTCTTGAAAGAAAAGACAAACAATAACTTATCATATAAGAGCTCCCATAAGGACTTATATGATAAAGATCTAAATGTGCAATGCAATGTTATGTATGATATGTGATGCGCCCTGCGACGCATCATAATGTTCTATCTAATTTTTATTTAAGTATTTCATTTTGTACGCATTTTTATTTCCGGCCTATCGGATTGACCACCCGATGGGACCTTAAATAAAAGGTCCGGTATTATTAGTAGTAGGACCGTATCGGCAAGCCTAAAATTAATTAGGAGAGCATTCTTCTTAAAAAAATAAATCATGGAGAAGTTTAGGAAAGAATTGGAAACTATGTATTAGGAAAACCTTTCAACTGTATTTTGGGAATATTATAAAATCTGTGTTAGGAAACATTTTTGAATGTTGAAAGAATCACTATTGGAAAGAGTAGCTATGGCAAGTTATCAAAATACCAAATTCAGCCATGCCTCCCCCATAAGAGCCCATCGTGAAGAAGGAAAGCATCATTCGGCAGAGCAGAGAAACGTGATTTCGTTTCTCTGCCCTTTGCCGTTCGCATCTTCTGAATCGCAAGTCGCAACTGTCCTCCCAGCCTCGCGTCCGATCGCGTCGGAGGAAGAACACTTCTCGAGCACCCTACAACGTCGCCAACGCCAACGCCGAACACACCAGGTCCCATCGCCGCTCTCCGCCCTGTTTGGAATCGCGCCAGACTGGGTCGTCATCGACTTCGGGCTTACCTTCCGACGACCTCGATTTCATCACCAACCGACCGGAGATACCCGTCCAGTTCGCGTGAAAGGTTTGAAAGGGATCGCTGCCTGTGTTGCTTGGGTAACCTCGTTTGCTCTCTTTATTTAGTATAAGGTTTATGCATCTTAACTAATTAATTTTGGGCTTGCCTTTACGTTCGCACTATTATTATTATCGTTATTCATAAATTGTTGATGCAACTGTGCTTGTGGCTGTGGTAATTTCATAGAGGATTCGAGTCGTAAGACACTTGAGAGGTTCACTCGTACAAAATTAACGAACCTCTTAAAGTTCAGCGTGACGAGTAAGATTTGGCGCGCAAACTTGATTTGGTCACTCGACCGCACTCATCTCGTTTTTCAAATTTGAAGTCGTCCACAATATCTCTATTTAATTTCAAGTTCATGTATTTTCAAATTCAATATCATTTGCATATTTAAGAATAACCGATAAGAAAATAGTTTATAAAATAATTCAATCACCTAAATCGGTTTACATCAGTTTGGTATTAGAGGTGGGTTTTTTTTGGTTTGCTCCTATCGCGAATCAAGCGATCCGAATTTAAAAAAAAAAGAATTTTAATTTGAGTTTTGCAATTAAATTTTGGCTTTAAAAATAAAAAAAAATAAAAAAATTTCAAAATCAAAATTATTTTTCTACCTGCTCGGGTAAACGCTCGTTTTCAAATAAAATTTTTACAATATTTCTGAAATTTTATTTTAAGTGTCCTTCCTTTAGAATAATGTATTTAAAAAAAAAAGATTTTTAATTATTTCTATTAAAATTTTTACAAAAAAAAAATCAAAGTAATTTTTAATGGATAAACGAGTCGATCACTTAGAAACTAGCGTTGGGGACAGCCCAACGAATGAATGAACTAATGAAAGCGGTAGAGACTATCACCACGGGTATGGGAAGTGTCACACACATTATGAATGGGTTGCGTACTTCATTTAATAATATCGAAGCCACCATACACATAAACCGCGCACCCGTGAACGAAGAAAACCCGAACCCTAGGCCGCTAGAGCTTGCACAACCGGAGCCCGAACCCGAACTCGCGCCACTTGACGAACCTCATGACCGTCCTCGTTGGGATATGAGAGTCAAGTTAGACGTTGGTGACTTTGAAGGGTACTTAGAACCTGAACGTTGTTTATATTGGTGTGCCAAGATGGACCGCTACTTGGCTTGGAAGCAAATGCCCCGAGCTAGGCAGGTTGAGTACGCCACTATGAGACTAAAAGGTCCCGCGTTAGTTTGGTGAGAACAAATAGAGCGAACTAGGTTTAATTTAGGCATGCCACCTATCACCACATGGGCAGAATTTAAAGAACAAATTCGAAAACGGTATGTGCCTCCTGATTACATGCAAACCCTATATCGTAGGTTCCACAACCTACGACAAGATAAGTCAACGGTAGACGAGTATACGAACGAGTTCCTAGTACTCCAGTCTCGCCTCAATCTCCGAGAGGAAGATGACATGGTTGTCTCTCAATATCTGAAAAGATTACGATATTCCCTTAGAGATCAACTGGAGTTATTTGACTATAAGGACTTAGGAGAAGTTTCGAGTCGTGCGCGTAGAGCCGAGGCCTCGCAGAAGAGGACATCCGGGTTTAGGTCTACTGATAGACCCCCATCTACTCACACTTTCACTTCGGTGACTAGGACTGCCGGACCCCCTCGTCCAGCTTTGCCTCCGAGCACTCCCGCCTTACCCGCCACATCCACTAGAGGCAAGGAGATTGTCGGCACTAGACCACAAAGCTGACACCTTTAGATGTTTCAAGTGTATGGAGCCGGGACATAAATCTTCTGAGTGCCCGCGACGCCACTTCGTCGCCGTCATTGATTCTGAGAGTGGGTCAGAACCTGAGTATGGAGTCTTCCTTAGTGACTCCCTTCCTGATCCGACTCCTGAGCCCGAGTTAGAGAGTGAGTACGAAGTTGAGGGAGAACAACCTGAACAGTTAGTATGCGTTCTCCAACATAGCCTCTTAACTCCTAAGGCCCCTACTGGCGATGAGTGGCTGAGAAACAATATTTTTCGTCTTGGTTCCTTTCGGACGGTGCAGGTGGATCCTATCTCCTTCTTTTGTTCTTTCGCTACGCGCCTTGGGTTTTTTCTAAAGGCAAGGAGAGTGTGCTTTTGCGCTCTTTCTACGACCTTGTCTTCCTTCAACGACCGCACGCATCCAGGGGCAATTTTGCTCCATCATCATAGATAGCGGTAGTATGGAGAACTTTGTTTCTCAACGGATGGTTGACAAACTAAAATTGAAAAGCAGCCTTTAGGAAAACCCCACAGTTTATCCCGGGTCACGAGTAGCACGACTATTCCCATCACACATCAGTGTCTCGTAGAGTTTTCCATCGGTAGCACCTATCAGGACGCTGTTTGGTGTCATGTTGCCACTATCGAGGTCTGTCACATCCTATTGGGACGGCCTTGGCAGTACGACAGACGAGTTATCCATGATGGAGTGAAGAACTCTCACTCTTTCGAGCGCAATGGGCGCAAGATCGTTCTTCTTCCCCAGAAGAACAGTCTTGTTCCCAGAGCCCCTGAGAGATCTTCACCCCCTACACCTACCGTGTCGGCCATATCCTTCCCCTCCGCCACGATGTTACTGACAGGGCCCCAATTTCAGGAGGAGATGAAGGATAGTGAGGTCATTTATATGTTATCTGGTATGGACACCACCCCCACCACCGAAGACATCCCTAGTACAGTGCGACCTCTTATTGATGAGTTCTCTGAGATTATGCCGGAGGAGTTGCCCGATCAGCTGCCCCCGATGAGAGATATTCAGCACTGCATAGACTTGATGTCAGGAGTTAGCTTACCTCACCTTCCACATTACCGTATGAGTCCGAAAGAACATGAGGAACTCCATAGGTAGGTGACCGAGTTGATTTCGAAGGGTCACATTAGGGAGAGTATGAGTCCATGCGCCGTCCCCGCATTATTAGTTCCTAAGAAAGATGGGACTTGGCGCATGTGTGTCGATAGTAGGGCGATTAATAAAATTACTGTTAAATATCGTTTTCCCATCTCACGTTTGGACGACATGTTGGACATGCTTAGTGGATCCCGCGTATTTTCAAAGATTTGACTTAAAGAGTGGATACCACCAGATTAGGATTCGACCCGGGGATGAGTGGAAAACTGCGTTTAAAACTAAGGAGGGATTATACGAGTGGCTGGTGATGCCTTTTGGTCTCTCCAATGCCCCCAGCACATTCATGCGAGTGATGAATCAAGTGCTTAGGCCACTCATAGGAGTTTGCGTAGTGGTGTACTTTGACGATATTTTGATATATAGTCTTGATCCTAATCAGCACTTAATTCATCTTAGGCAAGTATTAGAGATCCTTCGCACAAACAAACTCTATGTGAATTTGAAGAAGTGCACATTTCTGACTGACAGCCTGACCTTCTTAGGATATATTGTTTCATCTCATGGTATTAAGGTCGATAGAGAGAAGGTCAAGGCGATAGAATCTTGGCCTAGCCCTAGGGCGATTACTGAGGCTCGAGGATTTCATGGGCTAGCATCTTTTTATAGGAGATTTATACGAAACTTTAGTACCTTGATAGCACCTGTGACTGATTGTTTAAAGAAATGTACGTTTATTTGGACGATGGAAGCCGAACGAGCATTTATCTTAGTTAAAGAAAGACTCACGAGTGCACCTGTTCTAGCACTCCCTGATTTTGACAAAATATTTGAGGTTGATTGTGACGCATCCATTGTAGGGATTGATGCCGTTTTGAGTCAGGAGGGTCGACCCATAACATTCTTTAGTGAGAAGCTGAACGAGGCAAAGACTAGATATTCCACCTATGACATAGAGTTTTACGCTATCGTTCAGGCTCTCCGTCACTGGAGACACTACCTGATTCAGCGCGAGTTTGTGCTGAACACCGATCACGAGGCATTAAAACATCTGAACTCCCAAAAGGAGATTAGATGTCGCGCCAAGTGGGCTGCTTACCTGCAGGAGTTCACTTTTCATCTAAAGCACAAACCTGGTATCACGAACCGAGTAGCTGACGCACTTAGTCGTCGCTCCCATCTTCTAGTCACGTTACAGCCGTTTATTACCACACTAGATTCACAGCGCGACCAATACGCTACTGATCCTTTCTTTCGAGATATTTGGCTCTCGTGTCAGCACAGTGGGACTGACCCCACTACCCAGTATGTACTGAGTGAGGGATACTTATTTAGAGGCACCCGACTTTGTATTTGCGAAGGACCGCTTAGGGACACGTTACTTCGAGAGCTTCACTCATCTGGATTAGGTGGACACGTAGGTCAATCAAAATTACTGGACTTAGCCACTGCTCGTTATTATTGGCCTAGGCTGAAAAACGATGTTATCGAATTTGTTAGGCACTGCATGACATGTCAACTCTATAAAGGACACGCACAAAATACTGGTTTATATACGCCTTTACCAATACCTGAGAGACCGTGGGACGACATTTCTATGGATTTTGTGGTTGGACTTCCTCGCACACGAAGGAAAGTAGATTCAATTGTTATGGTTGTAGATCGCTTTTCAAAAATGGCTCATTTTATACCGTGTCGAAAAACATCTAGTGCTGTACACGTCGCTAAGTATTTTTTTAAAGAAATTATCCGATTACACGGTATTCCTAGATCGATCACCTCCGATAGAGATACTCGTTTTATGGGATATTTTTGGAAAACATTGTGGGCCCGATTGGGAACCAAACTCGAGTTTAGTAGTGCATATCACCCTCAGACCGATGGGCAGACTGAAGTCGTTAATAGGAGTTTGGGGGATCTTCTTAGGTGTCTAACCGGGGAGAATCCGAAAAAATGGGATTTAATACTGCCACAAGCTGAATTTGCATTCAACAATTCTACTAATCGCTCCACCAATAAATCTCCTTTCGAGATTGTCTACGGGTTTTCTATACCCCATCTACTTGATCGCCATTCCCTTCCGATTCATGAACGTATTTCCATTGATGCGCAAGCTCACGTTGATTATTTAACGGAAATGCATAAAAATATTACTAAACAATTGCGAGCGACTTCTGAAAAATATAAATCCATGGCCGACCGTCATCGCCGGGAGTTATACTTTTCAGAAGGAGATTAGGTGTTTGCTTATTTCAGGAAGCAGAGATTCACTCCGGGTACTTATCACAAGCTACAACAGAGAAAGTTTGGTCCTTTCCAAATCCGGAAGCGCATTGGTCAGAACGCATATCTCTTAGATTTGCCCGTTGAATTTGGAACTTCGCCAATATTTAACGTGGCCGATCTAACACCATTCTATGGAGATCCACCTAGCTCCAACCCCAGTCCACCAGCTGCAGCTCCAGAGATACCGCCCGACTTAGCACCAGTGCAGACGCCCACCACTGAGGAGATAAAGCAGGTCCTTGACGTACGAGAATTTCGCACTCGCCATGTGACGTATCATCGCTACTTGGTTTCATGGCAAGGACGAGATATTACGGACAGCTCTTGGATTAGCACTGACGAGCTACAGCGACGTCGTCCCGACGTCTCCGTTGCCAGTTTTTGTGAGTCCTCGCCGGGGTCGAGTTCTCTTAACCCCGGGAGAATTGATGCGCCCTGCGACGCATCATAATGTTCTATCTAATTTTTATTTAAGTATTTCATTTTGTACGCATTTTTATTTCCGGCCTATCGGATTGACCACCCGATGGGACCTTAAATAAAAGGTCCGATATTATTAGTAGTAGGACCGTATCGGCAAGTCTAAAATTAATTAGGAGAGCATTCTTTTTAAAAAAATAAATTATGGAGAAGTTTAGGAAAAAATTGAAAACTATGTATTAGGAAAACCTTTCAACTATATTTTGGGAATATTACAAAATCTGTGTTAGAAAACATTTTTGAACGCTAAAAGAATCACTGTTGAAAAGAGTACTATGACAAGTTTTCAAAATATCAAATTCAGCCATGCCTCCCCCATAATAGCCCATCGTGAAGAAGGAAAGCATCATTCGGCAGAGCAGAGCAGAGAAACGTGATTTCGTTTCTCTGCCCTTTGCCGTTCGCATCTTCTGAATCGCAAGTCGCAACTGTCCTCCCAGCCTCGCGTCCGATCGCGTCGGAGGAAGAACACTTCTCGAGCACCCTGCAACGTCGCCGACGTCAACGCCGGACACACCAGGTCCCATCGCCGCTCTCCGCCCTGTTTGGAATCGCGCCAGACTGGGTCGTCGTCGACTTCGGGCTTATCTTCCGACGACCTCGATTTCATCACCAACCGACCGGAGATACCCGTCCAGTTCGCGTGAAAGGTTTGAAAGGGATCGCTGCCTGTGTTGCTTGGGTAACCTCGTTTGCTCTCTTTATTTAGTATAAGGTTTATGCATCTTAACTAATTAACTTTGGGCTTGCCTTCACATTCGCACTATTATTATTATCGTTATTCATAAATTGTTGATGCAACTGTGCTTGTGGCTGTGGTAATTTCATAGAGGATTCGAGTCGTAAGACACTTGAGAGGTTCACTCGTACAAAATTAACGAACCTCTTAAAGTTCAGCGTGACGAGTAAGATTTGGCGCGCAAACTCGATTTGGTCACTCGACCGCGCTCATCTCGTTTTTCAAATTTGAAGTCGTCCACAATATCTCTATTTAATTTCAAATTCAAGTATTTTCAAATTCAATATCATTTGCAGATTTAAGAATAACCGATAAGAAAATAGTTTATAAAATAATTCAATCACCTAAATCGGTTTACATCAATATGCTATGCAGACACTTGACTCAGTGTGTACACAATACTAATACTAAACCCTTATGTTGACATAAACTCAGTCCAATTGTTTGACGGGCAGCGAACCCCACGGGCCTCATCGTCGTGTCTAGATGATGACATCGGAGTGGACAACCTCCACTTCTTGGTAAGTAGCACACTACGACCTAGGCCTTAATGTACAACCTTAACATGTACTTGGACTAAACTGAAAGGTCACCAATGCTTCAGTCAGTTAACCTCTGTCCTGGAAGGTCACAAGTGCACAATCAACTAAAGGGGAGAATTCTACTGGAGGCATATGCCTCCAGATTAGATGGTCCCTAAGCTAAGAGTCTCACACCCATCTCTATGATAGTGTGCTCTGTTCGAACAAGTCGGTGAGACCTGCCACAAAACTGTATCCATAATATCACATGAGGAAACAAGTGGGAGGAACTGCAACACTAACTTATCAAGGTAAAGTGAGCTCCTCATTCCCCAGACGGTGAGTTTCACCTCTAACCCTAGCAACACTTGCCAAACTCACCACAATGGTTCTTCCACTACAACCTATACTCAATCTGCTACCTCATCCACAACTAATAACCTTAAGTCCTAGGTGTAGTGGAGATACCATGTGTAACGGTGCTGGTGATTCATAAAGACTCATAAGTGCAAGGTTCCGGTCACATCACCAGACCCTAAATGATGGTAACTACCTCAACTAGGTATTTTGCTGAGTTATCCTAATTCAACCTTATGGTGAGTACTTAAGTTTGATATGAACCTACATGGTTCACTTTTCACTATAAACTCATCAATGATGAGCATGCCCCAAAACCATTCTTATTAAGACTACACACTTGCCCCCAAAATCAACAATCTTAGGGTTCGTTTGATTCGGCGGGAGGAGACGGGGCGGGAGGAGACGACGCCGTTGATCGAGCTGGAGGGAGGGAGCGGCGGGTCCAGACGGAGCTTTTTGCTCCGTTCTTCACGGCGCGGCGGGTCCAGACGGAGCAAACGCCGCCGCCGGGCGTTTGGTTACCTGCCTTGCGGCGGCGTTTGCCGCAAACGCGGCCTCCAAACGACGCGCCAAATGAAGCCTTAGAAATGCCCTCCAAGGAGCTCCACAACTCCAAATGGGATGAGAAACCCCAACTTGGAAATGTATGAGAATGCTCTACAATTTTCATGATGACTACATCTTCTGTTGAAGGATCTAAGGTCACCTAAAGTTCATATGAAGCTGGCAGGTTTCTTGAGATGCTCCTAAAATAGCCAACTTAGGATTACTCTAGCTAGAGTTCTAGGTCACCAAATAAAATGATTAACCACAATATGGAAAGCTTGGCATGTGCCCTACAACATTCATGAGGACACCAACTTGTGGTGAACATTCGAAGGCCTTCATATTAGGGCTTGAAGAGGACTAATCACTCTTAGGTACTTCCAAACCCTAGAATGATTGAAGCTTGGAAACTAAAGGTAAACATTCCCCATTTGTTCTGAAACTTTGGTCATGGCTACATAATATCATAATTAGGCTTCCCCCAAAATTTAGGGTTCTGGACTTATCATTAACCCCTAATTATTTCATTAATTTAATTGTTACATAATGGTGAAATGCTTACCAAAACTTTAGAGAAAAGTTCTCTAAAAATCTCCAATCTTTTTTAAGCCCTCCACTGGTCTTAGAGCACATGTAACCTAAGTTCTAGGACAAGGTGATATCTAGTTGGGGAGTTATTCACAAAACCTCAAACCCTAGGTCACTGCAACCCTATGAATTAAAACTCTTTAAACTTGAGCCATTGTCCGCCGCAGGTCGGTTTACATCTTGGTGATGCAGGATTGCACCAAATACTTGGTGCAATGAGCCTATGTCAAAATGTCCTTGCGAATCCCATCACCTGTCAGTATATACAGTCGGTGCAAGAAGTGGAGTAGTCCATCCCGTACACGATACACTCTCATTGGGCCTGCCTGAAGAATAACTGCGGTGTTCGTGTCCTACTGCTGTCTGTCACGAATCCGATCTTGGATGCTGCACTGGACTTCTATCCATGCCAAATACTCCTGGTAACTCCCTTCGTAGGCTCTGAATACTGGGGTGATCTCAAGCTCCTCCAAGGTATGAATCAACTGCATACTCATCAAACTCATCTAACTACCAGACACTGTTTGTCGGCGACTTAACACATCTGCTACGGAGTTCGCTTTACCCGGGTGGTAATGCAAAGTGAACTCATCGTCGCAAAGGAACTCTAACCACAGTCTATGTATCCGATTGAGATCCTTCTGAGAATAGATATATCTCAGGTTCTTATGGTCAAAGAATATCTCTCACCGAATGCATAGAGGTAGTGCCTCCAGATCTTGAGGGCAAATACAATAGCTCCTAACTCTAAGTCGTGCGTCGGATAATTCCGTTCATACTTCTTTAGCTATCGAGAAGCGTATGTGACGACATGCTTGTGTTGCATCAATACTGCACCTAAGCCCTGGAGGGAGGCGTCAGTGTAAATCTGAAATCCTTCTTTCCCATATGGAAGGACAAGGATGGGGGCGGCTTTCATCTCTGAAAATGCTGACTCGCACCCTGACGTTCAAATAAAGGGTGCATACTTCTTGGTCAGGGATGTTAGAAGTAAAGCAATCCAGGAGAAACCCTCAACGAACTTATGGTAATACCCGACTAGACCTAGGAAACTACGAATATCTACTGCTGATCTCAAAGGTGGCCAATCTCGAACTGCTTGAATCTTGGCGGGGTTCACTGCTACACCTGCTCCACTGATGATATGCCAAAGGAAGTTCACCTCCTTGAGCCAGAAGTCGCACTTGCCAAACTTGGCGAACATCTGATGCTCACACAACCTCTCTAACACTAGCCTCAAATGCTCGGAGTGAGCCTCCTCAATCTCAGAGTAGACGACTATGTCGTCAATAAATGCTATGACAAATAAATCTAAATAAGTCTTGAAAAATGCGATTCATGAGGCTTATGAATGCGGAGGGAGCATTGGTGAGGCCAAATGACATCACCGTGAACTCATACAATTCATAGCGAGAGTTGAACACCGTCTTCAGGATGCCCTCCTTCCTGATCCTTAGCTGATAGTACCCGGAGCACAGGTCCAACTTTGAAAACACATGGGCTCCCCTCTACTGATCAAAAAGCTCGTCTATCCTTGGGAGTGGATAAGTATTCTGCACCGTCAACTGGTTGAGCTCCCGGTAATCGATGCAAAGACAAAGGGTTCCATCCTTCTTCTTAACGAAGAGGATGGGTGCTCCCTATTGGTACGAACTTGATCGAACAAAACCTGACTCTACTAGCTCCTGCAGCTGAACTCTGATCTTTGTCAGCTCCTCGGGAGCCATCCGATATGGTCCTCGAGATGGGACGAGCTCCTGGCATGATCTATATCTGGAAATCTACATCATGATGCGAAGGCAACCCTGAGTGCTTTTCCGGAAAGACATCCAGAAAATCTTGAACCATGGGGACCTTTGAGATATCTAATCGACCCTCTACTAAGCTGAAGCAAATCACATAAACTTCTGCTCCCTGGAATGTCGTCTTAATGGCTTGAATAGAACATAGGAGAATCCTGGAAGCAATGCGTATCCCTCTGAAGGTGATAGTCCGATTTGCTGGTGGCCGCAACGTGATCTCCTTCGTCACACACTCTATCTGAGCTCCATGCCTCTGTAGCCAATCCATGCCCAAGATTGGGTCGAAATCTGAGATCTCCAAGATTGTCGCCGTGACCTCAAATAGCTCCTCTCGTAAGCACACCAAGAAAACACACTTCACTGATGACAACATCCCCGAACCATCTGGAAGTTGCACACGCATTGTCGGACCACTGAAGTTAAAGTTTACCTAAGTCTAGCAAGTTTATAAATAGGTATGCTCTAATGAAAACTTAAGAGACCTGCAAAAACTAAAATTACCTACGACAATGTCTTGGGGCTCGTGGCCTTGAGCGAGGTCTAAAGCATAGGCCTGTCGTTGAACTGGCTGATCATTTCCCTGATCGAATCTCCCGGGGTAACCGCCTCTCCGACCTCTACTCCTGCCTCGCTGAGCTTCCTGGCACTTCTGACGTCTGAATAAGGTCAGACAACTGACCTGCATATGGCCTGGCTGATCACACTGAGAATAGATGACCTCTGTCGGGGCCCCACCTGTGAAGACCTTAACTCCGGTCTCCCCAAATGATTCGAGAACTGAACTTAGTTTTAGTAAAAGTGTCGTAGCAATGAATGAAGATTAATTAGTATAAAGAAACCATAACACCATATTTATTATTCCATTTATTCGATGGAGTTTACATAACATAAGAGATCTACTTATACTTATTACAAAAGACACACTCATAATCGTTACAGGTAGCTTTATGTTTTTTTGCTCTTCCTCGATCCCGATAAATATCTTTAACCATACCTTTGCCAGATCCTCAATATGCTTTCGTTTTTTTTTCTTCGGGGGGGGGGGGGGGGGGGGGCTTCGGGGTGCACTGGGAGACGTCCATGTTGCCTAAAAAAATGGGGTCCACAATGGGTTAGTCATAAACATATGACTATATGAGCAAAGTATTTTGTGAACTGTTATACATACAAGCAATGGAAGATAACAATATGCATACATCACAATAAATAATAATTATCTGAATATTTACTCTCAACACTGACTCTTGATCCCCCTCTTTATATTTAGTTACATAAAGTAGGAAATATTAAGGTATGCAACTTGAATTGGGCCCCACCCCTTTAGGGCAAAAATGTAGGCAAACCGCTACTGGTGAATCCATCAGTAGATAACCTCTACATCATAGGATTCAATCCTTAATATTTCCTTATGCAGAGTGTTTATATTGTTCTTATCTTGTCATAATTTTCATGAATACAAGTGTTTTAAAAACTTTCCCTCAGAAATTTGTATCACTTTCATTTTTCCCTTGCCCACATTTATTCCATAGTGATATATCATTGGGTTAAACTCATATGCACAGGCAGTGTTATCTTTCAAAAAGTAAAACAGGAAATATGAAAAATACGTGAATAAAACATAATTCTAGAAATAAGAAACGCACCTATGCTTTTCCTTTATTCATATCCTTTTCTGCATTGCCACGTCTATCTTGTGACGCCATCCTCTGGTTTCTCGGCCTTGGAAACCCCTGAAATAGTACGCACTTTAACTGGGTTGCGTCACTTAATATTCGCAGCGTAACGATTTTTAGGAGAAGACGTTTTAAATCCGTCCAAATACGAAAGTCAACTCAAATAAGCGACAACTATTTCTCTTTGCTGTCCAACTCCAAAACAACCCCTTAACAAGGCTGCCAACATAAAATCAGACTTCAACCAAGGCTGTCTGGCACAAAATCAGCCTCTAAACCGCTTAAGTCAGCTTCACACAGGGCTGTCCAGCAAGTCCAGCAAAACATAACGAAACTAACACAAAAAACAGTGGACAAAAACAGTAGCCGGAAGAGCAATTGCTCCTCCAAACTGTCACCAAACAGCTCTTAAACCAGCCACCCTAAACAACACAAAAACTCCTCCAAACAGCACAACTAACCCGCAAAAATAGCACAAGGCTGCAAAACAGTACATAAATACTAAATAAAGCAGTCCAAAGTAAAGCATGGATACCTAATTCTCTTAACAGTTAACAGCACTAGGGCAATAACGAAACCCGAAAATGGAGAAGGAGAGACCTTACAACGGAAGAGGGAGGAAACAAATCGCTGCACAACCGATCCTTCTTGGATACGCAGAAGTGTGGCGAAGTTCTTCCAAAAACTCCGGAGGAGGTACTGAAGAAGGTAGCAGGCAGAGGAGACAAGCAGCAACAGCTCCAAAACCAGCGGCAACAAAGCCCTAAATCGGCGGCATAGAGCAGTGGCAGCAACGAGAGTTACTAAGAGGTAGAAGAAAAGAGAGGATAAGCAAACCAGCAGTAGTACACGCAGAGCAAGTGAGCACAGCAGAAGGCGCATACAGAGCCAGCAACAGGACAGGAGACGGGAAGAAGAAACAGCGCAAGGCGTCTGGGGAAATGTAGAAGACGGGAAGGCTCGCCCTTTTTATGAACCAAAGTAAGCGGCCAGCGACAACAAGGAGCCAATTGCACCGATTACAAGTAGCCAAGTGTCACAATACAAAGCCCAAACCACACCACCAGCCAACACCTTGCTTGGCCAAGTGTCAAATGAAATTCCAACTCAACCATATCACATAAATCCACATAATTCAACAACTCTCTATGACCAAATGTAATAATGGCATCCCACAACAACTTAATTAATTATTTGTTACCAAAAATGCGCCATCATATAAAGATGATAATTAATGGCTATTAGCCCCCCCCCCCCCCCCCCCCCCCCCCCCCCCCCCCCCAACTCAAAAGACTTGAATGAAAAATAACATGTAAATACTAAAGAGAAAAAAATGCGAAAAATTATTACGTAAAATTCGTACTGCCTTGCGTTCTCATCATCGGGGAAAAATTTAAAATTCTTTCGTTGCACAAAATTTGGATTGTCACACCACCAACCCTCTCCGGAGCTCGAGGTGGCTGTGGTGGGGAAACTGGTCTAGGCCGCTGCTCCTGTCGGACTGCTGACACTCTCTCATTTGATGTCTAATGTCCCCCCTGCTACGTCGGAATCTCCTCTTGGGTCCATCAACTTCCATCAACTGTTGAGATGAGGTCTCAGCAGGCTGCTTCCTCTGCGAGTGCGCAAACAACTGATTTGCCTCTAACGTTTTTGCCACTTTCACAATATGGGTAAAGCTAGAATGGGCCGCCATAAGTACACGAAAGAAACGATTCGCGCGGTCGCGATCGTTGATGGTGTAGGTGTTTGCAAACCTTGCCAGATGGTAAAACTCTCTCTAGTAGTCAAGGACTGTCCTGCGCCCCTGCGTCCCTGCTTGAACTTCAGTAAGCGCTCCTGAAGCTCCTCCCGATCTTTAGCAGGTATAAAGTGCTCCAAAAATGCCTCTGAAAACTCTTCCCAACTGATCTCCGAGTAATGCCTCCCCATGAACGTCGTATCCGTGGCAGATCGTTGATACCTCTAATTTATATATAATTTTGACCATGTATTTCACTTCGTTTTCATAGTCATTTACCCCATTTTCTGTGTGGATTGATGCGATATTCATTATACATGCTGCATGAAATATGAGTTTTATGGTGTGAAATTACATGTGTGCGCTTTTGCTATGTTTCAAAGAAGGATATGTGCAAAATTCTTCACTCCCGCCCGTGCACCTTTATGCGCACGTGCGTGCGTGCACTGTTCATTAATTCTGAAACCTGGGCCAAAAATCATGCGCTCTGTGAGCGAGCGTGTGATTTGTTCACGCGCACGCGTGCACATACTATTCATGCCCGTGAACGCTCTATGCCTGAATCTGTGAGAAGTTTATGGGCATGCGCTTTCTTCACGCATGCCCGTGCACGCACTATGCTTGGTCGTGAGCGATCATTCTCTAAAAATCGACGCTCTATTTGCGCGCGTGCGTTTTGTTCACACAAGCGCGTGCGTTTTGTCCACGCACACACGTGCGCACTCCCATTTCGTAGGTCTTCCTCCTTTGCGCTGCAGTTCTTCACTCATGCCCTTTGCGTCCTTATGCACACGGGCTTGCGCGCTTATTTTCCTGGAAGCATAAATAGCCAAATTTTGGTCAAGCTCTGGATCCAGTTCATTTCTCCTGCAGTTTTTCGCCTCCTTACAGGTCTCCATCGATATTACAAGGGAGAAATATCCTTCCACCCCCAACCAAAGCTTGAATGTTTGATTTCTATGTAAAGGGAAGTCCATTAGAAGATCCAGTGCGAATAACGTGGAGATTGGAACAAACGTGAAGAGAAGACGGGCCATAGGAGAGGTGAGAGATCTACCCCTACCCCGGAAGTTAGCCAAAGCGTGTTTGAAGAGAATGATTGACAACCCAATCTCTTCCTACTCGGAGGAAAAACCTCTTTGTTCTCTCCATATTTGTGGTGCTATCTTCACCCTCACCTTCTTCTTTCCTAGTTTTCTTCATTCTTAATGGTTGTATACTAACGCTTAATTATTCAATAGGTTTTAATCATGTATGACATTGAATGGTTTCATTTTATTGTTATTATGATTTTGCCCTAATCTGTGAATATGGTATAAGTGATTCTCCTTTGGTTCTCGGTGATTCCTGCTAGGATTGTTGGTTAATTTAGGTGTTGTGAATTGGATTTAGTTGAAAGCCCTCAGAATTAATCGCTTAAATAACTCAAGATTTAGGATGTCCTAGTATTTTCACCTACACTCTACATGATTTGATACTCGGGGGGAATCCATTATTTTATATTACTTTGACCGGTGCAATGTCGACGTTATTCCGCGAGGATAACGACTGTTGTAGTTTCAAGCGGTCAAGTTTTTGGCGCCGTTGTCGGGGCAAGAGGCCTGCAGGAGTGCGAAGAGAGGCTGTTGAGATAGAAGAAGAAGTGGAAGATGTGTAGATGCATGATAGGCAACATCATGAGGAAGTCGCTGCTAATGCGGCGAGAGTTTGGAGAGAGGACCCTCCCTACGGGAGGAGAACTTTCTAGACGCATCGCATCACCTTGACCATCTGTGCATATAGGTGGACTATTTGATGAATTATCTTCAGGGATTTAGGTTGCACATGGGTTATTCTCATGCGGGACCTTCCAGAGAGCCTGCTCCTCCTGAGGATCCAGCTGGAGATGACCCTCCTAGATGGCCTTTCTACTGATTCTGCTTTATTTTTCTTTTCTTTCTCTTTAGTTCTTGACTCTATTAGTTGACGCTTAAACTCTGTGATGAGCAGAGATGCCGGTGATTTTTGTATATGTGATGACAATTTGTTTGGATTATGTATTCTATGCTTTTTCTATTATTATTGTTGTTATAGTTGCATAGTCTAGTTTATTTAATATCACATATTATGCATTTCTTTCTAACAAGCTTTGTAGGTATCCCAAAGGTTGGAAGAGGGTTTCTCCCTATCCTCCTGCGCTCCTTTTTCCGATGCGATTCTCCAACAATGGGTAACATATAACCTTATCACTCTCTTTCTTTCCCTTAATTCTGCATTGAGGGCAATCTTTCGTGCAAGTTTGGGGGTAGTTCGGTTAGCTTTGTTCCCATTTTCATGTGTGCATCCATTTTCTTGCTATAATTTTTAATCTCTTAAGGAGACTCATTGACAACTATCGAGAAAGAGAACATGATTTGCATATGCTGTTTATCGATCTTGAGAAGGCTTATGATAGGGCTCCAAGAGAGATCTTATGGAGAGTCTTAGAAAAGAAAAGGTGTAAATGTATCATATATTGACACAATCAATGATATGTATACAAATTCAGTGACGAGGGTGAGCACATCTGGAGGATTAACACAGGAATTACCTATCACTATTGACTTACATCAAGGTTCAACTTTAAGCCCTTATCTCTTTACCATTATCTTAGATGAGCTCATCAGACATATCCAACAAGCAATACCTTGGTGTTTATTGTTTGCGGATGATATCGTTTTGGTCGATGAGACGCGCGGGGGTGTAAACGCGAAACTTGAATCTTGGCAAGACACTTTAGAAAAGAAGGGTTTTAGGTTGAGTAGGGCAAAGTCATAGTATATGGAGCTTAAATTTAGCAGTGCAAGAAGGACGAATGACTATGGTTGGGTGATCAAGATATTTCCCGCAGTGAGTGCTTTAAATATCTTGGATCGATAGTTCAAAAAGATGGAGGTGTTGGTAAAGGTGTGATACATAGAATCCAAGCATGTTGGTTGAAGTGGAGAGGCGCGTCATGGATCTTATGTGATCATAAAGTACCATTAAAACTTAAAGACAAGTTTTACCGTACTGCAATTAGACCAACGGTGCTCGGTTCTGAGTGTTGGGCAGTGAATTGTGTACATAAGCAAAAAATGGGAGTTGCGGAGATGAGAATGCTTAGGTGGATGTGTGGACACGAGAATGTATAAAATTAGGAATGAGTGTATCAGGGATAAGACAGGAGTGACACCAATTGTAGAGAAGATGCAAGAAGCTCGACTAAGATGGTTTGGACACGTACAAAGAAGACCATTCGAGGCACCTGTTAGGCATTGTGAGAGTTTAGTCACCATTCATGTTAATTAGAAGGAAATAATACCAATCAAACTAAGCAACATAAATTAGGGAAATAAAAACTCACCGCGGCTTTCCCTTTACGTGGGTCCCGCCCAGCATCGTCATTACGTTTCCTGCCTCCTTGTAATGCCATCACCTATAAGAGTAGGCATCTAAATTAATTTGCATTCTAGGTGAGTTCCATTTGACCTAATTAGGTCAAATAACTCATTTATGTTGACTGCCCTAATTTAATATCAATGTTTTTTCACTAAATATACAAAGTAACAACACCCTCAAGCCTACTCTTACATTCAATGGAGTAAAAGACATCAAATCTTAATTACACATTGCTGCCCTAATTTTTGAGGAAGGAGTTTTGCTCCAAATGAGGGCTAAAACACACTAAGAGTTGATTTCCAACATGAGAAACACTATAAGTTTCTGAAATCCACATTACATCAATTAGGGTTTCACTAAAATGCTTGAAATCATGAACTAATGTCAAAATATGCATAGCAATCCCTTTCAGAAACTTTTAATATGAAAAGGACCTAAACACTCCAAGAAAAGAAAACCATAGATCTCTGGCTCTACTCCAAAAGATGCCAAATCTTTGTATAAGACTAAAGAGGAGTATAGAGGAGTGGATTACCTCTTGATAGGAGAAGAAATCACGAAAAACGACTGAGATTTGGGCTGTCTGGAGCTTCCGACGCCGATCGGCCTTGCTGCGCCTGGGAGCGACTTCTGCGGGATGGGAGGAGGAAAATGAAGACTATCGGCTTTCTTTTCCTCTTTAACCGAGCGTAAATCTCCCCCCCTTAGCGTGACACGCAAACCGGCCTCCCCCTTACGACATCTGGACCGGCTGACCGCTTAAATTGGACCGATCAGTCCAATTCCAGCCCCTCTTTGCTACTTGCAGCCCAGTTTACTATTCGCAGCCCTATTTTATACTTAACACATTAATGTATATACATTATTTAAGCTTCCAAAGAACCTGCGATACGCGATTTTTTCTTCGTACCCTTGATGTACAATAATTATCATAAACATATACATTATTAATACCTGTAGAATTTGACAACGACGTCACAAATCTCCCCTCCTTATTGGATTTTTGTCCGCGGAAATCTTCAATCTGAAACTACATCAAAGAGTTGAGGGAAGAGATCTTTCATTACTTCTTGTTTTTCCCAAGTTGCCTCATGTTCAGTATGCCCTTTCCACCAAACTTTAACGAAACGAACTTCTCGGTTTCGGAGTTGCTTATTTTGCCAATCAACAATCTTGTATGGTTCGGTTGGGCTTGATAAATCAGTTTCAATTTGAATGTACTCAGAAGGAACTATTGTATCAGGATCAGCTATATATTTCCTCAGGGAAGACACGTGAAATACATCATGAAGATTCTGAAGATTACCAGATAAGGCCAAGCGATAGGCCACCTCTTCAATTCTTTCAGTGATTGGGAATGGCCCCACATACCTTGGACTAAGCTTTCCAATTCGACGAATTCGTGAAACTCCCTTGAAAGGTTTTATCTTCAGACAGACCATGTCACCCACATTAAACTCTACTCTTCGATGTCTGGCGTTGTAATATTTTTGTTGTCTGTCTTGAGCTATTTTCAACCTTTCTCGAACAATTGCAATTTTATCATATGTCTTATCCACTTTTTCCTTTTTAAATAATTTTTGCTCACCATCTTCGGCTAGCTTAGAGGAGTTCGACACCTCCGCCCATACAAAGCTTCAAATGGTGCCATCTGGATACTTGATTGATAACTATTATTATACGAGAATTCCACTAATGAGAGGTATTTTTCCCATGATCCTTTTAGATCGAGTACGTCCATTCTCAAAAGGTCTTCTAACATCTGAATGGTTCGTTCAGATTGACCATCCGTTTGCGGGTGAAAAGCAGTGCTATACAATAATCTAGTTCCCAACTTTTTCTGTACTAACTTCCAAGTATCAGATGTAAAACGCCCATCTCTGTCAGAAATTATAGATCGGGGAATTCCATGGTATTTTACAATAACATCAATATATTGGTCGGCTAACCTTTGAACTGGCCCGTCTTTCTTCATGGGAATAAAATGTGCAACTTTTGTTAATCGATCAATAATCACCCAGATACCGTTGTTTCCCGGTTTACTCCTCGGTAATCCCATAACAAAGTCCATGGCAATATCATCCCACTTCCACTCAGGAATGGGTAAGGGTTGTAAATATTCGCCGGGCTTTTGATGTTCCGCTTTGACAATTTGACATGTGTGGCATTTGGCAATATATTTAATGACATCCGTTTTCATTCCTGGCCACCAAAATTCTTGCTTTAGGTCTTGGTACATTTTTGTTCTTCCAGGATGAATCGAGTAAGTCGTGTTGTGTGCTTCATAAAGTATCTCTGCTCGAAGCGCATTAACATTCGGAATACACAACCTCTCATTCATAAATAATAGCCCATTGTCCTCCACAAATGCCGTTGACTTGCCACTTTTTACCTTTTCACATATTTGCACAAATATGAGATCTTGATTCATAGCTTTCCGTACCCTTTCTTTAATTGGATGCTCCGCCATCAACTGATACAGTTGCCCTCGAGTCTGTAAGGTAGTTATACACGTCAGCAATTCTAATTTTTGTAGTTCGCGCTGTAACTCCTTCTGCTCGGTTAATGGTACGATCATGGTTGCCAAACTTTTTCTGCTTAACGCATCCGCTACGACATTAGCTTTACCTGGATGGTACTTAATGTCCACATCGTAATCTTTAATTAATTCTAACCATCGCCTCTGACGTAAATTTATTTCCTTCTGAGAGAAGATATATTTGAGACTTTTGTGATCCGTGAAAATCTCACACTGAGCACCATATAGATAATGTCGCCAGATTTTTAGTGCAAACACGACCGCTGCTAATTCCAAGTCATGAGTCGGGTAATTTCGTTCGGGTTCCTTCAATTGTCTTGAAGCATATGCTATGACTTTCCCCCTTTGCATTAATACGCATCCAAGACCTTTCAGAGATGCGTCACTATAGATTTGAAAATCGTCAATTCCATATGACATTACTAACACTGGGCTGTCGTCAATCTTTCTTTTAATTTACTAAATGCATTTTGACATTCATCAGACCAGTAGAAAGGAACATTCTTTCGAGTTAAAGTAGTCAGTGGTAGCTCAATCTTTGAGAAATCTTTTACGAATTTCCAATAATAACCTGCCAAACCCAGAAAACTCCGAATTTCTGTAGCAGTAGTTGGTCTTGGCCAATTCAGAATTGCTTTTACTTTGGCGGGGTCTACAGATAACCCATGCTCCGTCACCACATGACCCAAGAAGGAAACTTCAGTCAACCAAAAATCACATTTGGAGAACTTTGCATATAAGGTGTGATGTTTTAATGTTTGCAACACAATCCTTAAGTGTTCTGCATGTTCACCCTTATCCTTTGAATATATCAGAATATCATCGATAAAGACAATAACAAATTTATCGAGGAAGTCTTTGAATACTCTATTCATTAAATCCATAAAAACAGCTGGCGCATTTGTCAATCCAAAGGGCATTACTACGAACTCAAAATGTCCGTATCTGATACTAAAAGCGGTTTTGTAAATATCTTCTTCTTTGATTCTCACTTGGTGATAACCTGACCGGATGTCAATTTTTGAGAATACTTTTGCATTCACCAATTGATCGAATAAATCATAGATACGAGGTAGGGGGTACTGATTTCGAATTGTTAACTTATTCAACTCTCGATAGTCGACACATAAACGCAATGAACCATCTTTCTTTTTAACAAAAAGCACTGGGGCTCCCCACGGCGATGTACTTGGGCGTATAAAATTTTTATCCAACAATTCTTGTAGTTGACTTTTCAATTCTGCCAATTCCTTAGGAGCCATACGATATGGTGCTTTCGCTACAGGTGCAACTCCTTCCACTAGACTGATGGTGAACTCAACCTCTCTTGTAGGAGGTATTCCTGGTAATTCTTCCGGGAATACTTCAAGAAATTCACACACCACAGGAACTGTACTCGGTTCACACGTCACTGTACTATTCCCTTTAATCATTACTAATACCGCTTCACAACCTTTCCTTATTTTCTTCATTGCCTTCATTGACGAGATCATAATCTTTGAGACTTCACTCATGCCTTTAAATATACACGGTGTCTGATCTGATAATTTAAGTGTAATTTCTTTCTTTTTGCAATTGATAACCGCTTCATATTGCGATAACCAATCCATTCCCAAAATAATATCAAATTCCGATAAAGGTAGGACTGCGACATCTGCCTCTACTTGCTTGTTATCCATTGTTAACCACACTGTACATCTAAGCCGTGTATTCATTTCGGTATTATTTGGCATTTTGACCCTCAATTCATTACACGATTGGTACGGTTCCAGCATTAGATGTTTAATTGTTGTTGTCGCTATAAAGGAATGACTAGCCCCTTGTCAAATAAAACTTTCATAAGGTGATTCTGAGTATAGATCATACCTGTGATGACAGTATCATCAGCCTTTGCCCCTTGTTGATTTAAATTGAAGACCCGAGGCTGCACTTGTCTTTCTTCCCTGGGTTCTACCCCTGACCCAGATGCCACCGATTCTACACCTTTTCCTGCCTCACCTAGATTGTAAGTGTCCATATAATGCAATGTCGGTGTTTGGCTAGGACCACCTCTGGTATTCCTTTCAGATACCGTCTTCCACAACGGACAATCTTGCTTGCGATGCCCCGGCCGTTGACATTTAAAACAAACTCCTGTTCCCTTCAAGCATTCGCCAAAATGATTTTTCCCACATTTTGGACATTAGGGCTTACTAGGAGTACTGCTAGCCCCACTTTCTGATCGGTTTTGAGTTGGGGGCCCTCCTTTATTCTTCTTCCAATTCGGACCTCCACTCTTTCGTGAGAAGTCTACGCTCTGCCCTTCTGCAGCTCTTTTCTTCTGGAAATCATGTCTTCTTTGGGTACTCTCAACGTCCCTTTCGATCAATTTGGCTGTTTCCACCAGTTCGTTAAAATTTTGAATTCTTTGTGAAAGAAGATGCACCCGTACATCGTCTCGCAAGCCTAATTGAAAGCGAAAACAACGTTGTCGTTCAATTGTAATCATGTCACCGACATAATATGCTAGTTGGGTGAATTCAGTTTCATACTGAATTACCGAACGAGGACCCTGGATTAAGCGAAGGAACCTTTCTTGCAACATTTGTTTCTCGGACGGTGGAATGAACCAATCAATGAATTCTTCCAGGAATTCATCCCAGAGGATATCAGCATTTTCCCGACCAGCAAACTGTCCTTGCTTTACACTATTCCACCATCTACTTGCCTCTCCTTCCAACAGAAAAACTGCCAGATCAATCCTTCGTCCTTCCGGACATCGCATTGCATCAAACGTCAATTTGATTTTCTGAATCCATTCTTCAGTTTCCATCGGTGACAATCCACCACGAAAGACTGGAGGCCTCATGTCTAAGAACTGCTTCAAATACATATCCACAGACAATTGTGGTTGTTGTGGTGTATTTGTACCCATACGAATAGCTTCTGCCAGTGCTTGGATAACGTCAGCGAGAGGAGGATTTGACCAACCCGACTGTTGACATTCTTCTGGCATGTTACTTCGTTCACGATCAAGTTCTTCCCTTTGTCTTCTACTTAAATACGTTCGAGACGGTTCCTGAAAGAGGAAGACACTTTTAGCGAGTGAACCAATTCTTCTTACATATTATGCTTACTACTGATCTCCTTACATTTCACCTTCAATACTCATGTCACACCGAAAGTTTCAAACCTGGCTCTGATACCAATTTTGTAACGGCCCCTTACTATTGGCTACCATCACAAGAACATTACTTTGAAATCATTTAACATCAGAGGCGCCAGGTAGAAACATTCAGTGATTCAAATATCATGCTAGAGTACAAAAAGGAAATTACAGGATAATTAAAACATTTCATTTCATTTCAAACAAATGAAGTACAAAGATAGCCCAACATATACATGCAAAAGGAGGGCTTATCACAAAAGTGTAGCATAATATACAAGGCTGACTCAGCCCAAAAACTCATCAGAGTATACTACTATATACAGACATAACTACTACTGACTACATAAAATGAAACTGGAACTCTTCATGAGGGCACTCGGGGTCTTTGCATCTCTCCCGATGAGCGTCCAGAACCTCGAAGACTGCTGTAGACACTTTTACCCAGAGACGATACTTCTTTTGTTGACGAGGAGAGCATGGAGGACGAGGATTACTGGTTGCTGGGATGGCCTCTTCTTTGACATGTTTAGTTGCATTTTCTAATTAGTCAAAAGACTAAGCGAATTCTTATTTTCCCCCCTTATATTCTTATGATGATTTTTAGTGCATCGTTGGATCATAAATCATTTCATTTTAGCGTGCACTTTACTTTTTATCCTAGCATTTCTCGTTCACGTTGCTATTTTACATTTCCTTTTTAACTACATACAATCGTATTCATGACATGTTGGATATTTTATCCCATTTCATTTTCTTTATTGGGCACCGTTAAGGATACATTGTTCTTCCTTTCATGCATTTATATAGCGCGCTTTATTTATCTGTGTGCCTTTTCATATTCGCACACATATAAATCATTTACGTGCCTTGTCATATTCGCATGTTTATTTTTCATTTCATTTCATATTGGGAGGACATTCACCCCACCTCCACTAGTTGGGTACATCCTTAACACAGCCCTTTATAGTTAGCATCAATGCTTTGTTCACTTTTCGTATTACTTGCTTTTTCCTTTTTTCCTTACATACAACTTTATTTCATGTTAATTAGAAGGAAATAATACCAATCAAACTAAGCAACAGAAATTAGGGAAATAAAAACTCACCGCGGCTTTCCCTTTACGTGGGTCCCGCCCAGCATCATCATTACGTTTCCCGCCTCCTTGTGATGCCATCACCTATAAGAGTAGGCATCTAAATTAATTTGCATTCTAGGTGGGTTCCATTTGACCTAATTAGGTCAAATAACTCATTTATGTTGGCTGCCCTAATTTAATATCAGGGTTTTTTCACTAAATATGCAAAGGAACAACACCCTCAAGCCTACTCTTACATTCAATGGAGTAAAAGACATCAAATCTTAATTACACATTGCTGCCCTAATTTTTGAGGAAGGAGTTTTGCTCCAAATGAGGGCTAAAACACACTAAGAGTTGATTTCCAACATGAGAAACACTAAGTTTCTGAAATCCACATTACATCAATTAGGGTTTCACTAAAATGCTTGAAATCATGAACTAATGTCAAAATATTCATAGCAATCCCTTTCAGAAACTTTTAATATGAAAATGACCTAAACACTCCAAGAAAAGAAAACCCTAGATCTCTGGCTCTACTCCAAAAGATGCCAAATCTTTGTATAAGACTAAAGAGGAGTATAGAGGAGTGGATTACCTCTTGATAGGAGAAGAAATCACGAAAAACGACTGAGATTTGGGCTGTCTGGAGCTTCCGACGCCGATCGGCCTTGCTGCGCCTGGGAGCGACTTCTGCGGGACGGGAGGAGGAAATTGAAGACTATCGGCTTTCTTTTCCTCTTTAACCGAGCGTAAATCTCCCCCCTTAGCGTGACACGCAAACCGGCCTCCCCCTTACGACATCTGGACCGGCCTACCGCTTAAATTGGACCGATCAGTCCAATTCCAGCCCCTCTTTGCTACTTGCAGCCCAGTTTACTATTCGCAGCCCTATTTTATACCTAACACATTAATGTATATACATTATTTAAGCTTCCAAAGAACTTGCGACACGCGATTTTTTCTTTGTACCCTTGATGTACAATAATTATCATAAACATATACATTATTAATACCTGTAGAATTTGACAACGACGTCACATAGAGTTTCTTATCGGTGCAATAGTGTGGTAGATCACATAGGGTAGAATTCCTTACTCACTTGAAATCGGAATGACCTACCGTAATTCCTAGAACTTGACCTGTTGTTATTCTCGAGACGTTACATAGATGTTTTTTTGGTGAGACTAGGATTTAGGACGTTATTTTGTACATTTGAGCCTTGCACCAATCCTAACATAAATTATCTTTGCCGTGCCACTTTGTGCCTACACCATTGTTCATTTGATTAACACCACCAAATCAATCTCACTAGAGCCAAATTGCCTTCCCTATTTCACAACTAAGCATTGATCTTCAAAAGTATTTCTTTACTTGTGTTCTGGAAACTATTGTGGAGCATTGGTTTGGAGACTTATTTAGCTTTCAACGGGTGAAAAAGAAAGTTTTGAGAAACTAGTTGAAAAGAAGATTTGGGGGTGAGAGGATAAAATTCATCACCCCCATCTAAAAAATATATGAAATGAAAATGATGCAGTAAAAATCCTGAATTTTTTTTATGACTTTAAGCAATGTATGTAGATCCTTGGTGATGTAGATCCATATATTCTATAACAAGTTTTTTTTTTTTTTTGGGGGGGGGGGGGGGGGGGGGCACTTCACTTGTTGTGTGGTAATATTCTTTTGCAAGCTCAATTCTTCTTTGCGTAAGCGGGATCAAGCCATCGGGTTTATCATTGTTTACCTCACCTTAAAGCCTAAGCCTTTCATTTCGTCCTAGATAAGTCCTAGGAAGTTTCATTATGAAATTTCATTTGTTGTGGAGAGTGTAGATGGGTGAATTATGGGCGCTATCAATGGTGGATTCCATTGCGTGTGTTTCGGGTGCTTGTGAGCAAGGAATCCGAATCTGATGTTAATTTACTTTTCTCACTACATTAGGTTAGGAGCAATACACTCATGCACTCATAGATTTAGAATTGATTTTTCTTGCTTTTGTAAAGATACTATAACTCACACTAGGTAGATTTTCTCGACTTAAGTGAATCTTTATTGTAAACATTGTTGGTGAATTAGAATGCTACTAGAAGTAATGGTTAGATTTCTGAATATCATGTTTGCTTGGTACAAGCAAATGAGTAAGTTTGGGGGTATTTTATACCTCTAATTTATATATAGTTTTGACCCTATATTTCACAACATTTTCATAGTCATTTACCCCATTTTTTGTGTGGATTGATACAATAATCATTCGTATACATGCATCATGAAATATGGGTTCTATGGTGTTAAATTATAGGCGTGTGTTTTTCTTAAGTTTCAAAGGAGGTTATGTGCAAAATTCTGCACGTACGCACGTGCGCCTTTATGCGCATGTGCGTGCTCTGTTTATTAATTTCGAAACCTAGGCTAAAAATCATACGCTCTGCAAGCGCGCGTTCGATTTGTTCACGCACGTGCGTGCGATAACTATTCATGCTTATGCACACTCTATGCCTGCATTCTGTGAGCAATTTATGGGAGTGCGTTTTCTTCATGCATACATGTGCATGCACTGTGCTTGTCCATGCACGATAATTATTTAAATATCGACACTCTGTTTGCACACGTGCATTTTGTTTCGCACGCGCATGCGCGGGCGCACACCCATTTCGCAGGTCTTCCTCCTTTGTGCTGCAGTTCTTCATGCACGCCCCGTGTGCCCTTATGCACCCGATTGTGTGCACTCATTTTCCTGGAAGTATAAATAGCCTAATTTAGGTCAAGTTCCGGATCCAGTTCATTTTTTTCGTCGTTTTTTGCCTCCTTGTAGGTCTTCAACGATATTCCAAGGGAGAAATCTACTTCAACCCCCAACCAAAGCTTGAAAGTTTGATTTCTATGCAAAGAGAAGGCCATTAGAAGATCCAGTGTAAACAACGTTGAGATCGGAACAAACATGAAGAGAAGACGGGCCATAAGAGAGGTGATAACTCTACCCCTACCCTGGAAGTCAGCCAAGGCATGTTTGAAGAGAAGGATTGATAACCCGATCTCTTCCCACTCCGAGAGGTGTTCTCTCCGTATTTGCGGTGCTATCTTCGCCCTCACCTTCTTCTTTCCCAGTTTTCTTCATTCTTAATGGTTGTATGCTAACACTTAATTGTTCAATATGATTTTAATCATGTATGACATTGAATGATTTTATTTTAATGTTATTATGATTTTGCCCTAATTTGTGAATGCGGTAGAAGTGATTCTCTTTTGGTTTTTGGTGATTCATGCTAGGATTGTTGGTGTTGTGAATAAGATTTAGTTGAAAGCCCTAATAATTAATCGCTTAGATAGCTCAAGGTTTATGACGCCCAAGTATCTTCACCCGCACTCCACGTGATTCAATACTAAGTGGGAAACCACTGTTTATATTACTACGACCGGTGTATTGCCGACGTTATTACGTCAAGATAACGACCATTGTAGTTTCCAGTGGTCAATCACCACCACTGTCTAGCATAACCCGTATACAAGGTGACAGTCAATGTGACCGACATGTTCCTGGGACACCTCATCCCAACAAGTAACTCCTGGATAACATCGATCCACTCCTCGGTCTGGATAGTAGACTCAGTCCCCTTGAAGGTCAGGGGAGAGAGACCACGAAACTGGCTCATCCAATCGCTTCACGGAGCCTCCTGGTGCTGATGAAGGGAAGCTCGGGAAGTGTCTTAGATCGCCGTCAAGGTATGTCCTACCTTTGACTGGGCTATGGCTATAGGAGTGGGTTGGGGAGCTGATGACATTTCCACAACCGAGGGAGGGTTGCAATTCTTGGGACCACCATCCTCCACAATTTATAGGCAAGAAGGTGGATTAGGAACTAGACATATTAAAGGGGAAGATTGAATTTTGTCAAATTTGAAAAAATTTCACGTGTTTTTCATATGATCCGCACATGGGCTCACCAGTTTTCGCTCACAAGTTCTTCCTCGAACTAGCACGAAATACTGAGAGCTTAGTGCAGTGTAAGGGACTTCTAAACGTGTTAGGATCGTAACTTCTCTGATGTCATTTGTAAGATGCCCCTCCCGGAAATAAGGCACGAGCGAGGGAGATCTTATGCCCAGGGTAACCTCCCGATGGTAGTGTCGGTACACAGACCAACCACAACCGCATGACGCTTACTCTACTGGCGATTCATCTTACAATCATACCCAGAAAAGAATAGAAATAACAGAAGAAGAAATAAGTCCCAAGCATAATATCATATAATCAAAACCAAGTGAATACATATCCAAAATACAACAATCTGGGCTAAAATATGCCCTACAAAATGGACCAAAACGTGGGAAATAAAGCTAAATTCTCACCACTATCTCATTGTCCTTTGGAGTCATCATCGATGCTTAGATCACTGGTACATTCGGGGTCACCTCCTCCATATTTGTGCTATCCTCATGGCGGCAGTGCTGTTGCCGCTGGAGCGGCTGCCGCTCCTATGGTGATGACAACAAACAAATTAGTCTAAAAAGACCAAGTGCTTTCCCTTCCTCACCCCTAATGTACCCTAAGGCACCAGGTGGTATGAAAGAAGGTGGAGCTGTAGGAAACGGTGAATGCAGAAAGAGCAGGTGACAATAATATTGAATATACAAGTAAGGGGGTTAACTTAGCAGTGTATCATCAACGAGTAATAGAAAAATGTAAGCAAGATTTTAAGTAGTATCAACACGAAGTAACCTAACATATAAGAATGCCCATACTGACTTATATGTTGGGGGTCTTAAAAGAAAAGACAGAAAGTAACTTATCATATAAGAGCTCCCATAAAAACTTATGACAAAGATCTAAATGTGCAACACGATGTTAGGTATGATATGCTATGCAAACTCTTGACTCAGTGTGTACACAATATTAATATTCAAGTCTTATGTCGACATAAACTCAATCCAATTGTTTGGCGGGTAGCATACCCCACGGGCCTCATCGTCGTGGCCAAACGATGGCAGCGAAGTGGACAACCTCCACTTTTAGGTAAGTAGCACACTATGACCTTGGACTTAATGTACATCTGTGCTAAGCTGGAAGGTCACTAATGCTTCAGTCAGTTAATCTTTGTGCTGGAAGGTTACCAGTGCACAGTCAGCTAAAGGGGAGAAGTCTACTGAGGGCATAAGCCTCCAGAGAATGACGTCCCTAAGCTAAGAGTCTCACACCCAACTCTC
This sequence comes from Dactylorhiza incarnata, assembly GCA_033032865.1. Taxonomy (NCBI): domain Eukaryota; kingdom Viridiplantae; phylum Streptophyta; class Magnoliopsida; order Asparagales; family Orchidaceae; genus Dactylorhiza; species Dactylorhiza incarnata. The sequence continues at coordinate 1,619,491 of JAWHQI010000290.1, forward strand.
CAATAGTGTACTCTGTTTAGACAAGTCAGTGAGACCCGCAACAAAACTGTATCCATAATATCACATGAGGAGACAGGAGGGAGGAATGGCAACACTAACTTATCGGTAAAGTGAGCTCCTGATTCCCCAGACAGTGAGGCGTACCTCTAACCCTAGCAACACTTTCCAAATTCACCACAATGATTCTTCCACTACAATCTATACTCAATCTTCTACGAGGTGAGGTAGTGTCCCCTCTTGAATCATAAAAGTCATCTCTTGAGATGTTCACCATACTCATATGAGAAAACTTTGATCTCTCATAACAAATGTTTGAGGATTTCAACAAGAATAGTTCCAATCTATATCAGGGATATTACAAATATAGAGTTTTCATCTATGACAGGTGTCGCGAGATCATTATCAGGGGGATTCACGACATCCTACATCTCAACAAGAGTATGTCTCTTGGATAATATTCATAGGTGTCGTGAGATCATTATCAGGGGGATTCACGATATCCTACTTCTCAACATGAGTATCTATCTTAGATAATATTCATAGGTGTCGCGAGAACATTATCATGGGTATTCACGACCCCCTATATATCAACAAAAGTCTCTCTTAGATAGTATTCTCGAGCACTCACGGTTACTTTCCAACATGGAATTCGTAATATTATGGTTTTTAGTGTTAACACACTCGTATATTATTCCAGGAGTATTCATGCTGGGATTAGAAAAATCCCCATCTAGGAGATATACTTCATTATTCCAGGAGTAAACTTATTTTCTTAACTCAAGGGATAGTGGAATAGCTGGACATTATTCTAGGTGCTGCGATATCTATCTGCATATACTTACTCTTGGCTATTTCAAAGTATGGGAGGATCCTCCCGTTTACTCTCAGGAAGTCGCCGATACTTAGCTATGGGTATTCACAACGTCAACATTAAGCTATGAGGCAATCTTGAACAACGACTAAGTGAAATTATTTGAACGAAGTCATGAGACGTCAGGGTACGAGCATATGAAGGATTTTCCAATGTGTATTCAAGATGTAATCACGTTCACTAATGAGGTATTCACATAATATTCAAATGAAACAAGAAGAAAAGGTACTCACATCCCAATACAACATTTAACACGATTCTCTTTGTATTACTTTGAAAATCTTTACAAGTATAAAATCTAGTACGCGTAGTTACAAAAAAAACGACTCGCGAGTACCCTGAAAATGAAAAGAAATACAACTAATCCTTTGCAGACCAACTCGGATCATCTCCGCTATCGCTGTTGCTGTTGTTGGAGGAATAGCTATCGCTATCCGTCTTGTTGCTTGAGGAAGTTTTTAACTCAGCACCCAGGATACCTGTAGCGTTCGACATGTCATGCCAACAAACTCCTTTATCATTCCCCTCTATTTGAGTTCCTTAATGGTCTCGTCAGCAACGGTCTGCAACAGCTTGTTGGCCTCGTTCAAGCATTTTGTGCTCTCTGGATTGAACAAATTCACCTCTCTTCTTCAACTTATGGTGCAATCTCTGCAACAAAAGAGTACTATCCGTTAGCAAAAGTGAAATCAAAGAACAGAGAACTCGATGTACCTAGGCGATATCCTCACCTCAATTTTATTTTGAAGCATGATGTTGCTCTTCTTCGCCTTCCGAAGTTTGTCCAACAGGTGATTTATCTGGGCAGTGGCGTGATGGTTGATTACCAGACTGCACATCATGTGTCTCGCCGCCGTATTCAGAAGATCAGGAAGGGCGATGTTCCACAGCTCATCGAGTTCTTCTTTGTTGTACAACATGCGAAGGAACTCGAACACATTCAGCCAGCTCTTGTAAGAGGGGAGATGCGAGCTCACCGAGAAGCGTTGCATCTCGTCATGCCAAAAGACCAAGGGTTGTACTTGTGAATCCAACATTCCCGCATCAGATGACCAGAGCTTGACGGCGAGGAACCCTCTTTGGTCGGGCGAGATCGCGTCCTCGGCTTAGCTGAGGACTCACCGACATCAGGAATCATCCTCTGCTTCTTCGACTTCTGCGCACTCGCTGCAACTCTTTCTTGACGATATCTTAAGGATCATTCTCAAGATCCAAGTACCCTTCATGGCGGTGACGATTAGATGAGAGGACAAGGTTAGCTGTAACAAAGGGGAAAAAATTAGATCTCGCAACACCATGTTTCAGCAAGTACTCACTGTACGTTTCTTACCCTCCGCGGGATCAAAGTCGGCGACTTCATCCATGCGTGACATATAGTAGTTCACGCCCAATGGATTGTTTGTGATGAAGTCAACGATCTTCATCTCAATCCCTATTGGAGCAGTGGTCACGAATACACTCTCCGTTCTCGCCGAAGGCCTATAAACGAAGGGACCGAGATCCCTTTGAAGAAGGCAAAGTGCTGAACCCAGTAATGAACCTTGTTGGGGGGGGGGGGGAGGGAATTCAACACTCGCACTCGCTGCCCCCCAAAGAAGATAGTTCCATCCTTGTTGGACCTGACCGAAAATAGGTTGCGGAAGACGGTCATGCTCCATGAAACCCTCTCCAGCCAGAGATATATTGCGAATGAGGTTTGGACCAGCAACAAGAGGGGGACAATCTGGGCCAGTACAATTCCATAATGGTTGAACACTTCAATAAATTCAGGCCATAATGAGAGTCGTAAGCCAAAATTGAAGCTGTCAAAGGGGATGTCGACCTCTCCCTCTGTGGTTTCATTGATTTTTTCACTAGGAGACGGGAGTCTCGCAGCAACCCCGGGAAGCAGAGGGTATCTCCCAAAGAAGGTAGCGAGCTCTCCCAGATTCCCTTGTGAAGACTTGAACATGTGCTTAAGGAAACATTATGCGATTTCTGTCCTCTTGGAGGGACCCTTCACTTGATCTAGTTTTCGCTTCTCCCTCATGGTCTAGTACTTCCGCACAGGGTGGAAGGTACTCACAACAATAAGATGGCGTGGACGGCTGAAGGAAGCGTGAGTCGTAAGCAGTGGAGAGGCTTATTTATAGGGTAAGTGCATCGAAAGATGAAACGACGGAACCCGTGTACTTGCCCTCCGTCGAGCGGGATCTCGCGATACATACGCTATTTTTCAGCTGAAGAAAAATACAAGTCCTATAGAAGGCACCGGTGTGCTGTGAGTACGCTAACATGTCTCACAAACACAAGGAAGATCTCTCGTCACCGCCTCCTCGGCCTCACTAATCCTCGCCTGTAGCGCATCCTCTTCCTCCTTCCTTATCGCCGCCTCCCTCATAACGTTCTCCGCCTCCCTTGCAACGTTCTTCCGCCTCTTGTTTCGCCAGCTCTGCGAGATCCCTCATCTCCTGCTTCTCCTCCTCATCGGCCTTCTCCCTGGTAAGGCGAGCAACCGTCATCGCTGTCTCTATTTGGGACCTCGCCTCTTCCGCAACTGATTTGGGGGGCTCGCTTCCCCCCTTGCCGTGTTCCTCGGCGGACTTTAGAGGAGACTTAGTGCCATGATGTTTCTTCCTCTGAGTGACCTCCATTCTGACAAGTTCGTCCAACGAGATGGTTCTCTTCAAATCTTCCTCCAAGCCCGCGAGTGTAAGCTCCGCTTCAGGAGTCGCTTCCGTCTCCCCACTGACGACATTGAAGAGATTAGCAAAGTCTCCCTGCGGAGGAGTAATGTCAATAATGAGGTTAAACAATGTACCATATGAAATGTTGGAAGGAGTCGCGGGCTGTGCCGCGATCTCGCAAGCGACAAGAGTTCTTACCCCAGAGACGGAGGATCCAGTGATATCTATCACGGGAGAAGCCGTTGCCACGACCTTGAGAGTACTTGCTTCCCCTGACTCTCCAACCACCAAGGACTCTTGTGAATTCTTCCCCTTCTTCTCTAGATGGTGAGCGTGAAGGTGAGCCAAAGAGATTGTCTTGTGTCCCGCCATATCTTTCAAGAGTACTCGCACCGCAGTGGCCGAAAATCGGGCCGTCCTCAAAAGATGATTTTATTCTGAAAACTGCCTGATATATATAGGCGCATGAAGCATATATGGCGAAGTAGATCTCGCAGACACTATTTTTTCGAAGTCTCCTGCCTGAGATTTGAAAAAAATGCTCTTGTCTGCCCAAATTCCACCATACTCACTGTCGACGACCAGGATGATAGCTTGCTTCCTACATAAAGTCAAAGATCTCGCCGACCAGTCATCTCAGCCATGGTGTACTCGCATACCTCCAGAAGAGTACTCGCCGACCTCCACGGAGTTCTCGCCGATCATTACAGAGGTCTTGTGGACTACTTCATTCTTTGTACTTAACATTTTTTGCCGCATATTGTAAGCGGCAATCCGTATTTTTGAAGGTTTCCCGGGCAGAGCCCTCGAGTCTATAAATATGCCGTGAACAGTAACTTCAAAGATATTGTAAACCGAGCCAAGAACTCCACAGTGCTCGCATGTCCAAAGAACAGAGCCTGCGAGTACCTTAACGGAGAACAATTTTAACACCTTATAACTCAGTTATAACTCATTTTCAACAATCAATAACGTCACGCACAACTAAGGTTTGCGCGGTGCAAAATCTGGTCTCCATGCACAAGTTTCTCCTAGTTTTGGTACTCGTGACATACAATACTTGCCGCCCTCTATGTCCTAGTACTCGCAGCAAAGTACCCAACCACTCAGAGTCACCCCATCTCATTTTTTGCTAAGTGTGGAGTTGGGGGACACTTTTCACCCCAACTGGGTGAACATTTAAATTGTGTCTTTTGGTAAGTTGCATGAGATGAACTGGTCAAATAAAAGTCAACGACCACCAACAACATATCATTAATCAGTTTTCAATTTTTAGGTTGTGTTACCGTGCTAAAAAGTGTACAAGTCTAGTCCATGCACATTTAATTCTTCCTCTGACCAGCTGCATTGTGTTCAACTTCTTTGCCCATATATTCTTTTTTGTTATGGGTAAACTATTCTTTTTGAAAGCCCTGCTCTGTAAATTATTGGATAATTCTTAGCCTTTGCCTACCTCCAACCAGGTTACTTTCAACATCTTTCCTTTCTAGTTGTCAATTTTTTGTCAAAGGTCTAAATCTTCTAAAGATGGGGTACAAGTAGTTCTCCTTTGATTAGGATTTCCTCTTCCTCAGTGCCTTCTTCCTCGAATACTGTTCTCTTCCAAGTCCCCGACACTTGAGGCAATGACTCTTTCGGTGCGCCATGGGATGGCCAGGGAGGCTGCCATGTAACAAGTGCCAGAGGGCTCACTCAAGGTGCCCAAGGATGATGATGGTGGCTCAACAATGTCCTTAGTGTTGTTGTTAAAAGAAATGAACCTTCTCTATTGAGTTGTCAACACTCACATGGAAGAGAATATCGCAGTTCGTTTGCTCCTTATAGAGACCGAAAGTCAGGCGCCATTACTTTTCAAGGAATCCTTGCGTTGAGGTTGCAGGTGAGTGAGAGATAGCAGGTCAAGCATAAAGCTTCTGAACGTTGTTGAAGCAAGGCAGGAGATCCAGATCATATGAAGGGTCAAAAAAAACTTTTTTTTAAACTAATATAGGCAACCTTATTAGTTGCCAGATGTGTCAAATTCATGTTGATATGATTGCACTGCGATCCTTGGTCCAGGCGTAGAATACTACATTCACAAATTTCTTTAGAGAGATTGACTCTACAACTCGATTTTATTTAAGAAGGAAATTTAGAGGGTTCTCAACGAGGACATGACACAAAATATCCATGACATGTATTCAAGTTAAGATTTGCTTGCCTTTTTTGGTGATAGAGCCAACATAGTCTGTTATGTAGATACATGGAAAAACTCTTCAGCCTGTGATGCAGATACTGGGTGGTTGAATCAATTATCATTGGAGCTAGATGTATCATGTACCACATTAGTATGACTAAGATGTTACAACATGTCTCATAAATGTGGTTTTTGCCTTGACATGACAAACTATACTTTGTATTTACGGTATAACCATTTTTTCCATGACCATGATGCTGATAGATTGATCCACGATCACCGTGATTGCACGATGATGGAATGTATTAAAGAGCAATAAAACGTCAACTAATAAAGAAGCCCGTGGTCAAAGTTATGAAATCTTGATGTAAAGGACAATTTGAGGATGTGGAGAAGCTTGTGCCGAATTTAGCGAAAGCTGAGACACCGAGATGAGATAGAGAGAACTTCGAGAGTTGAGATATGAGTTGCGTTTGAAGCTGAGAGCTATTGCAGCTAATCAAATTTGTAGCTGTTTGAGAATTGTCCGAAGCAACAAGCGATTGCAGATAGTGGAGGACATGTGGAGAACTGAGTTTACTTCATGGAGCCGTCGATGACTTAAGAATTTTTGTGGATAAAGAAGCAGATGTTGGAGGATGAACCTTTTCTTGAAGTGACTCGAGGAAAATGACATCAATTTCAAGACTTCGATACATTTAGAGGAAGATCTTGGAGGATGTAGCCTTCGCTTGAAGAAACTTAGAGGAAGACCATGTTGACAGAGGAAGATCTTGACTGAGAAAAGAGTGAATCGGGATTAGAGATTAAGGCTGCGAGGATAGCTTGATTGACGAAGAAGCCTTCTCTCTAAGCTTGTTCGAAATAGACATGGAGAAGGAATCCCACAAGAGCTAGCATACCAATACCTTCTCTTATATCATACGAGCAGTCGTGCACGGGGGACCCCGTGTGGGGAAACGACATTTGATGGGGGCGGCGACATTGGTCGTGGGCGGCGACATTGGTCGTGGGCGACGACATTGGTCGTGGGCGGCGACATTGGTCGTGGGCAGCGACATTGGTCGTGGGCGGCGACATTCGGCGGTGACGACGACATTCGGTGGGGGCGGCGACATTCGGCGGGGGCGGCGACATTGGTCGTGTGGGGGGGGGGGCACATTGGTCGTGGGGGGCGACATTGATCGTGGCGGGGGACATTGGTCCTGGCAGGGGAGACACTCGGCGGGGCCAGTACCGGCAGGGTTCTCAAAGCATATAAAAAGGTTTAAAAAAGAGCTGAAAATGTGTATATTAATAGTTATAGGAGTTCTAATGATATGTATAATGAGAGACTGGATATCTTAAACCTTCTAAAATGATTTTGATAGCATATTGCAATTTATAAACATTTTCTTGAAGTAACTCTAAGGAAAATGACATCAATTTCAAGACTTCGATAAATTTAGAGGAAGTCCTTGGAGAATGTAGCCTTCGCTTGAAGAAACTTAGGGGAAGAGTATGTTGATAGAGGAAGATCTCGACTGAGAAAAGAGTGAATCAGGATTAGAGATGAAGGCTAGAGAGGATAGCTTGATCGACAAAGAAGCCTTCTCTCTAAGCTTGTTCGAAATAGACATGGAGAAGGAATCCCACAAGAGCTAGCATACCAATACCTTCTCTTATATCATACGAGCAGTCGTGCACGGGGGACCCCGTGCGGGGCGGCAACATTCGACGGGGGCGACGACATTGGTTGTGGGCGGCGACATTGGTCGTGAGCGGAGACATTCGGCTGGGGCGGCGACATTCGGCGGGGACGGCGACATTGGTCGTGGGGGGCGACATTGATCGTAGCGGGGGACATTGGTCGTGGCGGGTTCTCAAAGCATATAAAAAGGTTTAAAAAAGAGCCGAAAATGTGTATATTAATAGTTATTGGAGTCCTATTATATGTATAATGAGAGACTGCATATCTTAAACCTTCTTAAATTACTTTGATAGCAATATTGCAATTTATAAACAAATAAGCTCACCATATGCATCAAAACTGAGTTGACTAAATAAGTATGCTCAGGCACTTATATTTAGGCCCTTGTTATGTTTTGATCATTGACTAAATAAGTATTCTAAAAAAAGGATTGTCAAAGCCACTTATATTTAGGCCCTTGTTCTGTTATAGGTGAAAGTAACACATGAAGTTGATAATACATGACGCTGATAATAAATGAAGGTGATAATAGATGAAGTTGACAATTTAGAACAAACAATCCAGAACAAAGAATACATGAAGCTGACAGTAATACTAATAAAGATCAATATATTATGAAGAGAAAATTCAGAACATAGCCAATTTGCTGAGAGGAACATGGCCAGTGCATTATGAAGAACCGGGTCTAGAGCAGAAGTATATGAATGAACAAACAATACATGAAGCCGTTTGTATATGAACAAACAAACAATTTGTGAAGAAATAGACAATCTGTAGCAGAACCTACCTTTGTGAACATACAATCAATAATAATCCAAATGAGTAGCCAATTTGTGAAGAAACAATAGCCATAAAACGAGTAGCCAACTTGTTTTGGTAAATAAACAATAGCCATAAAATTATTGGCGGTACTGCAAGCAACTGAATATTTAATCTAAATATAAGCCAGAAATTATAAATTCCATAGAATAAACATACAATTGACACCGTGCTAATCTGAATATATTGGTTGGAGCAAATAATACAGAGACAATTGTAGAGATCAAACATTAGAGGAGACATGCTAATCTGAATATAAGCCAAAAATTATAAATTATAAATTTAGAATAGACATAAAACATACTCTTCGTTGACTCACATGCTATTGTGAATATTTAGTTTTTGCAAACTGCAACACAAACTCCCGCTTGCTGTCTGCAAAACCAACAATAAATTATATAAAACCTAAAAAACTACTTAGAAGATGGAGGTTAGGATCAAACCTTCTATTTGATAAAAAATAGGAATATTAAAGAAAATGTTTGGATGATAAAACCCAGGAGAAGAGAAAACTTAAGTGCTACTACTCCAAATATTAAGAATTAGATGCATTGTGACTGTAAAATTCAGCAGCCAAGTAAAATTCGCCCGTCTGTGGGTTGCAAACGGACTCCGTCGGTACTGCTCTTGGTTGCGAATGGGTTTTTGCCCGTTTGTGCAGACCACATTCGGCCATGACAATATCACCAGCTGAGATAGTACTTCCTGTTCCCGCATTACTTTTTATATTTAGTTGTAAAATAAGTGTCCAAACACCTTACAAATTTCCAATTCAAGAAAAAGAACACTGCTGTGTTAAGCAAAATTGTCTTAAAACAAACACATTCCACTTGAGAATTTTGTCTAATAGGTTGTAAACATTTGAAAAAAAATCATAATAAGCAAAAAAGCGGAGAGTAAGAAACAACAGTCGAAAAGTAGAGAAAACCTTAGAAAAATTTAAAGACCTTCAAATATTCTGACAAAGGCAAATCGGAAAAATTTAGAAAGAGAGAAATGTGAAACAATGAATATCCAGATTGCATTCCTTCGGAAAGAAAAATCTGAAAACATAGGGAGATTCTGAAATTTCTAAGGAAAAAGGTCAGAGAACCATTCAAATGAGGCGGCGATGGTGAGGAAGATTCAATATTGCATGGTAGATCCGGATGCGGGCAGTGTCGACAACGATTCAATACTGCATGGTGAAGAGGATTCAATACTGCAAGGAGTTTAAATTATTTTGCCATCCAGATATATCACGCAGAATATATAGCAACCAATGACAACTTAACTCTAATAAAGTTACAACTCTGCAGACTTTACATATTGGAGACTCTAAAAAAATAAGCAATGAAAAAAAAATATAAAGTAAAGATAGAGAGGTATAAAGAGGTGGAGAGAAGAGCAGAGTTTTGGTCCCCTCATAGTCGTCCTGCATCAGAAAATGGGATGCCCTGCATCAGATTTGCAACAACAAAAAAGATGAAGGAGATGAAGATTTTTGACATTGAAGCCCTAGGTGTCGGTGAGTAGAAGATTTATACCATATACTGATATACGATGACGATGGTGATGATGTCCTAGCATAGGGAAGAGTTCTCTGGCTGTGAAGAGATGCGTAGCGAGAAGTTATTTGGTGAAATATCTAGATCCTCACTCTGAACCTGAAAACAAAGGCTTTTGATCCAATTATGATGAAGAAAACAGTGAGAATACGATTACCTTGTGGAGTCCGAGTGTAGGGCAGCGTTCTCCGGCGGTAAAGAGACACAGAGCGAGGAGTTAGTCGGTGAAAATAGGACAGCGGGAGGAAGGTGGACGATGAGTTTGCGAGGGAGGCGGTTGCGATGGGTTTGCGTTGGAGAAGGAGAGGTCGCTTGCAGCTGTGTCGTGGAGATGTGTAAAAGGAGGAAACGTGTAGCTTGCAACACATTTTCGGGAGAGGGGTTTAGATTTGATAGGTGCACATGAATTGAAAAGTGGGTGGGAAAAGTTGGGGGGGGGGAATAGGAAATTACATTAAAACCATGTTTTCTGAAATGATGAGAGGATGGGAGGGGGTATTTTGGGTAGCCAAATGTTACACCATGGGTGCTTTTGCCTTTGCTTATAGTATAGAGATAGAAATGAATAGTCCAATGTGCTAAGGGCCTTAACTATAATGCAGGTATAAGAAGTATAATATTGCCGAGTCTATACATAATAGGAACTTTACTACAAATATTACTAAATTAAATAGATATTCTTACAAAGATGAATTGTTAATGTTGGAAAGGAAAAATAAAGACCGTGTCATTAGAATAAGGAGCCTCTCCTTTATATATAAGAGAGAACAAAATACAAGCCTAAATAATAAACAAACTTTTAACACTCCCTCTCAAGTTGTGCTTGTGAGGCCCCAATTCAGACCCCACATGAAATCTGTATCTATGCTTATTTTCAAGTTATTCATGTCAGGATGTTCTAGAAGTAAGCATATATAGTGAGTACAAAATAAAACACATAATAAAAACTTTTCTTTTTAAATTCTATCCATACCTTAGCTTGATCTGTCTTAATTTGCTTTTCTTCTCTGATAAACTTTGATTTCTTAGGAGTCTTCAGGAAACTCTCATATTCCTAAAAAAATGTGAAACCAACGGGTTTAGTCATAACGAATATGACTAAGCGAGTAACATACCTCTTTAACTGCTGTACATGCAAACAAGAAATATCAGTATCAATATGCATACAGTTCTTTAGGTTCTTCAAGTTCTTTATATTTTTATGTTCTTTCAAGTTCATTTCATCGAATATTCTAGTCTTATTCATTCACGTTCATTCTTATATTTCTTCTTCGTTCGTATCTCTTATAAGTCACTTTCAATTATCAGAATCTTTATTCACCTTTCATTATCGGATTCAAATTCTTGTATCTAATCTATCCATTTCGTTTCTTCGTAACTTTTACTCACATTCAATTTTTATTCGTTCACAGTCGTTTCGTTTCTTTTATTTGAAATCTTTTCATCAATTTCAGATTCTTTCGGACGTAGCTCATTCAATTCATTTTCCATCATCAATCATCAAATGTTCTCATAATCAGTTTCTGAATCAAATTCCTCGTTTCTCTTTATTAAATTAGGAAATCATAAGGGTAGGCTTAAATGCATCCGGGTCTTTCACAACCCCTGAGCCTTCAACGGCTTCTGGCCTTCAACGACCTCTGGCCTTCAGCGGCTCTTCCATAGGGTATTCATACCCCCCTACGGACTGGGTTAACCCTTATGATTTCCTATGCATCGATGCATGTTATCTTTTCTTTCTGTTCTTATTCACGTATATCCGTATTCAATCTTCATATCCGGTATCCGTGTTTTTATTCAAACAGTTATCTCACCATTTACTTCATCGCTTAGTTCTTGTTATTTCCGATTTAACATCTTCTAGCAATTCTCATATTTATCCGTGATTCATAAGTGCGAACGATTTCAATTTCATGTCAATGCACAGTCACTAAAATACTTTCAGTATAAAATCTAATCATGTGTATATGAAAAATAATTCAAAGCTACGCATAATTAAAGAGATAAGTACTCACATTGTTTTCTCCGTCCTTAGAATTTTCGTCATATTTCGCATTTGCCATCATCTGTTCTTTTATGGTATCTGTTATTAAACGAAATCAAAATTCTAGTAATTTGCACTAAAGGAAATCTAGTAGGAAATCTAGTAAATGAAAATATATTCAATTTCATCTAAAACTCAACCCCCACAAATCTCTTAGCAATTCCAGCCAATTATCAACCGTGAGTAAACGGATTCCACAAATATTAGTTACAACTCAATCATAAATTCTTTCCAATTTAATCCTCCAAACAAAATGATATTGACTGAATAATAGTCTACCCAAAGCCAATATCCATTATACAACTAGATTAGTGAATCAAATTCCCTAATTAACCCATCCAATAATTCTCAAATTCATATTGCATACACTGACCGGCTAAGCAAAACAATTACTCAATTTAATTCAGCAACTCCTAACTAAAGAATTACAGGGAAGCCAAGCTCTAACCCAATTTCTGATTTGGTTTTCCCTGTAACCAAGCCAAGCTCCATTTCTGATTCAATAACCAAGCCAAACTGAAATATACTCTACCCAGAATTACCAAACCAAGCTCTAACAACACACAGCCGGCCACAAGCAAAGCCCCAATTAGGAGTGGCGGTTTGTAGAGAATTCGACAGGTGCGGGTTTTGCACTTAAAGAGCGGCTCGATTTCCTCTCTTCCATCTTAAACCGATCCACTCCTCTAAACCTAATTTGGGTTAATTAGGTTCAATTGCTTTAATTAACCCTAAAGTAATGCCCTCATTTCTTTATTGGCACACCCATCTTTTTACTATTCGCACACCAACTTCATAATTGTATTAAAACTCTTTAAGTGTCATTAGTGCACACAAATGTATAATTTTATGTTATATTTTCATCTCATTCACTCACTCTTCATAACTTTTCGTTACATGAACACAATTGCATAACATGCACGATCTTCATGGGGAGTTATTTCTTACGTTCATTTTATTTTAATTCGTATTGGAAATTGGGTCGTTACAATGCTTGTGATATCTGTCAAGCCCAACTTGGACATAATGTTCCAAAACACCCTATGAGACAAAGCCTTTGTCAGCACATCTGCCAGTTGTTGATCGGAGGGAACAAAAGGAGTGCTAACGACTCCCCTTACAATGTTTTCCTTGATGAAATGTCTATCGACTTCAACATGTTTGGTGCGATCATGCTGGACGGGATTGTGAGCGATGCTAATGGCCGCCTTGTTATCACAGTATAGGCGGATGGGTCCTTTGCCGTGAATCCCAAGTTCGCGAAGAAGGGATCATATCCACATTCCTTCACATATACCTTGGGCCATACCCTAAACTCTACTTCGGTACTGGATCTAGCCACGACATGTTGTTTTTTTGCTTCTCCACGTTACTAGATTGCCTCCAACTAAAGTGCAATACCCAAAAGTGGATCTCCGGTCATCGACAGATCCTGCCCAATCTGCATCTGTGAAGACTTCAATGGTTAGATCTTTGTTTGGGGAGAATAGGATCCCACGTCCAGGGGAGGTCTTGAGATATCTGAGAATCCGATTGGCAGCATCCAAGTGATGAGTTTTAGGAGCGTGCATGAACTGGCTAATGACTTCGACCGCGTACGAGATATCTGGGCGAGTACGAGATAAGTATATAAGTCTCCCCACTAGCCGTTGAAAGGCATTGATATTAGCCACCAGTTCTCCTTCGTCTCTTCCCAATCTATGGTTTGTTTCTATGGGTGTGTCAGCAGGGCGACACCCACTCATCCCCGTATTTTCCAGGTCAAGAATGTACTTTCTCTGGGAGATGAAGATACCATGCCTGGATCTGGCAACTTCAATGCCAAGGAAGTACTTGAGGTTCCCTAGATCCTTAACCTCAAATTCACTAGCCAGTCTGACCTTCAAGTGTTTTATTTTCTCAATGTCATCGTCAGTTATTACAATATCATCCACATACACAATCAATGCCGTCACTTTTCCATGTCTGTGCTTTACAAATAGAGTATGATCCGCGTTACTCTGTTTGAATCCAAAGGTCACCATTGCCCGTTGGAATCTTCCAAACCAAACCCTCGGGGATTGCTTAAGGCCATATAGAGCCTTCTTCAGCTTGCAAACTTTCACTTCAGATCCCTCAACAGTAAGGCCAGGGGGACAAGACATGTATACTTCCTCTTCCAGTTCTCCATGGAGGAAGGCATTTTTCACATCAAGCTGACTCAGAGTCCAATTTTTACAGGCGGCACACGAGAGCAGAATACAGATAGAATTCATCTTTGCAACAGGAGCGTCTCCTGATAATCAATCCATGCCGTTTGGGTGTATCCCCTGGCCACCAATCTGGCCTTATAGCGGTCCACCAACCCTTGAGAGTTTTGTTTAACAGAAAAGATCCACTTACATCCAACCATTGCCTTGCCTTGTGGAAGGGAGACAAGGTCCCAGGTGTAATTCTTCTCAAGGGCACTCATCTCTTCCTCCACAACAGTTCTCCATTCCTGATGCCTCAGAGCTTCCTGCCACGAGGAAGGGATGGAAATGGAAGACAGAGAGGTGACAAAGGCTCTATGTCGAGAAGACAAGGAGTCATAAGTCACATACAGAGAAACGGGGTGGTGAGTAGAAGCACGGTTACCTTGAGGACCAGTTAACGGGTTAGGCGTGGATTCTGGTATATTGTGCAGGAGCTGACCATTTGTGCCCCCTCGTTGACGACGAGTATATACCTGTAAGGAAGGAGTAATAGACAGCGGTACAACATGGATGGATGGCTGATGAGGAGTGGAGAGCTGATAAGGAGGAGAGATTGGTAAAGGGGTAGCAGGGAAGCTCTCTTCCACGGTTGCATTCTCCCCCCTGAAGAGGGCTCCCGTAATAGGGTTCGAACTCATGGAAGGTAACATCCATGAAGATGAAGGTCTTGCGAGTCTGCGGATGAAAACACTTATACCCTTTTTGAGTGCTTGAGTAGCCAATAAAGACACACCGAAGCGCACGAGGATCAAGTTTGGATGTGTGGTGCACATGGACAAAACACACAACCAAAGATACGAGGAGGAAGCTCAGTAGGAATAATACTGAGAGCTGCAAGCGGGGTTTTATGGTGAAGGATACGAGTGGGGAGACGGTTAATAAGATACGCAGCCGTGAGGACAACATCACCCTAGTAGTATTTGAGAAGATGCATTTTGAGTAACAGGCAACGAGCAACCTCAAGGAGGTGTCGATTTTTCCGCTCTGCAACCCCATTTTGGGCAAGGGTGTAGGCACAGGAAGTTTGGTGGAGGATACCCAAGTCACACAGGTACCGTTGAAATTGAGAGTCAATGTACTCTCGACCATTGTCACTTCGCAAAATTTTCACAGTAGCGTTGAATTGAGTGGTAATCATTTTATGAAAACGTTGAAATAAAGGAAAAACCTTAGATTTACTCTTCATAAGGTAGACCCAAGTGCAGCGAGAAGAACAGTCTATAAAAGTAACGAACCATTTGAACCCAGAAATAGAAGCAATAGGGCTAGGGCCCCAAACATCATCGTGAATAATCTCAAAAGGAGTAGCACACAGGGGGGATATTTGTGGTAGAGAAGCCCGTTTGTGCTTACCCAGTTCACATACATCACAGGTAAAAGTTTTAAAAGTAGAAATAGACATAGTCGGTAACAATAATTTCATAACAAGGATAGAGGGATGTCCAAGCCGACAGTGCCAGGAATCTAGAGCGGACAGAGAAGCGACATGAGAGCACGCGGTGGAGGAGATGCCGAACTGGAGGGGTCAAATAGGTACAAGCCATCGCGCAATCTACCAGATCCAATTACCTTCCCCGTCGTCAGATCCTGTAAAACACAAGAAGAAGGAAAAAAAGTCACGGAGCAATGCATGAAGTTAGTCAACTGACTAATAGAAAGCAGATTTCGAGTAAATTTAGGAACATGAAGGATGGAGGAGAGCGTGAGGGACGAGAAGGGTATGGTTCCTTTGCCAGCAATGGAGGAAAAAGAACCATCAGCAATACTCACCTTGTCACGTCCTGACAGAGGGGAGTAGGAGACAAAACCTGAAGCAGTGCCGGTCATATGATCGGTGGCGACAATGTCGATGATCCACTGGGTGGAGGAATGACTGGTAGCTGAGTGAGCTCCTGGAGGCCCCTGATGGGCATATGAGGAGGAAGTAGGCACCTCTGAGGACTGTCCATGCATCAGACGGCGAAACGCAAGAATCTCGTCGGAGGAGAGAGCCGAAGGGGCTGCAAGAGAGGACTGATCATCAGTAGCATCAGAGAGATGGGCCGATGATCCATGAGAAGCACGCCCCTGAGAACGGCCATGGCTGCGACCACCACGGGTAGCTGGTCCACCCCTAGGTGGAGGGAAACCGTGAAGCTTGAAACAAGTGTCGCTGGTGTGGCGAGCCTTTCCGCAATAGTCACAAATCAGATGATCCTTGTCACCAGACTTAGGCGGGTAGTCGCGAGGAGGTCGCCCACTGGGACGAAAGTGAGCAGCAAGAGCGGAGCAATCGGAAGAAGGCTCAGGACGAAGAGTCTGACGACGATCAAATTCATGTTGGACAAGACTGTAAACCTCTGGCAAGGATGGAAGAGGTGATCTCCCAAGAATTTGGACACTGATCTAGTCAAAGTCACGGTGCAACCCACGGAGAAACTCAAAGATCCGATTGCGATCGTCACGAATCCGAACCCGAGCAGCATCTTCAGGAGAGACAAAGGTGATTACATCAAAGTGATCATATTCTTGATATAACTGGGTGAACTCCAAATAATAGGAGGAAGGGGAGCGATCGCCTTGGCGCAACATAAAGATCCTACGACGAAGCTGAAAGATCTGGGCAGCATTGTTACAGCTGGAATAGGTGGCTGCAACACGTTTCCAGATGTCGGCGACAATGTCAAGGAAGAGATAATTCCGGGCAATGGACTCCTGCATGGAGTTGAACATCCATGACATCACGAGAGAGTTTTCAGATTCCCACTGAGGCCACTTGGGAGAGGTCGACACTGGAGCAACAGTAGTCCCGGTGACATAGCCATACATACGCCGACTCTTGAGGGCAAGAGTGATGGAACGAGCACACGACAAGTAATTGAGGGTGTCAAGTTGCATGGTCGTGATCTGAGGAGTCCCATGATCATGAATAGGGCGGTTGGAGCCCATGTTGGAAGCTGGAGAGGAACCAGAGGACAGCGGGGTGGAGTCAACACTTCCCGACATCAGGACCCGAGGATAGAAACCACGGGAGGAAGAAACTGTAACGGCCCTGAAGCCCGCCACAATTTAAATCTTTTCTTCTGAGTTGTTTTTCACAATTAAATAACGCAGCAATTCGAATAAATATACAGGAGAGGTACCAAGAGACAACATCAAATAACTTTTCATTGAAATAAGCATAGTTTACAACACGTCATAAAAATTCTAACCCGTATTCGAATCACCTTCTACTTTTACTTTCTTTCTGCTTCCGCAAGTGTCCTTCTAACAGGGCATGATCCGCTGACGGTCTAATCCTAAAAATATAAATCGACAACCAGTTAGTTTTAGAAAACTAAGTGAGTTCCTTACCTCTTCGACCGCCCTACAGGCAAACACGAAGAGTCAGCTATAACAGGCAGTCATATATATATCTGTATAAACTGTATGAACATGTACAGTAGAACAGGAAGTACAGGAAGCAAGTACAACAGAAATAAACTATTTATGTATCAAAGTTCTTTTTCTGTAATTCTTATTCATTTCTGTATTCAATTCAGGATTTTCATATCACTTTTCATTCTTTCAAAATACTGAGGGTCATTCTCAAATCAAACATCTGGGCCCATCAAATCAATGTCCGTTCTAGGGCGCTCAACAACGCAACAGGCTTCCACGCCTCCTAGATTGGACATTTCAGTATCAATTTCCGTCGGAGATCTACCCCTCCAACTGGGTGTAGGAGTCTGAAGCTTTACCCCCCCTACTAGGCCGACCCTTAGTGTTTCGATGCGTCGACGCACTCT
Source organism: Dactylorhiza incarnata (assembly GCA_033032865.1). Lineage (NCBI taxonomy): Eukaryota > Viridiplantae > Streptophyta > Magnoliopsida > Asparagales > Orchidaceae > Dactylorhiza > Dactylorhiza incarnata. The sequence goes on from JAWHQI010000290.1 coordinate 1,637,305, forward strand.
CTTTTTCTTACTCATTTCAATTCATATTCAATTCATAAATATAAGAAATAATTATATTAATTCCCCTCAGAGGTTCTATCGCTTGCTAATCCATCTTTAGCTTTTTAGCGATTTCATAAAGTTCAGTGATTTCATATCTTCAACATTCTTTAAATCAAGGCAATTCATATTCTGAAAAATATTCAAATGCATATGAAATCAAAGCCGTAAGGACTCACCGCAGCTTTTCCTTTGCCTTTGTCCTTCGAAGGATTCACGTCGCGTCTATCGCCGGACGCCATCCTCTGCAGTATCAAGTAAATCAATTACTTTAGGGTTGCGTCTTTAAATAGCTACGAGTAGACTCACTAAGACGGCCGCAACTACGACCTCTAGGAGTTGCCTAGGGAAGGACAAGCTTGGTGACTCAAAAGAAACGCGTAAAATCAGATTTAAGCGTTACGAAACTCCAAAAATCAGCCACTACGCTCTTCAAAAATCAGCCACTTTAGTGGCAAATTAAACTCAAGGAAAACAGCCCACACTAGCTCAAAAGGACAGACAAACACTCACTACAAGTCAGCCAATACAGGCCAACAAGAGGGCAACAAATGTTGTCAACAACAGCCCAAAGGCAACAACCAAGGGCTGCTAACAGCAGCACCAATGGCTGCCAACAGCAGCACCAAAGGCTGCCACTAGTAGTCCATTTCCAAGAAAACCCCAGCCAAAAACAGTTACCAAGGCAGTGAATAAGAGCCTCAAAGGCAGCTAACAGGAGCAGCCAAGCATATACAAGAACCCATAACAACATGAAAGGAAGCCCAAAGAGAACATCCGGCCAACCAATCTGCAGTACAGCAGCCAGCAACTCCAGGAAACAAGACAACATCATCCAAAAGCTAATCAATCAAAATCAATCACTAACCAAGAGAAACAGCCACTGCCTAACAACACCCCTCAACCTCTCCCATCAAGAATTAGTGTAATCAAGATCCAATCAGCATATAGGTAGATTCCAATATGCAAAACTAGCCCACAATCTCGCATCAGAATTGGTAATAAAAAGTAGGAGGAGAGGGAGAAGGAAAGCCCAAATCAATAATCAAGGCAAAATCATCAAAATCCCCCTATCAGGAGCCCTAGCCGGCCAAGGCTCAGGCAACTCGTTAACTTCAACAGTTAAAACTCTATTTATAGAAGAGGGGGAAAAAGAAGATGAAAGAAGAGCTCACAGTGGAGTATTTCCACCTAACACTGCCGTCCAAAAAGCACAAGAAGGCAACACAAGAGGGCAGCAGCAACAACAGGAGGACAGCAGCCTTCTCAATTTCTCCAAAATCGATGGCAGGAGGTGCTGTAAGAGGAAGTGCGGCCAAGCCCTAAGGCTTCCCTGCTTACAAAACCTCCAGGCGGCAATAGTGAATGAAAATATCAAGAGAGAGGTGAGGGAACGATAAGTATCAACCACCGCCCACCCCCCTTCTTAAATAAATGATATATAATATAATATAACCAGCCAAATCAAATCAGTCAACCAGCCAGTCCAGTAACCAGCCGGTCCACTAGGAAACCCAAACAGCCACCTGTATGGGTTCAGGTCAGCCTAAATAGATCCCTCTATTAAATTCCAATTCAGCCATCAGCCATCTGCCATCACAATCTCATAATCCTCCTCTTAAGCCTAATTAAACCAATTCAGCTTAATCCAAGCCTTAATTATAATTAATTTCAATAACGAAAATTTAAATCGGAAACGAAACGAGCGTCGCAAAATATCAGAAATCTCAAATTTCAAAATTAAACGTGCGACGTCGAATCGACACTGAATTTCTCTTTTCATCATAGGGGAATTCTTTTAGTATTCTTAAACTATAATAAAAATAAATATACAACAGCAGGTTCGGGTCTTACAGAAACAACACCCACAAAGAGAATCTTCAAGCCCCGCTCATAGAAAGAGACAAGGACGCGCCAGCCCGACGAAGCGCCGAGCCTAGAAAACCATCAGAGGAAGGGCTGGATGCCAGAATCGAGCTCGTCGGGACATACAACCGGCGTCCAGGGCACGAAAGAGAGGCAGCCGCTGGAAAGGCCACTGGAGACGAGAAAACAGCCGGAGGCCGCCGCTGGAGAAGACGCTGCCGCTGGAGAAGTTGCTGCCGCTGGAGAGACGGGAGAAGGCGCTGGGCTTATACAATTAGCGCAGATGCCGTCGCTGCCGCTGGAGAGAAGGGAGAAGGTGCTGGGCTTAGACGACGAGCGCAGATGCCGTCGATCGAAGGGACGAAGTCGCTGGTGCCGTTGATCGAAGTCGCTGATGCCGTCGAGCGAGCGCGCAAGGTCTTATGCTGTCGAGCGAGCGCGCTAGGTTACCCGTGCTCTGATACCATGTTGGAAGGGAAAAATAAAGACCGTGTCATTAGAATAAGGAGCCTCTCCTTTATATATAGGAGAGAGCAAAATACAAGCCTAAATAATAAACAAACTTCTAACAGTTAATTATGTTCATTTAAATCTTCTAATAACCAATTTACCATTATTAGCATATTTATGACTGAAAATTTATTTTTTAATCCCACCAAGTTTATTTTATGAATGATATTTTCAGTCAATTTTCTTTCTGCTATTTATTGATTTGTTTCTTTCTTAAGTGGAAGTTGTATTGATGGAGATCGACGATATTCGGATCATCGGATAGACGATCGGAGACCGTGTTCGCGACCGGCTCGATTTTTCGCATTTTTATGTATTTTCTTTTATTTTTTTGGATTTGTATTTTGAGAGTTATGTTAAAATATCCATTGGACGATCGTGGCCGTTGGATATTCTTAACCTAACTTCCTCCCTTAATATCTCCCAGCAGCCACATGAAAGGGGGTATCGAGAGATTAGGTTTTAAGAAGAACTGCTCAGTCTAGGAGGTGCTGACGCCTCCCCCTCCCGGTGCCGATGCCGGGAGCCTCTACCGTCGCTGCAGGTACCAACGCCAACCCCTCCATCAGCCTCCTCCGCCCTCTGGTGAGCCTTCCGCCACTGTTCCAGCCGCTGCCGCCTCTTCCCCAGCCTTCTCCAGCCGCTGCCGCCTCTTCCCAGCACAGCCGCCGGCTTCTCCCTCCCTTCCCCTGCATTCAGCCACCTCCCCAATCCCCCAACAACCCCAACCACCCCTCCTTCCTCCTGCCCCTCTCCCTCTCGTGGAACCACCATCTAGCCATCCCAAATCCCCTGTCCAGCCCCTTTCCCCTCCAGCTCCTACCTCCCAGCCCCTCCCAGCCACCTATACCTCCGCTCAGCCCCCTTCGCTACCGCTGCAAGCTTCCAGCAGCTTTTGGCCGCATCCCGCAGCCCGATCCCTGATTTCCCAGTTCTGTCCCGCCCTCCTCCCTCCTTCCGGAGTCTCTACCAGCCTCCCCACTCACCCCACAACTTTTAAACATCTCCTACCAGCCACGACCAACCACGACCAGCCACTATCACCTTCCTACAATCCTTTCTGTCCTCTCTAACAGCCCCCAAACTTCTTTTCTAGCCCCAAACAACGACGTTTACACTTCCGGACAGCCACCACCTCCACCAACATCCATTACTTGGCGTGCTTTTACTTTTAGTGTTCATTTCTTCGCATTGTATGGATAGCTTGTATTATTAGTAATATTTGGGTTGAAGTAATTTGATTTTTGTATCTCTTTATTGACGTGCAAAATTATTTGCTTCGCATTTTAATTTCAGTGCACTCTCAATTAATTTGTAATTGTTGTCTGCTTACATTCATTGCAATATTTGTAATTGTTGGAAATGTCGCAATGTCGGTCTATTTGTCTTGATGTTATTGGTATTGAGTATTTATGTGTGTATGGGGTTTAGTCCCACATTGTCTGTCCGTATTTGAGTCCCTCATGTAATGCTTTAAATATCCCCTTTGTGGAAGAATAACATGACTTCTATTTCTCATTTCTCCTCTTCCAACATGGTATCAGAGGCCGAGTAAACCCTAAAAAAAACCATTTCTCCCGTGGCCGCCATTTTCTTCCCCTTCCACTGTCTGATTTCATCGCTGCTCCCGACGGGGATCTCTTTCGCTCCCGTCGACGGGACTAGCCTCTGACTCTGTCGACAGGAGGCTCTGCTTTCGCCTGCTCCGATTACTTCTTCCCTCGCTGGCTTCGATTATCGTCGCTCCGACTGCTGCGTCTACCTCCATCGACGACGCTTCCGCCCGCGCAGACTTCTGCCGATTCCTCGATCGCATCCCAGGTTGTGCAGACTTCCGCCCGACATATCCCAGGTTGTTCTTGCTGCTTCCCCAGTCGACGGCTGCTCTCGATCGCATCTCCAGTCGCCTCTTCTGACGCATGACCAAGACGGCCTCCTTCCACGGCGTGTTCTCATCCATTGGCGTTCTCCGGCCTCCAGATATGTGTTCATGCCTCCCTCTGTGGATTCTAGCCGCCTTCCTGTGACTGCCCCTCGTGTGTCCGTGCTACCAGCCGCTGCAGCTGCCTTCAGGGTGTTGATCTCTAGCAGAAGTTGAAATTTTGCGTGCTTTTTTTTCAGTCTTTTGTTCGTGGTTCTATTTCTGTATTTGCTTGTTGTTGTTGTTGTGCTTATATGCACGTGTTATCCACGTGAGGGGGGGGGGGGGTGTTGGGATGAAGGCGTCTCGGATGATCTTTCTCGATTCTTTCGCCTTCGCTCCACACGGCCTTCAGGCTTATGTCTTGTGTTTTCCCATGTTTTCTTTCGATTGGTCGTGTGTTGTGGACGTGATTGATGTTGGTGTTTTAATCTCAGCGGGTTGTGTCGCGTGGGACCGTGTCGTGCGGGACTGTGTCGTGTGGGACTGCCCTTTGTGCGTATTATCCCTGACAGATTATCCCCGACGGATTATCCCCGACCACTCGTTTGATGATTTGCTCCACATCTTTCGTTCTCTTCGCATGTGTGTGTAGGTGACGTTGGTTGACCGGGTTTCTAGTGAGTCCGCGTCGTGCGTGGATCATGCGTTGTGTATGGGTCAGTGTCGTGAGTGGCTATGTCCCCGACTTGATTCCCCGGTTTGGAATTTCCCCCGGTGGCTCGTCTGATGTTTTGTCCCGCATCATCTACCTCCATTGCCGTTATTTGTGGTGTCCAAGCTGAAGGGTCCCCCTTCAGCTTGAGGGGGAGTGTTGGAAATGTCGCAATGTCGGTCTATTTGTCTTGATGTTATTGGTATTGAGTATTTATGTGTGTATGAGGTTTAGTCCCACATTGTCTGTCCGTATTTGAGTCCCTCATGTAATGCTTTAAATATCCCCTTTGTGGAAGAATAACATGACTTCTATTTCTCATTTTTCCTCTTCCAACAGTAATCAATTGCGACGCTTGCACGAGATTTTAAAATTAATTGTGCGTCGAAAAATACTTGCATGATTGAGCCATCGCATGTGCATCACATTAGGGTTATCCTTCGTTAGTCCCTTGGATAGTGTGCTTGTATTCATTTGCATCTTCATTTTAGGGTTCGTCGTCGGTCAATTACATTCATTGCATGTTCACGTGTGTTGCATTTAGTGTTAGGGCATTGTAAGTCCACTTCCTATAGCCGGGGAGATTGATGGAGATCGACGATATTTGGATCATTGGATGGACGATCGGAGACCGTGTTCGCGACCGGCTCGATTTTTGAGTCCAATGTGCTAAGGGCTTTAAGTATACCAATACTAGACTATAATGAAATGAATGAGTCCAATGTGCTAAGGGCCTTAACTATAATGCAGGTATAAGAAGTATAATATTGCCGAGTCTATACATAATAGGAACTGTACTACAAATATACTAAATTAAATAGATATTCTCACGAAGATGAATTGTTAATTAAGTTCATTTAAATCTTCTAATAACTAATTTACCATTATTAGCATGCTGATGACTGAAATTTTATTTGTAATCCCACCAAGTTTATTTTATGAATGGTATTTTCAGTCAATTTTCTTTCTGATATTTAATGATTTGTTTCTTTCTTAAGTGGAAGTTGTATCCTATGCAGCCAGCCAGCCATTCTAATGGTCTGCTTGATGCCTGCAACCACTTGTGGCTTGCTGAAATTTCTCACACCACACTAGACTGAAGAATATTAGTCAATATTGGTGCTCATGCACTTTTGAAGTTTATGATCTCTTATCCTCATGTGAAGGTTATTTGGTGATCAGGTGTTGAAAACATCGTAGCTCGTTCTCAGCTGAGGCAGGTGATTCTTCTGTGAATCTGTAATTATATGATGCTTAATCCAAAAGTTTTGTCGAAGGGTGTGTTGTCTACAGCTTGCTTAGCACGTTCATCGATATCCGTGCCTCTTTTCGCACTGAACTCCATTATGCACATAATTGAAGAGCATATGTGTATACAAAATCTACCAAGTATTGATAGGATCCGAACTTGTACTTCAACTGGGTACAGTCTAAGGGAAGGCATGAGCAGCATGGCCAGTGGTTCCACTAGTTGCAAGTAAATGTTACTTTTGTTTCCAGCAATTTCTTCTTTCATTTGTTGCCGTATTATTGTAGATTAGGTGCTTCTTTCTATATTTCTGTTGTAATTATTGAATATTGTGTTTCAAATGCCTAACTAATTCACATGCTTTAAATTTTTTTTGGAACTAAAGTCGTCAGTTTTTGTAATAAATTTTCTGCTTTAAGGGACCTACTTTCTTTAGTTCTGATTATTTAATTGTATTTTTGCTCTTTTGTAGAGTTATTTTTTTTAGAATCTTACTCTTATGTTCTGTAAATTCATGTCAGACGAGCATAATTCCAATCATCATCATTAGCCTTTATCCCAACTATTTGGGATTGGCTATTTTATTTTTGTGCATTTTTTCTCCCTATAGATAGTAGAAAGATGAAAGGAAAATATAATGGTGCAATGCTATTCTTCCTCATAGGGGCTAATTTATAGGAATTACAAAAGACTCACAAACATAACCCACGATGTGGGACTAAACCCACTCATATATAAATATACTAATACTACTAAACTCAACTCTCCCCCTCAAGCTGAAGGACCTTCAGCTTGGACATCATAAAAGAAAAGGTAAAAGTGGTAGGCAAAGCGGACAAGACAGATAAAGAGGAAACCACATACACGAATCTACGAGACCACGGGGATAATGCCACACACGAATCTATGAGACCGCGAGGATAACACCACACACACGAATCTACGAGACCGCAGGGATAACAACACACACACGAATCCATGAGACAACGGAGATAACACGACACACACGAATCTACGTGACCGCGAGGATAACACCACACACACGAATCTACGAGACCGCGGGATAACACCATAATCAAATCTCCTAAGGTTAACCCTCGTCGGGACTTTGACCAATAGGTAGGTTGAGGGAAAAAAGACAACCACCAAAGACCATACTACCTACTAATCATCAAGGAAAAACTTGGGGAGACACAAACAACACGCGACATAAGCCTAGAGGCCGTGTGGAGCGAAGGCGAAAGGTCGGGAAAGATCATCCGAGTCGTCTTTGTCCCAAACACTCCCCCTCATGTGAAACACTTGCAAGAAGGCATAGATCACATGTAGACACAAACAAAGACAACAACACGACACACACACAAAAACATAACATAAAACAGCTATGGAGAACGGCTGCCGACAAGAACACGATCCAAGATGCAACGAGCAAAGTACGAGCACAAGCCAGCGGTGAGCAGAAGGCTCAAGCAGCTGTGAGCGAGAAGGGAGCCCAACAAGGAAGAGAAGAGCTCGTCACGAAGGGAGCCATGGAGGCAGCAACAACAAGGATCCATGGAGGTGGAGGTAACAACAAATAGGATCCATGGAGGCAGCAACAACAGGGGCTCGACCATCATTCGGAGCAGGAGCACGGGTATGTGGACATGAAGCTTGACAGGATCGAAAGAGAAGATTAGGCGCAACAGTAGCTCGACGGGAATAGGGAACATGAAGCAGAATTGGCGTCGACGATCTGCGACAAACGCAGACGGGAGCAGGAAACGAACGGGAAGCAGCGGAGCCCTCTGTCGGCGTGATCGTTGGGGGAAGACGCTGCTCCCTCTGGCAGCAGCCGGATGACACGAGATCACAGGAGTATAGACAGACTCGTCAAGGACAGCGCAGAGAAACTCCGTCGTCGAGGGAAGAGATGGCCACTCCCGTCGATGGGATCAAACGACGATTTCGTCGGCGGGAGCGGGAACAGAGGGGCTCGACGGGGGGTTTAGCAGCGCATGGATTAGCTCGACGTGACGAGAGGGAGGGAGAGGCGGAAATCAGAGTGGAAGCCCCCGAGAACTTAGGTCGCAGGAAGACAAAAATTCAGGGAGGAGTCAATTCCACCTCTTATACCAAGTAGAAAGATGAAAGAGAAATATAATGGTGCAATGTTATTCTTCCTCATAGGGGCTAATTTATAGGAATTACAAAGGAGTCACAAACGTAACCCACGATGTGGGACTATACCCACTCATACATAAATATACTAATACTACTAAACAACTTAGATTTCATATTAAAGCTACAATGTAATGTTCACTTCTGTCATTTATATATTTTACATTTAATGGAAATGATTGATGCTGAAGTTTAAATTTGAATCTCACGTTGCCAACTTTTCTTCTTCCTGCAAATTTTTCGGTATGATCATGATGCTAAAGTTGTCCTGTCATTCATGCTATCTTTTCAATGTCAAATACAAGCCAATGTAATGTTTTTCCATCTGGGTAGGCATGGCGCTGGAGTTCGTATCCATGTTAATTATCTTCATGATTATTCTTTAATCAGGTGATAGTAATGCATTTTAGGTACTTATTCCTTATGCATTTTTTAAAAACTCATTGCCATAATGCTAAAGCTCTGAAACAGAATTCAAGTTTCCGTTTCAATGTCAAATCCATGATTTTCTTTTTTCCACATCTCTTGTTGACAGCATGATTCAGAGTAGCTCTGAGTTTAAAGTGTTAATTGTCTTGCTGATTATTCTTTAATTACTTCTAGCCATGCTCTTTCCCCCTCTTGGATAGACAAACTTTCCAAGTGGTGGTTATATATTTCTCTACTTGATATATATGACATGTAAGTTTCAGTTTAAAACCCATGTTATCCCTCACGCTGATATATTTTGTACTTTACCGTAAAATAATTGTCTCTCAATTAATAATAAATGAATTACCTTCTTAAGATGCACTGATCTTGGTAATGAAATCTGAGTCCAAAATTTGAAGTTGGTAATGAACTTTGTGTGATGCTCTGTTAAAATGATTTGATAGTTAACTCATATCAGAAATCTAAGCATGATATTACTTTGCACCATCCTTACTTTAGGACACAGAATTAGACTCGAACGCATTTTGTTATTCTCATGTGGAGCATATTAATGACCTTCTCTTAGGAGTAGTTGTGTTAAGAGATTAGGCAGAAAAATTGCTCTATTCTATAACTCACTGGAAATATCAATATAATATTTTGGAGAAAACTAAATCATTCGAATAATGGCAATGAAAATTGTGCCAAATACCGAAATTTACCTTTTTATCCTTCTCTCAATCTCTTCATGATTTCTTATTAAAAATGTGAATGCCCACTTTTATTTAATTTCACAGTATTTGGTGTGGACTTTTTTTCCTTGTATATGAGATCCCATTTTATTTTCCTTATTATAAACTTTAAGGGTTGTCCTCGATCACTGACTAAGTTGACTCTAAGCCCTATGGTATTTTTGAGGTCCCAGGTTCTGTTATGATGCATTTCAGAGGCAAGGGTGCATAAAATCACCCCCTCACTGGATCCTGCATTAGTGGTGCTGCATGAATTTGCATGTCTTTTTAAATAAACCAACCCTATAGGCCCTATATTCATTATTTCTCATCTATTTTTTTGTAGACATTATTTCCTTTTCTGATTTTTGATGTGAATAAATTCATTGATCTCCAGTTATTCTCCCGAGAAACATATTGTTAACTTTCTCCCTTGTGCAGTAATGCTAGGAAATATTAAGAGCCGCCTAGCTGTCTTAAAGAAAATTACACATTTCTTCTCAAAGTAGTAGGATCTAGGGGTGCAACTCGGATCGGTTCGGATCCACCCAAAACTAATAACCGACTCTTATAGGTTTGGTTTCAAATTTTTGATCCGGAACCGACCCACGGTCCTAAAATATAGAACCGGATCCAAACCGTTCACTTCAGTTCGGTTCTCGGTTCTACCCATGTCTCAAAATAATTGAAAAAAATGGCTCTTCCAGCTCATGATTCTTTATCATATAACTACCAATGTCTCAAAATAATTAGATCATGATTCTCTATAACATTGAAGTCATACAACTACAAGGCTACAAATGAATTTAAAAGGTACGATAAAATAATAAATTTATAAACTTTATATATTATAAAATTATAAATAATAATAATAATAATTGTAATTTATATAATTGGTTCTCTTCTCCGTTCTCTCCTTCTCGGTTCTCAGGTCGGTAAGATTTGCAGGTAATACCGTAATAACAATTGATATTTAACTTATATAAGCATGGATTAAATAAACTTATACATACTAGGTAATGTCATAAGCATTGATTGCCGATTTTTGGGTCGGTTCTGGGCACCCGACCTGTGGAACCAAGAACCAAGCCGAATTGTTGGTTCTGGTGTTATGGAAACCAGTCCTAAACCAAGCCTATTCCCGAACCGAGGTTCGGTTCGGTTCCGGTTCTCAGTTCTTCGATTATTTTTGCACACCCCTAATAGGATCTGACCATACTCTAATATCTGAATTTATCAACAATGGTCAATCAAAGCCGTTATTTAATCCATGCTTATATAAGTTAAACATCAATTGCCTATATAAGTTAAATATCAACAATGGTCAATCCATGCTTATTTAATCCATACGCCCGGTTTGCCTACATTTCACCCTTGTGGTGGGACCCTTCTCTGGACCCTCGCTGAGCGGGGATGCCTTTGTGCACCGGGCTGCCTTTTTTTGGGTCAATCACAGCCGTTAGTGTTGACAGTGATACTAATTCTAAATTCAATTTTGTTGATCTCTTACATTAACGATTCTGTAAAATATCTTATTATGTTCATTCTTGTTTGAGTTCACCATTTCTAATATTTATTTTCCTTTTTTATTTTCAGTAGGATTTTTAATAATAAATATCTGCTTTTTACCCTTCCCACAAACTTCAGGGACAAAGATGCGGCAAGAAGAAAGTTGCATGACTTTTTTCAACCTCAGCACTCAATTTTGAGATCGTCTTCTCTTGGTCGGAGTCAAACTTTATCTCATAGTGTTTTCTACCGATGGCTTTTGCATAGACATCAGTATAGTAGTTACAGTAATGGCAAAGAACTAAGTGATCTAGCAAACAAGGTATGCAGAAATTTGTGCAAAACTTACTTTTTCGTATTTACTGTAAGTTGTTAAACCACTTAAGCATTGGAGAAGCATACTTTTTTTTCTCCATAAACCATTTTTTTGCAAGGAAGCTATTATTTTGCATTTATGATGGAATTCTGAAAATAAAGTTTTCATAAATTATAAATGTATTTTTTAATCACTTGTATAATCTAGTGTTTGATTAGTCTGCGTTTTATTGGATTTTTAATGAAGGTACCATTTACATTTATTTCTTTCCATTTTTCATATGTTGCTATTTTCTTTAAGCTAGCTTCCACTTTTGTAAATTTTTGAATTAAAGTCTTGCTAGATGTATCTATCAGAAAACACATTGTTTTTCTTCTGCAATCTTATCCAAAACTGCCCATCTTTGAAATTTCACAGTTACCAAATGAAATCTGAAGTAAAACAGCCAAGCTGTTGTCAAATAATTGCAGCACATGAAATAAAGTAATCGTAATTCTATTTCGCTTTTTAAAAATTGCGTGGGATGAAAATTTGGGAAAAATAATTCTTGGATTATCCGGGGCCTGATAGATATCATAATTTCCATAAGCGCTCCTATATAAACAAAGATGACAATTTGATTTAATTTTGGATGTATCGGGGACCTGATACTTGATGCATCTCCAAGTTGGGATTTATCAATTTTGCAAAATCAAAACTGTTGGATCATTTTGATTATGATCCAACAATTCTTGTTAACATAGATAATGTCTCAGATAAGATAGTTAGAATGTGAATTATAGTTAAGCTTAAAAGTGAACTCCACTTTTAAATGTTACAACATTAGGCAATGGATATAATAACCATTTTAGTGGCTATAACAAGTTTATGTTATGACTCAGCTTGTGAAGAAGAATTAAAAATGTTTCCTCATTTTTAGTATATTGATTAGATTCTTGGAATTGTATAAGTTCACGAACCCCTTGTGTACTTGACCATCCTATTATTAAGAACAACAACAAACTCAGTTTCTTGTTCATAAGAGCGTTGCAAAGATACTACACATGTTCAAATGAATTGGAGTAGGTACGAACATTTACTGAATTTGCTTTGGGTGATAAATGCTGATCTATCAGAAACATCCATGATTGAACTCTCCCCTTCAAGTTAAACAGTGAAGTTATGTTCACTCTTCTTAAAAGTGACATCACCTTTGTAATTGCCCCCTTTCCTGAAATTGCCATAATTTAACATTTTCATTTCATTTCATATATCATTAGAGGCACGAAGTAAGAATATTTTATGTGCATTATAAATAAGTTTTACCGTACTACAATTAGGCCAGCAATGCTCTACGGTTCTGAGTGTTGGGCAGTGAATGATGTACATGAGCAAAAAATGGGAGTTGCGGAGATGAGAGTGCTTAGGTGGATGTGTGGTCACACGAGACTGGATAAAATTAGGAATGAATGTATCTGGGATAAGACAGGAGTGACGCCAATTGTAGAGAAGATGCGAGAAGCTCGTTTAAGATGGTTCAGACATGTACATAGGAGACCATTAGAGGCACCTGTTAGGCGTTGTGAGAGTTTAGTCACTAGACATGTTAAACGGGGGAGGGGTAGACCATAAAAGACTTGGAATGAAACTATAAGGAAAGATATGATGTACTTAGGTATTAATGAGGCTATGATTAAAGATAGGGCACAATGGCGACAAAGGATCCATATAGCCGACCCCACTATGGTGGGATAAAGGCTCGAGTGTTTTGTTGTATAAATATTCATTCCATAGCAGAGTACTAAAAGAAATGTGTAGTACACAAGATGCTATTTCATTTCATTTAACATTTCACATGATAAATGAAAAAACCCCTACATATAATACACAAAAGTCAAGGCAGACAAAAGATGCATCATGTGCTATAACAAAAGTCAAGGCAGACAAAAGATGCATCATGTGCTATAACCAACTAACCAAAATCTAGTATATACACATCACCTAGCTAACCAACATCTATAATATATGCACCACACACAGATGAGACCGATCTACATAATTTTTTTTGAAAGTTTTCGTACTGGCAATCCGGGTCCCTGCAGGTCTCTCGGTGAGCATCGAGTACTCCACACAATGTTGTAGCCACCTCCACTCAAAGACTTCTTCTCTATCTGGAGCCACTTCTTCTCCGCCATCTGTTTACTATTGGTGTCGGGAGCCGCTTCATTTATCGCATATATTAATTTATTTATCTAAAGAAATAGTCAACAAACTAGGAGAATTCTTACCTTCTTTAATTGCCTAAAATAAAAATAAGGATTACCATCAATTTTATAAGAATAATTAAAAAGCATCATTATTATCTTTATCCTTAAAGATATTCTTATAATTATGAAAGTGAATTTCTTTCTCTGTAAGTGTTAAGCAGTCAATTAATAGTCTTCCTACTTACATCTTATCTTATCATTCATATCGTCTTATCATTCATATCGTTTTATCATTCATATCTTTTTATCATTCACATCATCTTATCATTTATTGTATCTTTAGCTTTCTTCATTGGACAATGTTAAGAATAACTTTCATCAGTTTCATTCATTCATTACGCGTCTTTCTTAGTACACTTATATTTTTTTTTTCAGATTTATGGACTGACTTAGGTTTGGAAGTTGAAATATAGGCACGCTAACGAGAAAAATGATGGAAGTAGTGAATACGATGGTTAGGAGAAGGATAAATATCTTATGTCTGCAAAAGACTAGATGAGTGGGTGAGAAAGCTAAATTTTTAGACAATTCAGGTTTTAAATTATGGTACACAGGAAAAAATAAAACAAGCAATGAAGTAGGTATTATTGTGGATATTACTTGGAGGGATGGAGTTGTTGGGGTAAGTAGAAAAGGTGATAGAATCTTAACTCTTAAATTGGTCATAGAAAAGAAAATTATTAATGTGATCAGTGCTTATTTGTCATAAGTATGATTAAGTGAAGCTATTAAAGTGCAATTTAGGGAAGACTTAGATGATTTAGTAAGGGAAATCCCACAAAGAGAGAAGATTTTCATAAGAGGAGACTTAAATGGACATATAGGGAAGGAAAATACATATTATACAGCCGGTCATAAAGAATTTGGGTATGGAGAAAGAAATGAAGGAAGAACCATTTTAGACTTTGCAATAGCACATGAGCTAATTTTGACAAACACGTTTTCATAAAGAGGGAAGAACATTTAATTACGTTTATTAAAAGCGGATCAACTAAGTCACAAATTGAATATTTTATAACTCGCAAAATGGATAAAATGATTTGTAAGGATCACAAGTCATACCAGGAGAAAATTTGACAACACAACATAAGTTAGTGGTGTTGGACGTGCAAATTAGATATAATAAATTTAAGATAAGGACAAAAGTGTTGTCAAAAATTTGGTGGAACTTGAAGATGGAAAAACAGATTGCTTTCAGGACAACAATTATGGAACAACTAGTTGATGAGCCTTATGTTGATCCTAGTTTCTCATGAGAAGTTATACTTTTACGTTTAAGGATAAGTGAAAAAAATGTACTTGGAGAATCAAAAGGTCGTGCCCCCCAAATAAAGAATCACAGGAGAGCGGATGGGAGGGAAACCGGTGGGAATCGAAGGATGGGGGGGGGGATTATGGGTGTGCGTGCCGCAGTCGGCAGCGGGAGAACTAAAGGGGTGCCAGAAAAGGAGAAAGTGGCGGCAGTTCCAATGGTCGAAGACCCTCTGAGGGGGTTGGGGGGGGGGGCAGTGCGATGGATGGAGAAGGAGGCTCGTCCGGAAGCAGAGTTGCAGGCCCGGGCTGTAAGGGTCATGTGGAAGAAGTCGATGACGAATCTCAAGCGCCATAGCGAGGAGAGTATCCAGGGTAGCTTCAACTCGATCGCAACTAGCATGCACTGAGTCCGCAAAGAGAGCCGTGGTGGAAAATGGGGGGTGGGAGGGCCGCCCGAAAGCGTAAGGAGGCTCAGGAGGGCTGCCGGAATGCTGCAGGCGCTGCCAGATGGTTGCGAGATTGCGGAAGGGAGGGCGCGGGAGTTGGTGGCTGCGGATGGATGGAATCGGCGAGCGAAATCCCGAGCAGAGAGGGTTCCGTTGCAACGGTCGAGAATGGCGAAGTTGGCGGAAGATGAGTGTCGCCGTCGGGTCACAATTGTAATACAAAAGGAGATCCAATTAGGGTTTCAACCAAAATCCTAAATGAGGGCAGGTCAAACCAATTGATTCGCCTTAGCCGTATCTAGATCTAAAATAACAGTAACAAATAACTTGCATTGCAATAAAGGAAACACAAATATAATCAGGAGATAACTCCTGCTAAGCATCCGGAGGCTGAGTCCTCCTTGACACTCCACTCTCCAAGAGAGCCCAAAACACACAAGACTTCAAAGATGAAGATAACTCATAACCTAATGCTCCTTGTATAGACAGAGTCTTCACTACACGACAAAATACATAATAATGCTTATACATATCACTATCCGACCAACGTTTGGGTTCTCCCTCCAAAAGAAATGCAACAAGATCAATCATTTGTTCTTCCGGACGCCTCATTGCTCGAAATGTTGTTTCTATCTTCATAATCCGGTCTTCCATCTCAACTGGTGTTAAACCACCATACAAAGTCTGTGGTTTCAAATCCAAGAAGTGCTTCAGGTATAAATCAATCAACCCTTGTAGTCTGGTGGTTCTTTCCTTTACCATCTTTATGGATTCCGCTAAAGCCCGAGCAATATCACTATTGGCAAGCTCGATCTTTCTTCGCTTCCACTTTCCCCTGTTAAACTAACTTGTTCCCCTTCAGGTTCTCCATATTGTCTTCTACTTGTATATATCAGGGGAGATTCCTGCAACAGGTAAACTTAACTTCAGAGGTCATAAGGACGCTTTCAAATTGTCATAATTTTGTCCTATTCGTCATATTACTTTTTCCTTACTCATGTCACCCAAATGTTCATAAACTCTCTTTGAAGCCACTTAATTGTAACGACTCCCTTTCCGGCAACCGTCACAATTTAACATTTTCATTTCATTTATCATCAGAGCCACAAGGTAAGAACATTTAGTGTGCATTATAAATATTAATTCCATGACAGAGTACTAATTAAAAGTATAGTACAAAAGAGGTCATTTCATTTCATTTAACATTTCACATAATACATGGAAAAAGCCCTATATATAATGCACAAAAGTCAGGGCATACAAAAAATGCATCACGTGTTATAACTAGCTAACCAAGTTCTAGTATATACACATCACCTAACTAATCAACATCTAGAATATATGGCATCACACACAGATGAGACCGATTTACATAAAATAAAACTGAAAGTCTGGGTCCCTGCAAGGCTGCAAGTCTCCCAGTGAGTGTCGAGTACACATAATGTTGTAGCCACCTCCGCCCAAAGACAATACTTCTTTGTCTAGAGCCGCTTCTTCTCCGCCATCTGTTTATTACTGACGTCGGGAGTCGCTTCGCCCATCACATGTAATAACTTATTTATCTAAAGAATTAGTCAACAGACTAAGCGAATTCTTTCCTTCTTTAATTACCTACAGTAGAAATAAGGATTAGCATCAATTTTATAAGAATAATTAAAGAACATCATTATTATCTTTATCCTTAAAAGATATTCTTTTAATTTTGAAAGTGAATTTCTTTCTTTGTTAGTGTTAAGCGGTCAATTGATAATCTTCTTACTTACATCTTAGCTTCTCATTCATATTGTCTTCTCATTTATTGTATCTTTAGCTTTTTTCATTGGACAATGTTAAGGATAAATTTCATCTTTTTCATTCATTACATGTCTTTCTTAGCACGCTCACATTCTTTTCAGATTCAATGCTATCAACTAGCATGGAGTCCAGCCAAGACGCCTGAATCTCATCTTTCTTAATGAGAGGAAACTCACACCCCACCTCCTCTTTTTGGGTTAACCCTTAACAATGCCCTTGCTTTTTGCATTATTCATATCTTGTTCTTTTTATGATCATAATCATCAATTCATATTTATTTTTGAATTCAGTTTTCTTAATATCTCCCTTCAGATTCATTACTCTCTTTTTCCTATATCCAAGTTCCCTACGAACTACCTACGTTGTCTGGGCATACTGGATCATATTGTAGAGATCTTATTTCTTTTCAGTGACAATCAAAATTATAAAAAATGTATAAAATAACAAGAGATCAAACATGTAAAGAAGTAAAGAACTCACAACACTGTGTTTATCTTATACTTTGTTTATCTTATACTATCAATTGCACATGAAGAAACAGTTTAATGGGAAATCAGATATTATTTCATTAATGTCCACATTCTCTATTACACTACACATCTATATATGCACAAAGGAGGAAATCCTAAATACAAGATTAGAGACGTGAGACTAAATACAAGAAGAGGAAAATGGGCCTTTTATGTGGGCCTTAACAATGAGCTATTTAAATCATAAAAATAGTCTATAATTTAATTCTCCCCCTCAAGATGGGAGTATATGTCGATCATTCCCATCTTGGAGATGTTATCGGTGAACACATAACAAATCATGCCTTTGGTGAAGATTTCTGCCAGCTGATCTTGAGATTGAACGAAGGGAGTGCAGATATTGTCATTCTCTAGGTGGTCTTTGATAAAGTGTCGATCGATCTCAACATTCTTTGTTCGATCATGCTGAACAAGATTATGAGCAATGTTGATAGCAATTTTATTGTCACAATATAATCGTATACGCTTCCCATCTTATAGCCCTAAATCATTGCATTAGAGATTTGAGCCAGAGCCCTTCGCATACCCCTTGCGGCATTGCTCTCTATTCCGCCTCTACACTGGACCTTGCTACTACATTTTATTTCTTACTTCGCCAGGTGACGAAGTTTCCTCCAACAGAGGAGCAATATCCGGTGTTTGACTTTCGATCGTCTTGGCTTCCGGACCAATCATCGTCTGTATAGACTTCAACATTTAAATACTCGTTCTGAGAGAATAGGAATCCTCGACCAGGAGATTTCTTTAGGTACCGTAACACTCTCATAACGTCTTCTTGATGTCTTACTATGGGAGAATGCATGTATCTGCTAAGGATCCTAACAACATGTGGGATATCAGGGCAAGTGTGTGTGAGGTAGATTAACCTTCCCACCAGTCTTTGATAACTACAAGAGTTCACCTTGCCACCATCCTTGTCTTCATCAATTTTACACTTCGCTTCAATTGGGTATCTGCTGGAGCACACCCAAGCATCCATGCTTCCTCTAGTAGATCTATGACAATTTCTTTGAGAAATGAAGATTTCACGGGCAGACTATGCAACTTCAATTCTTAAGAAATATTTTAACTTTCCAAGGTCATTGACTTCGAACTCTTTGCATAGGCGTGTTTTCAACCTCGTGATTTCTTCCAAATCATTTTCCGTGATGATGATATCATCGACATAGATGATGAGAACAACCACTTTTTTTGCATTCCTCTTAACAAAGAGGCTATGATTGGAATGACCCTGTTTGTATCCCAGAGTCGTGGCTTTTCAGAATTTTTCAAACCAAGCCCTGGGAGATTGCTTCAACCCGTAGAAGGATTTCTAGAGTTGACAGACTTTCCTTTCAGCCTCTTGCTTCAATAAACCTGGCGAAAACTTCGTGTTTACCTCTTCTTCAAGATCGTAAGAAGACATTTTAAACATCCATTTGCTGTTGATC
The DNA here is from genome assembly GCA_033032865.1 of Dactylorhiza incarnata. NCBI lineage: Eukaryota > Viridiplantae > Streptophyta > Magnoliopsida > Asparagales > Orchidaceae > Dactylorhiza > Dactylorhiza incarnata. The sequence goes on from JAWHQI010000290.1 coordinate 1,656,372, forward strand.
CCAACCAAGGCGTGCAACTTCAATTCCTAAGAAATATTTTAACTTTCCTAGGTCCTTGACTTCGAACTCTTTGCATAGGCGTGTTTTCAATCTCGTGATTTCTTCCATATCATTTCCAGCGATGATGATATCATCGACATAGACGATGAGAACAACCACATTTTCTGCATTCCTCTTAACAAAGAGGGTATGATCGAAATGACCCTGTTTGTATCATAATAGGGTCATTGCTTTTTGGGATTTTCCAAACCAAGCCATGGGAGATTGCTTCAACTCGTAGAAGGATTTCTGGAGTTGTCTGACTTTCCCTTCTGCCTCTTGCTTCAATAAACCTGGCGGAAACTTCATGTATAGGCGTGTTATCAACCTCGTGATTTCTTCCAAATCATTTCCCGTGATGATGATATCATCGACATAGATGATGAGAACAACCACTTTTTCTGCATTCCTCTTAACAAAGAGGGTATGATTGGAATGACCCTGCTTGTATCCCAGGGTCGTGGTTTTTCATAATTTTTCAAACCAAGCCCTGGGAGATTGCTTCAACCCGTAGAAGGATTTCTAGAGTTGACAGACTTTCCCTTCAGCCTCTTGCTTCAATAAACCTGGCGAAAACTTCATGTTTACCTCTTCTTCAAGATCGTAAGAAGACATTTTAAACATCCATTTGCTGGAGATCCCAACCAAGGCGTGCAACTTCAATTCCTAAGAAATATTTTAACTTTCCTAGGTCCTTGACTTCGAACTCTTTGCATAGGCGTGTTTTCAATCTCGTGATTTCTTCCAAATCATTTCCCGTGATGATGATATCATCGACATAGATAATGAGAACAACCACCTTTTCTGCATTCCTCTTAACAAAGAGGGTATGATCGGAATGACTCTGTTTGTATCCTAATAGGGTCATGGCTTTTTGGGATTTTCCAAACCAAGCTATGGGAGATTGCTTCAACTCGTAGAAGGATTTCTGGAGTTGTCTGACTTTCCCTTCTGCCTCTTGCTTCAATAAACTTGGTGGAAACTTCATGTATACCTCTTCTTCAAGATCGCCATGTAAGAAGACATTTTAAACATCCATTTGCTGGACATCCCAACCATGGCATGCATCTCATGATAAAATAACGCGAATAAAGTCCATTTTGTCAACTGGCGCAAACGTTTCATGATAATTCACACCAGGGGTTTGAGTATATCCCTGAACAACAAAAGTGTCTTGTATCTCTCGACGACACATTGATTCTGCTTGACAGAGAATACCCATTTGGAGCCAACAGGTTTCTTTCCCGACAGGAGGTGTGATAGAGTCCTTGTTTGGTTCTTCTCTATTGCAAAAATCTCTTCTTCCACTATCTTTCTCCATTCTGGTATATTTATTGCTTCATGCCAAGTGTTAGGAATACAAACAGAGGCTAGAGAGGAGATGAATGCTCTATACGCCTTTGTCAAATTGTGATATGAGATAATTTGCAATTGGGTAAGTAGAAGAGGTCGACTTACATTTCAAATGTATGAGAGGTTGATGGAGGTCTTCATCAGAGTCTAGTTCAGAAGGGTGTATCGGTTGTGATGGAATGACAGGAGTTTGTAGCACCGTAACACCATCATTACGTCTCTGATAGACCCGAGGAAGAGGAGAAATAAGTCCCGAAACAACAGGAATTATGGGAATTCTTATCATGGCGTCGCCTAGACGTCCAGTCGGCCGATTGAAAACAAGGCGAAGACCGCCTTTTTTTTTTTAAAATTAGGGGTATAGACAGCGGTTTATATATAAACCGTTTTCTATACTCTAATAGACAGCGGTTTATATATAAACCGCTGTCTATTGTAACATTCCGTGTACCTACAATGCTATCAGAGTTGCATGATAGTAAAATAACAGAGATAGGAGCAGATTGCGTTGTTCAGGTAACTTTTTTTGGTTATTTTAATTTTCATATTTCATGTTTAATAGTCTACAACTATAGACTATAGAAGTATAGAACTTTAGATATATAAAAAGTTATGTTGTATGCAAGTAGTGACTGACAATGCCTCCAATTATAAGGCAGCTGGTAAAATTTTAATGGAGAGAAGTCCCACATTATTCTGGGCTCCTTGCAGCTCATTGCATTGATCTTATGCTAGAAGATATATGCAAGCTACAACAAAACAAAATGGTGATAAAAAGGCAAGGATGATTACAAATTTCATCTACAGGCACACTCGTTTACTTGATACAGTAAGGACTACTATTGGTGGTGATCTATTCCGGCATTCAGTGGCTAGAGTTGCAACATCATTCCTTACTCTACAAAGTGTGCTTAAGCATGAGGAGAAGTTGAAATTATTCTTTGTGCCGCCTTCATGGAATGCTGCTAATCTGGCAAAAACCGAAGCCGGAAAACAAGTTGTTGAAGCAATACTTTCAACTGTTTTTTGGAATGGAGTAAGAGATTGCCTAAAAAGAGGAAAGCCACTAATAGCCGTGTTGCGATTAGTAGATGGCGATGAAATGCCAGCTATACCTGAAGTATATGTGGCAATGGAAGAAGCCAAACAAAAGATCAAAGATCATTTTGATAATAAAGAAAGATTATATAAAAAAATTATTGACATTGTTCAAAATAGGTGGACAAATCAAATGGAGCAACAGTTGTATAGGGCGGCTTTGTTTCTAAATCCAAACAAATATTTTGAATATGAAGAAAAACATCTCGATGATACTTGGAAATTTCAAGATGCTTTCAATAATGTTATTGCAAGACTAGTGCCCGATCAACAATTGCAAGACAAGATTGCAGAGCAATGCACTAACTATAAAACATCTCGAAATAGTTTTGGAAAGCCTATGACTATTAGGCAACGAACCACCTTAAATCCAAGTAAGTATTGATTACGTTTTTATTTTTTCTTAAACTACTTATATGTTATACTAATTTATTTTTGTCTTAAATAAATAGTGGATTGGTGAGGTGCACATGGAGGACCGAATGTTGACCTTACAAAGGTAGCATTGCGCATACTTGGCTTATGTTCTTCTTCTAGTTGTGAGCGCAACTGGAGTACTTTTGAGTTTGTAAGTATACAAATATTTAATTTAAAATTGAACTTGTTTTATCCACTAACAAATAACAAGTTTGCAACTATCTTGATTCAGATTCACACAAAGAAAAGAAATAGATTGGAGCGTCAAAGACTTAATGATCTTGTATACATCCAATACAATCGTCATCTACAAGCACGATTCCAAGAAAGACGTGAAAAAGGAAGAAATTACAACCCTTTAGTGCTTATGAGCTAGATTGGAGTAGTGAGTGGATGATGAACCAACCGGAGGAAGCTTTAGTTTATGATGATGATGATCTCACATGGGAAGCTGTAGAGAGAGCTATTGGGACTGGGGCTCGAAATTTACGAAGTGGAGCTCCAGCTAATCTTGAACTAGTAGCTGAAGGGGATGAAGATCTAGATCATTTTAGCGTTGCAAATGATGATGAAGATCTTGTTGATAATTATGGGCAAATGACGAGTACCTCAAACCAACTAAGCTCATTTAATGTCAATGACGATTCTATTTGATTTAAAAATATTATTAATGCTAGTGTGTATCAGTGTATGATGATAACATTTTGGTATTGAGTGAAATTGTTGTGATTGTCATTATATATATTGATTCTGAATTTACATATTTTACTAATTGATATTCCTCAATGTGTGATTGTTCATGTCACTATTCCTCAATGTGTGGGTGTGGCATGATTAAGGCTGGTTGTGTGGTTCATTTTGGATGTATTAATGAAAAAAACCAGTGTATCTGAATGCTGAATGACTTCTGGCAGTGTTAGTAAATTCTCTTACTGACTTGTAAAAAAAACTGAAACTATAGACAGCGGTTATTATAATTATAACCGCTGTATATAGTGACTGCCAGGGGACTATAGACAGCGGTTATTATAATAACCGGTGTCTATAGTGACCGCCAGGGGACTATAGACAACGATTATTATAATAACCGCTGTCTATAGTCTTCATATGTTTTTAAAAAAAAATTAATGTTCGCCTTGCATTTGTTCGCCTTATTGTCGCCTAGGCGTCCGCCTTGTCGCCTAAGCGTCAAGGCGCCCGGGGCTCGCCTTGGTACACCTTTACGCCATAATAAGAATGATTATGAGTTTCATAGGAGTGGATACGGTAGTTGGATCCACCGTAGGAGTAGTTGGATCCGCAGTGGGAGTAGCTAAATCCGCAGGAGTAGTTGAAATATTTGGAAGGATGGGAAGGGGAAAATTGGAATGACATCAAGTTCGGTGTCCTGCTCCCCCTGACGTGAGGCAAATAATTTTTCCCCTTCATGGAATGTTACATCCATGGTACAGAAGAAACGACGAGAGGTAATATGATAACATCGATAGCCCTTCGTAGTGGAGGAGTAGCCAAGAAAGACACATTTAAGGGAGCGAGCATCTAATTTATCACGAGTGTGTTGATGAATGCGGACAAAGCATACACTGCCGAACATACGTGAAGGTAAATGAGATGTGTGGACTACACATTTGGTGGACAATCGAGATAGATGTGAGACGTATTGTGAGGTACTGGAGGGAAAGAGATTAATGAGGTATGTCGCAGTGAGGGCCGCTTCACCCCACTAAGATTTGAGAAAATCTATAGTAATAAGGAGGCATCAGGTGACTTCTACAAGTTGTTTATTTTTTCGTTCAACAACACTGTTTTGGGTAGAAGTGTGAACGCAAGTGGTTTGATGGAGGATCCCATGGTCAGCAAGATAAGTTCCAATTAACCACGATCGTCATATTCCCCTCCATTGGCACCGCGGAGGAGAAAATTTTTATAGCCAAACTGAGTGTCAACCATCTTATGAAAAAGTTAAAAACAGTTAAACACATCACTCTTTTTTAATAAGTACACCCATGTATTACAAGAGAAACATTCAATAAATGTGACAAACCATCAGTTACCAGAGAAAGAAGTAACAAGATAAGGTTCAAACATCGGTGTGAATTATATCAAAAGGAATTGTACTGACTACTGAGAGAAGATACATTGTGCAGACTATGCCATACATGTTTAGAAAAACTACAATCATCACAAACAAATTTGTCCAATCATTTGGAAAACACAGGAAACATCGTAAGAAGATAACTGGGGGACGGATGTCCAAGATGTTGATGCCACCGATGAACATCTACAGGAGTGGGAGCAAATGTACTGGAGAGAGCTTGGGCAGGAGGACGGTCCAAGATGTACATGCCCCAGAGTTCCTACCACTGCCAATACACCGCTTCGTTGCCTGATCCTGAAAACACAATCATCAGGGAGAAAAGTTACGTAGCAGTTTAAGGATTTGGTCAAGCGGATAATATGCAAAATGGAAGTGAGGGGCATGGCAGGGGAATAAAAGACAATCCCTTTGCCAACGATAGATGAAAGAGATCCATTAGCTGTGATGACTTTATCACGTCTTGAGAGAGGGGTGTATGAGGTAAAACCTGATGATGCCCCTGTTATATGATCAGTAGCACCAGAGTCGATGTTTCACTCGGACGGGACAACAGAAGCAGCTTGCGCACTGGACCCCCAGAGGTGGCAAAAGCAGTGGTAGAGGAGGTGCTAGGAGGCGACACAGAGCAGCAAGGTTGTCGACGAAAAAAGCATTAGGAGAAAGCTTCTCAGCGCAAGCGTCAGCAGTATGAGTAGCAGGTCGGGAAGTATGCAGACGACAACCACCCCGGCCACCACGACCAATAGTCTTACGGATAGGGTCAAGGTGAGGATGGAGGCGGTAACAGGATGCCCGAACATTACCCGACTTCCCACAGTGAGCACAATTCTTAGTCAAGGGATCGATGGATGGAGGGACCTGGCTAATGCATGCAAGAGCGGAACAATCCAGAACTCTTTCAGACTGGAGAGAGCGACGAGGATCTTCATCACCCAAGATCATGTTGAAAGCTTCTCGCAGAGAGGGAAGCAGATTACGGTTTAGGACGTGTGTGTGAACCATGTCAAACTCCATGTTAAGACCCATAAGGAAGACATGGATGCGGTATAGGTCCTCCTTTGTTTTCAATGCCCGAGCATTTGCAGTGCACACGAGAGTGAAATCGTCGAAGTAGTCAAGCTCCTGATAGAGACGTTCAAATTCAGGAAAATATGATGCAACCCCAACAGATCACTGCCGAAGACTGAGAAGGCGGCGAGTAAGCTCATACACCTGGGTAGAGCTACCAATTTGGGAATATGTCTCACGCGCCAGAGTCTAAATATCAAGAGCAGAGTCCATGAGCATGTAACTGCGAAAGACCAATGGAGACATAGAGTGGAGAGGCCACGAGACCACCCGAGAGTTATCAACATCTCACTTCCGCCATGAGGGGTCAGTGACGGCAGGTTGCACCACGGTCCCATCAATGTAGCCATATAGTTGATGGTTGTGGTTGCATGCTGAGCCCCGAGACCACTTGAGATAGTTTGAACCGTCCAAAGGAACAATGGTAATCTTGAAGGAGCTAGAAGAGCCATGGCTGCGTGCTGATTGCTCGAAGGTTGAGGACTGAACACCAGAGTGCTGAACGTTGGACTGATTGCTCAAAGTCGAAGAGGCCGCCAGAAAAACAGAGTCTGAACGGCTGCAGGAGCTAGCTCAAGGGATGGAGCTGAGAAGAGCTCGCGCGACCGAGATGGAAAGAACTCACACGAGCGAAGCAGCAATTCCTCACGGGATCGAGCTTGGAAGGCCTTGCGAGATCGAGCTGGAAATGCCTTGCGGGATCGACCTCACAGAGGATAGCAGGATCCAGCTAACGGTATCGAGTTGAGAGGAGATCACGGGAGGACAACAGGAGCTAGGAAGAGCTCGTTGGATCGATCTCGCATATGACAGCAGGAGTAAGCTCGTGGTATCGATCTAAGAGGAGCTTGCACGAGCGATCAGGAAACACCTCGCGGGAGCGAAGCAGCCAAGGGCTTGGGGAATCAAGCTGACACGAGCACGCGCAAGGCAAAACGAACACGCCCACGGTCTCGAAAGTCTCAGAAAGAAGATCGTTTTCTTCGTCAAAGCCGAGGAGCAGCGATGGGTGCTAAGACGAAGAGCGGCGACGGGTGCTAAGACGAAGAGCGGCGACGGGAACGAAGCTGGGAGAGGAAGCGACGTAGATCGGCACAAAAGATGCTCGACTGGAAGTAGCACATCAACGACGAGCTACGTGATGTCCCCGGGATATTATCCAAGGCTTTGGTACCAAGTTGAATGGGAAATCAGATATTATTTCATTAATCTCCACATTCTCTATTGCACTACGCATCATATATGCACAAAGGAGGAGATCCTAAATACAAGATTAGAGCGTGAGACTAAATACAAGAAGAGGAAAAATGGGCCTTATATGTGGTCCTTAGCAATGGGCTATTTAACTCATAAAATTAGTCTATAATTTAACTGAAACACCAGGAGTTTATACTTTTTTTCTGTATCCTATTGGCTACCCATTTGGCAAGCTTATCTGTTGTAGATTTGTATTATATGTCCTGGATTTTTGGTAATTCATCATTCAGTCTCTTAGAGAATGGAGCAATGGACAAGAAAAAACATGAATTAAAATTAGATTCCATATGAGAAGGAAGAAAGTTGCTTGGTTGATCGTCTGATCTACATGACAGTAGGCAGTCGGCTAATTGTAATTAAACATGATTTTGTACCTTCGCTATTTTTATGGTACTGCCATCTTTTGGTTATTTTCTTATTTCTCCATCTCTTAAATTATGCCGTTATTTCACCTTCAAGATTTTTATTGCCAACCTTTCAGGTGCTAAATGGGTTGCCAAAATTTGTAAAGATAGTAGAAGTTGGACCAAGGGATGGTTTGCAAAATGAAAAGGATATTGTACCCACAAATGTTAAAATTGAGTTGATACGTAGACTGATTGCTTCCGGGCTTCGAGTTGTTGAGGCCACAAGTTTTGTCTCACCCAAATGGGTGCCACAGGTACTTTTCTCTTTTTTGTTTTCAGATAGGCTACTTGTAGTATTTCTGTAAATTGCAAAGGGAACATCTTTTTGGATTTTTCTGCATAGACCTGCTAATATCCATCGACTTGTTTTTGTTCATCTTAGAGCTTTATTTGGCTCAGTTGCTTGTCTGTTACCCTCAGCTCTACTCAAATTAGCTTCAGCTATTTCAAGAGTTTGTTTAGCTTAAGCTCGAAGCTCGTAAGACGAAAAGAGCTTCTTTTGAGATCCTTAGACTCATTATGTCTGGCATTGAATGGACCGAGAGACAATTTTGATTCGTCAATAAAAATATATGTTAATGAAATTCCTTTTTTGTTTTTCTTGAGATTAGTGAATCTGAATGGAAAAAAAGGAGTAGATTCCATATGTTTTCATTTTCCTCAAAATTCATTCCACATATCATGAGATTTTAGATATGAATAGATCACTTCATTTTACTCTCCATAACTTCTAAAGATTCGGAACATATTTGATTTATAACTTTCTATATAAAATTTTACTGATTACAATCCTCTGAACTCATGTGGTTGTTCCAATTACATCTGGCTCAATAAATCAATTTTAAATGTTACTTTTCACATTCATTTGGTATAGTTTATAATCTCTAAAGGAAAACAACGAAAAATATAGTGCTCTCTAACCTAGCTATATAAGCATAGAATTCTTGAAAATCAACCCTTCAGCCTGGGTGAAATCATGAGCAACTATCTAATTATTATGAATATTTGAATTAGAATTATCACCCTTATTTTGAAAGACCCTTTAGACTTTGTTTGGGACGATTGTCGCGGCAAGAAAAATAGTGGTGACATTGAAGCACTGAGGAAGCTTTGGTAGGAAAATCTGTAGATTATTTGGAGAATCTTTGTTTTTTGTGTTGTTCAGAATGGAAGAACAGCTCCATGGTAGCTGTTTAGTTGGCGTTTGGTTGGGCTGATGGGCTCCGGTGCGGTTGGGAGAAAACGGAGGTTTGAAGATAAGCGACGTTTGGTTCAACTCACTTCTAAAACGCCGGATATTTAAAACCGCAATTTATACTAAAGACCCAGACGCACTGTTTAGCGCCGATTGACCGCAGCTTCTCGTTTTCACTCCTCCCGATACCCTAACCCGATCGCTTCCCCTTTCTCCTCCCCTGATAGAAGCTGCGAAGAAGAGATAAATTTCCCCCTCTTCTCCGACGTTGACATTGACGGCGAAGGCGAAGGTGGAAGGTGCCAAAGCTCTGGCCTCCTCTCTCTGCTTTCCCCCTTTTCCTCTCTGAACACTCCCGCACCAGTTTCTCTGCTCTGAACACTCGAACTGAAATGGAGAGCTGGTGGCTACCTTTCCTTCTGGTATTTGTTTCGACGGTGATCGTAGGAGTTGCCGCCTCCATTATAGATCTCACTTAGAAGATATGGAAATTCCAGATTCCAGATCTTCACTTAAGAAGATATGGAAAGTAGTTTTGGAATTAGATATTTTAATTTTTTCTCCATGGATGTGAGGATAGATTTGTTCTGGGTTTTTTGGCTTTTTTTCTCCATGGCAATGAGGATGGATTTGGGATCTGCAATGGTGTAGATGCAAACAAGTTGATTTTAGTTGATCTGTGCATTGAGAGCATTGTCTTTTTTTATTTTGTTATAAGTTTTAATTAGATTTTATTATAATTTTAATTTAGGGGTAAATTAATTACATATTAGCGATAAAATATGATAATAAATAATGATAATAATGAATAATGTTGCATGATATAACGATTGCATCATACAATTGCAGCATTTGAGATTCTACTTGCAAAATTTTAACAGCAGGCCTACATTTGCCCATGGGATGGTCAGAGCATTCATGAAAATTGGCCCATGGAATTTTTGTATTACAGTTTTTATCAGATCCACATTAGAAAATCTGTTGTGATAACTTGAGTAACTTGAGTTGCAATTTTGAAAACCTTCTCCCCTAATGTCGGTTTGTTACTTGCTTGTCCGGTCGAAATTAGGGGTTTACCCTTCTAAAAATGTCTTTTTTCTATTTTTTTTTGTATTCGTCATCATTTTTATGAAGGAAAAAAATTCACCAAAAACTCCGTTTTGTATCCAAACAACTTCTCAAAAACGCTGTTTTACAAACTCAATTTCACTCAAACAGTTTTTTAATAAAACTCTGTTTTCCAGAAACAACACTTTTCTCAAACTCCATTTCCTATCAGCAGCTTTTCATCAGCAACAACCCAACCAAACAGAGACTTACTTTTAAATGACTAAATTACCCCTTAAACAAAATTTTTCACAGTGGGCGAAAACAATATAGCAAAAAATACTGCATCACACAATTAAAGAGTTAATTACTACAATTTTGGACATGCCACCGAGCATAAAAAATAAAGATCATTTTGTTCAACACAAAAAATGTACTTAATATTCTTTCATTATTTTCACTCTTCTTAAAACACATGCTCCATGCTCCTCGGAATCATCACAATAGTTTTCCAGAAAGATTAAAACATTGATTAATAATGTTATTTTATAGCACTTAAATTATATAATTATAAGATGTGTTTTTTTTGGTAGAAATGAGATTATAATGAGGCAGGTAATTCTCTCAAACATGCACCCCATGCGATCATCACAGACATGCCTACACACCTTGCCAGGAAGATCCAGTTCAACACAAGAGAAATCCCTATAGATCGAGCCACGTCTTCCCTCTGTTTCTTCTCTGCCTCCCTAGGTATCCTCCTAGCGGGGCCTAGCACGCTGGCGGTCTGATCCTAAAAAATAAGATTGACAGCCAGTTAGTTTAGAAAACTAAGTGAATTCCTTACCTCTTCGACCGCACTACAGGCAAACACGAAGAGTCAGCAGCAATAGAAAGTTATATATTTATGTATGAACTGTATAAACATGTATAGTAGAACAGGAAATAAAGTAAACAAGTACAATGAGCTAGTACAACAGAAACAAAATATTTCTGATATCAATTTTCTTATATCTCATTCTTGTTTATTTTCGTATTCAATTCAAGATCTTCATATTATTTTTCATTCTTTCGAAATACTAAGGGTCATTCTAAAATCAAACATCTGGGCTCGTCGAATCAATGTCCGCTCTAGGACGCTCAACAACGCAACAGACTTCCACGCCTCCTAGATTGGACATTTCAGTATCAATTTCCGTAGGAGATCTACCCCCTACTAGGTGTAGGAGTCTGAAGCTTTACCCCCTACAAGGCTGACGCTTAGTGTTTCGATGCGTCGACGCACTCTCAATTTCTTATTATTTTCATTTCATATTCAATTAATAAAATATAGGAAATAATTATATTAATTTCTCCTCAGAGATTTTATCGCTTGCTAATCCATGTTTAGCCTTTTAACGATTTCATATTTTCAGTGATTCCAAATCTTCGAATTTATTTAATTCAATGCAATTCATATTCAGTGTTCATGCAAAGAAATAGCTCAGAGTAAAGTAATTCTACCTGTTCATAAGTCAAAATATTCAAATGTAAACGTAATCAAAGCAGTAAAGACTTACATCAGTTTTTCCTTTGCCATTGTCCTTAATAGGGTTCTCGTCGCGTCTATCGTCGGACGCCATCCTCTGTAGTTTCAAGTAAATCATTTACTTTAGGGTTGCACCATTAAATAGTTACGAACGAACTCCTAAGACGGCCACAACTACGACCTATAGGAGTTGCCTAGGGAAGGACAAACTTAGTGACTCGAAAGGAACGCGTAAAAATCTGGTTTTAGGCGCTACGAAACTCAGAATTCAGCCATGACACGCTTCAGAAATCAGCTACTTTTGTGACCAATAAGAACCAAAGAAGACATCCCACAATAACTAACAAAAGACATCTCAAATAGCAGCCTAAATGGTAGTTAAAACATCACTAAAAGACAACCAACTAAAGCCCTCAATGGCAACCCTCAAGCAAACATCCAGCTAACTACAACAGTACTACATGAAGCCCAAGTGAAACAGCCGACCAACAAATAATCAGTACAACAGCCAACAATCCAAGGGAACAAGACATCAGCCTAGAGCTAATCAATCAAAATCATAGCCCAACAGCTAAACTTCAACAATTAGGAAGGAGAAGAGTGAGGGGAATAGGAAAAAGAAGTGCTTACAGTGCAAGGGTTGAAGCCCAAAACTGTCGGCCAAGCACAAGACCAACGCAGTTAGCAGAGATGCAAGAAGAAGACTGCAACAGGCTTCTCGGTTTATCCCAACACCGACGACCGAGGATCAGGAATCGTGGCTTAGGAAGGAGGAGTGCAGCCAACCTTAGCTTTGCTCAGCCCGTCGAACTCCAGGCGGTGAGAATAAAATATCGAGAGAGAGCCAGCGGGATAGGATATAACAACCGACATATTCCACCGCCTCACATAAAACATAGGTAATTTAATTAACACATAAGCCTAATTAGCAACCGGCCAGCCCAGAACTAGCCTAGCAATTAATCAAAATGAACCCAAATCAGCCAAACCAGCTACAGGACTCACCCAACCACAATCAAACCAACCAAACTAGCTACATAAATAATCCCATGAGCCACCACCATCATAAATTAAAGCAAATAAAATAACAAAACGAAACGAACGTCGCAAAATCTTCGAAAAAGCTCGAACTTAAAGATTAAACGTGCGACGTCGAATCGGCACTGAATCTCTCTCCTTTTCATCTATTTCTTATATTTCAAAATATAATACAATATTTATACACGATCGGGTTCAGGTCTTACAAGTGGTTAGCCCATTAGCAACCTGGTTAACAACTATGTACCCATGACCATACCAATAGTATAGCTATCAAGTCTAGCCACCCACATACGTACGTCAACGTCCGTCCCAGCCCAAGCATCATCACAAATATCTATGTTTGAGATCCACTGGATGATTGTCAAGGAATTGCCCCGAATCTTTGACCGTCGAACATGAAGATCCAAAATAGCTCTCCGAACAACCTCCCAAAGCTCCCATCCCCAGGAAGACCACACCTCGATAATCACAGAGAACCCAACCAGCTCTGCCAATCCAGAACTGCGTCTGACAGCTTTGTCAAAGTTTAGCTTTTACCACTCTTTTCGTGGCCCTAGATGAGAGGAAGGAGGAACTAGAGAGAGGAGAGAGCTTAAGAGAGAAAACTAAAAGAGATTTCATTGCTTGCCTCAATCATGACCCTAGGGCTCCATAAGAATTACAAAATGACATACTTGTAATAAATATTAATATTTAGACTTATGTACAATGCCCACAATAAAAAACACTAAAACTCATAACATAATTAGTTAATAAAACATACATAAAATATTTAAAGGATAACTAATGTGGGCTAATAACAGAACCCATAACATCCCACCCGTCCTTCAAATCGAGCTTGCCCTTGAGCTTGAACGAGGCTCAAACGGTTTAACCTTCTGACTCCTTAATTTCCCATCAAAACTACTACTTGTAGTGCATCACTGTAGCGGAGGCAGCATCAAGCGATAATCCTTCATCGTGTTCAAAGTCACAAATGTCATGAAGGATAATGAGGTTGTTAGAGGAGCGTAGTTTGTGTCCTGATGTGATAAAAAATGACCGCAACGCGATTGTTAGGTGATTGAAGTAGTGACAGGGTCCTTTGTATAAGGATGATAGAGAAGGGTTGTTATGGGGCCAATTGGAGATGAAGTTTCTGACCATTTGAAGGAGGGGCAACTGAGAGTGTCGGATAGAACCGCAGGGGTCGGTGGCTGTACGACTTACTGCAGCGTAATCGCGGGCTTGACGAGGAAGGTGTTCGCCGTGTTAACAGCGCGGTGAGAACAACTAGAGGTGATGGTTGTGCGATGTGACAAATAATATTGGTGGGCTACTCCGTGATCTAGTTGGATCGCGATTGCACTGGTGGAATCGTGTCCCCGGATAATTGAAAATAATTAATTGAATTAATTTGGATTAATTTTAAATTAATTGATTATTTACATCAGTTAATAAAGGAAAATAGGAGAGGCCTGTGCGGGGGCATGGGCTTGAAAATAGGACGAGAGTGGGCGTGGGCTCATTGGCTAGGGCCGTAAGGTGGATCGAGGGCTGGAAGTATGCGGCTTTTGTAAACTGGAATAGTAGGTCTAAACGAGTTTGCCTGCTCTGTTTATTAAGGAATCAATTGGATGGACTAGAAACATCAAGTGGAGGAAAGATGGCTCTATCTTTGAAGTGTTTGACTTTTGGGCTCTCATAGTGAGATAGCAGTGCTCTAGAAGACCCAGCCTACGGGTGCTTTGCGGGAGCTCGTCTTCCGAGTTGTATCTTTTTATTTTCATGCAATGCAAACTATTGTTCGCGTTTTTCGTTCTTGATACGTCTATCACGTATAAATTGGTCCGACCTACTGGTCCCCTAGGTTGTCACCGGAACCCTAAGTGGATCTCCTCCATTTTGTTCAACAACCGTCGTCCATGGACCTCCTTGCGGCCTCGTTGCAAGCTTGTTGCGATCGGCTCAATGCGGCCATCAATGACATCCTTGCCGTCGCGCACAAGTTACGTCATCGGATCCTTCCGCACACTGCTCGATCTACTCCTGACTCCGACGGTTCGCTCTATGGCATTCCTCTACGCCCAACACGCTGCACCCTTTCCACTGGATTCCTGATCCAGCCTCCTCGTCCACGGGCTTCCATCTGACAACCACACATCCGGCTTGGTGGTCGCTGCCCACCCCAACCTTGCTCGTCAGGCCCAGTTCCCGAGCGCGACTTACGCTCTCTCCCTTGCCCAACCACCATCCGCCCTCAACTCACGTCAGTTAGTCGTCGATCCAACACTCTCCATAGTTCTTCCTTCCCTCGGTGTCATCCCTGCCACGCTTCTCTTGCTTCGTCGATCACTGCCCCTAAGCCCACGCCCACTCTCCTTCTCCGCTTAGCTCGTGATTACCGATTCCTTCTCTCCGCTGGCTATCTGTCTGGTACGATTCGTTGTTCCCTCCCCGTTTCCCCTTTTTCTCTTTTCCTGCCAGTCCCTCGAGCCATGCGCTGTCACCTCAGCATATGCTTCCATTCCAGCCTGCCGTCCAACGCTCTGCCCCACCTTTCTCGTGCTCACTTTGCTCACACGTCGCACACCTTCTTTCTCGATTTCACTGCCTACCCGTGCCTTCCCACCCTCCTCCGATTCAGGTCCTGAGTCGTGCAATCTGCCAGCTTTCGAGTCCCCACCTCTTTCTCATTTCTTCAATCACTTAATTACTACTTTCTGTGTGGCCCACTCCACCTCCCCACCACATACCCCCCTTTTAATGTCTGATATTGACTGCTCTCCACCACATACATCTTTCTTGGCTTCGCGTGTGCACCAATTAACATTCGCTCCGCTGCTTTTCAGCCCGTTTCGACTCCGCCTGCGAATGAGGTCCAACTGGGGCGTTCTGGTCATTGTGGCAGCCTGCACGTCTGCTCCCCCTTGCTCGACCTTGAGGACAAAGTCAATTTTCAAGCCGTGGGTGTTGATGCATATACGCCTTGCACCTGCACGCTCGGACGACCTCACTACATGAGTGCTCTCTCGGAATTGCACCGATCTTTATGGATTATCTTATATTTCGCAATTAATTACGTAATTGTCATTTATGTAATTCGTCTTGTAGGGTTCTTGTTCTGTAACGCGACCTCCATCTATATAAGGAGCCCTTTAGGTGATGAGATCTTATCTTTGGAGTATTTGTCTTTTGGTATCTCATAGGGAGATAAGAGTGCTTTGGAGGAACCAACCTCCGGTGCTTGGCGGGAGCTCGTCTCCTGAGTTGTATCTTTTTTATTTTCATGCAAGCTATTGTTCGTGTTGTTCGTTCTTGATACGGCTACCACGTATCAAGAGAACTTAAGAGAGAAAACTAGGAATATCTCATTGCTTGTCTTTTCATGACCCTAAGTCTCCTTATAAAGAATTACAAAATGTCATACTTGTAACAAGTCCAAACATTTAGACATGTATAAAATACCCATACCCACAATAAAAGATGCTAACGACTCATAACATAACTACTTAATACAACATACATAAATTATTTAAAGGATAACTAATGTGGGCCCATAACACATTGTCAGCCTAATTTTTGTTTTTATAAAATTTACCTCAAAATCTTCATGGTGTCTTCTTAACATATAGTGCTTCCGAGACATTTCGCCATTTTGCAAAACATAATTTTTTTAACCATTCAGGCATTTCCCTCTCAGTTATAAAGGATGGTATCAACAGCTCTAGCTTTCATCATGATCATCAAAGCCTTATCACAATTGTTTTGGGCTGGCTTTATGAATCCGTATTTTGCATTTGGTTCTCTTGAGTGTTGTTTGAGTTGTTAAAAAATACATAAATCATCTTAAACAACTTTATCCATCTTAACAGGGTCTATCTGTTATACTTTCTATTTCTTCAACGCTTAATCTATCTACTTATCTAATTGGTGTATTTTTCTTGCTCTCGTTGGACATGTCTAGACCACAGAAGTCTATTCTCTTACTGTTCAGTATTCAAATCCATACAATGTCGCTGACCTACTTATAGTTTTAATAAATGTAGAATACTTCGAAGATATTTCTCTATTTATCCACCTAGCATTAGGTTTAGGGTTTGCATCTCAAACTACTTTTTATATTGATAAATATTAATATCACCCATACTAAAATTGCATATTATGTATCCACATTTTGAATAGTACTAGTTTTACATCACATAATTTAATCACCTCAATTTGTTCTGTATTTTCAATTCATAGCTATTCATTATAAGCTTAGGTTGAACCTATTGTAGAAACTTCCTGTTTGATTATTAATCTCATCTTTAGACATTTTTGGGTTCTATTTCTTACATCTTTTGGTATTAATAACCATAGCTAGCAGATGCAAAAGATGTCATGGAAGCTATTCGAGAAATAGAGGGTGTCAGTCTTCCTGTTTTAACTCCTAACCTTAAGGTGAAATGAATTATTCATAATCCTATGTCAGTTGATCATATATTTAAATATTTTGTGGTGATTTAGATATTGTTACGTAATAATGCATAGGGATTTGAAGCTGCAGTTGCCAATGGGGCGAAGGAAATTTCTGTGTTTGCATCATCTTCTGAATCCTTTTCAAAGTCTAACATAAATTGCAGCATTAATGATAGCCTTGCTCGTTATCGGGAGGTCACTCTTGCTGCTGAGAAACATTCAATACCTGTTCGTGGGTATGATTTTCTTACTAATTCTAAATAGCTATGTTAGGTACCTACATATCAATGTTTATATTACTTTGCTTGCTTCTCTATATATCTATAATATTTGTCAACATGTATATGAATTATTGACATTTTGATTTTTTGTGATTCAGTAAAATGCCTTGGAATGTTATTGGCAGAAATGAGAAACAATTTAGTTTGTAAGTTCATCTTGTAAAGAAAATTCTATGATTACAATTATTTAAACCATTGTTTATACATGCCATGTTGTCTCTGGTATGTGCACGCAGAAGAGTGGACAACTCAAGGGATGTCAGGTAGCTCATATCGGGCTCAGGGATATAAGAACCTGATACGAACCCGACGGTGGAGGAGGGGGGCCGTCCGGTTACGGGGAGAGAGAGGGAGAGAGAGGATTAGAAGAGGAAGAGGGGGAGGATTAGGGTTAGGGAAAAGAGGAGGGAAAACACATTCATCAAAGATGTCCAAAACCGAGTACAAGCGTTGCCCCTTATAGTAGTGGGGTGCGAACAGCGGCGCGAATAAACCGCCCCAAAATAAAAGCTAAAATAAAACATAAATGCTGAAAATAAAAGATACGATAACGGCTAGGCCGCCATCTGCTCCGCGGGCTCGGTGGGGCCATCTGGTATGCCCGCCTGACGCGTGTAAACTCGCCATGGAGGCTCGGCGTCGTGCAACTCCGTAACAATGCCACCGTCTGGGAAATGTGCCTTGGCAAGGCAGTAGTCGGCGAACTGGCGACGGAAGTCATCCCGGGGAAGCCACGTCGCGTCCGAGTCGGGCCGGCCGGTTCAAGCCACAAGGACCTCCTCCAATGTATGGTCCTCCGGTGTGCGGCATCTATGATCGAGAATCGAGGCGGGATAGTAGGGTGCCTCTCCTGTGAGGTCGAGGTCTGCCGGAATGTGATCCGTGGTGGTGTACTCGCCCACCACGCGTCGTAGCTGCGAGACATGGAAGATCGGATGAATGCGGCTCCCGGTTGGGAGACGAAGGAGGTAAGCGACCGCCCCTATGCGTGTGAGGATCTCGAAAGGCCTGAAGAATCGTGGCGTCAATTTCGGACATGGTCGGCGGGCCATCGAAAGCTGTCGGTAGGGGTGGAGTTTGATGAAAACCTTCTCTTCTACCTCGAAGGCGAGATCCCGACGTTTCCTGTTGGCGAAGGAAACCATCTTCTGTTGGGCCCGTCGTAGGTGGTGCTTCAAATGATCCAGAATGGTGTCCCTGTCGCGGAGAGCGGTTGTCAGACTCTCCACCTGGCCTTCCCCTGGAAGGTGGCGGACAATAGATGAAGGAGGGCCATAAACGCCCTCAAATGGGGTAGTGTCGGCCGCCTGGTGGTAGGCGGTGTTGTAAGATTACTCGACCCACCCGAGCCACTTGGCCCAACTGCGAGGCTGCTCCCCCACGAAGCAGCGAAGGTACGTCTCCAGACACCGGTTGATGACCTCTGATTGGCCGTTGGTCTGCGGGTGGTACGCCGTGCTCATGCGAAGAAGGGTGCCCTGTAAGTGGAACACTGTAGTCCAAAAGGTACTCAGGAAGAGCGGATCGCGGTCGCTCACGATCGACCGAGGAAACCCGTGGAGCCGCACGACCCTCTGGATGAAGCTGTCGGCGACTGTGGCTGCAGTGTATGGGTGGCAGAGGGGAATGAAATGAGCATACTTCGAGAGTCGGTCCACCACGACCAGGATGCAGTCGTGTCCCTGTGATCGGGGCAGTCAGGTGAGGAAATCCATGGCGACGTCGTCCGAAACGCGGTCGGGAATCGGGAGGGGCTGAAGTAGGCCACCCGGAAACATGGCTTCGTACTTGGCCTTCTGGCAGATGAGGCAGGCGACCACGAAGGCCTTGGCATATCAGAACATGTGAGGCCAATAGAGTGAGGCTGCTAGCCGTCGGTACGTTCGGTAAGCACCGACGTGTCCCCCGGTCGGGGAAGCATGGAACTCGGCCAACAACAAAGGAATGCTCGGGGAGGAAGGGGCGAGTACGAGGAGGCCCTTAAAGAGGAGGCGGCCGTCAACCAAGGAGCAAGGTGGGCGGGTTGTGGTGTCCGCGAGGAGTGCTATCTGAATCCCGTTGAGCGTTGGGTCAGCTTCTACTTCCCGTTGGAGGGTATCCGCATCCTCTCAGACTGGGCTGGAGATGGCCGCAAGTATGGGGTTGCGAGAGAGGGTGTCGGCCGCGTGATTCGCCTTCCCTGGCCGGAACTCGATGTTGAAGTCGTAGCCTAGTAGCTTGGCCACCCACACTTGTTGAGCGGGCATAGCAATCTTCTGCTGTAGGAGGTAGCGGAGGCTGTGGTGGTCGGTGCGGACCACGAGCCGTCGGCCCAGGAGGTATGGTCGCTAGTGCTGAGCTGCGAAGACGAGACCCATGAGCTCGTTCTCGTAAGCAGAGCGGCTGCGGATTGTGTCAGAAAAACGCGGCTGAAATAGGCCACATGGTGGCCGACCTGCATAAGTATGGCTCCCACGCCGACGCCCGACGCGTCGCACTCCAAGAGGAAGGGCTGGAAGAAATCTGACATGGCTAACACCGGGGCACGAACCAAGGACTGCTGCAGAGCAATAAAAGTGGCGGAGGCCGCCGCCGACCACTCGAAGGGACCTTCGACAGATTTCTTCAGGAGCTGGGTCAGGGTTCGGGCCAACGTGTCGTACCCCTGAATGAATCTGCGATAGTACCCTGTCTGTCCCAAGAACCCGCGGACATCGCGAAGAGATTATGGTGTCGGCCACTAGAGGACCGCCTCGATCTTGTCGCTGTCCATCGCGATCCCCGCAGCGTAGATGGTGTGTCCCAGATAGCACACCTCTGGAACCCCAAAGGAACACTTTGTTGGGTGAAGCTTAAGGTGGTGACGCCGTAAAGTGGCCAACGTCTGGCGAACCTGCTGGAGGTGCTCCTGCCAAGAAGAACTGTAGACCAATATGTCATAAAAAAAAACAAGCACGTGCTGACGAAGTACCGGGCGAAAAATGTCGTTCATCGTGACCTGAAAGGTGGCTGGTGCGTTGGACAGGCCTAAAGGCATAACCATGAACTCGTAGTGGCCGTCATGGGTCCGGAATGCCGTCTTGGCGACGTCGGCCGGCCGAACGTGAATCTGGTGGTAGCCAAGCACAGAGGTCCAGCTTGGTGAAAACGGTCGCGCCGTGGAGCTCATACAAAAGCTCCTGAATCACCGAAATCAGGTACTTATATGGGACGGTGGCTTTGTTGAGCTCCCGATAGTCCACGCAGAAGCGTCAGCTGCCGTCCTTTTTCCTGACCAAGAGGACCGTGCTTGAAAAGGGGCTTGCACTGGGGCGGATGAGGCCCCCCATCAGCATATGCGTACAAGCCTCTCGATCTCGTCCTTTTGCACGTGCCCGTAGAGGTATGGTCGGACCGAGACTGCAGACACGCCGGGCTGAAGAGGAATGACATGATCGTGCGGGCGAGCCGGCGGCAACCCGGATGGTGCAACAAAGAGGTCCGCAAACTCAGGAGGGCCTGAAGCGCCGGAGGTGGTGATGAGGCCGGCGGCGCAGCGTCCGAGATGGACCAGAGCCAAGTCGAAAAATCAACGTCTGAAGTCCTCTGAATCGTGCAGAAGGAGACGGGGGAGCGAAGTAGTGCGACATACCCCACAAGGCAGCACTCCTGACCGTCCTGGAGGAAATGCGTCGTCATATTCCCCCAGTTGACTCGCACGTCGTCCAACGTGCATAACCACGCAACGCCCAAAGTGGCGTCGATCCCGCCAAGGCCGAAGATGTAGAGGTCCGTCGTCACCGAGTAAGGGCCCACTGAAAGCGAGACTGTCGGACAACGACCCTGGATCGAGCGGCGACGACCATCGCCCAAACTGACAGTAAAGTCCGGAGAAGGTTCCATCGGGAGGTGGAGCTACTGGGCCAGCTGAGAGGAGAGAAAATTATGGCTTGTCCTGCTGCCCACCGTGATGATGATGTGGCGGTCGCCCAACTCGCCTACCAACTTCATGGTTTGGGGCCTTGAATTGCCGCCCACTGAAAAACATGGGAGCTCCAAACGGTGAAGACCTGCGTCGGCGGCGGACGTGGTGGGTTCCTTCGCAGTGATCTCGAGGTCCTCAAAATCCGCCAAAGTAATCTCCGGTTCGAAGTCGCCGATGATGGCGTGGAATTCCTTGACAGCGCAGACGTGTGTAGGGGAGTAGGGCTGACGACAGCAGAAACATAGTCCTTTGCGGCGGAGGTCGTCAAACTCGCGGTTGGAGAAGCGCTGCGGAGGGCCTGGATGGCCAGACTGGCCGCCGGGAGGGGGCTGAGGGGCATATGGTTCCGGAGTAGCGATCCTCCATGGTCGGCCTCCCGACGAAGGCCCGCATGGAGTCGGTTGGGGTCGAGGAGACAAATCCGCCTCCACGAGGCGGCCTATGTCGAGGGCCTCGGAAAACGTCCGGGGGTGATGGGTGCGGAGTCGGGACCGGATGTTGGGCTTTAGGCCCTGCATGAAGAAGCCGAGATAATGATCCGGTGGTAGGCCCGGAACATGGGTGATTGTTGGATCGGTAGGCGCCCTTAGAGGGGGGGGGGGTGAATAAGGGTTTTAAAAACTTATAATATATTTTGAATAACTTTGAAAAAGCTTTGATTATTAAACTAGAGAAGATCAAGACAAATCAAGTGAAATAAAAGTAAAAACATGATTTTATTAATTTGAGAAGCATGATTACAAAACTTGATCTCTTATCGAAGCTAGAAATCAAAGCTAATAGAAAGACTCTTTTTATTTTCTATACCGACTCGTATCCCCACGAACTGGTTAGCTTTAGTCGATCCTCCCCGGATTCGGCCTCAAGCCGCTCTAGCCAACCCTTCCCCGGATGTGGCCTCGAGCACCCCTAGACCTAGCCTAGATCTAGTCTCCAACACGAGGCGAGTTTCCCCCTAAGTCCTACCCAGACCTAGTCGCCAACACGAGGCGAATTTACTACACGATTACAAGAAAAGATGTGAAATAAAAAGACAATAATATAAAACTCCCTCTATGTGGATCTCTTGGAGAAGTAGACGAAGACGCAGAGTATGATCGTAGTCGATGCGGTCTTTCGTCACGATGATGACGCGTGTTGAAATCTTCTCCACGGATCTCCTTTAGTCTTTATGGATTTGTGGGAGTATCTCTCTGAAACTTCCTCTCTATGCTGTGGCACGAAGCTCTGGAATTCTGGATCTGTAGATCCTTGAGAAGACGGAGCCAAGATGTCCTTTTTATAGACTTAGCGCTAGCGCCTGCGCTAGTGCTACCGCCGACGCTATCCTATATTGGGACATATTCTGCGCGGCAGAATCTTCAACCGGAGGAAACTTTTCTCTCTTGCCTACTGTGCTCCTCGCTATCGCCTGCACTATCGGATACCGCCTGGCGCTATCTCCTTCTATAAGTTCTTCCGGCAATTTCGCTTAAGCCAATATTTCGTCGAACGAGATTTCGTCGAACGCCGCTAAGATTTCGTCGAGCGAAGTTTCGTCGAACGCCGTGATGAAAATTTCGTCGAGCGTCGCTTTCAGTTCGTCGAACGAAATTTCGTCGAACTCAATTCGTCGGTCAGGCTTCAACATTCGTCGAGCTCAATTTCGTCGACCGGAGTTTGTCGAGCGGGCTTCAACATTCGTCGATCTCAATTTCGTCGAGCGCCGCTAACAGTTCGTCGAACGATAGCTAGCGCCTGCGCTAGTACTACCGCCAGCGCTAGTAGATGTTTTGGATTTGTTGGCTCAACTTTGGGGGCAACCTTCTTATGTAATCCTTGAGTCATGTGGACTTTATTATCCTGCACACTTGAACACACAAGATCAAATACACATAGGATTTGTTATTCTCAAACCTAAGAGATGCGGAAGACCATGTTCCAACAAACTCCCCCTTTTGATAATAACAAATCCATTAATGATAAATCAGAGCATTAATATATAAGCATGAAGAAACATACTTGTGTGTGTGTGAGAGTGATGACTTAGGATAATTTACGATTTTAGCATTTAGAATTGCTCCCCCTAAATATATGCTCCCCTTAAGTGAATACTCCCCTAATATGTAAGCTATCATCTTAATTAACCATTATATTTTGATAGCAGATTATATTTATCATGTTAGTTCTCCCCCTTTTGTTATTAGCAAAAGCGGGTAATGAGACACCACTTAAAAATTGATAATAAGATAAAAGCATGATCGAGCTTGTAGAGAAGGAAATGATAAGGAGTTTTAGAATACTTGTCATTTAAATAGATCAGAGTTTGAGTATTACAACATTTTCATAAATCAGAGTTTGTAGCATAAACAAAATGTAATGATTTCCAAGTAACTAAACTACCCAGACAATATGTCTACACCCTAGCCCTGTACTAAGTGACGAATGGGCATGAGGAGCTGCAAACATGCCGTAGGTTGGGGTTTTAGTCCCATATGCAAACACTAGACACAATTTAACCTAGCACTCTTCCCCCCAGTGCCTCGCAAGGCCCCACTGGAACCCTCCCCGGTTAAGGACAAGACATGACTAGAGATAAAGGTTATCTAATGTCTACAACCCTACGCCCCCGCTATGGTGAGAAATGAAGTCATGGATAATAATTATTGGAAACATATAAGCGTTTTAAATCTAATGACATAACATATGGATTTATATTTTTATTTGAATTTATGAAACCACTCACATAGCTATTTTGAAATCCATTAATGAATCAGAGTTTTTAGCGTAATAATATTTTCATAGAAATAAATCAGAGTTTTATAGAAAAAAAATCCATGTTAAAAGCAACCAATATAAAGTTTACCAAGCAAGTTACCACTTGTTGCAAGAAAGGAATTTGAAAATTCAAGTGATGATGCATACAAAATGAAAGACTTTAAATAAGCATGAAAGCGCAAGGTAAAACAATTATATGGTGATGATGCGGAAGACTTATAGAAATACAAAAAAAACATCTTATTGTAATCAATGATTATCCATAAAAAGATATATGAGTTAAATTTCATAAAGAATGTGTTTTTGTAAATCATTGTTCAATTAAAATCTTTAAGTTTAACAATAATGTAACCAAACATGAAATAATGTTATCAAAAAGATTGCTACAATGTTATTTTAATTCACAAATTCAAAACATATCAAACATTGTAGAAAGCATGCTAGATTATCTAGTGCATTTCATAAATAAAGAGTAGTATAGAATTTGCAATAGGATCCAATACTAATGAGAAGAAGTGTTATGGAAGATAATGATGTGCACATAAGTGTATTTTGAATAGAGTAAACAAATGTTTTAATCAAAAATACAAGAGATGTGTAAAGTGAAGAACACAATAAAACACAAATAATTTTACTTCCACACACTTCAATGCACAAACAAAAATGTACAACTACCAAGGTGCTTTGCACACACAATGCTCATTAAGACTTATCAGGGTGCAAAGTAGTGCTTGGGGGATCAGATAATTTTATTCTTCAATATTAATTTTTTATTGTGATCCGGTGTACTTAAGAATAAGTGGTTTTTATTTTGAAAGAAAGTTATGGTTTGCACAAGATACTTTACTATTCTTTCCAATGTGCTCAACCTCACAACGCTTATTAAGACTTATCAGGAGGTTCAAGTAGTGCTTGGTGGAGTTATTTTTGTCACTTTATTTTATGATTTTGTTTTGTACAAAGTTCTCCGAATACACTTGTTTTGCAAACCAATATAATTTATAATAAAGATAACCATTTTTCTTAATTTTTAAAAGTGCAAATAAAAGAGTGTATGTAAGATACTTGTGCAATTTTAATTCATTGTACTAATACAAAACATACGCAAGCATTTTTAGATTAAACACAAATGTAGACAATGTCAAAATAAGTGAGTGAATAAAGATCATTATCAAACATAAAACATTTACTCATACTTAGAGGCATGCTAAGCTTAGTTCTACACCACTTTCAATATAATTGATGCACATATTAATAGATATATCAAAGCATGATGAAAGCAATGTTCAAAGTAGTTTGAAAAGATAAATTGCAACATTATAGAAGTTCTAAATAATAGATTAATTCATGCTTGATTTTCAATGAAGTCCATACAACATTTTTGATATTTTTGAAGAATAATTTTTATTTAAAGTTTGAACTCATAAAATTGATCTTGGACTTCCCGAGGACTACCTTGTGAGAGGTTCGCCCGGTACTAGGTGATATGATGGGATGATAGCCCAAATCACCCTTTCGCAAGATACAAGTAAAAATTTAAGTTCAAAAATAACAATTTTTGATAATTTTTTTGTTTTATATTTTTGCATTTGACTTTTGCTTTTAGAAATAAAATTTAAACAAATGCCAAAAAACACAAAGGCAAAATATATAATTTTTTTGTAATTTGGCTTTTGTATTTTTGTATTTGATTTTTCAAAAATGTAATAAAAGCAAAAATGCAGAAATGAATAGTACACATAGATTAATATATTTTTAGGGATTTTTCAAAATTGTAAAAATACAGAAAAACACATAGGTGCAATAGCGCCGGCGTTAGCGCTAGCGCTGGAAACAGTACCCGATTTTTGATGATTTTGAAATTTTTAATTGTTGATCTTGATTAAATGTCATAATAGTAGTTTCATGCTGAAATTTCAGTTTTTTAGGAAATATCTAGATAGTGCAAATTTCATGAAATATTATCGATTTTGTATATGACTTTACCAACTAAACTTTGCATGAGATGACATGAATGAACAAATCAAATATGCATGATTTTAGTGATTAACCATAATGTTCATGCACAGGAATACCATGGATAAGCCCTAGATGAGAATACCCAGCCTGTATGTCTTGGTAAACATATAAAGCCTAACATAGACACAAATATTCTTTAGGCGACAATGTTAGTATGATAAGTTTGAGATTAATGTTATACCAAGGTTTGATAGTGTTTCAACTTATAGACCTAGAATGGAGTGACGATTCTATTTGATTTGATATCAAGATGATTCAAAGGTCTAAACTAGAAATAAATCACAATACACACATAATACACCAACCATGGTATGTAATTATAATATCAATTGTCATCAATTAATATATCAATTATAATTCACATAATTGTGATAGAGATGATTGTTTTTAGAAGATTTTTTGTTATGACTTATGATATATGATGTTAGAAAATTTTAGCAAAGGACATCAATAGATCATGGCGGTGCATGTGAATTCAAATGACGGTAAATTCTTCAATACATTTTAAGAAATTTTTAATATATATGTGATTTTTGATGGGTGAACAATAGTGATGGTTTAGATCTTGTTTGGCATCAAGGAGTGTACATAATATAATTTTTTTTTGTGAACAAAGACAACCATATTGAAAGTTAAGCTTTTATTTAGATCTTGAATTTTCTTTTAGATCATGTTATTTCACTAAACCACTTGTTTGTGAACGATAAAACTCTTAATAGCCTAATAACTGGATTTAATTTGAAATATCTTATAACAAATTTAAAGTTTGATTCATATGGATAATATAAGATATTTAGAGGCAATGAATATAAGAATAAAAGATAGGTCATCAAAATAAAATATGATTTTGAATTTTGATCAATTTTATTTTATAAACATATTAATCTTTTAAGAGATAAAATCATATTTTTAATACTGTATAGGATGACCATGACATGATAGTTCAAAAGAAATAAGAAAACAAGAAAAATTAAAAGACATGAAAGCATATCATGAAGTAGAACTTTGTATATTTCATTTTGAAAGGATTCTACTTCATGCAATTGATGATACCTAATGAATAAGGGATTTAGGTATCCAAAGAGGACCGGGTGTGACGGTTCCTTTGGGTACCCAAATACATCGTGTTTGCTTTTGAGGAGATGAAAGTGAAAGAGCCCTTTTGAGTAGAGTTTGTGTTTCATCTTTAACTTTGGGTCTCCATTCAAATCTTGGTTTAACATTATTTTTAGTTTTTAAATTTCCATAATCATTTACTTGAACATTTGGATCAAAAAGGTTTTTGAATTTATAATTTGAAGGAAATTTGTTTGAATTTATGTTTAGGTTGGGAGAAACATGATTTTGTAAATTATGGTGATTTTGATTTTGATTTACAAATCCTTTATGTTCATTACTCTCATTTTTAAACTTAGGTAAGATGTTCATATTCATATTCAACTTGTTTTTAGATATAGTTTGATATTGTGAATTTGTATTTACAATTTTCGTAAGCAAGTTGATTTTTTATTTTAATTCATCATTTTTAATCTTTAAATTATGTCTAGCTTTATTATAAGCGATTGTGCTATTTTTAAGAGTTGAGACAATTGAATCTATATAATCTTAATAGTTATTTCTATATTCATCAAATGTTTCATCCATCTCTTTAATTTCAATTTTATAGTCTTTGCACTTAGCACAATCATTTATCAAAGATGAATTTTCTAAACATAATTTTTCATTTTGTTCTTTTACTAAAATAAAATCCTTTTCAAGTTTCTTGTGCTTTTCTTTTAATTCATTATATTCTATACAAGTTGTGTTTTCAACAAAGGAGTCATGTGTAGAAATAGATAAATTAGAATTTAATTCTTCATTAATTTTTGCCTTTAAATTTTTATTTTCTAAGCGCAAATGTTTATTAGCATTTTTTAGTTTCTTAATTTTGCGCTTTGTAGTTTGAAGCAATTGTAATGAAGAGATAGAAGTACAAAAAATGGAATTTGATTTCCTTACATTGCTTTCGGGAGAGACACGATTTGAACATATCGTTTCTTTGACATCTTTTTGGCACTCCTCTTCCGAAAACAGTACTTCTTCTTCTTTTCCATTTGATGTGTGCTCCATTGATCCGTCATGAGAGGAGCATTCTTGAAGACTTGTGCAAGCTTGCATATTCTCCGGTTCTTGCGACGTTTCCATACTTGTAGAAGGAGAATCATACATTTCTTCAAGAAATTTCTATACTTTGTATGCACTAGAAAAACAATATATTAATTTGAAAATATCTTGAGATAAAGCACAAAAAATATAATGCATAGCTTTTGCATTTAGGTGACGCTCTTGTTTATTTGATTCGTCCG
Organism: Dactylorhiza incarnata; assembly: GCA_033032865.1. Lineage (NCBI taxonomy): Eukaryota > Viridiplantae > Streptophyta > Magnoliopsida > Asparagales > Orchidaceae > Dactylorhiza > Dactylorhiza incarnata. Next base: position 1,684,705 of record JAWHQI010000290.1, read on the forward strand.
CTGGTCTAACTATTGCTATATCCCATGCATTGATATCTAAACTTTTAATAAACTTTTCCATTAATAATTTTCACCCTTTATAATTTCTCTCTTCGAATAAAGGTGGTTTAGGAGATTTTTCTTCTTCATAAAAATTTACCCCACTAGTAGAAGCGAGATCATGAGATGTCATTATTCTCGGTTGTTAAGCCGATTTGGAATAACCTAGCTCTGATACCACTTGTTGGATCGGTAGGCGCCCTTAGAGGGGGGGGGGGGGGTGAATAAGTGTTTTAAAAACTTATAATATATTTTGAATAACTTTGAAAAAACTTTGATTATTAAACCTGAGAAGATCAAGACAAATCAAGTGAAGTAAAAGTAAAGACATGATTTTATTAACTTGAGAAGCATGATTACAAAACTTGATCTCTTATCGAAGCTAGAAATCAAAGCTAATAGAAAGACTCTTTTTGTTTTCTATACCGACTCGTATCCTCACGAACCGGTTGGCTTTAGCCGATCCTCCCCGGATTCGGCCTCAAGCCGCTCTAGCCAACCCTTCCCCGGATGTGGCCTCGAGCACCCCCTAGACCTAGTCTAGATCTAGTCGGCAACACGAGGCGAGTTTCCCCCTAAGTCCTACCCAGACCTAGTCGCCAACACGAGGCGAATTTACTACACGATTACAAGAAAAGATGTGAAATAAAAAGACAATAATATAAAACTCCCTCTATGTGGATCTCTTGGAGAAGTAGACGAAGACGCAGAGTATGATCGTAGTCGATACGGTCTTTCGTCACGATGATGACGCGTGTTGAAATCTTCTCCACGGATCTCCTTTAGTCTTTATGGATTTGTGGGAGTATCTATCTGAAACTTCCTCTCTATGCTGTGGCACGAAGCTCTGGAATTCTGGATCTGTAGAGCCTTGAGAAGACGGAGCCAAAATGTCCTTTTTATAGACTTAGCGCTAGCGCCTGCGCTAGTGCTACCGTCGGCGCTATCCTATATTGGGACATATTCTGCGCGGCAGAATCTTCAATCGGAGGAAACTTTTCTCTCTTGCCTACTGTGCTCCTCGCTATCGCCTGCGCTATCGGATACCGCTTGGCGCTATCTCCTTCTATAAGTTCTTCCGGCAATTTCGCTTAAGCCAATATTTCGTCGAACGAGATTTCGTCGAACGTCGCTAAGATTTCGTCGAGCGAAGTTTCGTCGAACGCCGTGATGAGAATTTCGTCGAGCGCCGCTTTCAGTTCGTCGAACTCAATTCGTCGGTCATGCTTCAACATTCGTCGAGCTCAATTTCGTCGACCGGAGTTTGTCGAGCGGGCTTCAACATTCGTCGATCTCAATTTCGTCGAGCGCCGCTAACAGTTCGTCGAACGATAGCTAGCACCTGCGCTAGTACTACCGCCAGCGCTAGTAAATGTTTTGGATTTGTTGGCTCAACTTTTGGGGCAACCTTCTTATGTAATCCTTGAGTCATGTGGACTTTGTTATCCTGCACACTTGAACACATAAGATCAAATACACATAGGATTTGTTATTCTCAAACCTAGGAGATGCGGAAGACCATGTTCCAACAGTGACATGGGCCATGAACTCATCGATGTAATCATCCAATGCGCCTGTTTGGCGTACCCCACACAGTCGTTCGATGGCGGATCCGGAATAGCGACTGTCATAGCGGCGGATCATCACCTGTTTTATCTCCGGCCAAGAGATAGTCGGGTTGGACTGTCGTTGCCACCGGGCCCAATGAAGGGCAGAGCCGTCGAGTCCCATGACGGCGGTAGAGACCTTGTCCTGCTCGGGAGTATGTTGGAGGTCGAAGTATTGCTTATTCTTGGCAGTCCACCCCATTGGGTCCACACCGGCGAAGGTGGGGAGGTCCAGTGCGAGGGTTGGACGGACCGGAGGGAACGAGCCGCGGAATCACCGTTGTGCTACCAAGTCCATCTTCGTTCACATCTTGGGACCCTCCACGGATAAGCTGGATCCTCGTGCTACCAAGTCCATCTTCGTCGGCTACTCTCGAACTCAGAAAGGTTACGTCTGCTACTTCCCTACAACCCGTAAAATAACGGTCTCTGCCGATGTTACCTTCTGGGAGGATCAGCCGTTCTTTTCTGATCCTGTATCCACCCTTGCACCACCACCCGCTCCGCGACCTGTCATCCCGGTCAACGAAACTTCCGTTCCCGTTCCTCCATCTCCGGCTCCTGATATTGCTCCCACTCTAACCTCCATTATCTCTAAACCACCGATCATCCGTGTCTACACTCGTCAACATCCTCGTTCCGATCCGACTCCGCAGTCCGACTCGACCTCCGGTGCTCCGTGTTCTGCTGATCAGGTACCAGAATCGACTGCCCATCCTTTGGCGAATTATATGTCCTTACATCGCCTCTCACCCCACCTTCATACTCTGGCCACTTCTTTATCGTCGGTTGCAGTTCCTAACTCTGTGCAGGAGGCTCTTCAACATCCTGGCTGGCGTGCCGCCATGGAAGAAGAAATGGCCGCGTTGTGGGCAAACCAGACCTTGCAGCTGGTGGATCTTCCCCCTGGCCCGAAAACTGTTGGTTGCAAATGGGTCTTTGTCATCAAGCATGCTGCGAATGGGACCATTGACCGCTTAAAAGCTCGACTAGTGGCTCGCGGCTACACCCAGCAACAAGGTTTGGACTACGACGAAACCTTCTCTCCCGTCGCCAAACTGAACACAGTGCGGGTTCTTCTCTCCGTTGCTGTGCACCGCCAATGGCCCTTACATCAACTGGATATTAAGAACGCCTTCTTAAACGGTGATCTCACTGAAACTGTGTACATGCAGCAGCCGCCCGGGTTTGAGACCACGGGGGAGTCTAGGACCCCAAAAGTCTGTCATCTTTTGCGGTCTCTCTATGGTCTCAAACAGTCTCCTCGAGCATGGTTCGACAAGCTCAGCAAGGTCCTTCGTGAAGCAGGGTTTACTCGGAGCTCGGCTGACTTCTCCCTGTTTACTCGCCACCAGGCAACAGGCACCGTTCTCCTTCTTGTCTATGTGGATGATATCATTATCACAGGCAACGACTCAAAAGGAATTCAGGCGATCAAACAACAACTCAGCTCCGTGTTCCAAACAAAAGATCTGGGGAACCTTCATTACTTCCTGGGCCTGGAGATAGCCAGACGACCAGATGGCCTTGTTCTATCTCAGAGAAAGTATTGCCTCAATCTTCTTCATGATGCAGGCTACTCCGGCTGCAAACCCATCAATACTCCAATGGACGCAAATCACAAGATTTGTGCTCAGTCCTCTGACTCTGATCTCTTGCTTCAGAACCCGGAGTACTATCGCCGTCTGGTTGGAAAATTGATCTATCTGACTGTTACAAGACCAGATATCTCCTTCGGAGTCGGTATTATCAGCCGTTACATGCACGCCCCTCGTTCCTCTCATCTTCAGGCTGTGGAACGGATTCTCCGATATCTAAAAGCGGCTCCTGGTCAAGGCTTGGTATACAAGACCTCATCCTCAACTCCAACACTGGTGGCATACTCTGATGCTGACTATGCCGGCTCTCTGGATGATCGTCGGTCAACCAGTGGCTTCTGTACGTACTTCGGAGGACATTTGATTACCTGGCGTAGCAAGAAACAAGCAGTGGTTGCGCGCTCCTCAGCAGAAGCAGAATACAGGGCAATGACATCTGTGGTCTCTGAACTCACATGGCTTGAAAGTCTTCTCACGGATCTTGGGGTAAAACTTCCTGCTCCTGCTCTTCTACTTTGCGACAGTCAGGCTGCTATACATATTGCCAAGAACCCGGTCTTCCACGAAAGGACCAAGCATATCGAGGTCGACTGCCACTTTATCCGGGAGAAAGTACAAATGAAGAAGATCGAGCTAAAACATGTCCCTGGTACTGAACAAGTTGCGGATGTCCTCACAAAGGCACTGTCCAGTACCCTCTTCTATCAATGCTTATCCAAGCTTGGCGCATACGATTTGTACGCTCCAGCTTGCGGGGGAGTGTTGAAATAGCCCATGTGTTTGGCCCATTTGGTGGCCCAATTACTCCTCTTCTATATCTCTTTAGTCCCACATTGTGTATAGGGTTTCTCTCTCTCTTCTTTCTCCTATAAATATGTACTCTCTCTTTGTATACAATACATGAAATATATACAAGATTCGCTCTTTTCTACAACAACAAAGAGGAATAAGACAACAAATGACAAAGAGGGCAGCCTACAAGAGCCTCTCCTGGCAGCCCAAAAGGCAGCCAAATACTAGGGCAACACTCACCAATCAAAATCCCAACATCCAATACATGATATCAAGAAAATATCATCAACCGGGCTGCTAATAGCAACACCAAAGGCTGCTAACAGCAGCTCAAAGGGCTGCTACTAGCAGTCCAAAGCCAAGGAAAAACCCATCTAAAAACAGTTACCAAGACAACTACTAGGAGCCTCTAATGGCGGGAGCAACCCATAAGATTTAACACAGCAGCAGACAAGAAGCCCAAGGAAACAGTTGGCCAAAACAGGTAACAGCACAGCCGGCCACTAGTAAGAAAAACACATCAAAAATCCCTCATAATCGAATTAGAAATTCAAGGTAAAATCAGCCCTTTGATTTCACTGCTATCACAACAAAACAACACAAGCAGAGCAGAGCCCCATATCAAGATCAATGGAAAATCATCAAAATTCCCCTACCAGAATCCTAGCCAACCAAGGCCAAGACTCTTTAAGTTCAGCAATTAAAACTAGAAGAAGAAGAGGGGAAAGAAGATGAAAGAGGAGCTCACAGTGGAGGGATTTCACCCAAATCTGCCGGCCAAACTCAGCAATACTGCAGGAAAACTGTAGCAAAGACAACAGAGCTTCTAGAAAGAGGTAGCACCAAGTCTTCCAGCACCCCAACGGCAATAGGAGAGGGAGGAGAGGAACCGTCGATGGGGAAGAAGAGGAGCATCCAGCCCTAGCTCATGGAGCTCTCCATGACACGGAAGAAAATAAGCAGCAGAGTTGAAACAACATCAATTAAAGAAGGAATCCACCGCTCAACATTTATAATATAATAACCATGAAATAGAAAACTAGCCACATCGCACAACAACCACTTAATAGAACACTAGCCAATATATCAGCAACAACCACTTATTATAATAACCAGTAAATATTTCAACAGCCCAAAACCAAATAGGTTTAAGTGCCAATAGCATTTCAAAAATAAATCAAAATAACAAATTAAACTTAAACGAAACGAGCGTCGCAAAATCATCGAAAAATCCAAAACTTCAAAACTTAAAGTGCAACGTCGTCTCGACACTGATTTTTATTATTTCATCATCGGGAATTTTATTCATTTACGTCTCTTTCGATTTCGCTTAAATGTTTCGGGCCGTTACATGTTGCTTCCCACTGGTGCATGAAAGCTGCTTCGATGGTTCCCTTGCTGTGTCATACAATGAAGCATTCTAGCACCATTCTACCTGCACTTCAACCCTAGAGTTCGTCCCATCGATCGCAGGACCTAGTTTTTTTATCACGTGTTCCCTAATAAACCATTCTTCGATCTCACTTCCCATCTATGCAAAATTCGTCGACCTCTTCTTCCGTTGACGCACGACTTGTGCGTGCTTCCGCTGATCCCATGACTCAATGTGCGCAGTTCCGTCCTAACATTTTTTTGTCATTGACTTATATAACACATCTCCTGCAAACCTTAATGTCACACTCTCCATGGCCGGCCGCTGAGAAGAATTACATCTCATGGTCACCTCCCTCCCCGATTGCATGGATCACATGAGACAATTGTATGACCTCTAGGTAGTGGTGCTAGTGACCCTCGCTCTTTTCATAGGTCATCTGATAGCACCATCACAAACCCCCAACCCTATATCGTCCCCTTCAATACGGCCCACTCCGGCAGTACTACTGATCCCCTCACCTTCCTCCAGTCCACTTTCCGCCCCAACCCAAGCCAGCTTTTTCGGCTCGACATTCTTATGTTCGATGACATTGACCCTTTAGGTTTGATTGTTCACGTATTTCATTTTCTTAACTTGCACAACACACTGGGTAATTAGAAGGTTCCCTTGTAACACCCCATTCCAGTTAACCAAAATCAGCCGTCCGGCCGGGTCAGCGATAAAAGTGAACTAGAATACAGTATTAAAAACTAGTACATAGCAGACATAGATGAGAAAAAGGACTAAACAATTTTGACTTACAGTGGAAGAAAAATATATACTAAGGGTAAAAGTGTACCTTCAAATCTGGATTCACAGAGCCACTAATATGCGTAAACAATAATTAACTGCATAGCTAACATGATCAAATAAGTCTGATAGAACAGTTTTAAATATTGAGATCTCAAATGTCCGAAGACTATAGGAACGAGTACATAACAAGAAAGCTGAAAGGGAAACCAACTAAAGGTAAACCACTAGCTAGACGAGCTCCACATGATGCGATCATCCTAAGCGTAATTTCCCACCTGGGTCACCTGTAAACAACAGTGCCCAAAAGGGTCAGAGTAAGGAAAAACAACTCCTCCTAGTGACACTAAAATCATTTTCTTGAAATGAGTGCATGCTTTTGAAAACCGTTTTAACTTTAAAAACTTTTGTACTGAAATGCTATACATGACTTGCAAAGGATTTTCTGTTTACATGGTTGTCTATCTTATAATTTCATGACTTCATGATTTCATGTTATTACCAATAACTGACGTTGGTTATCTAGCGTACCTTCTAACGCTTGGCCTGTACTTGAACTTTGGGCGCCTTCTTAAAGGTACCCATTTCTAAAAGGACTCTAGGCAGAGTAGCTCCTAACGCGCATCTGAAGTCTGATGACCCGAGTCCACCTGACGAACTCAATTGTTCTAGTGTCACACAGACACAGACTCGGATCCACTAATGGTCTCAAAGGGGAGTCAACTCCCAAGACCCTGCGGCTCATAAGCAACTCTGTGGCTTATGTGGTGGGTAGTGCGCCTCTACCAAGCACGGAGAAGGGCTCACACGTGCTTACTGAACATCTTTAACTTTAACGCTACTCTGCTTGCGACATCTCTTTCGTGTACTAAGGGTCGCCCCTTCTTGTCTGACATGAACGGTTAGGGAATACTTCCATACCGCTATGGGGTTAAGCTTACAATATACATAGTCGTGTACGTGTTCCGTTTCTGGTGTCACCTCTACTAACCTGACTGGGAGAGGGTTTTAGGAAAAGGGCCTACTCACGTGTCTAGAGAATAAATTCATAATTACCGTTTTCCCATTATAGATTCTTAATGCATATTTTATTTTTTTGCTAATACGGATTTACACAAACTCATACATATTTGCAGACTTTAATTTATGTCTAACCAAAAAGAGTTAGAATTCCTTACCGTGGTATTCCGTCGCTCGTAGACTTGACGCGGCGGCATGCTGTCTTTAACTGCTCTCCCGGAAACAACGTAGGACTCTATCTGCGTTACCCACCTCCCCAACACTGGAGTATATGATTTGAGACGGAACGCTAATAATTAAATCTGAATTTGGTTCCGACGATCACCTACAAGATCCCACGATCGAGGTGGGGCTGAAGAGAAAAATCTAAACTAAACCCAAGGGAACAATACTTGAAGCATACATTTCTTAAGTGGGAGAGGCAGCAAAAACCTGAAGATGAGGGAACCGGAGGAAGAACGCTACCAAAGATTCCGGCCTCCCCTAGGGTTGAAATGGAGGGCACCCGGAACCTCTTAACTCCGAAACCTGAGATAAAGAACAAAGAGGAACTCTTAAATCTAAACTTCCACAATTTGTGAGAGAGCATAAGGGATCTACAATCACAAGGGGGAAGGTAAACTGTACCACCACCTGAAGATACTAGATCTGAGAGCAAAGACTGCACCCTGACGAAGAAGACGGCGCACAGCGAAGACTTGGGACCTTCCCTGGTTGTGCCAGCCGTCGACAAGTACAGAGGGAGGAGGCGTCGGGCTAGAGGAAGCGGCGCGGCTAGGGCTCCGGCTGGTGGTAGCGGCGCTAGAGAGAGGAGAAGAAGGTCGCGGTTCCGCCGTCTGGGAAGGAAACCACGATCGGTCGCTGCCCTAGGTTGCGGAATCGGAAGAGGGGTTTAGGGCCTTTAAATTGCTCGACCAGGAGAGTCGGGCCTCGGGCAGTTACGGAACCGCCTGTACTGCTTGGCCGGCTCAAACTAAATCGATTTGAGATTTTACTTATTACCACATTGCCACTCTCACTAAACTTAGAAAGAAATTTTGTGTTTCAACCTCGCACTCACGCAAAATAAATACGCGTCTAACTCGCGCTTAACATTAAATTAGTCCTCCAATTACGTACATGATTCAACCCAAAAAAAACCACGTACCTTACGGAAAAACAAAACGTTGGCTCGATCACAATCGTTCGCCATCCGACCCTGCAATTTATTTAAAACATTTTCCGTTCAAAACACGGATGTTACATCCCTTGTACACGATCTATGTTGAAGGTTTCTCTCTCGACCAGATTCGTTGGATGCTGAAACCCACCCCTTAATGGACATATTAAAGGAAAAACTAATGCTCCACTACGAAACCCGCCAATCTTGTAATGAGGTTGAGCTCCTCTATGCAGTCCATCAATTTGAGTCGGTAAATGCTTTAGTTGACAACGAACTCATGTTCCTGAACTTATTGCTGCACTACTTGGGCTGCTTCCTTTATGGACTACAACTGCTAATTCACGTTGGCCTTCATGCAGAAAAATCTTACTTTGACCAAAGCTATGGAACAAACATGTTTTGCGTGAGAGTTGCAATCCTTATCGAGCATTGCACCACCATGTTATCACCCCCACACCCCATTCCTCCGCACCAACATTTTCTCCACCTCTCCCATGTTCCATCAACGAGCTCCACAACAACCAAATTTAAACCCCACCACAATATTCTCCATCGACACCTAATCTTCCACCAATTATGACCGTATAATTCAAAAATGAACCCACAACCATAATGCGAATCCCACCAAGAGTATTTTGACCTCCATCATCATGGATTTTGTTCTGCTGCATATAACCATATTTCTCTGCACAAAACTATCCAATAAAGAACTGCACATGCTTATTGGTGTCGAATAATAATACATCAACATCGCAGACTTTGAAGCACTTGAGCAAGATGATAGTCATACACTGACTTGATCTTGCGGACAAGGTCGATTTTCAAGATAAAGGTATTGTTACATGTACGCTGAAGAGTGAATGGCTCAAGGGATGTCAGCTAGTATGTACAGGCTTGAGTACATAAGTTCCTCTTTTTAATTGTAAGTCTTGCATTTCCTTTTCATGAAGTGTGTGTATTTTTCTTTGCGAGTCCTTTTTTTATAGAGGGCTTGTATTATCAAACTCCTTATACTTATCTTGCCTTAGGAAATTGGAATCGAGCAATTTAAACTTTTGCGAGAGGCTTGCCTCTTGAGTTTGTATCAATGGGTCTCCTCCTTTCTCCAACGTGCATTAAATCCGCCCAGCAGTTCATTTTGTCTCCCTTCTAACGCTATACCACCCAATGCAAGCTTTTATCCGCATCTTGTTGTCATTCCATTGAATCATTTTTGGCAGCGTTCCATGTGTCGTCCAGCGCTAGTTTTCTCCTTCCTCGATAGGGAAAGCGTCACATGTTCCCATCGTGCTTCCAAATTGCTCCACCTCACTTCACATTGACGCAAGATCGATTGACACACGACCTGAAGATGTACGCTATCTAGCTCATCATCTAGTCACATTCTTCTGGTGATCCCATGACTCTAACTCTATGAATTATTCCATCATGACATTTGTTGTCATTGAATCCTTTGTTACATTGCCTCCTTCGAACCCCACAGTTCATGCCCATAACCCACTCCATGACTGCTCACGAAGAAGAATTAGCTCTCATGATCGCCTCCCTATCTGACGACATGGATTGCGTCAAGGTGAACCTATCTGACCTCTAGGTTTTTATGCGAGACATTCATGCTCTCCTCATTGGTCACCTGACACTGACCCTAGATCCACCCTTCGACATGCTCAGCTTCGACAATACTTTAGAGCCGCCACCTTCATCTAATTCTCCTTCGGCCTCAACGCAAGACACCATCGTCAGCTCGAAATCCCTGTGTTTGATGGCATTGCCCCCATAGGTCTGGTTGCTCGTGTTGAGCAGCTTTTTGAACTACAAAGCTTGTCGGGCAATTAGAATGTACACTTGTTCATAATCTATATGGAAGGTTATGCTCTCCATTGGATTTGTTGGACATGCAAAACCAACCCTTACTTATCATGGAAATTGTTGAAGGAAGAACTAGTCCACTGCGACGACACCAATTTGAAGTTAGAGATCTACAATCATCCAATCTGAATGCTTACATTGATGACTTCATTGATATCGCCACCCATGTTCCTAGTCCTACTACTCTACATATTGCTTTGGCCACTTCCTTCGTTGACTGCAATCCACATTCACACTCTCCTACATATACACAACCTCTTCACTATGACCAGAACCATAGTGCAAGCACATTCCGCAGAAAAAGGAGTTTCATTCCCTACCGGGCACTCACTACCTTGATATCACCCCCACCTTACCACACCAACATTTTTATCACCCTCCCATGTTCCACCGTCAAGCTCCCACAACCAATTTGAAACCCATGGCACTCTCCTTCGCCGATACCCAATCTTCCACCACTCTCACCCATACCTCCTCCAAAATCACGACTTACCTTAGTGTTTATTGCACTAAGAGTACCTTGACCTTGGCCATTACGGAGTTTATTATGCTGCAAACAACCATATTCTCGTACAAAAAAGAAAGTCCAAATAAAGAACTGCCCACACTCCTTGGTGTTGGATATGAAGACATCACCATCAAAATTTTTGAAGCACTTGAGCACGATGATGGTTACACCCTGGCTTGACCTTGAGGGCAAGGTGAATTTTTAAGTTGGGGGTATGCCCGTTGAAGGGCAGACTATTCAAGATATATCAACTAGCTTGCACCTGGCTCAGGGACATAAGATTCTCTTTTTAATTTGGAGTCTTGTATTTCCTTTTCATTAAGCGTGTTTATTTTTCTTTTTAAGTTTCTTCTATATATAAAATACTTGTATTGTCAAACTCCCTATGCTTATTTGCCATAAGAAATTTGAATTAAGTACTTGTAGTTTGTATCAGTCTCCCATTTACTAACAATTAGTTGAGCGTCATTGAGTCAACACGACAATATCTAGTACATAGCATGTTTATTTCTCCCCTCACAATATAAATGATATTTTGAGTTGACTAGTATTAAGTCCCTTTATTTTCTCACTTCTCAAGACTTCTTGACTCAATGCACTAGTCTATTAGCTTTAGACAACTTTAGTCTCTCGTAGAATAAATCAAAGGGGTCGAGCTAAGCAGGAAAATAGCTGGTTGAACCAATTTTCAAGTCTCTTTTGAGTCATTATATTTAATGAGAGGATAAGGTTTGACTGTTAGATCTTCTTTTGTAGGATCTTGTGTTAAGAAGTCAGTGTATATGTATGATTAATGAATGAAAGTTCGAGTTCTCTGGGAATTCGTGACTTGCCTTAAGAATTAAGCATAACAGTTGAGGAATCTATATTGTTGGTAACTTTTCTTTTGTTTTTTTTCTTCTTTGTCGATCTAACGCGCCGCTACATATTCTATGCTAAACTGGCATCCAATCATAAATATGAAAGAAATCGAATGGGGATGAACTCGAATGTGAATACGACAACTGCCACATGCTAACGGGCAGCCTCTTGAAATAAATTCACTTGTATTTCTTTTTCTTGAAATTCAATCCAAAATATGAAGGAACTCGCAATGTAAAGAACTTAGATGGGCTCAATAAAAATCTTGACCAGATTTAGAGCATATATTGCACTTTGCTCCATGATCACTTGACTAAAGATTGAACTAAATAGAAGTTGTCATAGCCTTATGCTTTTGCTACTATATACTTCAAGTTCCATTTTTCCTAAAACTTCTGCAAAAGATGAAATTCAAGAAGATAATATCTCATTGTCAAAGCTGGTGGACAGTTAATGAAATAGCCATAACTTTACTATTCCTGGGGCCAAAGACTTATAGGGTTTGCAAGTACTACATTTTTAAGATCGGTAGTATACATCATCCAGATGCATGGCCATGAATACATACATGATTGGTGATTGAGCAAAACAGATGGATTTTATGAATTTCCCTTTAAAATAATCATTTCCATGTTCATATCTTGTTAGGTACGTTTCATGCGTCGTGGGGTGTCCAGTCGAAGGGGCAGTCCCCCCATCTAAGGTTTCTTATGTGGCAAAAGAACTTTATGAGATGGGCTGCTCCGAGATCTCTCTCGGCGACACAATTGGAGTCGGAACACCAGGTGTGCCATTAATCTTTTTTCTTACGTGTTTAAAACTGAATGTATATCATGTTTTTGTGCAACTACCACGAACCGTCGTTTAGTTTTTATAGGAATTTATCTAGATCTTTGAGTTGCTTTTAATTTAATTTTTTATCTTACCTTTTCATTTAATGCCTATTCATCCCCTCATTTTCTCTATCTTTTCCTCCATTATTCTTATCATTTTGTAGCTTTTGTGATGGGGATCATAGTTCTCTGGTGGGCCGACCCATTCGGAGCCTGCTCGGGTTTACACTCGTAGGAGGGGTTAGGGTCATCGTATTGATAATCTGAGTCCGTAGTCGCATTCAGAGCATCGATGGGGCATTATTTATGTATTTTCATATTTTTCTACGCATTATTCATGTACGGTTTGTATATTATCGTGGCGGCCAATCACAACCATTCGTTGTTTATGAGAGTATATAAATACTTGTTTTGTAGTTTCTTATTAGTTATTGCAGAATTTCGTGAAGAATCCGAGTTTTGTGATCACCACGGTGCCGGGTCCATGGAATTCTAGGTGCCGCATCCTAGAACAATCATTTTCACCATTTGACCGGCCCTAACTCCATCACCCCCTCTCCATTTCGACAACTAATTGCCAGCCTAAAGTTATCTTGTACTTCCTTTCCCTGAACAGGGAAATGTGCGTTCTCATAGGAGAGAACAACATTCCATTACACGAGGCTTCTCCAGAGGCAAGAATACGCCTCCCAGGCAATAGTCCAGCCATCCTAACCATCAACCGAGTACCTGAACTCTATTCCAAGAAATAATCATTGTAGCATAGACCATCGACCTTCGTTTCTCCTCCCTGTATGGGAACGACGACCGCTGGGTTGAATCCAAAGCTCGACAAGGACCAACGGATTTTCCTTAACGAAAGCGAAGGCTCTACTAGTTTCAGGGCTAACCAAGGATCGTCTACCCCTTCCTGGACGAGAACGAAAGTTCCTGTTAAGTTTTCCGGCCTTGCCTGCGTTCGATTGTGCGAAAGCACCTTCCAGCTAGGGGTGTAAGCCGTTCGTTTTGGACCTAAATTGAAACTGAACCCATCGGTTTACCTCGGTTTAGTTTTAAGTCGGTTTTATCAGTTTGGTACGGTGGTATTTATTATACATGAGCAACTAAATGTTTAAAGTTTGTAAAAATTTTTGAATACAATGCATTAATCAATTGTTTCTTATATTTTTGTATAATAATTTATTTGCAATCTTAATTTAAATTTTAAATAAAAGTTTATTATGTTTTATATAATTATTTGTTTATAATCATAATTAAACCACGCATCAAACATTAAAAATTGTGGAAAACAACGAGAGAGAAATAAAATAATAAAAATTATCAAAACTTTTATTTCTTCACATGAGTATTACAACAAGTATTTGTACACTTATATAGAAGAAAGAGGGGAGAGGAAATTCCTTTCTAAGATGTGAGACTAATAACTACAAAGAGAGAGTGCCTAGTTGGACCTTTGTTACTAGACCTTTTTACATGATTTCTTTAACACTCCCCCACAAGCTGGTGCATACAGATCGTAGGCACGAAGCTTGGACAAGAACTGATAATATAGTGGACGTGGTAAAGCCTTCGTGAGAATGTCCGCTACTTGTCCGGCAGCAGGAACATATTTTAACTCCAGTTTCCTGAGTTGTACCTTCTCCCGAATGAAGTGACAGTCGACTTCGATGAGTTTGGCGTGTCCATGAAAAACAAGATTCTTGGCAATATGTATAGCAACTTGACTGTCACAATAGAGAGTGGCTGGTGAGGGAAGTTTTACACCAAGGTCACTGAGAAGGCTTTCTAACTAGGTGAGCTCGGACACAATAATGAACATTGACTGATACTTTGCTTCGGCGGACGCGCGAGCAACCACCGACTGCTTCTTGCTACGCCAGGTGATAAGGTGTCCACCAAAGTATGTACAATATCCACTTGTGGAATGTCGACCATCCAGTGAGCCAGCATAATCAGCATTAGAGTATGCAGTAAGAGATAAAGGAGATGAAGAGGGCTTGTATACAAGTCCTTGTGCAGGAGCGGTCCTTAAAGTATTGAATAATGCGCTCAACTGCCTGAAGATGAGAGATACGTGGTGCATGCATAAATCGATTGACAACTCCAACAATAAAGGATATATCAGGCCTCGTAACAGTGAGATATATCAGCTTCCCCACAAGACGATGATAATACTCCGGGTTTGGAAGGAGTAGATCGGAGTCTGAGGCATGGACACAGAGCTTATGATTGACATCCATAGGAGTGTCAGCAGGCTTGCATCCAGAGTAGTCAGCATCACGGAGCAAATCAAGACAGTATTTTCGTTGAGACAGAACAAGACCATCAGGAAGCCGAGCGACTTCGAGACCAAGAAAGTACCGAAGGTTCCCTAGGTCTTAATTTGAAAGACAGGCCAAATGTTGCTTGATCATATGTATTCCGTGGAGATCATCTCCCGTTATCAAAATATCATCAACATATACCAAGAGAATCACAGTGTCTGACGGTCTATGACGAGTGAATAGAGAGAAGTCGTCCGAGCTTCGAGTGAACCCAACGTCACGAACAACCTGACTGAACTTGTCAAATCATGCCCGGGGAGACTGTTTGAGACCATAAAGAGATTTCTTTAGACGACATACAAGAGACTCCCCCGTGGTCTCAAACCCGGGAGGTTGCTGCATGTAGACAGTTTCCTGCAAATCGCCATTGAGAAAAACATTCTTGACGTCCAATTGATGCAACGGCCAGTGTCGATGAACAACGAGAGTGATCATAACACGAACAATGTTCAGCTTGGCGACATGGGAGAAAGTTTCATCATAATCCAAGCCTTGTTGTTGAGTAAAGCCACGAACAACAAGACGAGCCTTGAGGCGTTGAACTGTCCCATCAGGGCCATGCTTGATGGCAAAGACCCACTTACAGCCCACACAAGTCTGGCCAGGAGGAATAGGGACAATATCTCATGTGTGATTTGTCAAATGAGCAGTCATTTCCTCATCCATTGTCGCCCGCTACCCCGAATGTTGAAGAACCTCCTGCAAAAAGTTAGGGGTGGAAATAGAGGAGAGAGAAGTTGCAAATTCTCGGAGTTTCGGAGATAGACGATGTAAGGATACATAATTTACCAGGGGATGAGCTGTAGAAGCAGGTGTCGGATCTTCAAGCCGCAAGGTATCATTGGTAGGAGGCACCTGTTTCAGAGCATCCGACGTAGGAGAGAGACGAGTATAGACATGAAGAAGAGGTGGTTTGGTGGTGATGGACGCCGGTTTTGGAAGTAGTGGTGGCAGTTGAGAAGTCACCGGAACAGTAGGACGAGGAATGGTAGGAGGTGTTGGAGGAGCAGTAGGTGTAGAGTGATAGGGCTGCTCTTCGAGGAAAGTGACATCCGCAGATGTAACAACCTTTCGATCACTAGGAAAGTAGCAGACATAACCTTTCTGAGTGCGAGAGTAACCGACAAACATATATTTGGTAGCACGAGGTGCAAGCTTGTCGGTGGTCGGACTAAGATTGTGAATATAACAAGTACAGCCGAAGACACGAGGTGTGATAGTGAAGGGAGGCGTGAAGGGAAACAGAAGGCTAATGAGAGTTGCAAAGTTGAGAAGAGAAGAGGGCATGCGGTTGATGGGTAACAAGCTGTGGACACCGCGAAATCCCAATAAACTTTGGGTACCTGCATTTGAAACATCATGGAGCGAGCGACCTCAAGGAGGTGACGATTTTTCTGTTCAGCTACCCCATTTTGTTGAGGGGTGTACGCACATGAGGTTTGGTGAATAATCTCAAACTCAACACATAGATTGGTAAACATGTTACTTGTGTATTCTCGCGCATTGTCGATTCTTATAGTTTTAATGGTGGAGAATTGGTTGCGGGTTTCAGTAATAAAGACACAAAATACACGAGTTATTTCAGAACGATCATGAAGTAAATATAAAGTCTCGTGGCGGGCAGGTGACAGCGGTCACGAGGGGTCTCCCGGTCACGAGCGGTCACGAGGGGTTTCGTGCGCGGTCACGAGGGGTCTCGTAACGGAAAGAGGTGACAACAGACAGGAGAGCTCGGCTGTCACAAGGGGTCTCGCGGCGAGCAGAAGCTTGCAGAAAGAAAAATACCAGCAGAAGAGGCTACGGTCTGGAGAGCTCGCGGCGGTCAGGTGACAACGGACAAGAGAGCTCACATAACCAAAGAGCTCACATAACCGAAGAGCTCGCAGGAGAACAGGAGAGCTCGCGGTCTCGGCAAGCGAGACAGGGCGACCTTGGCGAGCGAACAGGCGAGATCGCAGGAGAGCTCGCGGTCTCAGCAAGCGAGACAGGGCGATCTTGGCTAGCGAACAGGCGGTCTCAGACGCATAACTGAAGACGGAGCTGCGGTCAGAATATCAGACCGCAGGAGAGGTGCGAATAACTGACCACCTGTAGGACCCAGCTGACAGAGAAGAGTGTATAAAAGGAGGAGGAGGAAACCAACTCCAGAAGGAGGGAGCACGGGCTGCGGTCAAAAGAAATTGAGACCGCAGGAATTGACAACCCTGGAGAACCAGGAAGGCAGGCTACTCGCGAAAATTTTAGGACCGATTTTTGTGCTCTGATACCATATGGAAAACAACGAGAGAGAAATACAATAATAAAAATTATCAAAACTTTTATTTCTTCACATGTGTATTACAACAAGTATTTGTACACTTATGTAGAAGAGAGAGGAGAGAGGAGAGAGGAGAGAGGAAATCTCATTCTAAGATGTGAGATTAATAACTACAAAGAGAGAGAGTCTAGTTGGGCCTTTGTTACTGGGCTTTTTTACATGATTTCTTTAACAAAAGTTAATATATTAGACAAATGAACTTAATTACATGAACCACACTTGTTATTAAATGATTAAATACTTGATTCAAAATATATTTGATAGTATGTATGTCACTCATTCATGATAAATTACTAAATATTTTGTTAAGTATTAAGACGATCTAGAGAATCGACGAAGAAGACATACAAAGAGATTGAATCAAGGAGAAACATTCAGGATATATATATATATATTTATATATACATATATATGTATATATATGTATAAGGCTAATTACCCGGACCTCCCTTGGGAGTTTGCATAATTACAGGTTGCACTTCTCTATCTTTTGAAATTACATTTACCTCCCCTCTAAGTTTCCTCAGTTTACAAAAATGTCTCTTTCGTTAGAAATATGGATGAAAAATTATAAAATCAGCCAAATTATTTTTTGATATTCAATTTCACCCTTTGTAATGACTCTACATTGAAAGGCGTGATCTTTTCCTTTAGAAATATAGATGGAAAGTGATCAAATATGCCAAATTATTATATGATATTCCAATTTTACCTTTTGTAATAACTCTACATTGAAAAGGGTGCATTACATTTTACCCTTTGTGATGAATCTAGAATCATTATAAAATGATAAAATTGAAAAAAAGGGCAGCCCGGTGCACAAAGCATCTCCGTGCAGCGAGGGTCCGGGGAAGGGTCCCGCCACAAGGGTGAAATGTAGGCAAATCTTACCTTGCATTTTTTCAAGAGGCTGCTTCTAGGACTCGAACCCGTGACCTCAAGGTCACACGACGACACCTTAACCGGTGTGCCAAGGCTTCCCTTCAAAATGATAAAATTGAAATATCATGAAATAATTTGGCTGATTTTATCATTTTCCATCCATATATCTAACGGAAGGGGCATTTTTGTAAACTGTGAAAGCTTAAAGGGGAGGTAAATGTAATTTCGAAAGATAGAGGGGTGCAACTTGTAATTCTGCAAACTCCTTTAGAAATATATTATACTCTATTTTCCTGACTTTTTATAAGCGCATGTTTCAGCGGTTACAAAAAATGAAATCAAGCGTTACATCTACTCAATGGGATGTAAATAACGACTTTTAAATTAAATGCTACATTTTAAACTGACGCCTTCTTATAACCGTTGGATGCAACCATGCAGATCCTCGATTAACGCCTATCAACACGCCCCTTTAATCGAGACCTGGTTTAAATTGTAAAGGTTGTCCTTCCTCCCCAGTTCTTCAAAGGCTTCCGCTGGAAGTGGTTTAGTTAGGAAGTCTGCTAACTGATCCTTTGTCTATCCCTCCTTTCACAAGATCTCGAGTCAAGTGATATTGAATTTCTACATGCTTCGTTCTCTTATGCATCACTGGATTCTTGGCCATCGATATCGCAAAAGTGTTATCAACCTTGACACGCATAAAGCTCTCTTCTTCTTCCTTCATCTCTTTTATAAGTCTTTTTAACCATATGCTTTCTTTGGCAGCTTCACCGAGGGAAACATATTCCGCTTCAGCCGTTGATAGAGCTACACATTTTTGCTAATAGACATTCCAAGAAATCGGTTTCATTCCAAGGAAGAAAATGAAACCAGTTGTGCTTTTCCTATCATCAATGCAGCCAACCAGATCGCTATCAGAAAACCCATTGAGCTTCCTCCCTTCTATTTCTCTTGCATAAAGTAACCCATAATCTCTGGTTCCATTCAAGTAGCGTAAGATGCGTTTGATGCCCTCAAGGTGTTTGATGCTCGGTTCAGTCATGAATCTTGAAGCGACATTCACCGCAAACTCAATGTCAGGGCGAGTGTTTGTCAAGTAGATTATGGATTTCACTAAACTTTTGTAAATTTCAACATTAGCCTTTTCACTATCATCTCTTAGATTGGGCTTCTCGGTTATGGAAATCGATGTGTTTACGGGTTTGGAATCCAGCACCCCAGACCTTTTGAGAAAATTTAAGAGATAGCTATGCTGTGAGTTTGAAATTCCCTTGGTAGACTGACGAACTTGAATTCCAAGGAAGTAATTCATAATTCCCAAATCACTAATTTCATATTCAATTTTCAATGCAAGCTTAAACTCATCAATAGCAGCTGAATTTGTCCCTGTGATGATTAGATCATCTACGTATAGGCAGAGGATGAGATAATCATCAGAGGGATGTGTATTTATATAAAGTGAGGCTTCATTTTGACTTTTGATAAAACCTTCTCTTCTCACATAAGTATCAGTCTTCTGGTTCCATGCTCTCGGTGTCAGCTTTAACCTGTAAAGAGCTTTTCTTAATTTTGAAACGTGCAATTTCTTCCCTGCTATTATGTAGCCTTAAGGTTGCTCTACAAAAACTTCTTCCAAATCCCTATTTAAGAAGGTTGATTTAACATCAAATTGGTGAACTGTTTGGTTTCTTTGAGTTGCCAGTGCTAGAAAGAATCGAATGATCTCCATTCTAGCGACCAGAGCAAATGTTTTGGTAAAATCACGGCCTAGCATCTGTGAGTATCCCTTAGTGTATTTCTTGATTGATCCATCTGCATTGTGCTTGATTTTATAGAACCATTTAAGTCGTATATGTCTCTGTTTGCTGGCTTGTCAACAAAAGTCCAAGTTTGATTTTTTTGAATTGATTATATTTCGGCATTCATGACCTCTATCCAGGGTGCTTTATCAGTTGCTTCTTGATAGGTGTGGGGTTCATAAGCAAAAAGAGCATTGTTACATCTTTGATATATTTCATCCAAACTTATTTATCTTTGTGGAGATGATGAGTCTAATGATGATGTAGGCCTTATGATTGCCGGTTGAATTGAAGCAGGAAGCTCGTCAAGCGATGGCAACACATTCTGCTGAGTTGTAACCTCGGGTGAGTTGATGATTGTTGTTAAAGGCCAACTAAGATTCTGATCGACACATGTCCAATCCCACTCTCTTGATTCATCTACAATCACATCTCGAGTAATGGTAAACTTGTGTTTATCTGGATTCCAGAGTCTGTATGCTTTGGACTCCTGGCTGTATTCTACAAGAATCGATTTTTCTTCCTTTGGATCTAACTTTTCTGTCTTCATTAAGTTTCAAGTGAAAAACAAGACTGCCAAAAACTTTCAGATGCTTGATATTTGACTTTGAGTTGAAAAGAGCTTCTTATGATGTTTGCTTCTTTAAGGCTCTAGTGGGACTTCGATTAAGAATGTATACAACAGTATGAACTGCTTCTACCCAAAATGATATGAGGAGACTCTTGTGACTTAGCATACATCTGTCATCTCAACAATAGTTTGATTCCTCCATTCTACCACACCGTTTTGTTGGGGTGATCTTAGGACAGAATTGTCTTCCAATTCCTTGCTCTTGACAGAAGGAAGTAAAATTATTGCTTGCGAATTCTCCCCCACGACCACTTAATCTTTTTATTTGAAGTTCAAACTCATTCTCCACAAGTGTTTTAAAATGGACAAATTTCATGAACGTCTCAGATTTAGTGTTAAGGAAGTAAACCCATATAAATCCAGTATAATCATCCACGAGCAAAAGAAAATACCTCTTTAACAACAACAACAACAACACCCAAGCCTTTTTCCCACCATAGTGGGGTCGGCTATATGGATCCTTTGTCGCCATTGTACCCTATCTTTAATCATAGCCTCATTAATACCGAAGTACATCATATCTTTCCTTATAGTTTCATTCCAAGTCTTTTTGGTCTACCCCTCCCCCGTTTAACATGTCTAGTAACTAAACTCTCACAACGCCTAACAGGTGCCTCTAATGGTCTCCTATGTACATGTCCGAACCATCTTAAACGAGCTTCTCGCATCTTCTCTACAATTGGAGCCACTCCTATCTTATCCCTGATATATTCATTCCTAATGTTATCCAGTCTCGTGTGACCACACATCCACCTAAGCATTCTCATCTCCGCAACTCCCATTTTTTGCTCATGTACACCATTCACTGCCCTGCCCAACACTCAAAAAATACCTCTTTCCAGAAAGAAATTTTGTGGAGGCTGGTCCCCACAAGTCTGCATGTATTAATTGAAGTGGTTTCTCTGCTCTCTAGCTAGATTGAGACGGGAAGGACATTCTATGAATCTTATTCAAGGAACATTCTTCACAAATTTTCTTTTCTGCTTTGATTTCAGTCATTCCATGAACTAGTGATTCTTTACTTAATTGAATGAGATCGTGATAATTCGAATGTCCATATTGAATGTGCCAAATCGGTGCCTCATCTTGCTTTGATGTTGATAGAGCTAGCGGTTGGGATTGTTGGATCTTCATTGGAAAGACTTTACTGGAGCTCATTTTTACGATTGTGACAAGTTGGTTTGAACGAGGCTCACTGAATTTTCATTGACTATTTTCAAAGACAAGCTTGTACCTTGTATCAACTAGTTGACCTACACTAAGTAGATTGTATGTTGTTGAACAATGAGAATAATTCCTTTTTTATCATACCATTACGCTCATTTATCCCCTCTATATATCGAGGCGGATAATACAATGCGGAAAAACTACACAAAAAATATTATTACAAAATACATATTATAACACTCTCCCTCAAGTTGGACGTGAGATGTTAATCATGCCCAACTTGTCAACAATCCTTCCAAATTTACTCTCACTCAACCCTTTTGTGAGAATGTCTGCAAGTTGCCTATCTGAGGGAACAAAGGGATTACACACAATGCTCTTCTCAATGTTCTCTTTGATAAAGTGTCGATATACTTCAATGTGCTCAGTGCAGTCATGTTGGACAGGATTGTGGGCGATGCTGATAGCTGCCTTGTTGTTGCAATACAACCGGATGGGTTCGGCTTCAGTCAGGCCAAGGTCACTCATCAAAGAACGGAGCCATAAGCCTTCACAAACCCCATGAGCCATAGCTCTAAATTCAACTTCTGCACTAGATCTTGCCACTACTTGTTGTTTCTTGCTTCTCCACTTATTCCCGCCTTCTAAAGAAGGTCCAGTGTATATTTTCTCTGGGAGATGAAGATCCCCTGCTTGGACCTTGCAACCTCTATACCCAAGAAATATCTGAGTTTTCCCAAGTCCTTAACCTCAAACTCATTAGCTAATTTTTGTTTGAGGTTCTTAGTCTCCACATCATCACCTGTTATGACAATATCATCAACATATACAATGAGGACAGTGAGTTTATAGACCCTACGTTTGATGGACAATGCATGATCAACATTGCTCTGATGGTACTCAAATGACAACATAGCTTTGTGGAATCTTCCAAACCAGGCTCTTGGAGACTGTTTCAGTCCATAGAGAGCCTTCTTTAACCTACAGACCTTTCCCTCTGCACCTTTAGGTGTAAGGCCTGGTGGAATAAACATGTAAACTTCCTCATCCAGATCCCCATGAAGGAACGCATTCTTCACATCAAGTTGCCAAAGGTCCCAACCTTTGCAGGCAACACAGGATAATAGGACCCTAATAGTGTTCAACTTGGCTACTGGGGCAAATATTTCGTGATAGTCAATACCGAGAGTTTGTGTATAACCCCTTACCACCAGTCTGACCTTACACCTTTCAACAACCCCTTGGGAGTTCTGTTTGACGGAGAAAACCCATTTGCACCCAACAGGCTTCTTTCCATGGGGAAGATGCACTAAATCCCACGTGTGGTTCTTCTTAAGGGTAGCCATTTCCTCAAACATCGCCTCTTTCCACATAGGGACCTCCAAGGCATGCTGCCAAGATGCAGGTATAGAAAGAGAAGCAAGGGAAGACACAAAGGTCTTGTTGGAAGTAGAAAAAGAGTCGTAAGATACATAATGTGAAAGCGGATGTTGGGTACAAGATCGGATACCTTTCCTGAGAGCAATAGGTAGATCAGAAGGCTCAGAAGGCCCCGAGTCCAGATCCAATGATTGTTTTGGTCGCATAGTCGGATCTTGTGTGCTGGTCTTCTTTGTGCGCCGAGCATATACCTGCAAGCTCGGAGCAGTAGAGGGAAGAGGTAAATAAACAACAGAGGGACTCACTTCCAATGGTGTAGGCTCCGCCTGAAGTGAGGGATATGGTGGAGGTATAGGCAGAGGTAAAGAATGAGAGGACATAGAAGGAGGGTCACCCGAGGAAGGGTATATGCCTCAGATATACGGAACGTGACATCCATAGTAACAAACACTCTCTTTGTAGGTGGGTGAAAGTACTTGTAACCCTTATGAGTGGGAGAGTAGCCAATGAAAACACACTTGAGCGTGCGAGGATCAAGTTTGGTCGGACGAGGGTGATGAATGTGTACAAAGCAGACACATCCAAACACCTTAGGGGAAAGCTAAGAAGGAGGCACATGGAGAGTGCTAAGAGGCGTGGCATTGCCAAGGGCACGCGAGGGCATATGATTAATAAGATATGTCGTTGTAAGTACAACCTCCCCCCAGTAATACTTGGGAAGATGCATGGTGGACAAGAGACAGCGAGCAACTTCCAACAAATGACGATTTTTCAGCTCAGGCACACCTTTCTGAGCTGGGGAATAAGCGCAGGTAGTTTGGTGGATGATGTCATGATCAACAAGATATTGCTCAAACTATGAATCCATGTACTCACGATCATTGTCGCTGTGAAGAGTTTTAATTTTGGTATGAAATTGTGTGGAGATCATGTTATGAAATTTGCAAAAAATATGAAAGACCTCAATCTTTTGACGCAACAAATATAACCAAGTAGCACAAGGAAAAACAATCGATAAAAGTAACAAACCACACACAATTAGGAATAGAAGGTGCAGAGCACGGTCCCAGATATCAGTATGAATAACTGTAAAAGGAGTTGAACTCGGCACAAGAGCATCTGTGAGATGAGCAGAACGAGGAGGGACATGACGACCAGGACGTCTCCCAAAAACACGGCCACCACGAGGTGGAGCACCACCTCTTGGCGGAGGGAACCCATGGAGCCTGAAGCAAGTGTCCCTAGTGTGATGGTTCTTCCCACAATAGTCACAGAGGAGATGATCTTTATCGGAGCCCTTCGTCTTTGGGTCACGTGACGGATGACCACAAAGAATAGAAGATGTAGACGCAAGGGCAGAACTCTCAGGGGATGGATCATGTAGCAAGGTCCAACGACGATCGAATTCCTGCTGCATAATACTGTAGACCTCGGGAAGAGACGTTAACAGTGGACGCCCCAAGATCTAAACATTGGTCTGATCAAAGTCTCGATGAAGACCATGAAGAAACTCAAAAATCCGATTTTGTTCTTCTCTGGCACGAACCATCGCCTCATCAACTGGGCTAACAAATGTGAGGGGATCAAAATGATTGTATTCCTGATACAGCTGTGTAAACTCCAAATAATACACAGACGGAGGGCGGTCACCCTATCGGAGGAGGGATATCTTCCTCCATAACTGGAAGATCTGAGCAGCATTACCCAGACGAGAGTATGTAGACTCTGCTCGCCTCCAAATGTCTGCAGCCATGTCGAGAAATAAATAATTACGGGCGAACAACTGCTTCATAGAATTTGTAAACCAAGACATGACTAAGGAGTTCTCCGAATCCCACTGTAGCCACTCCGAGGAGGTCTTGTCGGGTTCCTTAGTTTGACCATTGACATAGCCAAAGAGGTGATGGCTTTTGAGCGCCAAGGTGATAGATTAGGACCATGAGATGTAATTAGAGTCATCCAGGAGAATGATAGTGATCTGGGGAGTATTGTGATCGTGACTCCCACGGAGAGAACTCACTGGAGGAAGAACCGTTGATGAGGGAGTAGGAGAATCTTCACTGCTAAACATAGTGGCTCAAGAATAAATCTGGAGACCACTCAAGCCCAAGAAACAACGAATTACGCCGAGAAAAAACAAATCTTGAAGGAGAGAGGAAGAGAAATACACTCCATGCAATCACCAGGAGGCGCAGGCGGCGCTGAAGAGTGCAGACATATCACTGCAACGAGAGTCTGGCGCCTGATGCAGTCAGAAACAGACTTAAAAAAGTATCAGTGTCGGACAGAAGGAGGAAAATAGCCGGTAAAGTGGCGCTGGCAGGAACGGCCGACGAGAAGTGACGACTCCGACGAAGAGCCGAGCTAAAAGGGCTGCTGGAGAGGATTAACAACGCTGGAGGAGATCGCTGGCGGCTGGATCAGAGCGGTAGAACTGCTGGAAGAGAGGAGCGGCGACTTCGGGAGCCGAGCGAATGGCGGGGTGGAGCTACAGGCGGGCTGGATCGACAGTCGATTCGGCGAGGGAGATCGCCGTCGACTGCAGATGAAGGATGCGGGAGCAAGCGGAACGA
This sequence comes from Dactylorhiza incarnata, assembly GCA_033032865.1. Classification (NCBI taxonomy): domain Eukaryota; kingdom Viridiplantae; phylum Streptophyta; class Magnoliopsida; order Asparagales; family Orchidaceae; genus Dactylorhiza; species Dactylorhiza incarnata. The sequence continues at coordinate 1,710,234 of JAWHQI010000290.1, forward strand.
GAGCGAGAGTGAGCGGAACGGCTAGGGCACCTCGAGCCCTTCCTCTGATACCATGTTGAACAACAAAAATAATTCCTTTTTTCATACCATTACGCTCATTTATCATCTCTTTATATGGAGGCGGTCCAGGCGGATAATACAATGCGGAAAAAAGACAAAATATTATTACAAAATACATATTATAACTTGTGTCAACCCTAGAACAAATTGCACATCCTAAATTAATTTGCGGCTACCTTGTTTTGTCTAAATTGCTATGGTGTCAGTTCCTTCAACTGCTTGAACTTTTCCATCTCCCATCATTACTTGTGCCTTTAGTTCCTGGTTCAAATTTATGAAGGAAGTTTTAAGAAAGTTCACGTGGTTTGAGCAACCACTATCAATATACCATGTATCATCAAAAACTGTTCGAGTTTGTTGATTAGTTTCACTATAAAAAACTTGGATTACTTCTTCCTCTGTGATGTTGCTTCCACATGAGGTGTGGGGTTATCTTTGAACTAGTAGTCCCTATCACTGTGAGTGGGTTTTCGACATCGCTGACACATGAAGTAGCAGTGTTTGGCCTCGTGGTTGTTTTTTTGCATATTATATAGGAGGGTTCTGCTGAACTGTCAGCATTATTATTTCTTCCTCTTCCCCTTCCTCTGTTTGATACTTTTCTCCATTGTCGTTTCTCTTCAGGTTTGTGCTCAGAAACAAGCAGTTTACTTTGTAAGGCCTATTCTATAGGAACTTCAAACTGCCGCATTCTAGACTCATGGGCCTGTAAAGATCACATGAGTTTTGCTAGAGCAAAGGTTTCTAAATCCTTTGACTCCTTTATAGTGGTTACGACATGGTCATATTTCATTGGGAGGCTTCTTAAAATTTTCAATACTATCTTTTCTATCACCCAAGTTTCCGGCTTGATTAACAGTATAGTAGTGCGAGAAAAACATGCACTTGTTCAGTTTCCTTCATCTGTAAGCAGTCGAATTCCTTCCATATAGCTTAAAGTTTAATTGAAATTATTTTATTTGGTCCTTTGAATTCGGAATACAGAGTATCCCAGGCCTCTTTGGGTGTGTTTGCCGGCATCAGATGAGGAAATATGACCCTACTGACTCCTTGTTATATGATACCCCTAGGGTTATCGAAGAAAAATGGGGGAGATGGAAATGTTGCTAATTCACTAAGAGGCAGCCCCAGGATCCTTCAGATTAAGATCCAAGTCCAAGATAATCCAAATACAAAATAAAGGGGTATATATATCCCTACATAATGGCAAATATGTAAATACGACAAAATGCAATGTAAACATTCAAATGTAACATCTCCAAGTGTAACGGCCGCCCCATCCAGTCATCTCATGGTCTGGTTGTTTTCCTCCTAGAGTAGACCCGCCAAGCCGTGTCAACTCCTTCAAGATCCTCCCCGTCCACCTTTGTATCAATACCCCCATCTAGAAAATTTGCCTTGTCCTCAGGGAAAACTCTGGAAATTGACGGAGGAAGTCGTCACGGTCCCACCAAGTTTCGTCGGAGGAAGGTCGTTGTTGCCATGCAACCAACACCTGCTCCCGGTCGGTTGCCACATCGAGCTTGCAATCCAGGATGACTTCGGGCAAGTAGAAAATGGAGTTATCTGAGCCGATATTTTGAGGAAAGGTCTCCTCGACAGCGTGGTCTCATACCACCCGTTTGAGCTGAGAGACGTGGAAGACCGGGTGGACTCGACTGTGGGTCGGAAGGCGGAGTCGGTAGGCCACCTCGCCAATGCGAGCGACCACCTCAAAAGGACCATAGAAGTAACGATACGGGTGGAGCTTGACGAAAATCGAATCGCCCACTTGAAATTGGACGCGGCGGCGGTGTTTGTTGTCCTGATGGAGCATCTTCTGCTGAGCGGCGTGGAGTTGGGTCTTCAGAATCCGGAGGGTGTCATCCCGTGCCATGAGTAGCTCCAGCACTGCCCCCACATGGCACTCTCCGGGAAGATACTAGAGGACTGCGGGCGGCTGGCCATAGACGGCCTGAAAAGGATTCATGCCGACGGAGTGGTGGAAGGAGGTGTTGTAAGAGAACTCCACTCAACCCAACCACTTGCTCCAATCCCGCGGCCGGTTTGAAGTAAAGCAGCGTAAATAGGTCTCCAAAGAACGGTTCAAAACCTCTGACTGGCTGTCCTTCTGCGGATTGTATGCCAAACTCATCCGAAGTTGTGTCCCTTGCAGTTTGAGCATCTCTTGCCAAAAGGTGCTCGAGAAGATCGGGTCTCGATCACTGACAATCGAGCAAGGAAAGCCGTGGAGGTGTACCACCCTGGCCAGGAAGGCTTCGCCACCATCGGTGCCGTCAATGGGTGTCGTGTGACATCCAAAAAAAATCGTTACACCAAATAAGTTTCGTGAGCCCTCAAACCATTATCTCTTACTTATTGGTACAATGATTAATGGAATTTTTATTTTGGTGTCTTGATAAACTTACTCTAATTTTATAAAAAATAATTCAAGCATTTTTAAGATTTTATCTAAGAGGAATCCTATTTTAAATATTTATGGTATATACTTCTTATTTGAAAATCTAATAAAGAAATTATTTTGAGTTAATAAGTAAATTCACGAAATGTATGAGAAGGGGGCAAAAGAAAATCGAAAGTAAATTAAAAAATTTCATGAGTGGGTTCCACCCTTGAAAGAACTTTAAATCCTAGCCATACATACATTTCTAAATGGATGGAGGAGATTAATAAACATTATTAAACCCTTCAAATAACTTCCCATACCAGTCGTGCATGCATAACCCCTAACCGAGCTTTTATTCCTTTCGTTCCACGCGAAAAACAAGAGCCGGACACCTCTTCTTCCCTCGACGTACGCGTGGAAGCCCTTCATCTCATCCACCACTCAAAAATGCATGGATATGCCTCCAGGAGCGGCGACCTACCCTCTCCAAGCTTCCCCACCTCAATTTAAGGTCTCCTCTCATTTTAGAGGTTCCTTTACCAAAAACCGTAAGTTCTCTCTTACCCTTGCTTATTCCAAGATCACATTGTGCCCCTCTTGTCTCCAAAGGCTCTTCCATGGATTCTAGGAAATATGCAAGAAAGGGAAAGACCCCAATTGTTGATGAGGTGAGTTTTTCTCTTGACCTAATTTTTCAAGTGTTTTAGAATTTCGTTCTTTTAAACTAAATTGATGGAAATATCCCTTCTATACTCTCGAAGTAATGAAAGAAAGTAATTGTAGACTAAGATCCATGAATTATGCAAGTAATATTGGTTTGCTCTAATTCCAAAATACTTAAGATTCATGATTTATGTATCCAAAATGTTGTAGAAATTCATTACTGAAATTATAATACCAAAGCCCCTTGTATACACTTGAACCGATGAGGTAGTCTATTCAATTTGCAAAATATGAATCATGCAAATAAATTCATCTTCCTTAATTTTCGGATTTGCATAGTAATGGTAAGAAAAAACATTCAATGACAAAAAATTCATGAAATATATAAACGCTTTCATTTGCCATAATTTGTAAAATAGTGTCGATCTTTCTTTCTTGCAATTAAATGTTAAGATCTCTCTATTTGGAACTTGCAATGATGAGAACGTATCTAATTGGAAAATTATGAGTTATACAAATAAATTTTTTTGCTTTAATTTCAGAATTTTATAGAACCTACACTAGGATTCTGGTATCTAGAAGGAGATATTATGATTATTAATTAGATGATCATTTGTACTCAATTTGATGAAAGAACATAGTGATACTTGATCTTCTTTATTTAAAATCATGGTATGATAATGTATGCTAGTTAGTAAGTGTTAACGAATAGAAATGAGATCGGGGAAGAGAAGAAGAATCCGGCAAGGGGGAGGGCCGGCGGTGGAAGGGGAGACGAAAGGAGGAAGAAGAAAGATGAAACTTAGGGAGCAACCCTAAGGACTTGCATACATTCAAGCATAGCATTCAAACTCCTACCCCTCCCTCTTATATAGATGGGGGAGGGCACACATATTAAGACATTACATTTAATAACCATAACATCTAATTAATATTAATTAAAAACTATTTAATTAATATTAATTAAATAATTATCACACTTAATTCACTTAAATAAAATAATAATAATCATGGCGGCTTCCATGCACGTGCTTCAGATAATTGCGGCGGCGTCCATAAGCATACTCGGTGATCTCCATGCGGGGGGTCCACGTGAGCGAAAGTGTATGCGTAACACTATACCGCCCTTGAAAATCGACCTTGTCCTCAAGGTCGAGTATTATGCTTTTATCAGGATCTTTAAGGATTTTGCCGAGGAAGAAGTTGTGCATTGTCAGTGGCGGCGGTGAAAGCCATGAGGAGAATGAACGAAGAGGTGTTAAAAATGGAAGAAAATTTTTGGTAGAGATTTTATGTGTTATTACGGTGGGGTGAGAAGAAAGGGGGACAGCTGGTGTGGGTGTGGGTGTGGGGGTGAAAGTTGGCGCTGGATGAGGATGGAAAGGGGGCGGCAGCTAGGGGAGGGAAAAGTGGTGGTGCTTTTGTTTGGAAGAACAAAATTAAAGAAAGGACAAAAAGGTGGATGTGACAAGACAATGGAGGAGAAATAAAGTTGGTGATAAGAGATGGTGACATTTAATGAGGGTGAGAGAGGGGACATGCTCAGAGAATAAAACAAAAGGAGTGTGATAAAGTGGGGGTTGGTGTGTAGTGGGATAGGAGGCAGCAATATAAAGGGTGAAGAGTTGGTGCTGGTTCCCCTGAAAAAGAAAAGAACACATGGGGCGTGCGGCTCAAGGATGGGAAGCGCAGTGGAGCGGGAAAGTATCCGGCGGATGAGGGCGGACGAGGGCCCCGTAGGCTTGGCTTGCTAGTGCTGCGGCCGGAATCGGCGCGGGCTGGAGAGGGCGGTCGGAGGCGGCGGCTGCTCGACACAGGAGGGACAGCGGCGGCGGTGGCTGCTGCTCAACTCTGAAAGGGAACTGTGGGGGTGGTTGCACGACGCAGGGAGGGGACTGCGGGGCCGGCCGCTCGACGTAGAACGGGAATGATGGGGTAGTCTGTTTGACGTCGGGTGGCGGAAACGATGTGGGAGGTGCGGCGGCTGCTGCTGTTGGACGCAGGAGGTGCGGCGGCTGTGGCTCGACGTTGGAAGGGGGCTGCGTGGAGGCGTGCTCGAAGGCGCTGGAAGGATGACTGCTCGCTGGAAGGTGAAGGTGCGGCGTGCGCGAAGGCGCTGGAATGATGACGACGCTGGAAGGTGAAGGTGGGGCGGGCTGCTCAACGGTGGGCAGGGAAAAAAAAGGCCGGTTGCTCGACGCTGGGGCCTGGATTCTCGCCGTTGGGGGCTGGCTGCTCGACGCAGGACGAGGACGGTGGTGTGGGTTGCTCGACGATGGACATGGTGGCGGCTGAGAGCGGGGCTCGCAGTTGTTCTTTGGCGAGGGCCCTCTGGCGGCATGCCAGAGCATAACGCTCCTGACGGCGTTTGTCGTCTGCGATGTACTGGACGAGGAGGTCATTCATAGCTTGGACCTCGCCGCGGATGGCAAGGAGCTCGCTGCGGTGGAGGTCGAGCCAGGCGCTGGATCCCGGCGGCGCTAGGGTGGGCGGAGTGGCAGGTCGGACCATTGTTACCGAATAGAAATGAGATTGGGGAAGAGAAGAAGAATCCGGCAAGGGGGAGGGCCGGCGGTGGAAGGGGAGACGAAAGGAGGAAGAAGAAAGATGAAACTTAGGGAGCAACCCTAAGGACTTGCATACATTCAAGCATAGCATTCAAACTCCTACCCCTCCCTCTTATATAGATGGGGGAGGGCACACATATTAAGACATTACATTTAATAACCATAACATCTAATTAATATTAATTAAAAACTATTTAATTAATATTAATTAAATAATTATCACACTTAATTCACTTAAATAAAATAATAATAACATGGCGGCTTCCATGCACGTGCTTCAGATAATTGCGGCGGCGTCCATAAGCATACTTCGGTGATCTCCATGCGGGGGGTCCACGTGAGCGAAAGTGTATGCGTAACAGTAAGCTTAAATCGTTAAAAATTAATTGTATGCTTTTTATTTATCTTATTATAATTCTCTTAGTTAGGTGTATTCAATTATTCACTAGTCACTATGAAGCTCAAGCAACTTGATTCATAAGGTTAGACAACTAGAATTGAGAATTCATAAAGTTTACATAAATCATATGAAATAATATACCCAACAACAATTTTATATAGTTGCATGGAAATCTAAAGGTGTTAAAAACACTTCCAAGTCATATTTTATTTGAAAATCCATAAAAAAGACCAACCAACAATCATTGTTGCTGCTTGCAAATTTTTTAAGCCTTATGAGCTTATTGAACCTCATATTTGAGAAAAATCCATAAAGTAAATGACCAACCAACGGACATTGTTGCTGATTGGAGTTTTTAAAGCCTCGTGAGCTTACTAAATCTCATATTCAGGGAAAATACATAAGTTAAAAAGTAAACCAACAATGCATACACCATTTAGAATTTATTTTAGCCTCTTGGAGTCCCAAATTACTTAAATGAACTCTTAGAGGTAAGCCCGAATATTGAAGTTATCATAGTTCTATATAAAGAAAAATTTCAAGTGACAAAGAATAAATGAAAGAAGGAAAGAAATGTAATGTAAAAACATGAATGAACAGAGAAACAAAGAAATAATAGTTTAGGTAAACACATCCAATAAATTTTACCTAGGAGCAAACCCTTGAGGGCAGTGTTAATGTTGGATATTAGGTTTTGGGCTCAAAACCTGAATAATATTAAGAAAGCTCTCCCTTATATAGGAGAGATAATACGATTACATCTAACACTCCCCCTCAAGTTGGGCATGTAATATTTTTCATACCCAACTTGCCAGTAAGGGTTACAAACAGATTTTCACACATCGCCTTAGTAAGAACATCTGCAAGTTGTCTCTCTGAAGGAACAAAGGGAGTGCAAACAATTCCCTTCATAATATTCTCTTTAATGAAGTGTCGGTCAACTTCAACGTGCTTGGTGCGATCATGCTGAACATGATTATGAGCAATGTTGATTGCCGCCTTGTTGTCACAATACAGGTTGAAACGGCCTGATTCCAGTAAGCCCAGATCATTCATGAGAGTGCGTAACCACATCCCCTCACAAATACCATGAGCCATAGCTCTAAACTCAGCTTCGGCGCTCGAGCGAGCCACCACATGTTGCTTCTTGCTTCTCCAAGTGACCAAATTAGAGCCAACAAAGGAACAATAACCAGTAGTGGATCTCCTATCATCGACTGATCCAGCCCAGTCAGCATCAGTATAGACTTAATTTTTAAATTCTCACAGGGTGAGAAAAGGATACCTCTACCAGGGGAAGTTTTCAAATACCTCAAGATTCGGTGTACAACATTGAGATGGCGGATTCTGGGAGAGTGCATGTATTGGCTCAGCACGCCCGCAACATAAGAAATGTCTGGACGAGTATGAGAAAGATAGATCAGTTTTCCAACTAGCTTCTGGAAGCTTGAAATATCTTCAACTAGCTCCCCGTCATCTCGTCCAAGTTTGTGGTTGACTTCAATAGGAGTATCAGCAGGTTTGCAATCACTCATGCCTGTCTACTCTAATAAATCAAGGACATACTTCCGTTGGGAGATATGAATCCCATGTTTTGACCTTCCTACTTCAATTCCTAAGAAGTATCTCAATTTTTCCAGGTCTTTTACTTCAAACCCAGTTGCCCGTTTTTGTTTTAGAGATAAAATCTCATCAATGTCATCACCTGTGATAACCATATCATCAACATACACAATCAGAATGGTCACCTTAATTGCTTTGCGTTTGACAAATAGAGTGTGGTTGGCATGGCTTTGAGTATAGCCTAAAGAGATCATGACTTTGTGAAGTCTCCCAAACCAAGCTCTTGGAGATTGCTTTAATCCATAAAGGGCTTTCTTTAATTTGCAAACCTTCCCTTCTGAGCCAGATGAGACAAGACCAGGTGGAATAGACATATATACCTCCTCTTCTAATTCTCCGTGCAAGAAAGCATTATTTACATCTAGTTGTTGAAGATCCCATCCTTTACAAGCAGCACAAGATAACAGGACACGAATAGTATTCATCTTTGCTACCGGGGCAAATGTCTCTTGGTAGTCAATACCTTGAGTTTGAGTATAGCCTCTTGTCACTAGTCGTGCCTTGAACCTCTCCACAATACCGTCAGAGTTTTGTTTCACGGTAAAGATCCATCGACAACCAACTATCTTCTTGCCAAGAGGGAGATCAACAAGGTCCCACGTATGATTCTTCTCAAGAGCATGCATTTCCTCCATCATTGCCTCTGCCCATTTTGGGTGGCCAACTGCCTCCTGCCAAGTACCGGGGATCGACACAGAGGATAGGGAAGTAATAAAGGCCTTATAGGACGAAGTTAGAGAGGCATATGAAACATAGTTGGATAGAGGATGTTTGGTGGATGAGCGAATACCTTTTCGTAGAGCAATAGGCAGCTCCAGGGACGCAGAGGACGAATCTGGTACTGGCTCTGGTATGATGGGATGAGGCTGAGTGTTTAACCCTTTGTTTCTTCGAGTATAGACTTGCAACTCCTCTTTGGGAATGTCCATATTGAGCTCCTGAGGAATAGTATAGGGGGGCGGAATAGGTAAAGGAAGAGGTGTCCTTACTTCCAAGTTGGATAGCTCCCCCTGAAGTGAGGACTCATAATACGACGTGGCCTCATGAAAGGTAACATCCATCGAGACATAAATCTTCTTACTCGGAGGATGATAACACTTATACCCTTTTTGGGTAGGTGAGTAGCCAATGAAGACGCACCGTTGTGCACGGGGATCAAGTTTTGTTCGAGCAACAAGATGGACGTGAACAAAGCATAAGCAACCGAACACGCGAGGAAGAAGAGTGGTAGGAGAGACTCCCAATTTATGTAGAGGAGTACGATTTTCCAGAAGACGAGAAGGCATACGATTGATGAGGTATGTAGCAGTGAGAAGAGCGTCCCCCCAATAGTATTTCGGAAGGGACATGGTAAATAATAAGCATCTCGTCACCTCGAGAAGATGACGATTCTTACGTTCAGCGACACCATTTTGAGCGGGAGAATGGACGCATGTAGTTTGATGGATAATGCCGAGATCACTCAAATACTGTGCAAAGGTAGAATCCATATATTCCCGGTCATTATCACTACGAAGGATCTTAATGGTGGCACCAAATTGAGTGGATATCATGTGTGAAATTTTTAAAGATGGGAAACACTTCATTCTTACTACGCATTAAATAACCAGAGATAGAAGCCACTGGGCAAAGGCCCCATACATCACTATGAATAGTATGCAACGGTACAGAGCAAGGCTTAGATAAATGATTAAAGGAAACACGCTTATGCTTAGCAAGTTCACACACATCACATGTAAAAGTTTGAAACACTGAGGAAGAAAACTCAGGAAATAAAGAGTGCATAGTAGTAACAGGGGTGGCCTAAGCGACGATGCCAAGTAGACAGCAACAGGAGCTGACGAGCATGAAGAGCCTGAGGAACCGCAGAATCAAACACATACAACCCATCACGCATTCTACCAAAGCCAATCACCGCCTTCGTCTTCAGGTCCTGGAAAACACAATAAGAAGGAAAAAACGTGATGGAGCAATTCATAGAATTTGTAATATGACTAACAGATAAAATGTTACGAGTGAAGGAAGGAACGTGCAAGGCTGAAGACAAGGTAAGAGTAGAGCAATTGATGGATCTCTTTTCTGCAATTGGGGAAAGAGTCTCATCAGCAATACTTACTTTGTCTCGGCCAGATAAAGGGGAATAAGAAACGAAACCTGACGACGATCCGGTCATATGGTTAGTAGCACCGGAGTCAGTGATCCAATGGGTGGTAGGCGGTACTGTAGCAGAGTGAGCACTTGGACTACCTGAATGTGCAAAAGATGATGAAGGTCCAGGACTAGGCTCAGTAGAGAGCCCCTGCATCATGCGGCGAAGAAGCATCATCTCATCTGTAGAAAAGGACCCAGGTAACGAAGCAATCTCAGAGTTGTGTCCACCAGAAGGACTGTCATCAAGAAACTCAGTCAGGTGAGCGGAGCGGGGAGAGATGAAGTTGGACCGGCCACGACCACGCCCGCTACGTCCGCCCCGAGGAGTAGGACCACCGCGGGATTCAGGGAATCAATGCAATTTGAAGCAGGTGTCACGAGTATGCCGATTCCTCCCGCAATAATCTCACAGCGGGTGGTCTTTGTTAGTGGGCTTGGGCTTAAAATCTCTAGCATTCGTACCGCCTGAATGAGAAGTGACAAGAGCAGAACCACTAGAGATGATCTCTGAATTCCAAGACTGACGGCGATCATATTCCTGCTGAACAAGGCTATATGTCTCAGTCAAAGTGGGAACCGGGGAGCGGCCAAGGATCTGGACAAAGATCTGATCAAAGTCGCGGTGTAAACCATGTAGAAACTCGAACACCCGGTTCTGATCTTCATGGGCACGAACGATGAGTGCGTCAGTAGTACAGACAAGATCAAGGGATACAAAGTGATCATACTCCTGGTACAACTGAGTGAACTCCAAATAGTAGTCAGATGGTGGTCGATCACCCCGCCGGAGAAGAAAAATCTTTCGGCGAAGCTGAAATTTATGAGTTGTGCTCCCTTTCTGAGAATATGTGGACTCAGCTCGCTTCCAAATGTCCGCCGCAGTATCTAAGAACAGATAATTCTGTGCAATAGACTCATGCATGGAATTAATCAGCCATGACATAACAGTTGAATTCAAGTCCTGTTTTATGTTTATTTGTATTTTGCCCGCATAAGGGTATTTCGGTCCGCCTCTGTATTTTACCCTTACTCTATATATATGAGTATAGGGTTAGTATTATGCATTATCAGATTATTGGTTTCTGTCTTCAACTTGGTATCAGAGCAAGTGAAGCCCTAATCCCGTTCTTTCTCCGCTACTGCTCCGTCGTCTTCACTTCCGCTCCACATTGCTTGTCGTTTTGTCGCCTCCGACGATGGTGAACTGCGGTTCTCTGATCGACGGCAGTGCACGTTGAAGGAGCCAGCCGCCCCTCCTCATGACGCTTGTCCTTTCTCCATCGTCTTCCTCTCCGTTCCGCTCCCGCTGAATCTGCGCCGAACGACGTCGGCCTCTTCTTCATCGTGCGGCCTCCGCTCCCGCTGAAATTTCATCGACGACGGCTCCCGACTTCGTCTGTGGTCGACGACGACGACGACTCCCGTTCAATCCGCATCGACGACGACTGCTCCCGCTGAATCTGCTTCGACGACGGCTCCAGACTTCCTCAACATCGACGATTTTTCTTCCCGCTCCCGCTGCTGGCTTCTGCTTCATTCGTCGATGGCCTCTGTTGTAGCTTCTCATCGATTGCCTCTACTGAGCAGCCTGCTGCTCCTCCAGCAACAGCTCCAAGTGTGGTGACTTCATCTTACCGTGAGCTTCTCTCCCGTTGTTCCTTATGGCTGAGCTGTCGGATGCCAGTGATTCTCCATCACCAAGTGTGGTGACTCCCCGTATGAGTGACCCTCAACGTTCCTCTGGCAATTCTGGGTCCCTAAAGATCACCATTGTTCCCTTGGATGAGACAAACTATTTGGAATGGTCCCGTGCTGCTCTGCATGTCATTCGTAGTCATCAGCTGTTTGGTTACATCGATGGGACGAAGAAGACACCTTCTAAGGATGATCCTACCTGGCAACGTTGGGACTCTGAAAATTTTTCCCTGGTTGTTTCCTGGCTTCTTCACTCTATGTCTCCAAAGGTGTACAAGAGTTATATGTTGATGGACTCCGCCTACGAGATCTGGACTCTGGCACAGGAGATGTATTCTCAGATTGGCAGTTCCACTCAGACTTACGAGCTGTCACGACGTCTGCTGGAGCTTCGTCAGGGAACCATGACGGTGTCCTCCTACTTCTCAGAGTTCGAGCGTATTGCACAGGAATTGGATTACTTCGATCAGTTTACCCCTGCTTGTACTGCCGATGCAGTCCAATTACAGAAACGAGACGAACGATTTCGTCTACATGTGTTTCTGATGGGATTGAGCATGGACCTAGACATGGTTCGCACGAATATTCTTCACCGCTCTCCCCTTCCTTCCCTTCGTGAGGCGTTTAGCATGGTTCTTGGTGATGAAGATCGACGAAGGTCCTTCAACACTACTTCTCCTCCCGATCGTTCTGCCCTGACCAGTGTTGGTCATGGTAGCTCCAACAATACAAGTGGAGTTCCGACTTGTGATCACTGTGGTCGCCGGGGACATACTCGGGACGGTTGCTTCAAACTTCATCCTCATCTTATTCCACCAGGATACGGCCGTGGTCGTGGCACTGGCCGTGGTCGTGGTCTGGGTCGAGGGGGCTATCGACAGACTGGTTCTCGTCCTCACGATGCTGCTTACTCCACTGAGGTGCATGATGACCACCAAGGTCCATTCCCAGGACATTTCACCACGTCGGAATTGGATGCTCTCCGCCGTCTTCTGCACCTCAGTCTGACTCTTCCCAGAGCGGTACCTCTACTTCTTTTGCTACTGTTGTTCTGCCCCGTGCCAATACTGCTGCCACTTCTCAGTCTGAGTGGATTATCGACTCCGGAGCCACTGATCACATGACCGGCTCCCCCTCAGGTTTTTCCTCTTACACTCCCTTGTCAGGTAAGGACAAAGTGATTTCTGCTAATGGTACTTTGTCTCCCATTGCCGGGAAAGGAACCATCTCATGTTCCCCCTCTCTTTCTCTTCCGTCTGTCTTACATGTCCCTTCTTTTCCTCGAAATCTTTTGTCTATTAGCAATCTTACTCGGTCACTTAACTGCTCGGTAACATTCTTTCCTGATTCTTGTGTTTTTCAGGAACTGGGTACGAAGCGACCATTGACAGTGGTAGGAACCGCGGCGGCTTGTACTATCTGGATGCCGCTCCTCCGTCTCTAGCTCTCTCCTCTTCTGCTGCTACTGCTGCGAATGCTCGACGCTGACACTTGCGCCTTGGGCATCCTTCTCCCGTCTATCTCTCAAAAATGTTTCCTGCTCTATCGCATATTGTTAAAACTTTAAAATGTGATGTGTGTGATATGTCCAAACATGTTCGACATTCGTTGTCCCATGTTTCTTCTCCTAGTGCTACCCCTTTTGCTATTATACATTCTGATGTTTGGGGACCTTCCCCTGTTGTTTCTTTAAATGACTATCGTTGGTTTGTTACCTTTATAGATTGTTTTTCTCGCACTACATGGGTTTACCTTTTAAAGAAAAAAAATGAAGTGTTTCCTGTTTTTCAAACCTTCCATAAAATGGTTCAAACCCAGTTCGATGCTACTATTCGTATTCTTCGTAGTGATAATGGGGGGAATATGATGGTCGTGGAGCGTTTGGATCATATCTCATGAGTCATGGAATTATCCACCAAACTACTTGTGTCTACACCTCCACCCAAAATGGTGTGGCGGAACGAAAAAACAGGCATCTTCTTGATGTTGCCCGATGCCTTCTCCATACCATGCATCTCCCAAAATCATATTGGGGTGATGCTATCCTAACGGCTACTCATCTTATCAATCGTCTTCCCTCACGAGTTCTTGACTTTTCTACCCCTCTCGCCCGTCTCTCTACGACCTCCACTGTTCATACTGCTCATCTTCCACCTCGTGTGTTCGGGAGTGTTTGTTTTGTTCATGTCCATCAGCCTCAGCGTGACAAGCTTGACCCTCGGGCTCTTCGGTGTATCTTCCTTGGTTATTCTGCTACCACTAAGGGGTATCAGTGCTACCATCCCCCTTCCAGACGTGTCTACTGTACCATGGACGTGACGTTCCGTGAGGAGGAATCCTACTTTGTGGATTTGCCTCACTCCGTTCATCAGGGGGAGATTGTGGCCATCGACTCGGGTCCTCTACCTCTGATTCCTCCTCTACCTCTGACCCCTCCTACGCCTACCACTTCTACTTCCCCTTTCCCTATATTTTCTACGTCACATATACCTACATCGTTTTCCCCGACATACCAACATCTGCCCCTTATCTCTCCTTTTCCTCATATATATCGTCGTCGGCAAACAGGTGAACAGTCTTTTGTGGTTCCGTCGCTGCCAGTGCCGTCTTTGGACCTAGATTCTGATGCTGACCTGCATGTTCCCCTTGCTATGCTACGAGGTAAGGCTGGGTGTACCGATCACCCTATCTCAAATCATGTTGCTTATGGTCACCTTTCACAGCCCCATCAGGTTTTTATATCCTCCTTGTCTATGATCACTATCCCTAAGACGTGGCAGGAAGCTGTTGGAATTCCGGCATGGGCTCATGCAATGGAGGAGGAAATGTCCGCCTTGGAAAAAAATCACACGTGGGACGTCTCCCCTCTTCCTCCTGAAAAGAAAGTCGTGGGCTCCAGATGGGTGTTCTCTGTTAAACAAAATCAGGATGGCAAAGTTGAGCGGTACAAAGCCCGCTTGGTGGCTTGCGGTTACACTCAGACTCAGGGAGTCGACTACCAGGAGACCTTTGCCCCTGTTGCGAAAATGGACACCGTTCGTGTTATCCTATCTTGTGCAGCATGCTTGGGATGGGATCTACATCAACTGGACGTCAAAAATGCCTTCCTGCATGGTGACCTCGATGAAGAGGTCTACATGACCTTTCCCCCTGGATTTGTGAAGAAGGGGCAAGAAAGCCTTGTCTGTCGCCTGAGGAAGTCCCTATATGGGTTGAAACAGTCCCCCAGGGCTTGGTTTGGCATGTTTCACAAAGTCGTGGTTAAGTTTGGATACCAACAGGGACATTCTGATCATACCCTGTTTGTCAGGAAGAATGAAGGGAAGATTGTCGTCCTTATTGTTTATGTGGATGACATCGTGATCACCGGGGACGACTCAGATGAAGTCTCGAGGCTAAAAACCCTCCTGTCTGCAGAATTTGAAGTAAAGGACCTGGGAAGACTCCGATATTTTCTGGGAATTGAAGTGACTCGCTCTGATCAGGGCATCTTCATCTCACAACGTAAGTATGTGTTAGATTTGTTAACTGAGACTGGGATGCTTGGGTGTGCTCCTGCTAACACACCTATGGAGGAAAACCATAGGATCGATGAGGACATTGATGGAGACCGCACGGATGTTGCTAGTTACCAGAGATTGGTGGGCAGGCTGTTATACCTTTCACACACACATCCTGACATCACATATGCAGTTGGAATCCTAAGCAGGTATATGCATGCCCCCAGAATCAGACATCAGGATGCTGCATACCGTGTCCTTCGTTACTTAAAGAAGGCTCCGGGTTGGAATCTGATGTTTTCAAAGAACAACCATTTGAAGATTGAGAAAGGAAGAGAGGAGAGGGTGGCCGGCGGGAGAGCAGCGGCGGGAGAGCAGCGGCGGAAGTGAGGAAACGGGGCTTCGACGAGGGCAGTCGGCGAGACACCGTCACTGCTCTGATACCATGTTGGATATTAGGTTTTGGGCTCAAAAACTGAATAATATTAAGAAAGCTCTCCCTTATATAGGAGAAATAATACGATTACATCTAACAGTTAATTACCTTGTCATAGTTAGGTGGAACTCCGCCATAGTCTATGTCATGATTTGACTAATTAGGAGGTGTTAAACCCTCGGGCGGTGAAGTTTTATGCTTCACCATAGTTATTTCCCTAAAGGGGTGAGGTATATCCTCACCATTGTTTTCCCTTAAGGGGGTAATGTTACCTTTAACATAGTTACAGATCAGTCATGAACTAAAGAAATCTCAACTAATCGCAAGGGTTAAGTCTTGAGTTTTGCTCCTAAGGAAATGTATATATAACCAACCTAAGCGAGAGTTTTAAGGAAAAAAATCAAAATCAAGTCACTGATATTCAAGAATCTTATAAGTAAACGAGATTTTTTTTAACTAGAATTATAGGAAAACACAAGGTCAATAATGAAGCAAAATTTTATGGTCCGTTCACCGCGCAGATATTGGCTTTCTGGAATTGGCTTTGGGTTCCAGAATGCCAATTCCATTGTTCGGCGCACCAGAATTAGAACGGTATTGGCTTTCATAATCAAAACCACGGGTATTCGCTTATACCTAAAAACACGCTGCCCGAAAAGCGTCGGTTTTCGCTAGTATTCATCGCCGTTTCACTTTCCAGCGGGTAGGGTTTATTTTTGCGCGACCCCGACCACTTCGTCGCCGACGCTCCAGCAGGTATCCTTCTTGCTTCTTTATCTTCATCTTCTTTCTCTCCCTTTTCCTCCTTTTTGCTTCTTTATCTTCATCTTCTTCCTCTCCCTTTTCCTCATCATCCCATTTTATTTATTTGCAGAGCTTGGATTTTGCCCCGATCAGCAGGTATCCTTATTTTTCCCATGTTTCTTTTCGTTTTCTTCCTCCTCTTCTTTACATTTGATGCAGTTTTCTTGAGGTTATTAGAAGTGAACTGGGATTGAATCTTGCCCTAGTTTGGTTTTATCTAAATGGAAGAGTTTTTAGTTTCAAGAGAAGTAATTTTACTAAGTTCTGATTTGGCATGATTTTCTTGCTTTCACGATTTAATTCCCTATATGAGTAATCAATTTTTGCTGCTCCTACCAAGTTCTGATTTGGCATTCTTCCACTAAGAAGTGGGAATATAAATTTTCTTTGGCCCATATCCCTGTGCCTGCAATACTGAATTATGCTTTTAGATCTGAAATTTTCTTTGCCCCATTTCAGTTAATATGCATGTTCAATGTTAATATATATCTGTTTCTGTTAATACAAGCTTCATTTATGTTCAATACAAGCATAAAAATTACCAGATCTATGTTTTCAGTTGATCCAAAAGTTAATGTGTGCATGTTCTGTTAGTATCATATGAATGCAATCTTCTGTTAGTATCATATGAATGCAATCTTTTGTTAGTATCATATGAATGTATTTGCTATTAGTATCATATGATATTTCTGTATTTTTAATTTACTACTTCAATTTTAAACCCTTAAATCAATTTTAAAAATTTCAATTCCAGAAAGCCAATTCCATCGTGCAGCCGAACAGCTTACAGACCTCAATTCCAATTCTGTTCGCTGAATTCCATCCTGCGACCGAACAGCAGAATTGGTTTTCTGCACAAAACCAATTCCTGCAGGTATTGGTTTTCTGGCCAAAGCCAATTCCAGAAAGCCATTACCTGCGCGCCGAACGGACCCTTAGAGATTATGGAAACACTCACCGAGTATTTTCTCACCCTTTATTTTTAAACAACTGCAAGACTTAGAAGGTACCCCGGAGCATCTCGATGCAGAAACCCACAAAGAGCCGGATTAGATGTATTGTTATGCATGGAAATGACATATATATTAGTTTTTATATTAGTTACTTTTGCTTCAATGTACTTTTAGAACTTTTGTAGCCTAAGTGCTAAACTTTGAAATTCATGTAATATTTTGTAAACAAGTGATGCCGAACATAAATTTTGATGATGATGAATGATCAATATTGCTTTTAGTTAGATGACTCTTTATGTGTTCAGGGGAAATTGTGTCACTACATTGATTTTACTTTTATTGTGTATTTAATTACATGTGGATTTCTATTAAATGCTTAAAGCTTTCATATAAATCATGGTTATTAGCTTTAAATGTTGCTGCCCAAAGGAAGAAAGTGGTCATACTTGGAGAGGCGGTCCACCACTACAAAGATGTAGTTGAACCTCTATTAAATGCTTAAAGCTTTCATATAAATCATGGTTATTAGCTTTAAATGTTGCTGCCCAAAGGAAGAAAGTGGTCATACTTGGAGAGGCGGTCCACCACTACAAAGATGTAGTTGAACCCCAGAGAAGCGTGGAAGACGTGTGATGAAATCCATGACCAAGTCCTCCCAAATGAGCTCGGGAATGGGTAAGGGCATTGCGCCCTATCTTTAATCATAGTCTCACTAATGCCTAAGGACACTGTGCCCTATCTTTAATCATAGTCTCACTAATGCCTAAGGGCATTATGTCTTTCCTTATAGTTTCATTCCAAGTCTTTTTTGGTCTACCCCTCCCCCGTTTAACATGTCTAGTGACTAAACTCTCACAACGCCTAACAGGTGCCTCTAATGGTCTCCTATGTATATGTCTGAACCATCTTAAACGAGCTTCTCACATCTTCTCTACAATTGACGCCACTCATGTCTTATCCCTGATAGATTCATTCCTAATTTTATCCAGTCTCGTGTGACCTCACATCCACCTTAGCATTGTCATCTCCGCAACTCCCATTTTTTGCTCATGTACACCATTCACTGCCCAACACTCAGAACCGTAGAGCATTGCATTCTCACGTGCCACGAAGTCCACGCAGAAAAAATGTTGTTCGCGCCGCTGACGATCATAAGTACCACTGAAGTCCCCTAAAGATACCCATGGAGTTTCATGGTCTGTGGACCGGAGATGCCCCCAAGAGAGATCTGCGAGAGGTCCAACCACAGGGGGTCGCAAGGTGCCAGATCTGCCGGGTTGTGGTCCTCCAGGACTAGAGCGTCGAAATCCACGACGTGGAGCTCGTCCTCGTCTTCACACATCAACACACGCAGCTCCTTGTGCGGGCAATCGTGTGTCGGGGAATACGTTTGTTTGCAACGAAAACATAACCCCTTGTTGCTCAGATCATTGTATTCCTGAGAGGAGAGACGGTTATGCCCTGGTCTAAGTTATCAAAGGCGCAAGACGCACCGAGGCGCAAAAGGGTCCTGGAGCCTAGGCGCAAGGCGCGGGCGCGCGCCTGAGGTACGTGAGGTGCAAAAATGAATTGGGTGCCCAATTCACTAAAAATCAGCGAATTGGGCATCAAATTCACTGAAAATCAGCTAATTTGACATCCAATTCATTGATTTTCAGTGAATTTGGTGCCAAATTCGCTTATTTTCAATGAATTTGGTGCTCAATTCGCTGATTTTCAGTGAATTGGGTGTCCAATTCATTGAAAATCAGCGAATTGGATGCCCGATTCGCTAACTTTCAGGGAATTGAGTGCCAAATTCACTGAAAACCAGCGAATTGGATGCTCAATTCGCTGATTTTCAGTGAATTGGCACCTAATTCACTGAAAATCAGCAAATTGGGCATCCAATTCGCTGATTTTCAGTGAATTTGGCACTCAATTCACTGAAAATTGGTGAATTGGATGCCCAAGTGCGCCTAGGTGTGCCTCGGGTGCGTCTGAGATCATGTTTTTGCCCCCTGCCAAAAAAACAGGTTGAAGAAAACAGCTTGAAAAGCCCAGGCGTGCCTTTCGTGCGCCTGGGAGTTGGTAAGGTGCGCGCCTGGGCGCGCCTGAGGCGCGCCTGAGGCACCTCGCTCGCCTCTGCCTTGCAGAGGCGCTGGCCGGTGCGCCTGGTGCGCTCGGCGCGCGCCTTGACAACGTAGGCCCCGGTGGCCAAGGCTGTCGATGGGGAGGGGGCGGTTTAGGAGGTTTATAGGACGGAGGGGCCGGGTCGTCCGTAGGAAGTCGCTGAGATGCTGGTGGAAGGAGGGAGATGCGGAAAGAGGAGGTGGTGACCGCCGAGGTCCTTCGTTGTTAAAGGTGCGCCTCAGGCGCGCCTAAAGCTCAAGGCTCACCAGGCTCAGATTTTTGCGCCTTAGTGCGCCTTTTTTGTGTCTTTGGAGCATAAAAGGGGTCCGATTTTTGTTGTAAACGTTATTTTTGTTCAAAATAAAAAAAAATAATGTAAGAACTTAATAGTTTTTGCATAATTTAATGTTTGTGAAACATAATCGAGCGTTGAGACTTAGATATGATGCAAGTGACTACATTGATCTTATTTGTTTAGAGATATAAATGTTAGTAATTAATGATTAATGAGTAGAATAGATAGATAATTTGATCAAGAAGATGAACTGATGTTTGATGTTGATTATTTAAAATGAATGTGGTTTCGCTTTGCTTTCCTCAGGCGTGCGTCTGCGCCTTGAGCCTAGGCTCCAAGACCCCTTTGCTCTTTGGTGCGCCTTTAATAACTAAGTGGCGGGGTCGTGTGGGACTGGTTGATGGGCTTAACTGAGAAATCAGACCCGAGCAATCGGGCAACCTCCATGGCGTCAGAGATGTCCTTAGTGATTAGTATGGAGATGGGATCGGATGTGCGGTTGAAGTAGTGCAGGAAGAAGCCCATGTAGTGGTCAGGGGGATGACCGAGAACATGCCAACTCGATGAAGTCGTCAATGTATTGATCCACCGAGGATTGTGGCAGGGGGAGCACTATCTCTCAACCGCACTACCGAAGTTGCGGTGGTCGTAGTGTTTGACTAGCGCTAACTTGAGATCATCCCAAGAGATGAGTGGGGAGGAGTTGTGGAGCCACCAAACCCAATGTAACGCGGAACCATCCATGGAGAGAAAGCATCAAAGAGACCTTTTAGTTGTCAGGTGTCTCTTGGATATTGAAGAATTGCTCAGCCTTGGCGATCCACCTAAGGGGATTCGACCGTGGAAATGGGGGATCTCAAGGGCGCGGGGCGCGGGGGACGTGGCAAGCGCGGCCAACGTCGGAATCGGTGGTGTGTCGCCGGACGGCCCACGAAGGAGGGGTTTTCTGAGGGTGGGAGCGGCGGAGCTTGACTGGACGCACGGTCATTGTGGGATTCCATCTTCTGAAGAATGGCGGTCATGGTTGCCTTCATAGAAGCCAGGCTGAACGATTGATCGGTGAGGGAGGAGGACTGATCGTCCTGGCGGTGTTCAACGGTGTCCAAGCGTTGATCAGTCATGGCTGGCGTGGCCGGGCGACGGGAGGAAGGCGCCAGTTGCAGGAGGAAGGAGCAGAGAAACAACCGACTACAAGCAACAGATGGCAAGGGAGGCGATGCGAAAGCAGCGCAAGGTCGGAGGGGCGTTGGAGATGCGCGAGGTCAGAGCAGTGCGATGCACGAGCATGGGTTTGGAATGACGCGAGGTCGCAGCTGCGCGATGCGTGACTGGCGCGTGGGCTGAACGGTTGACGCAGACGCGGGAGATGCATGACGTGGAAGGTGCGGGCACTGGAGATGCTCGATGTGGAAGATGCGGGGAGGGTGATGCTCGATGCGGACGGGTGCAATGCTGGAAAGACCTGACGGTTGGAGTTGTGGGTGGAAGCGGCATGTCGGACCAATGGTACCCCTAAGGTTATCAGAGAGAAGGGAGGGGGAAGACGAAAATGATGATAATTCACTAATAGGAACTCCTCTTAGCCAACTCAAGTCTCCTTCACATTAAGATCCAAGTCCAGGATAATCCAAATACAAGACAAAGTGGTATATATATATATATATCCCCACATAATGGAAAATACGTAAATACGACAAAATGCAATGTATACATTCAAACGTAACATCTCCAGTATAACGACCGCTCCATCCAGTCGTCTCATGCTCCGGTTGTTTTCTCCGAGAGTAGACCCGCCAAGTCGTGTCGGCTCCTTCAAGATCCTCCCCGTCCACCTTTGCATCAAAATATGTATAGAAGGGTCTTTGAATCTCGCTTGATATTATCGTGATGAATTCTCATTACTACAACATCCTGAAGAGTTGAGGCAACGGGTTGATTGTAGCCTTCAGAGACAAGATCCCAAAGACCTTGGGACAAAAATATTGTTTTCATTTGAATGAGCCACTAATCATAAAAATCACCATCGAAGACGGGCACTCCATTTTAGGACATGGAAATTTTGGTTTAAAGATGCCATAGGATGATAAGGTGATTTGTGAGAGGATTTTCGAGAAGTTCTCGATGAGCAGTTTTAATTTGATGGCTCTTCACGCTTTTTCTCCCTCTCCCTTCGACTCTAATACCACTGTTAAGTATTACGAGGATCTAGAGAATTGACGAAGAAGAAGTATGTGAGTTTAGTAGTTTTAATATATTTATGTATGAGTGGGTTTAGTCCCACATCTTGAGTCTAGTATTAAGTGTCATTGTAAGTCCTATATATTTCCCCCTATGTGGATGAATAGATCTATCAAATATTTCCTCCTCTTGATTTCTACTTGGTATCAGAGCTAATAGGGTTTGGTTTTATCTCTGCGGGTCTCTGCTTCTGCCCTGTCCCAGTTCTGCGCCGCTGCTAGGGCTCACAAAGGTGTCGCTCCCTTCCCGCTCCCGTCGACGGAATCACCGTCTGATTCCATCGACGGGAGTGGCTCCTTTCCCGTTCCCCGCTTCCTTCGACGATGGTGTCGATCGCTCCGCTGCTGCTTCCCGACGGCTGCTTCTACATCGATGCCGATCGACGATCCCTGCTTCATCTTCATCGACAACTGCTTCATCTTCCATCGACGGCACGAGCCATCTTCATCAACGACACGGCTGCTTCATCTTCCATCGACGATGCCAATCCCGTCTTCCATCGACGATGCTGCCCTCTTCCATCGACGTCGACGATCCCGTCGTTCTCTTCTGCCATCGTCGACGACTGCTACTGCTTCTCCCGCCGCCTCCTGCTGCTGCTCCAGATGCCGGGCCCTCCTCTTCTCCCGCCGCCTCCTGCTGCTGCGGCTTCTTCTTCTCCGGCATGCGCGGCTGGATCTGCCTGGATCTGCTTTTGCCTTCCTCGACCGCTGGATCTTCTGCCTTCCTCGTCGCCAGAAGGAGTTGTTGCTGCTTCCATCGACGTTACTGTTCAGATCTGCTCTCTCCACTGCAGATCTGATGCTTCCCGCCGCTGTTACCATTTCCTTGGTGCTACTCTCTTGCCGTTGCTGAAGTTGTGTTTGTTTATCGGTCATTTTATGTGGTCTTTTATTTTTCTGTTGTTAGTAGTCGTTTCATATCGTCGTGTTATGCCTATATGCACGTGCCTTTCACGTGAGGGGGAGTGTTGGGATGAAGGAGACTCGGATGATCTTTCCCGTTGTTCGCCTTAGTCCCACACGGCCTCTAGGCTTATGTCGTGCGTTGTTTGTGTCTCCCCAAGTTTTTCCTTGTGATTGGTAGGTGGTATGGTCTTTGGTGGTTGTTTTTTCCCTTTTCTCTCTTATCCCCGCGGTCACGTAGATCTGTGCGAGAGGTGTTATCCCCGCAGTCTCGTTGATTCATGTGTGTGGTGTTATCCCCGCAGTCTCGTTGATTCGTGAGTGTGGTGTTATCCCCGCGGTCACGTAGATTCGTGTGTGTGGTTTCTTTCTTGTGGGTGTACTGTGTGTGGGAGTATCCCCGGTCACCCGTCTTGTCCCACCTTTGCTTACCATTTTTACTATCTCTTTTATGATATCCAAGCTGAAGGTTTCCCCTTCAGCTTGAGGGGGAGAGTTGAGTTTAATAGTTTTAATATATTTATGTATGAGTGGGTTTAGTCCCACATCTTGAGTCTAGTATTAAGTGTCATTGTAAGTCCTATATATTTCCCCCTATGTGGATGAATAGATCTATCAAATCTTTCCTCCTCTTGATTTCTACTGAAGGCATACATAGAGATTGAATCAACGAGAAATTTTCAGGATTTATATATATTGTTAGACTATTATTTTATTTCCTGTTTTAAATGGTGTAACCTCTCTATATAAAGAGGGACTTATTATTGAAACGTAATAATAGTTCTTTTTTCCCGATTCAACATGGTATCAGAGGGCCCGTAACCTAACCTCTCGATCCCGTCGCTCTCGATCCCGTCGGCTCCGCTTCCGCCTCCGCGCGCCCGCTCCCGCTTCCGCCTGCGCACCCGCTCCCGCTCCCGCTCCCTCTTCTTCGTTCCCGTTCCGGACCGAGCGACAGCCAGCCCTTCTTCGTCTCCCGACCGCGACAGCCAGCCAGAAGAAGCCGCGCGTCTCCCGCTCCCTCTTCTTCGTCTCCAGCCAGAAGAAACCTGCTCGCTCCTTCTTCTCTCTGCTAATGGCGCCGGCGTTATGCTCCTGAGATGCTCTTCTCCGGCGCCACCTGCCCTCGTGGTGTTTGACTGAATGGATGTTCTTGCGTCTTGATGCCCTAATTTCGTGGGCTTTCCCCTATACCGGATTTCTATTCCGGTTCTCTTTCTGATCCTCCACCGGATTTCTATTCCGGTTCTCTTGCTGCGCCATGGGATCTAGCGGATCGGTTCCTTCCTCTCCATCCACCGGTGTTACTCCACCACCTCCACCACCTACTTCCGGTGGTCATCCTTCGTCGGCCTTCTACCGTGGAACCACTGATCACAATACCTCTCAGATCACTACTATCCGGCTTGATGAATCCAATTACCTTTCATGGTCTCGCTCTATCACCCTGGCGCTCAAAAGTCGGCGCCTCTTTGGCTATGTCTCCGGTCATGTTCGGGAACCGGATAGGACTTCTCCTGAGTGGCCCCAGTGGGAGTCCGAGAATTCCTTGGTCATGTCTTGGCTCACTAATTCGATGCAGGAGTCCATTGCTCGCAATTATCTATTTCTGGACAATGCCACTGATATTTGGCGTCGTGCGGAGTCTACTTACTCACGCCGTGGCAATGCTGCTCAAATCTTCCAGTTGCGCCGCAAAATCTGTTTACTCCGGCAGGGTGATCGTCCTCCTTCAGCATACTACTTGGAGTTCACGCAGCTCTACCAAGAGTATGATCATTTTGATCCTCTTGTCTTTGCTTGCCCTATTGATGCCGCAATGGTTCGAGCCCGGGATGACCGCAATCGCATATTTGAATTTCTCCATGGATTGCACCGCGACTTCGATCAGATCAGTGTTCAGATTCTGGGACGCCCACAGATACCCTCTCTCCCTGAGGTGTACAGCTTAGTGCAGCAGGAATTTGATCGCCGTCAGACTCTCCTTCCTGATTCCGTGCCAGAGAGCTCTGCCCTTGCCGCTTCTACCCCCTCTCTTCTCGGGATGCGTCCATCACGTGACACCAAGCCGAAGAGTACTGATAAGGACCACCTCCTATGTGATTATTGTGGTAAGAATCGTCACACTCGGGATACCTGCTTCCGACTTCATGGGTTCCCTACCCCAAGAGGGGGTGCTCCACCTCGCGGTGGTCGGGGTTCTGGACGCTTCTCAGGCCGTCATGCTGCTCCTCGTGCGGCCCATCTGACTGATGCTGTTGCCGATATCTCTCAGGGCTACTCTGTTACTGATGCCTCTGCCACCCTTGGTGGCTTCACTGCGGACGAGATGTTGGCTCTCCGACGCATGATGCAGGGCCTTTCTGCCGAGCCTTCTGCCTCTTCCTCCTACGCTCACATGGGACTGCCAGGTGCTCATTCTGCTGTTTCTCCTACCTCCACCCAATGGGTCATTGACTCTGGGGCCACGGATCATATGACCGGGTCCTCTACAGGTTTTGTTTCTTATACTCCTCTCTCTGGCCGTGACAAGGTGAGCATTGCTGATGGTTCCCTTTCCTCTATTGCCGGAAAGGGCACCATCCCCTGCTCCTCTCTTACCTTGTCCTCTGTTCTTCATGTTCCCACATTTACTCGTAACCTTCTTTCAATTAGTCACTTAACTAACTCCATGCATTGTTCTGTGACCTTTCTTCCGTCTTCTTGTGTTTTTCAGGACCTGACGACGGGGAAGGTGATTGGCTCTGGTAGCATGGTGAATGGTCTCTATGTGCTTGACTCTGGCGCACCTCCATCTACTCTCGCTCTCCATTCCAGCACTATCCACCCATTGTACTCCTGGCACTGTCGCCTAGGACACCCCTCTATCCCTGTTATGAAGTTGTTGTTTCCTACTTTGTCTACTGCTATTTTTGAGGGTTTTAACTGTGATGTCTGTAGTTTAAACAAACATATCCGTACTTCATTTAAGCATGTTTCGTTACCTAGTTCTATTCCTTTTGCTATTATTCATACGGATGTCTGGGGCCCATGTCAGGTTCCTTCCATTTCAGGTTGTGTGTGGTTTGTTACGTTCATTGATTGCTTCTCTCGTACTACTTGGTTGTATTTGATGCGCCACAAGAGTGATGTGTTTTCTATTTTTCGCCGATTTCATAATATGATCTCCACCCAGTTTCAATGCAACATTAAAATTCTCCGTAGTGACAATGGCCGCGAATACATTGATGCGCAGTTTGAACACTATCTTGTTGATATGGCATTCTTCACCAGACTACCTGTGCCTATTCCCCCGCACAAAATGGTGTTGCTGAGCGAAAAAATCGCCATCTCCTGGAGGTTGCTCGGTGTCTATTATCCACCATGCATCTTCCAAAATTTTATTGGGGCGATGCTGTTCTTACTGCTGCATACCTCATCAATCGTATGCCCACACGTGTCCTTGGGAATTCTACCCCCCTTGCTACTCTCCATGTACCACCTACCCGGCTTCCCTCTAGGGTGTTTGGTTGCGTTTGCTTTGTTCATATACACCACCCTCGCCCGTCCAAACTTGATCCTCGCGCTCTCAAGTGCGTCTTTATTGGATACTCACCGACGCAAAAGGGGTACAAATGTTTTCACCCTCCGTCAAGGAAAGTGTTTGTCAGTATGGATGTCACATTCCGTGAATCCGAGTCCTATTACCCTCCGGCTGCTGCCACCTCCACCATACACCCCCCTTAGGGTGTCTCCTCTGTTCCTCTACCTATACCTCCATCGTACCACTCACTTCAGGGGGAGACTCCAGTGGAAGTGAGCTCTCCTATACTCGAGGTGAGCTCCTCTCCTACGCCTCAGCAGGATCCACCTGCACCTCCGCCCTTGCAGGTATATACCCGGCGTGTAAAGAGAACAAGCACACAAGATCCAGCTATGCTACCAGAACAGTCAGTGGATCCTGACTCAGGGCCTTCTGATCCTCCAATTGCCATTCGAAAAGGTATCCGGTCTTGTACTCGCCATCCTCTATCAAATTATGTATCTTATGATTCTCTTTCTACTTCCTACAAGACTTTTGTCTCTTCCCTTGCTGCTTTCTCCATACCTGTATCGTGGCAGCAGGCTCTTGAGGTTCCTATGTGGCGTGAGGCGATGGTTGAGGAAATGAAAGCTCTCGAGAAAAACCATACGTGGGATTTAGTCCCTCTTCCCCACGGGAAAAAACTTGTCGGGTGCAAGTGGGTGTTCTCGGTGAAACAGAACCCCCAAGGAATTGTTGAGAGATGTAAAGCGAGGTTGGTTGCAAGGGGTTATACACAAACCCATGGCATCGACTATCAGGAGACATTTGCCCCGGTGGCCAAGATGAATACAGTCAGAGTCTTACTATCCGTTGCTGCTTGCAAAAATTGGGACATGTTACAGCTGGATGTGAAGAATGCCTTTCTTCATGGTGACTTGGAAGAGGAGGTCTATATGTCTCTCCCTCCAGGTCTTGCTCCAGTTAATGCTGGGGGAAAAGTATGCAGGTTGGTAAAGGCTCTATACGGGCTGAAGCAGTCCCCGAGAGCATGGTTTGGTCGCTTCCACAAGACTATGGTGTCGTTTGGATATAGTCAGAGCAACGCCGATCATACGCTGTTCATCAAACATAGGCTTGGGAAAATTACTGTTCTCATTGTGTATGTTGATGATATTGTCATAACAGGTGATGATGTGGAGGAAATTCAGAATTTGAAGGCAAAACTAGCAAGGGAGTTTGAGGTCAAGGACCTGGGAAAACTTAGGTACTTCTTGGGAATTGAAGTTGCTAGATCTAAGCAGGGGATATTTGTCTCTCAGCGGAAATACACGTTAGATCTTCTTGAAAAAATGGGGATGAGCGGATGCAGACCAGCTGACACTCCGATTGAAACAAATCACCGACTGGGGCGTGATGATGGAGGGGATATTGAAGATATATCAGGATTCCAGAGATTAGTGGGGAGGTTGATATATCTGTCCCATACTCGTCCAGATATCTCCTATGCGGTGAGCGTGGTGAGTCAGTACATGCACGCTCCTAAGACCCGACATATGGATGCTGCACACAGGATTCTACGGTACCTCAAGTCTTCACCAGGAAGGGGTATCCTGTTTACTCAAAATACTGATCTAAAGATTGAAGTCTATACCGATGCTGATTGGGCCGGGTCTGTTGACGACAGGCGATCTACTTCTGGATACTGCTCTCTTGTTGGAGGCAACCTTGTCACCTGGAGGAGCAAGAAGCAACAAGTTGTGGCGCGATCCAGTGCTGAGGCCGAATTTAGAGCTATGGCCCAGGGGGTCTGTGAAGGTTTATGGCTTCGGGCTTTACTGAGGGATCTTGGCCTTATGGAAGAAGGGCCTATCCGGCTGTATTGTGACAACAAGTCAGCCATCAGTATCGCACACAATCCCGTCCAACATGACCGGACAAAACACATTGAGGTGGATCGGCACTTTATCAAGGAAAACATTGAAAGAAGAATTGTGTGTACACCCTTTGTGCCCTCCAACAGGCAGCTAGCAGATATTCTCACCAAAGGGCTGAATGGGAACATATTTAGCAAGATTGTGGACAAGTTGGGCATGATAGATATCTTCCGCCCAACTTGAGGGGGAGTGTTAGACTATTATTTTATTTCCTGTTTTAAATGGTGTAACCTCTCTATATAAAGAGGGACTTATTATTGAAACGTAATAATAGTTCTTTTTTCCCGATTCAACATATATATATATATAATACTCCGTTTTCCTGACTCTTTATAAGCGCAGGTTTCAACAGTTACGTGAAATGAAATCAAGCGTTACATCTACTCAATGGGATGTTTACATTGGCTTTTAAATTAAATGCTACATTTTAAACTGACGCCTTCTTATAAATGTTGGATGCAGGTCAACATTTTCTTACTTGTATAATGACTATATATTATTATTTTGGACATAAATGAAGTTGGTGCGGTTCGATTTTCTCGATTTCAAGCTAAGGAAAACTGAACCGAGTGATTTAAATGTCGGTTCGAATTGAGTGGTTCAGCTCAGTTTGGTCGGTTTCTGTTTTTCTTGCACTTCCAGTTGCCATACAACGTTCTTTTTGACCACCTAGTCCCTGTCCAGAGCCAAACAAGTTGCTGCCCTGTTTATAAACAGTGTTCTGCCTCTACAACAGTCCAATACTTTATCTACACCACATCTCCATTGCAGAAAACAATGAACCTGAAATCAGTGCATAAGCCTCACAAATTTTGCTATCCGAGTCCAGAATCAGCGACATAACCCCCTCAGAACCGTTGCCCAAGCCTAAAACTGCAGGGAATTATCCCACTTGATTTCACTTGTGTAAGCTCTAGATTTGGAAGTTTATTTCTCTTGCGTTGACTACTTATTGGAAACCATATGATTTGAAAATATTAATTTGTAAAAGTTTGCTCAATTACTTGAACCTACTTGAAGGATTTATTCGCTGAGTATTTAATTACAACAATCTTACTTTAATTTCTAATAGGATTTGCTCATTGTCATTAAAGTCTAGTTTTGATCGTGCATGTTAGTGTAGCATAACTTAATTTCAATACTTATTATAATTGCACATGCGAACTTTTGTATAATTATTGCATCATCTTAGAATCTCATTCACTACCACATTCACATCCCATACATTAGAGACTCGTTAGTGCATACTCACTCCACGACCTTCAGTTGATTCTGCGTCAGATTTGGTATCAGAGCACAAGGTTAGGGTCATTGACATCTTTCGTAGTAGTAAAGTGTTTATGCATACCATGATAAGATCGCTTCCCTTAGATACCCAAACAATTACTAACTCTAACGCTAATAAGTCTATGTATGACTTCCAAAATTTTTTGTCTAATCGAAATTGAGTTGTTGTTGAGTCATGGTTTCGATCAAATGGACGCATAAGTTGATGATCTTAGGAAGCAATTTGGAGTCCTCACTACTAGAGTGAATGGTCTAGATCGCCTTAGGAACTCTCACCCCTGGGAAGCCATTAGGCCGCAAGTTATTCATCGTGAGATAGAGAAGCATCCTGATCATATGTTCATAAATTTTATTACCCAGACTCCACCTTTCCAAGTGGGACCAGTGCCAGTTTATGAGCGTCGTAGAGATCCCATAGTTGGTCGACACCACTCTCCTTAAGAGGAACAAGCTTAACCTCGGTATTCCTTTCATAGAGATTGTGTTGTTCCCTGCACATGGTTCGGCCATGGTCGAGATGATGATTATATGGATTATCATGAGCCCCAGAGAGGTCATACTGGGGAGGATGATATCACTCGCTGCATCCATATCGATGTCCATCCTACGATCGTCAGTTAGATCCAAAGGCCTTTAGTGATTGGTTGTTAGACATGGATAATTATTTTTCTTGGTACAAGATGACTGATGAGAGACGAGTTCTGTTTGTGAAGATGAAATTACACGAGCAAGCTAAACTTAATTGGACGAGTCTTGAGCGCTTCTTAGACAAAGAGGGTTTTTATCCTTTAACCGATGAGATGATATGAAGCAAAAGCTCAAAGAAAAATATCTACCTGCTTCATATCAGAATCAGCTTCCAGATCAACTCCACGCCTTACGTCAGGGTACACCCTTTCTATAGCAGAGTATATGACTCACTTTGGCGAACTCGCTGTTAGGAGTGATATCACTGAGGAGCATATAGCGACAACCTCCTGGTTTTGATTCAGATTAAGGGCCTACATTCATAGGGAACTTATTCCCCTCCACCTGGAGTCGGTTGTTGAGCTGATTTTCTAGCTTGCCTTGGAATATGAGCAATACCTGCATACTTTTGGTCCAAGGCGACCTAACCCACAAGTCGACAGTCCTAAGCTTAGAAGGCCGCACATGTAGGGACCCAATCCATCTCCCATTGACACAAAATGCAAATCCACTGCCATTGGGCCCCCAAAACCCGAAGGAATCCGCTATCGATGTCAGGGTAGAGGCCATGTGGCGCCACAATGTTCCACACAGAGTGGTGGACGAAGGCTGCAGATGAAGCGCTGAAGTTGAAGGAGAAATAGATGAAAACTGGGATTATGGAGTGGTGGACGAAAACAGAGGCTACGGAGCTGTGCTGGTAGGGGACGAAGGGGACTTGTCATCATGCGGCTGAAAGAATGGTGTCAAATCTTCTACGTTAAATACAGGTGAAATTCCCATACTTTATGGGATATCCAGCTCATAAGCATTTGTTCCAATTCTTATAAGCACAGTGTAAGGGCCTATTCGCTTAGTATTTAATTTTCGAGCAGTACCCTTGGGGAACCTATTAGTGCGTCTACGAACCATCACATGTTCTCCTTCATTAAAGCTTTTCATTCTCCTGTGACTATCATCATATGATTTATAAATGTCATTATTGCAAAAAATTATTCGTCGGACATACTCATGCATGCTATGAAGATGCCTAACAAAAGACTCAGTAGACTCGCTAGGACTGGATTCTACGGGTAGGGGAAAAAGATCTATGGGTTTCCTAGGTTCATAACCTAAGACTACCTGAAATGGACTTAACCCTATCGTCCTATTCACCGAATTATTAAATGTGAACTCTGTCATAGGTAACATAGAATCCCAAGAGGTAGTGTGATCACCGACAAGCCATCGCAAGGGATTTCCTAAACTCCTGTGCACCACCTTTGTTTGACCATCCGTTTGCGGATAGTAGGAAGATGAGAATTGCAGTGTAGTGTCGGTCTTCTTCCAAAGAGTTTTCCAGAAATAGCTCATCAATCGTACCTCGATCAGATATGATTGTCTTAGGTAGACCGTAGACCGTGAAGTCTAAAGATGTCCCTAATGAATATTGATGCGACGTGAGACACATCAGCAGTTTTGCTACATGCGATGAAGTGAGCCATTTTGGAAAATCGATCAACAACGACAAGAATAGAGTTGTGTTTGCGTAGGGTGTAAGGTAACCCGAGCACAAAGTTCATACTAATGTCCACACAAGACTGGTGTGGTACCGAAAGTGGTGTATATAGAATTGTGTTTTGTGGCAACCCTTTAGCCGTCTGGTAGATGTAGCAATGTTGGACGACTCGAGCAACCTCCCTTTTGAGTGTTGGCCAATAAAAATGATCTTCTACTGGCGCGGTGGTTTTATCTCTACCAAATTGAGCAGTTGCACCGCCGCCTATATCTCAGAGACTGCACGATCGCGTAAAACTCCTGGTCGTAGTTGGAATATCTCTGGTGGGCGTCGTTCAGTTTCTCACTAAAGTAAGAAACCTTGTGACCTTCTTGACTGAGTACTCTTACTATGCCTACGACAAAAGCGTCGCAAGCTACCCCGAATGCTCGGCTGAAATCAGGTAATCGGAGTATCGGGGCCGTGGTCAATTTTGCTTTAATGTCCTCGATTGCCTGAGTGGCGGCGGGTGTCCACAAAAAATCTCCCTTATGAAGGCAACTTGTGTAGGGAGCCATGATGGTGCTGAAACCTCTGACGAAGCATCGGTAAAACGTGGCCAACCCATGAAAGCTTCGAGCTTCATGGATATTTGAGGAATTGGCCTGTCTCGAATAGACTTGACTTTATCAGGATCTACGACACGCCCAAGGCAGAGATGATGAACCCTAGAAAGTGTACGGACTCAGATAGAAATGTGCACTTTTTCAGATGGATATAAAATGCTCCTTTCGGAGGGTGTCGAAGAGCAGTCACAAGTGTGTGAGGTGCTCCCCTTGCGTCTCACTGTAAATTAGGATATCGTCAAAATAGACTACGAGAAACTTGCCCATATACTGGCGCAAAATATGAGTCATCATGCGCATGAATGTACTAGGAGTGTTGGATAGCCCAACGGGCATAACCAACAACTCATATAACCCGTCCTTTATTTTAAATGCGGTTTTCCACTCATCACCCTCCCTGACCCTGATCTGGTGGTGCCCGCTTCG
This sequence comes from Dactylorhiza incarnata, assembly GCA_033032865.1. Lineage (NCBI taxonomy): Eukaryota > Viridiplantae > Streptophyta > Magnoliopsida > Asparagales > Orchidaceae > Dactylorhiza > Dactylorhiza incarnata. The sequence continues at coordinate 1,742,964 of JAWHQI010000290.1, forward strand.
TAGATTAAGCTTGGAAAAGCTCTGGGCACCTGACATGGTGTCTAGAAGATCGTCGAGTCGAGGAATGAGAAATCGATATTTGATCGTGATCTTGTTGATGACACTGCTAAACACACATTCACCAACTATCATCCTTCTTAGGGGTAAGAAGGGCATGTAAAACACAAAGGCTCAAGCTTTCTCTAATAAATTACTTTCGTAGGAGGTCAACAATCTGAGTCCTGAGCTCTTCGTGCTCGTCAGGGTTCATCCGGTAGTGTGGAAGATTCAGCAGAGATGTCCCCGATATGATATCGATCACGTGCTGGATATCTCGTAACAGGGGTAGTTCATCATGAAGTTCATCTGGCATGATGTCAATGTACTCATCTAGGAGGTGTCGAACATCAGGGTGGATGGACTCTAAGTCCATAGTGTCCTCCATAGTCTGAGTGGTAGCAATGACAAATGATGTCGGTAACGTGACTCTCCCGAGTGAACTCACTACGTCGTAGGATATGGATAGGTCTCGAGGCACCTGTGGTAACTGAAGGCTCGACTCTCCCCTTTGGGGAATCTTTGGGTTGGGTCAGGGATAATGTGATCTTGCGGGCATTGTCAAAGAAGACGTAAGTGTTGTACCGTCCATAACAGGTCACATCCCTATCGTAAAGCCAAGACATGCCTAGTAATACATGTGCGACGTCCATGAGAATAACGTCACTCCAATCGTATCCTCGAAGGAGGCTAGCCGAATAGGTATCTGGCACCTATGAGTGACCTCAATCACTATCTTATCTACCCAGACGATTCGATAAGGGTGTGGGTGGGGATCTGCCTTAATCTTCATTTGTTCAAGCCCCCTTTTGGGCTATGATGTTTACACATTTTCCACTATCAATAGCGAGCTTGCAGGCTCCGCCTGCTCTCGGGAAGTAAGTATAGAAGATAGTGGTCCACTTCCAATCTTCATCCGTGAGGGGAGTGTGCAGTAAGCGGCGGATAACGCCATCTCAAGTGCTCAGTCTGCCTCATCTTCCCAACCTTCTTCTACGGCCACGATGACCTCTTCTTCAGAAGGCTTTACGAGATCGGTTATAAGTTCAGGATCCTCCTCAACAAGTAGATTCTGTGTGGGGCACTGTACCGCCACATGGCCTCTACCCTAACAACGATAACACTGGATCCTGGGCTTCGGGGGCCCGGGGGCAGTGGGGGAGGCCCTCGTGTCTGTGGGAGCATGGGTAGGCATAGATGGCGCGGGTCCCTACCGAGGTGGCTTCCTAGGTGCAGAACTATCAAGCTGTGGATTAGGTCGCCTCGACCTGAAGTGCCCAAGCACTGCTCGTATTCTAATGCGAGCTGGAATATCTGCTCCACTGTCTCCAGGTGGTGGGGAACGAGTTCCCTATAAATGTCATCCCGCAGTCCGACCCTAAAGCGGGAGGTTGTTATGATATGCTCTTTAGTAACATCACTCCTCTCGACAAGCTCATCAAAACGAGTCATATACTCGGCTAAGGAAACACTGCATTGTCGTAGAGCTAGGAGCTGACTACAGTATGAAGCCGGAGATATTTTCTTTAAGTTTTTTGCTTCATATAGGCCCATCAGATGATGGGGTGGTAGTCTTCTCTGTCTAAAGATCGCTCGAAATTCGTCCTATAAATCTTGGCCTGCCCAACTAATTTCATTTTGGCAAACCTCACTCGCCTCTCGTCATTCATCTCATACCAATCAAAATAATTATCCATATCCAATAACCAATCACTAAACACCTTATGATCTAATTGTCCATCATAGGAAAGAGCATCGATACGAATACGATGGGTAATGTCTGTTGGAACATGGTCTTCCGCATCTCCTAGGTTTGAGAATAACAAACCCCATGTGTATTTGATCTTGTGTGTTTAAGTGTGCAGGATAACAAAGTCCACATGACTCAAGGATTACATAAGAAGGTTTCCCCCAAAGTTGAGCCAACAAATCCAATACATCTACTAGCGCTGGCGGTAGTACTAGCGCAGGCGCTAGCTGCCGTTCGACGAACTGTTAGTGGCGCTCGACGATATTCTCATCATGGCGTTCGACGAAATATTGGCTCGAAGCGAAATTGTCGGGAGAACTTATAGAAGGAGATAGCGCCAGGCGGTATCTACCAGCGCTGGCGGCAGCACGGAGCATAAGAGGAATGACGAAATTGTTTCCCCGAATTAAAGATTCTCGCGCGCAAAATATTACTTAATATGGGATAGCGCCGGCGGTAGCACTAGCGCAGGCGCTAGCGCTAAGTCTATAAAAAGGCCATCTTGGCTCCGTCTTCCTAAGCCTCTAGAGATCCAGAATTCCAGAGCTTCGTGCCACAACATAGAGAGGAAGTTTCAGAGAGATACTCCCACAAATCCATAAAGACTAAAGGAGATCCGTAGAGAAGATTTCAACACGCTTCATCATCGTGACGAAAGACCGCATCGACTATGATCATACTCTGCGTCTTCGTCTACTTCTCCAAGAGATCCACATAGAGGGAGTTTTATATTATTGTCTTTTTATTTCACATCTTTTCTTGTAATCGTGTAGTAAATTTGCCTCGTGTTGGCGACTAGGTCTGGGTAGGACTTAGGGCTGAAATTCGCCTCGTGTTGGCGACTAGGTCTCGGGTGTAGGTCTAGGGGGTGCTCGAGGCCATATCCGGGGAAGGGTTGGCTAGAGCGGCTTGAGGCCGTATCCGGGGAAGGATCGGCTAAAGCCAACCGGTTCGTGGGGATACGAGTCGGTATAGAAAACAAAAAGAGTCTTTCTATTAGCTTTTATTTCTAGCTTCGATAAGAGATCAAGTTTTGTAATCATGCTTCTCAAGTTAATAAAATCATGTCTTTACTTTTACTTCACTTAATTTATCTTGATCTTCTCTAGTTTAATAATCAAAGCTTTTTCAAAGTTATTCAAAATATATTATAAGTTTTTAAAACCCTTATTCACCCCCCCCCCCTCTAAGGGCGCCTACCGATCCAACAAGTGGTATCAAAGCTAGGTTTTATTCCAATCGGCTTAACAACCGGGAATAATGGCGTCTCATGATCTCGCTTCTACTAGTGGGGCAAATTTCTGTGAAGAAGAAATATCTCTTAAACCACCTTTATTTGAAGGAACAAATTATAAATGATGGAAAATTTTAATTGAAAAATTTATTAAGACTTTAGATATCGAAGTATGGAATTTAGCCATTGTAAGACCTGCGGATGAATCAAATAAAAAAGAACGTCAACTAAATGCAAAAGCCAAACATTATTTATTTTATGCTTTATCAAATGAAATTTTCAAATTAATATATTGTTTTTCTAGTGCATACAAAGTTTGGCAATTTCATGAAGAAATGTATGATTTCCCTCTCGCAGGTATAGATCAAACACAGGAGGATAAGAACATACAAGCATCCACTACTATTCAAGAAGATCCCTCTCGTAGCAAAGCCATGGAAATCATGGAAACTAACTTGGAAAAAGAGAGCAATACATCAAAAGAAAAAGAAGATAAAAATTCATCTATGATGGAGGAAGGGCCAAAAGATAACGAAGGAATTTCATGCACACATTTTGCCTCCACCAAAAGCGCTGTAAGAAAGTCAAAATCTTCTTCTTGTGTGATAACTTCCATTTCTAGTTTCAATATACTAAAAACTGCTAAACGTAAGATCAAGAAATTGAAAATCACTATTAAAAATTTACATTTAGAAAATAAGAGGTTAAAAGCTAATGTTAATTTAGAATCAAAGTGTGATGTGGTTTCACCATCTTGTCATTTACTTGAAAACACAACCTTGTTTTGATTGTTATAACGAAAAACCCATGAAACTTGAAAAGGATTTTATTTTAGTAAAAGAACAAAATGAAAAATTATGTTTAGAAAATTTATCTTTGATAAATGATTGTGCTAAGTGCAAAGACTATAAAATTGAAATTAAAGAGATGGATGAAACATTTGATGAATATAGAAATAAATATCAGGATCATATAGATTCAATTGTTTCCACTCTTAAAAATAGCACAATCGCTTATAATAAAGCTAGACATAATTTAAAGATTAAAAATGATGAATTAAAATCAAAAATCAACTTGCTTATGAAAATTGTAAATACAAATTCACAATATCAAACTATATCTAAAAACAAGTTGAATATGAATATGAACATCTTACCTAAGTTTAAAAATGGGAGTAATGAACATAAAGGATTTGTAAATCAAAATCAAAATCACTATAATTTACAAAATCATGTTACTCCCAACCTAAAATTAAATGCAAACAAATTTCCTTCAAATTATAAATTCAAAAACCTTTTTGATCTAAATGTTCAAGTAAATGATTATGGAAATTTGAAAACTAAAAATAATGTTAAACCAAGATTTGAATGGAGACCCAAAGTTAAAGATGAAACACAAACTCCACTCAAAAGGGCTCATTCACTTCCATCTCCTCAAAAGCAAACACGATGTATTTGGGTACCCAAAGGAACCGTCACACCCGGTCCTCTTTGGATAACTAAATCTCTTATTCATTAGTATCAAATCATTTGCATGAAGTAGAAATCAACTAAAAATGATATATCACTATTCTACTTCATGATATGCCTAACCTTTTTTCTTACTTTTGTTTATTTTCTTTTCTTTGAGCCATCATGATATGATCACTTTATATAACCTGTGATATGACTCTCACATATTAATCCAAAATTCATAAACAAATCAAATTGAATAAAGTTGAATAAAAAGTCATATCATCTCTCAAGTAATCTACTTATCCTTTTCTTCTAAATCCATTTCCTAAGTCTTATAAAATTTGAAAAACTAAATTTGTTATATGATATTATTAAGACTAAATGAAATAAGTGTCAAAATGGATTTAAAAGGTGTATCTTAGGGGTATTAGGCTAAATTTATAAAATGCGCAAGTTTTGCTTAGCTAGTTAATATATTTGCGTCATTTTCAATTACCCTAAGTATGTTTAATCATAATCATGTTTAAATCGGAATTGAAAAATTGCATGAATATTATTTCAATTATTTCACTCATGCATATGATGTGCAAAACTAAATAATTAAGGGTTAATAAATATGAAACTCTAATGAAGATGAAACTCATGTACTAATTTTAACTTCCGCAACTTTTTGCGATTTCTTCTCGTCTCATCACTTCATTAGACAGGCCTTACATTGCACAAACATAATTAAGAAAAATCGGATGCAAAATCGAAGAAAATCTAGGCTATATGATCAAAATAAGCACTCTCTGTGAGCTAACGCAGGCGCTAAGACCTAACGCCGGCGCTAGCTCAAGTGTCCGATTTTCTGAAATTTTAAAATTCTGAAAAATCAATAAAAATATATGTATTTGTTTAATATTCAAAAACCAAAGAGAAAATTTACAAAACTCTTCAAAATAATTTGAAAAGGTTGAATATGAATTTTCTTTAAAAATTCCTCATGTACATTATCATGAATAATTAATTACGAGTACTTAATCACTATGAATTAATATTATTGATCATATATAATAATCATGCAAAATCATATGATCTTTTAAGTCAAACATCAAATATAACTACAAAAGATTTTATTCCTTCCAAACATATGGTCTGTGATCATGATTACTATATGAATCTATTATGTTTTGCATAGACCATAGAATCAACTCTATATCTATATGAATAAATAAATTAGAATCATCACTTTATTCTATGTCTAAAATTTGAATCTCTATTGTTACATACATGCAACATTGTATCAACAAACCTTTGTATAACATTAATCTCGAACTTATCATACTAACATTGTCGCCTAAAGAATATTTGTGTCTATGTTAGGCTTTATATGTTTACCAAGACATACAGGCTGGGTATTCTCATCTAGGGCTTATCCATGGTATGATTATGCATGAACATTATTGTTAATCTCTAAAATCATGCATATTTGACTTGTTCATTCATGTCCAATCATGCTTACATTTCCTATCATTTTCAAACTACATTGGTAAATATAAGCCTTAAAAATATTAAAATGGAGATATAATGAAATATATCACTTGCAAAGTTTATTTGGAAATGTCATATACAAAATCGCCTTTCATTCAATTTGGACTATCTAGACATCTCCTAAAATTCTGAAATTTCTGCATGAAACTACTATTGTGACACTTAATCAAGATCAATAATTAAAATTTTCAAAATCATAAAAAATCGTGTACTGTTTCCCGCGCTAGTGCTAACGCCGGCACTAGTGCACCTATGTATTTTTCTGTATTTTTAAAATTTTGAAAAATCCCTAAAAATATATTAATCCATGTGTACTATTCATTTCTGCATTTTTGCTTTTATTATATTTTTGAAAAATAAAATACAAAAGCCAAATTACAAAAAAAAATTATATGTTTTGCCTTTGTGTTTTTTGTCATTTGTTTAAATTCTATTTCTAAAAGCAAAAATCAAATACAAAAATATAAAACAAAAAAATTTATCAAAAATTGTTATTTTTGAATTTAACTTTTTACTTGTATCTTGCGAAAGGGTGATTTGGGCTATCATCCCATCATATCACCTAGTACCAGGCGAACCTCTCACAAGGTTGTCCTCGGGAAGTCCAAGATCAATTTTATGAGTTCAAACTTTAAATAAAAATTATTCTTCAAAAATATCAAAAATATTGTATGGACTTCATTGAAAATCAAGCATGATTTAATCTATTATTTAGAACTTCTATAATGTTGCAATTTATCTTTTCAAACTATTTTGAACATTGCTTTCATCATGCTTTGATATATCTATTAATATGTGCATCAATTATTGTGAAAAAGTTGTGTAAAACTAAGCTTAGCATGCCTCTAAGTATGAGTAAATGTTTTATGTTTGATAATGATCTTAATTCACTCACTTATTTTGGCATTGTCTACATATGTGTTTAATCTAAGAATGCTTGTGTATGTTTTGTATTAGTACAATGAATTAAAATTGCACAAGTATCTTACCTACACTACTTTTATTTGCACTTTTAAAAGTTAAGAAAAGTGGTTATGTTTTCATAAATTCTATTGGTTTGCAAAATAAGTGTATTCGGAGAACTTTGTACAAAACAAAATCATAAAATAAAGTGACAAAGATAACTCCACCAAACACTACTTGAACCTCCTGATAAGTCTTAATAAGCGTTGTGAGGTTGAGCACCTTGGAAAGAATAGTAAAGTATCTTGTGCAAACCATAACTCTCTTTTAAAATAAAAACCACTTATTCTTAAGTACACCGGATCACCATAAAAATCAATCTTGAAGAATAAAACTAGGTGATCCCCCAAGCACTACTTTGCACCCTGATAAGTCTTAATGAGCATTGTGTGTGCAAAGCACCTTGGTAGTTGTACATTTTTTTTTCGTGCATTGAAGTTTGTGGAAGTAAAATTATTTGTGTTTTATTGTGCTCTTACTTTACATATTACTTGTATTTTTGATTAAAACATGTGTTTACTCTGCTCAAAAATACATTTATGTGCACATCATTATCTTCCATAACACTTCTTCTCATGAGTATTGGATCCTAATGCTAATTCTATACTATTCTTTACTTATGAAATGCACTAGATATCCCAGCATGTTTTCTACAATGTTTGGTATGTTTTGAAATTGTAAATTAAAGTAATATTGTAGTAATCTCTTTTTGATAACATCATTTCATGTTTGGTTACTTTATTATCAAACTTAAAGATTTTAATTGAAAAATGATTTACAAAAACATCTTCTTTTTAAAATTTAACTCATATATCTTTTTATGGATCATCATTGATTACAATAAGATGTTTCTTGTATTTCTATAAGTCTTCCGCATCATAACCATATAATTGTTTTACCTTGCGCTTTCATGCTTATTTAAAGTCTTTTATTTTGTGTGCATCATCACTTGAATCTTCAAATTCTTTTCTTGCAACAAGTGGTAGACTTGATTGGTAAACTTTATATTGGTTACTTTTAACATGAATTTTTTTTATGAAACTCTGATTATTTCTATGAAAATATTGTAATGCTAAAACTCTGATTTATTAATGGACTTCAAAATAGCTATGTGAGTGTTTTCATAAATTCAAATAAAAATATAAATCCATAGGCTATGTCATTAGATTTAAAACGCTTAAATGTTTCCAATAATTATTATCCATGACTTCATATCTCACCATAGCGGGGGCGTAAGGTTGTAGACATTAGATAACCTTATCTCTAGTCATGTCTTGTCCTTAACCGGGGAGGGTTCCAGTGGGGCCTTGCGAGGCACTGGGGGGAAAGAGTGCTAGGTTGAGTTGTGTCTAGTGTTTGCATATGGGACTAACACCCCAACCTACGACATGTATGCAGCTCCTCATGCCCATCCGTCACTTAGTACGGGGCTAGGGTGTAGACATATTGTCTGGGTAGTTTAGTTACTTGAAAATCATTATATTTGTTTATGCTACAAACTCTGATTTACGAAAATATTGTGATACTCAAACTCTGATTTATTTCAATAAAAAATATTCTAAAACTCCTTATCATTTCCTGCTCTACACGCTCGATCATGCCTTTATCTTATTAACTTTTAAGTGGTGTCTCCTTACCCGCTTTTGCTAATAACAAAAGGGGGAGAACTAACATGATAAATATTATTCTGCTATCAAAATATAATGCTTAATTAAGATGATAGCTTACATATTATGAGAGCATTCATTTAGGGGGAGCATGTATTTAGGGGAAGCAATTCTAAATGCTAAATGCTAAAATTATCCTAAGTCATCACTCTCACACACACACAAGTATGGTTCTTCATGCTTATATATTAATGCTCTGATTTATCATTAATGGATTTGTTATTATCAAAATGGGGAGTTTGTTGGAACATGGTCTTCCGCATCTCCTAGGTTTGAGAATAACAAATCTCATGTGTATTTGATCTTGTGTGTTTAAGTGTGCAGGATAACAAAGTCCACATGACTCAAGGATTACATAAGAAGGTTTCCCCCAAAGTTGAGCCAACAAATCCAATACATCTACTAGCGCAGGCGCTAGCTGCCGTTCGACGAACTGTTAGCGGCGCTCGACGATATTCTCATCATGGCGTTCGACAAAATATTGGCCCGAAGTGAAATTGTCGGGAGAACTTATAGAAGGAGATAGCGCCAGGCGGTATCTACTAGCGCTGGCGGTAGCACGGAGCACAAGAGGAATGACGAAATTGTTTCCCCGGATTAAAGATTCTCGCGCGCAAAATATTACTTAATATGGGATAGCGTCGGCGGTAGCACTAGCGCAGGCGCTAGCGCTAAGTCTATAAAAAGGCCATCTTGGCTCCGTCTTCCTAAGCCTCTAGAGATCCAGAATTCCAGAGCTTCGTGCCACAACATAGAGAGGAAGTTTCAGAGAGATACTCCCACAAATCCATAAAGACTAAAGGAGATCCGTGGAGAAGATTTCAACACGCTTCATCATCGTGACGAAAGACCGCATCGACTACGATCATACTCTGCGTCTTCGTCTACTTCTCCAAAAGATCCACATAGAGGGAGTTTTATATTATTGTCTTTTCATTTCATATCTTTTCTGTAATCGTTTAGTGAAATTCGCCTCGTGTTGGCGACTAGGTCTGGGTAGGACTTAGGGCTGAAATTCGCCTCGTGTTGGCGACTAGGTCTCGGGTGTAGGTCTAGGGGGTGCTCGAGGCCATATCCGGGGAAGGGTTGGCTAGAGCGGCTTGAGGCCGTATCCGGGGAAGGATCGGCTAAAGTCAACCGGTTCGTGGGGATACGAGTCGGTATAGAAAACAAAAAGAGTCTTTCTATTAGCTTTGATTTCTAGCTTCGATAAGAGATTAAGTTTTGTAAACATGCTTCTCAAGTTAATAAAATCATGTCTTTACTTTTACTTCACTTAATTTGTCTTGATCTTCTCTAGTTTAATAATCAAAGCTTTTTCAAAGTTATTCAAAATATATTATAAGTTTTTAAAACCCTTATTCACCCCCCCCCCCCCCCCCTCTAAGGGCGCCTACCGATCCAACAATGTCATCCTCACCTCCATGATCTCTAGGGGCCTCGTGGTGATCCACATAGTCATCTCGACCGTGAAGGCTTGGATAACTGTATTGTCTTCCAGGATTGGGCGAGAGGTGGTTTGGGTTGGTCGGGAGTGGACGTGGAAAAGGGGGGCTCAGAAATGGAGGGTGTCGGCTGTAATGGTAATAGTGGGGAGTGGCGAGAGTGGAGGAAATTTAGGATGTATGGAGGAAGTGGGGTAGTGGAGAGCGGTTATGGGGTTAGTGTAGGTGGCTGGCCGGAGGATGGACGGAGTGGGCCGGAGGTGGTGGTGATGGTAGGCGGAAGTGTTTTCCGATGATCATCGGAAAACTAAAATTGAATGTAATGTAAAGGGGAATGGATGGGGGATCACATGAGGCGGACGGAGGTGATTTTCCGGTAATCGCAGGAATAGGGAATATGGGATTTAGGAGAGGAAAAAAGGGGTGCTTTGAAGGAGGATATGGGGGCTGTTGTAGGAGTGGCTGGCTAGATCTTGAGGGTGGGGGAAAGGGGCTATCGGCAAGGGAAAATGGGGAAGTAAAGAGGGCTGTTGGGTTGGAGTTGTAAAGGGAATGAAATAGGAGAATGGAGGCCGTCTGGGGAGGGAAGAATGGGGGTTCACGGCAAGGAGAGGGAGGGGAGTTGGCCGGCTGCTGTACACTAGGAGGGAAGGACCAAGCTTCACGCAAGGAGGTTCCGGCTTCGGCACCGGAATCATTGAAAGGAAGGTTTCTACAGACAATCTTTCAATGCCCCAAAATAAGAGCCCTCATCCCCAATAGACACTAGGGAGGACAACGAACGGCCATGATTCTCCGTTCATTGCGATCTCTAAAATAAATAGAAATACAACTCGAAATAAAAAACACAAAAACAACTAATGCTAGATCAGCGATCCGCTCATGATAAACAGTCTCGAGCGTCACTGTGCCCGTCGTCGGCGTGAGTAGACCCGAAAGGGTCGGGCGGGCTAATCCCCATCACTTGCGAGGAAGAAGATGAGAATATACTTTATAACTGAAAGTAGTCAGACAGAAAATTATTAGGATTAGTCAGTGGACAACAAATGATCAGCTCAATGATCTTTGAGGAATTTCGCTATTTTAATATTAAAACAGTCCTCTTTGTTGGCTTATTTCTTTTTCATTTCACAAACTTGGGCTAGTTTATATTCTCAGTTTGTGTTTCATCTCAGTTTACAAAACTGTGCAAGTAATTGATACTGTGCTTATCTGGTTGTTAAAGGCGCGCCTCAGGCTCCAGGCTCAGAGGTTTGCGCCTTCGTCCGCCTTTTTTGCGCCTTTGGAGCATAAAATGCGCGTCTGAGTGCGATTTCTGTTGCAAACTTTTTTTTTTGCAAAAAAAGAATGAAATAATGTAAGAACTTAATAATTCTTGCATGATTTAGTGTTTGTGAAATATAATCTAGTGTTAAGACTTAGATATGATGCAAGTGACCACATTAATTTTATTTTTTTAAGAGATATAAATGATAGTAATGAATGATTAATGAGCATAATAGATGAAAACTCCGATCAAGAAGATGAACTGATGTTTGATGCTTATTTTTTAAAATGAATGTTGTTGCGACTTACCTTCGTCAGGCGCGCGCCTGTGCCTTGCGCCTAGGCTCCAAGACCCATTTGCGTCTTGGTGTGCCTTGCGCCTTTAATAACTAAGTTTGCAAGTACAATAGCTAAGTACCATAAACATTTGAAATTAAAATGTTGTGATAAAATAGAAACATACTGATTCTTAATACAGGCAGGCTGAGGTGATGCACTCTTGTTGCAATCTGGTGAGATGAATGCAATGTGATGTAATTTTAAATGTCATATAAAGAAACTAAGGTTACAATTCTTGTTTTCAATTAAAGAGTAAGTATGAGAAATTTTAAGAAAGACAAATTAGTTCTAGGCACAACACATACGCACGTGCGATCACAGTGAAGTAGCCAATAAACGCTAAAGTCAACATGCATGTACCCGAATGAAACAACTATGGGGAAAATAAATACAATAAACAAATTTTTTTCTATGATAATTTTAGGTTTAATTTAATCTAACTGTGCAGAGGCGAACCCTAAATCCTAAATCCTAAACGCTAAAGTAACAACATGCATGTACCCGAATGAAACACATGCACGTGCGATCACAGTGAAGTAGCCAATAAACGCTAAAGTAACAACATGCATGTACCCGAATGAAAACAACTATGGGGAAAATAAATACAACAAACAAATTTTTTTCTACGATAATCATAGGTTTAATTTAATCTTACTGTGCAGAGGCGAACCAAAAGTTTGATAAAATCTCACAGGATAGGGGAAAATGCAAAGTGGTCAGTGGATGATCCTGAGGAAGATGCTAGATAGATTCTCACGTAAACACTTCAAAGACCGCGGGTGCTCGCATGGACAATGACTTTGTGTCGAGGGAAAAGAAATAGGATGACATGGGAATTCGTGGGGGAGACAGAGGAAAGTAGCATCCATGGAGAGGTAGTGAAAGGGCAACAGTAGGGGAGAACTCCCAGTACTGTCTGCCCTTCAATCACGTGAAAGCTTCACATGAAAACTTCACAGCAAGGTCGGAGCTTAACAAAGAGATTTTTAATAGGAATAGATGCAATAATCCGGTAATCCACTAATCCCTCTTAAAAATTTTGCTTTTATGAGTCTGTTAGATTCTTCTTTTATATGCAGTAATGATCTATTAAAGCCAACAATCTTCGAAACAAATCCAACAAAACTTTTTTTGGCATCAGAATGATGCCCTTTTTTTTTGGAAAAAAATTGTAATAGGTTTTTTTTATATAAAGTTCCCCGGGTTTTCAATTTTATTGAAAAAACTATTTCTAGGATGTATAATCATCAGGTGCCTAAACTAGAAAACCTTGCAAGTTAGGACAGATTTTTTAGGTTTATCCAAATCTTTGATATGAAGGGGAGTCTTGGCGCACCGGTTGATGTGTTGTAGTGTGACCTTGAGATCACGGGTTCGAGTCCTGGAAGCAGCCTCTTGCAAAAATGCATGGTAAGATTTACCTACATTTCAGCGTTGTGGTGGGATCCTTCCCCGGACCCTCGTTGCGCAGGGATGCCTTTGTGCACCGGGTTGCCCTTTTTTTTATCAAAATCTTTTATATGAATGGGAGCCTTGGCGCACCGGTTGAGGTGTTGCCGTGTGACCTTGAGGTCACGGGTTCGAGTCCTGGAAGCAACCTCTTGCAAAAATGCATGGTAAGGTTTGCCTGCATTTCACCCTTGTGGTGGGACCCTTCCCCGGACCCTCGCTGCGCGGGGATGCCTTTGTGCACCGGGCTAACCTTTTTTTTATCCAAATCTTTGATATGCGTCTTTAGCTTCTATGATTATACCATGCTAGAGGTGCCTAATTCTGCTAATATGTCGGCACGTGGACGGAATCTCAGTACACCCCTGCCATGTTTTTTAAAGAAACTGGAGCATATGTACTGTGATTTATTTTAAATGTTTTTTTTATACATAATTGTCTATAGCTCAATGTTGGCATATCCCAAGGCTAATTGCCCCTTTTCTGCAATAATTTTGAAAATTCTGGGACATTATAAACCCCAGTAAGTTTCCTCCTTTTTGTTAAAAACATGACGATTTTATGAACAAAATCCCAAACTATTGATTGTATATTCTTCATTTTGTTATCTATCCCATGACGTGATGATCCAGGAACCGTTATTCCAATGCTTCAAGCTGTAGCTTCTGTTGTCCCGGTCGAGAAGCTCGCCGTCCATTTCCACGATACGTACGGCCAATCTCTCTCAAACATTCTGGTGTCCCTTCAAGTAATTCTTTGCCTCTTTAAATTTATTATATTTTAGAAAGGGAGAAAATTAGCCTTCACTTGATCGATCATTCATCTGAATGGTTTTTTATTTCTCCTGTTTGTTTTTTCAGATGGGTATTAGTATTGTGGACTCGTCTGTTGCGGGGCTGGGGGGTTGCCCTTATGCAAAGGGCGCCTCTGGTAACGTCGCCACCGAGGACGTCGTGTACATGCTCAATGGGCTTGGAATAGAGACGAATGTCGATCTCACGAAGCTCTTAGCTGCCGGCGACTTCATATGCAACCATTTGGGGCGCAAATCTGGATCTAAAGCCGCCATTGCACTTAGCAGACTCACCGCAAGTGCTTCCAAATTATAACAGGAATGAAATTTGTAATCTTTGTCATCGGTTCGATTTTGTGCTGTTATTCCCATTCTCGGTTTTGAAGGGGAGCCTTGGCGCACCGGTTAAGGTGTTGGCGTGTGATCTTGAGGTCACGAGTTCGAGTCCTGGAAGCAGACTCTTGCAAAAATGCAGGGTAAGGTTTGCCTACATTTCACCCTTGTGGTGGGACCTTTCCCGGAACCTCGCTGCGCGGGGTTGCTTTGTGCAACGGGCTGCCCTTTTCTTATTCACTCTTGAACTGCACAAGATATTGAATAATTATTATAAATGTAGCCTTGGATCTATTTGCATATTCGCCCATTAATCTTTTGTCCCTAAGTTTCTATGTAAGTGTTGTATTATCAAAGTTTGTGTGGGCATGCTCAAATAACCTAGGGTTTTATTTGACTACCAAACATTGAATTCAAAAAGCTTTTATTTATAAATCATTTTGTTATTAACTAATTTTAGGAAATTTCAAAATTTTATTTTTCCAAAATATATTAATCAATATTAAAATTATTTTTGTACCATACAATGAGTAATACCAAAAAAATTTTTGCATAAAAAATACTTTTGCACCAAAAATTGTTATATTGATTTGAAGCTGAGAACTCATAGTCGGTCAAGAGGGGGTAATGATTTAGCAGCCACAATTCCATTGAAATCCAAAAACTTGAGGATAAGCTTTGTGACCCTTTCCGTGAAAAGCTTGCAATAGGATTCTCGGGGCCACGAGAGATGACCAATGGCATCGAGAGCATAATTCAGTTTTAGCACATCGTCTTCATAGCCAGAGAACAACAAATAGGGGAAGATGAAAAGCAGAATAAAGAAGATCAATGACTGCAACAACAATGTTTCTTATTCACAAGGTTATGAAGGGGAGTTCGAGGTAAAGTTGTCTCATTCACAATGCTATGAAGTGGAATCTCAGCTATCTCATTCGTGCATGCATGACAAGATACTCCATTAGAAATGATGCCTTGGGAGAAAGGATTACTATGTCACCCCCTTGGTCTACGGGTGATTTGATCGGGCTGTTTGGAGCGGGATCGGGTTGTGAGGGCTTGGATCAAAGTAGTGATGGTCTGTTTGGGGCACGAGAGGGCGGCTGGGAGGGGGTTTGTGTCTGCAGGATGTAGGAGAGGAAGGGGTGGTGCGGTGTGCTGTTAGGGGGCCTTAGGTGGAGCAGCGGGATGGCTGGGATGGGTTTGGACAGGCGGCGACAACAAGGGGAGATCTGGATTGGGCGGTGGTTGTAGGGGAAGGGCTGGACTGGGCGTTCTTTTGCTGGACAACAAATAGGAGGGGAGGCGACTGGGTATTTTGAGGATTGTATGAGCGACAGTGGTGGGTTTTGATGGTGGAGAAAGGTGGCTATGGGTTGCGGATACCTTTAGGGAGTAGGAGAAGGCCTAGGAGTCCCATGGAGGGATCGTTAGAATCCAGGATTTCAAATCTCCAAATTCTACAATGAACCAATTGGCAGTCCCTACTCCTATTTATAATTGAAGAACACTAGGACACCCTGACATCAACGACTATGATTGACCGAGAGTGTCAGGTACCTGATTACACTAAATAATGTCTGAAATTATAAATAGGTATGTATGAAAAAACATGTAAAGAAAATTTTGGATGCATCTGCAGAGTTGGATTATCGATCCGGAGAAGTCATATATGTTAGGTAGCCGATTAGCCCCAAACGGGCCAAAAACTCTTCCTCCGTTGCGGATATCTGTCTCTGTTCCGCATCATTCTTCTCGGCTTGAAAGAATTCATCTCCTGATGATTAGAGATTGGAATTCTCTCGGTGTATGCGAGGTAAGACTCGATGAGGTCCATCAGAGGTCGTCCAAGTATCGTCGATGACAGAACATCCTCGCCAATGGTACTCATGCGTCTGGTTGTATGGCACGGTTATGCATGCATGCACGATATCAATAATGCTCTCAATAATCCATTAGTGCTAGAAGTCTCAGTGTGATCGTTGGTGAAGACGATGAAGTCATAGACGACTGGCCCAAAGGCAGGTGAGGCTCAAAAGTGGATTGGGTGCAAGACTGAGGATGTGGAGGTGTGGGCTCAAAAGGATGTGGAGGTGTGGGCTCAAAAGGTTGTGGAGGTGTAGGCTCAAAAGAATGTGGATGAGTAGGCTCAAGAGGATCTCCATGAAATGGGTCCACATACTTGTGAGACTTGTAGTATAACATCAGGTCCTCAACATTAAATATGAGATGTATACTCATGCTCGTAGAGATATCAGGATCATATGTATTTGCTCTGATCCTTCTCATGATTGTGAAGGGATCCATTCACCTAACGCTCGAACTTTTAGCAGGCCTCCCAAGGAGCCTCACGATGTGGATTCTCACCATCACCTGCCCGCTTTCATGAAATACCTGCTCTTGCTAATGAACATTTGCATGAGACTTATAATATTTATTACCAATATTGATCCTCCGTCGTACTGACTCATGAAACACATGCAAACGATGAACAAATTACCTAACAGACACATGCAAATGATGAACAAATGATTTAATAGACACGGCACGTTCTCGAGGGGGTCTGTCTGACAATGACTTGTAAATATTTAAGGCGGGCGGCCTATCAGGAGGCTCTTTCGGTGGAGTGTAGAAAAACTCATCGAGCCTGCGACGAGTATCCAAATGACTACATGAGACATCAACACTCAAATACGAGCTCATAAAAGTTAAATGTCTCTCAAGAAACGTGAAGCATCAGGGGGCTCACTAGAAGGTATGTATGAAAATTCATCACAAATGCTACGACCACCTGAGTGAAAATCATATACATCGACCAGAAGACATGACTCTAGAGTGTGGTGAGCGCCCCTCAAAAGAAAGAACTCATCTGGTGGGTCAGCAGGTGGTGTGTCCCAGAGCTCATCAAGATCATGATGTGTCATAAGGTAGGTCCTCGAAATATCAGGAGTTTGCTCAAGTGTACTTAAGGAAAGCCCTAAATACTTGATACACCACTCAAGATTCATTCTCTGGGGCAAGACCAGGGACGATAATGAAAGAGACGCCGATAACTCGATACTTATAAATGAGTGGCTCACCTGAATCTCATCCTCACTAGGACGTAGTGGCTCATCAGGAGGCTCAACGGAGGGCTCGTCAAAGAACCCGTCAATAGGGTAATGATCCTCCAAATGAGTACCAACGTAAGGGTAGTGTCCCCAGAAACAGATGAGGAAGCCACTATGAGATCAGCACCAGACTCTTGGCTATTAGTCGTCATGTGGCTCAGGACAATGGCAGAGGGAGAGTGAAAAAGACATACTCTCAAGAATGGGTCCATATGTATGATGTCATTAAGTGGGTCTATGGTAGGAGCAATAATGAAGTCAATGCAGGAGGTATGGTAACAACACATCATTATAGGATCACTAGGTCGCCCAGACTCACTCTCAAATGAGATCACATGAAATGAGTCAAAATCGAAGGATAGACCACTCGTCGAACTAAGTACCTCACTGGGGTGAGAGAAATCAGACTCAGGTAACACTTCTGTCGTGTCCGACAGGACAAGGGTAGGTAAAGTGGTGACATCAGTACGAGAGGGATTCATACTGGGGCGGTCAAGGTGTGAATCCACTCGGCTAACTCTAGCGGATCTCAAGGACTATTCATGATGAAGGGCGAGTTGATATGTCTGCTCAAGGGACTCCGAGCAGTGATAAGCCAATTCAATGTGCATGTCAGATCGCAGTCCAGACCAAAACTGAGAAGTGATCATAGCTAGCTCCTCTCGGATGCCACTCTTCACTATTAGCTCATCAAAATGATCCTTGTACTCAGAGACGGATATGGATACATAACGAAGGGTAAATAACTGATCGAGCAAGCGAATTTAATACGATGTAAGCAAATACCGCTGACACAACCTACGCTTCATCTCCACCCAACTATTGATGCGGTGAAGACAATCTCACTCACAGGTCCATTCAATGTTAGATCAATATGCTCTCACCTGATCTATAAACCTATGTGTCGCAAATTTTATGCGACGCTCACTGAATAATTCGAAATAATCAAGATAATATTTCATATCCATAAGCCAATAACTGAAAGACTCGGGACTCGATGAACAGTCAAAAGGCGGGGAAACAACACGAAAACTACACTCAAGATCTCTCTCAAAATGATGATCCTCGTAATAGTCATCCCTAAAGTAATCGAATCGTGTCAAAGGGCCGACACGATCCGCTCGTGCATGGGGATGGGGACGACGATAATGATAATAATAATCATCTCTAGCATAGTGGAATCATATCGAGGGGTCGACATGATCTCTAGAAGTGGTGTGCGACAATAGATAATAATCATCATAATAACATGATGATTTCTCTAAAGGAGCTCTATGTTATCAGGTATAGGTAGACTCAGGATCCACAAATAGAGGTAAGGCATGTCGATGATAACTAGCCATAGATAAACCTAAAGACTCTATATGATATACCACTACGTATATAAATGTGGCCCAAACCTTGGGATGTAAGACCCCCATTAGAATCATCGGTCTTATCAGGGAATCTAACTACACACCACTATCAATGCACGACGCTGAAGCGACTACAAAGGGTGAAGGCACGTCCTTCTCTAATCCCTCTCCTTGAATACTCTGTTGTCACACAGCGAGAGTGATGTTAAGCGAATATCACTACACACCAACAGAGTAGGGAAGCAGTTTTCTAGCAGAAGACACCATTAACAAGTGCACCTTATAACAATTAGCGGAAGACATAATCTTATTATTGGAAGACTATCACAAAAATCCAATACTCAAGACCTGCATGAGTAGATATCAGTCAAGGTTCTATAATTACCATGAAATATGTAAGAAGAAGAATGCAGTTATGTTAAGTTATACCTGAGGTAGTCTGCTTAGTAGCTTTCCCAGTTCTTTGTGCGCGATCATTCACCCGCAACTGCCACCTGCGCTAAAATCAAAATTAGAATCACGAATAGAATCTAATCCCAATTTGTATCAAGTACAGTAAAATATCTGCAAGGGAGGTGATATCTGTACTTTTTTGGGTAGTGTCAGTCTTCCCGTGACCACTGCCTACGTACTTTATATCATCATTCATATGGTCTCAAACCCACGTAGTTCAGTTAGTTTTGCATGGGTTGTTCTCTCAGACCATCCTTCATGCGGGTTGCCTCAAAGTATAACTCATTAGGCATGTGATATTCCCCCTTGGCACATTTCTCGAAGGCACATTTAATTCCCGTGGGATTTATTTCTCGAAGGCATGTTTCTCGAAGACACTTTTTAAATTCTCGTAGGAATTATTTCTCCAAGGCATTTTTTACTCCCAAAGGAATATTTCTCATCAAGGCAATATAATTTCTATCAAAACCGAATATATCATATTGTCATAGTAAAACGAAGTGATAGAAATTAAATCGATTAAATAGAACCTTCATATAACCAAACAAAACAAAAAATCAAGCACCCAAGGTTTGAGTCATAGGTTAGGGCCTCATCCTGCTCAATCAAGTTCATAAAGAGATGCAGAATGAAGGGAATTCTCGACGGCGATAGGACTAGCGCCCGGCGGTAGTAATAATGAAGGGAATTCTCGACGTCTTCACACTTGTTGACTTGCACGGTATACCCAAGACATGTATAATCAAATATAATATGAGATTTGATATTGTCAAACTAAAGAGATGCAGAATGCATGTTCCAACAAACTCCCTCTTTTGATAATATCAAATCCCGTTCATGAGATATAAACAATTAAGAGCATGGTATATTGTAATCAACAATAATCATGAAACATGAACATGTTTATATATCAAGATAAATCATAAAGTTTGAACGTGCACTCAAGTAGTATATCTCCCCCTACATACGTGATCCCCTTATCGATGTGCACTCAATAAGAGTAACTATCCATATAAGTGATCTTCCCTAGATGACTAGCACATGACTAGATCATGAACGCTCTCTATTCTCCCCCATTTGATGTTAGCAAAAGGGGTGGTCTTGATCAAACTAACATAAGGATATGAGAGATGTAGCGGATTTGAAGAATAATGCACACATAGAAAGTAACTCATGATAAGAATAAGGGTTGACTGAAATATGATCAGAGATTTGAAAAAGGACATTGGTCAAACGCACGGGGAAATCAAAAATACCACTTTAAAATTAAACAGCTTTGCATTTTAAAACTGTATATAATGAATGAATCAAACACATGACACGAGACTAAATACACATGAGTTTGCACACAATGTCAAAAGATTTTAGAAAACTAATTCAAGGAACATCGTATGTGTCATGAATGACAATCGTGTATTAGTATAAATGTGCAGGAGATAGATAATGTAGTTCAAGTCCAATTCTTATGCATGAAAGGGTTAGACTAAACAATGACACGTGTTCGTGTAGCATCAATAGAAATAGCATCAAGTTAAATTAAAATTAATACAAGCTATATCTCAGTAATTTTATATGCTAACACAAGAGCCATGAAGTGATAAATCTTGTCATGTTTGTCAATCTTATACGAATACCAAGTATAGAGTTAGGGCACTAATTTAATTTTCGGGTTTGCACGAGATCGTAACACTTATCAGGTGGAGTGAGTGGTGTTTGGGGGAAATCCTTCTCAACAAGATTGATAATATAAAGATTTCATGAATTGAAGTACTATCAAGTTTATCATTTTATTTTGCTTTCTTTTATACAAGGTTCCCGAATCAAATGAAATATACCCACATAGATTGATACACTTTAACTTGTATACAAAACTCATTTATCAATATAATTTTTGCCCAAAGGTTTATGCCCTATATGAAAATGCACAGTGTGCCTCTGAGAATCCTCTAGAGGAGGGGTGAATAGAGATTTAAAGATTTTTCTATCCTAACCGTGCAAATAATAAAACTTACTAAGGTATTATGCACACAAACAAAACTAAAGGCAGAATAAATAAGATAAATACTGCAGTAAATAAATGCTGAAAAAGGAAGTGGAACAGCACAGAAAATCACAGCAAAGACACACAGATTTTTATAGAGGTTCCCCAAAATGTGGGTACTCCCCTCTTCTACCACCTAGTAGGAATGCACAACCTGTGCATGAGTCTTTGGATAAGGAGACTCTTAGAACCAAAGATCTTTTGATAAGGATATCTTGAACCACATATCTTTTGATAAGGAGATCTTGAACCACAGATCTTTTGGTAAGGAGATCTTGAACCACTGAATCATTTGAAAGAGGGATTCTTAAAACTCTTTTACAGTTAGAGAAAGGGATAAAGAGGAGGAAGAAGTAAGGAGAAGAATAGTGCTCTCAGAATTCTGTTGAAGCCTTCAGCTTCAAATTTTCTCTTTGATGGATCTACAAATGATGAACTCTTGCTTATGATAGTGATGATTTGCAAGGGTTATAAGCTTTAGATCCTTTCTGCTTTCTTCGAATTAAAATCTGGCTGCTATGAGATATTGATGAAGAGCAGCCTTCAGTTGATCTGTTATAAGAGAGAGAGTAGTTCTTGTTTTTCACTGTCTTTTAGGGTTCCAGGAGGAAGACTTAATCAACAAGATGTCGAAGATTGTGATAAATGCTCTATATTTCTCTCTGCTCTCTTCCTATTTATTGTCCAAGATTAATTTGAATTTCTTTCCTCTTCTGGATTGCCCTGAAAAGGTATATATTTGGACACTTTCTCTTCCTTTCCTCTTTTGTTCACGACCCGTCCACTAGCTGTTGTATTTCATTCCAAGAAAGTTTTTCATGTCTTCTTGTATGATCCTTTCTATTGAGGAAATAAACAAGCCGTTGTAGAACGGTCTCCAGTACTGTGGGCCTTGAGAGAGAGTTCTAAACTGACAGCTGAAAAGGTTTCCTTTTCAGGTTGTATTCGACATTGCGTCAATTTCTCTTTCTCTCTTATCGACGCACCTTCGAGTTCTTGTAAGAGCAGCTTCGAGTTCCTTCTTGCTCTAATTGAACCCTGATGTCGACGCTGAGTCGATTACTTATCGACGTAACCGTCGAGTTGAAGGCTTGACTTTGAACTTCATCATCTGCGTCGAATTGTAGTTGACGTTGCGTCGAATTCAGATGGCTTCGACAGATTCTTCCTTTTGCGTTGAGTTGAAGCCGAAGCTGCGTCGACTTCTAATGATACTTCGACATGCTCATTTCATCTTCGTCGATATCCTTTCGACGTAGCGTCGACTTGATCTACTTCGACAAAGAGGTTGAGTTGCTTGGACTTCTAGTCTAAGATACGTCGACGTCGAATACTATTCGACGCAATTGTTAACTCAACCCAATTTGTGCTTGTCTTGCTCTGATCTTTATACTGCAAGTTGTGTGTGATAACCTAAGACATCAATGACCAAATTACCCTCACTATACAATGAGTAATTAAAACCTAAGAGTTAAAATCACTTTAGATAATTTATTAAGTTAAATCCAAGAAATTTTTCCCTTGAAATTGTCCCTTGAAGGGACCAATCATCTGCTACATGAACACTGTCCTTGAATTCTGTAAGTTCTACATCTAGAATCTTACACCTGGTAGAGATAAGCTTGGTTAGGCCAGCAGACTGAAAAAGTCCTAGAATGGCCTTGAAACTTTCGGCGACAACATTGAAGGAATCCATATCCACATCAAAACCAGAGTTTATCTTGGGTGGAGCCATTGGATTGTAAGTAACTGCAAACACAAAAAGAGAGAGAGAGAGAGAGAGAGAGAGAGAGAGAGAGAGAGAGAAGCACGAGAGAACTGGAGAACAAGAGAGCAAGGATAGAAAAATTCAAAAGTGTAATGAATTCGACGCTGAAGTTGCTTAAAAGAATACGATTCGTCGCAACTTAGGGTTTAGGTCGACGCACCGTCGATAAAAATTAGTATTTGGCGCGCAAAAATATGTCAAGATTGCTTCTAGAAGCAACTCTGTGCGTGTTGTTATATCGACGTTGTGTCGATTAACATTCGACGCAACGTCGAGATTGTTCAGCAATCCTTAAGTTGATGTAGTCCTGTCAACGTTACGTCGATTTCCAATCGACGCGACCGCGACTTTGACCAGCGATCATTAAGTCGACTCATGCGTCGATATGATCTTGATGTTGCGTCAAATTCTATTCGAATTATCCACTCAGAGTGCTTCTTGACGCTGACGTCGAGTAGAAGTCAATGGTACGTCGACTTCTATTCGACGCATCTCTGAATGAACAGATCTATTTTCTTAAAAAATTCTTGGTGTTTTTCCCAGCAATTATGTTTATTGAAATTAGTGTTTATGATATTAATTTTATGAACTATAAGAACAACAAGGAAGTTTTAAAGAAGAAATCACTCCCTTGATTTCATTTAGTTCTTTCTTCATGATTTACATCTTTCTTCTCACTCCATTCTCTCTTAGGTGGGATCCTACCTAAACCAGTACAAATAATTCAAATATTAGAAGGAACCTAGGTTACCTTGGGCCCTTTGCTTTTACCATTGTAGGGTTCAATGAAAGAATAGAAGAGTCTTTCAGGATACCCTTTTGGATGATAAGGAATGGGTCTCACAATCCTATGCTTATTACCTTGGTACTGAAAATGTGCATAGAATGAATATAGATACAGAAGATCAGCAGAGTGTCTTATTATTCTATTTTTAGGTTTACCCTTTTGACTGTTTAATTTTCCTACATTAATGTTGTCTTGATATTTCTTTTCTTTGTTAAGATTTGTTTTATTACTTCTAGTAATTTTCTTTGGTTTATTAGCTTCATGATCCTTCATTTTTGCACTATCCTCACAGGATTCATAGTCACTAGGTCTAATAAAGCTAACTGGATTTTTTCAGGCAGGTTTCCTAGGGATTTCTGCGCTAGTGGATGACTCTGCTCCTAACCCTAGGTGATTAAATCTCATGGAGAGATTTTCTGTGATGTCTTTGAGCTTTTGACTCCTCCTATTGAGAGAGTCCTCAAAGGCTTTTGCCTTTGCTAGCTCTTCTCTTAACTTTTTATTTTCATTTCTTATTTCTATTAGCTCTGATTATTTGTCCTGAATTTCATTTCTTAAGTTTTTATTTATTGAATAGAGTTCATCCTTCTTAAAGTTTTCTAATTCTTCCCTATCTGCTTTTTTTTTTGAATTTTAATAAAGTCATTACAGAATTCTTTGAAGCAGGTTTTAAAATCATCAGAACTAAAATCAAAATCATCAAACAGGGATACATATTCTTCTTCATCATCTGATGACATCCCCAGTGTCATCATGCAAGCTGCTTCTGTTTCATCATCACTTCAGATGATGAGGAGCTTAACTCTGCTTCAGAGTCACTTCAGGTTTCAGCAATGAAACTCTTGGCTTTCTTCTTATCCTTCCCTTTGAAAGACTTCTTCTTCTTCTTATTTTCATCCTTGTTGTTGCATCTGTCCCTTTGTTCTTGTGGGCACTCAGTAGCTATGTGCCCTGGTTTGTTGCGGGTGAAGCAGATAATCTCCTTCCTTGGAGTCTTATCATATCTGGGCTTTGATCTCCTCTCTCTTCTCCTTGAGTCTTATGTCTTGACCCATTTTCTGAATCTCCTTACTAAGAGACTGAACATTTCATCTTCAGGAGTGGAGGGCTCTCCTTCAGTAGCTTTCAGAGCAAGGCTCCTCTGGATAGGAGCTGGAGTTGTCTCCCTTTCCTCTGATTCAGCCCAATTCTTCAGAAGCATCTCATATGACTTAAGCTTTCCTAGCAAAGCCTCTGTAGAGATCTCTCTGTGGCATCTGGACTCTCTGATTGCCCAGATCCTTGAATCCCATGAGCTAGGGAAGCATATGAGTATTTTATCATTAATTTTAGTCAAGGATATCTCCTTGTCCAAGCCTCTGAGCTCATTAATGATAATGCTGAATCTGTCATACATATCAACAACTGTTTCTTCAGCTTTCTTCTGAAAGTTCTCATACATGGATATGAGGAGGGACTTCCCGTCCTTTCTTTCATCAGAGCTTCCTTCCATCATTCTGGTGAGAGAATCCCAAATTTCTTTTGCTGGTTGGCAGTCAACAACTTTCTGGAAAATGTCATCTGACATTGTTGAAACCAGAATGTTCATAGCTTTAGCATCGCATGCCTTATGTTTCTTTTCAGCCTCTGTCCAGTCACTTCTTGGGACAACCTCTGTTGTTGAGGACTCTCCCGCCTTTTGTCTGACTGGAGTTGGAGGACCTGTAAGAATAACATCATAGATGTCTTCATCAATGGAGTTCATGTACAACTTTATTCTGGCCTTCCAGAGTGTAAACTTATTTAGGTTACACACTGGAGGTCTTGTTGAGACATAATCCTTAGAACTCATTTTTTTTATAAAATATTTTTGTAATAAAGATATAAGAGTATGAGGTCTTTTTGATCAAGGTGTTAACCATTTAATGATCAACCTCCCTCTGATACCAATTGAAAGTGCACAGTGTGTCTCTGAGAATCCTCTAGAGGGGGGTGAATAGAGATTTAAATATTTTTCTATCCTAACTGTGCAAATAATAAAACTTACTAAGGTATTATGCACACAAACAAAACCAAAGGAAGAATAAATAAGATAAATACTGCTGAAAATAAATGTTGAAAAAGGAAGTGGAACAACATAGAAAATCACAGCAAAGACACACAAATTTTTATAGAGGTTCCCCAAAATGTGGGTACTCCCCTCTTCTACCACCTGGTAGGAATGCACAACCTGTGCCTGAGTCTTTTGATAAGGAGACTCTTGGAACCAAAGATCTTTTGATAAGGAGATCTTGAACCACAGATCTTTTGATAACGAGATCTTGAACCACAGATCTTTTGATAAGGAGATCTTGAACCACTGAATCCTTTGAAAGAGGGATTATTAAAACTCTTTTACAGTTGGAGAAAGGGAGAAAGAAGAGGAAGAAGTAAGGAGAAGAATTCTGCTCTCAGAATTCTGTTGAAGCCTTTAGCTTCAAATTTTCTCTTTGTTGGATCTGCAAATGATGAACTCTTGCTTATGATAGTGATAATTTGCATGGGTTATAAGCTTTAGGTCCTTTCTGCTTTCTTTGGATTGAAATCTGGTTGCTATGAGATATTGATGAAGAGCAGCATTCAGTTGATTTGTTCTAAGAGAGAGAGCAGTTCTGGTTTTTCACTGTCTTTTAGGGTTCTAGCAGCAAGAAGAAGGAGGAAGCCCTAATCAACAAGATGTCGAAGATTGTGATAGATACTTTGTATTTCTCTCTGCTCTCTTCCTATTTATTGTCCATGATTAATTTGAATTTCTTTTCTCTTCTGGATTGTCCTGAAAAGGAATATACTTGGACAATTTCTCTTCCTTTCCTCTTTTGTTCACGACCCGTCCACTAGCTGTTGTATTTCATTCCAAGAAAGCTTTTCATGTCTTCTTGTATGCTCCTTTCTATTTGAGGCAATAAACAAGCCATTGTAGAACGGTCTCTAGTACTGTGGGCCTTGAGAGAGAGTTCTAAGCTGACAGCTGAAAAGGTTTTCTTTTCAGACTGTATTCGACATTGCGTCAATTTATCTTTCTCTCTTATCGACGCACCTTCGAGTTCTTGTAAGAGCAGCTTCGAGTTCCTTCTTGCTCTGATTGAACCCTGATGTCGATGTTGCGTCGATTACTTATCGACGCAACCGTTGAGTTGAAGGCTTGACTTTGAACTTCATCAACTGCGTCGAATTGTAGTTGACGTTGCGTCGGCTTCAGATGGCTTCGACAGATTCTTCCTTCTACGTTGAGTTGAAGTCGAAGTTGCGTCGACTTCTAATGATACTTCGACATGCTCATTTCATCTACGTCGATTTCCTTTCGATGTAGCGTCGACTTGATCTACTTCGACAGAGAGGTTGAGTTGCTTGGACTTCTAGTCTAAGTTACGTTGACATGAAGTCGAAGTTGCGTCGAATACTATTCGACGCAATTGTTAACTCAACCCAATTTGTGCTTGTCTTGCTCTGGTCTTTATAGTCCAAGTTGTGTGTGATATCCTAAGATATTTAATGACCAAATTATCCTCACTATACAATGAGTAATTAAAATCTAAGAGTTAAAATCACTTTAGATAATTTGTTAAGTTAAATCCAAGGAGTTTTTCCCAACACTATATAGCAAAGACGAGTTTCGTGATATTAATTTATCAAGTCATGCCTACAGTGTTAGTCGCAATATCACGAGTTATAGCAAGTACGCATTTGGATTTTTACTTGAGTGCATTCTCTAAGAATGTATGGATGTGTAATATCATTGTCGAGCTTAAATTCTCACACAGACCTAGAGGCATACGAGCCATACATTTCAATTCTAATAGCACTCAGTAGTTTGCCTACCTTTAGATTAGGACATATCATGATGAAGACATACAATGTATACAAGGATTAGAAATCATAAATCAAACAAAGAAGGTAATCATAGAGCTTCAATTTCACATCATGTATGCCCTTTTAAACATGAACATCTTTAGTTTTTTTTTTTCAAAAATAAACACATAACAAACATAAACAGAAAAAAAAAACGTGTTCTTGTGATTTTGGGGTTTTCAATTTTTATGAGATTTTAGTTATAAAAAAATTGGAAAGAAACTAAAAATAGACAGAAGTACATGAGAAATAAATAAAGTAAAATCAGAAGAGAAATCGGGGAATACATGACGAGCATCTACCGTCGGCGGTATGTTTAACTCCCGACGGTAACTGACAGAGTCACGATTTCTCAGGAAAAACAGTCCAGATTTTGACGGTTATAGCTTCTATATGTCGTTCAAGATTAACACACTAAAGATATTACTACACCATAGCCCCATACTAAGTGACGGATGGGCATGCGGAGATGCAAATATGTCGTATGTTGGTGTGTTAGTCACATGTGCATACACTAAAGCCCATCTAGCCTAACACTCTTTCCCCCAGTGCCTCGCAAGGTCCCACTGGAACCCTCCCCGATTAAGGACAAGACGTGGATTACATATTAGCATCTCTAATACATTGGCAGCATTGGCAGCCCAGCAAAAATGTTGGCGCCAGCATTTTAATGGTGGCGCCAGCATTTAATGTTGGCTGCCAGCGGGCTTTAATGCTCGGGCAGGCCTGGGCCTGGCCCGGGCCGGGCCCTGCCCAAATAAGGGGGCCTGTTGAGCCCCCTTAGGCCTGGCCTGGGCCTGGTCCGGGCCTAACCGGGCCCAGGCCTAATCGGGCTCAGACCCGGGCCGGGCAACCGGACCCGGGCCAAATTTGCACGCCAATTTTAGAGTACTCAGTAATAGTGGAAAATATTTCATAGAGATAATCTACCACCGGCGGTAAAGGTACCACTCCGCGGTAGTATTCTTTAAAGTCTTTTGACTAAATCCGACCCCCCCCCCCCCCCCTCCACAACTCCTCTTGTCATTTTATTTTCGCTCACGCAATTTCCGCCCAGCGCTATCTCTCTTCCAAGGTAAAATCCCCCTTTTCTTCTCCTTTTAGTTTTATGTTTGAAATTTTTTGTTGATTTCATGGAGGATTCTCGAATTACATTTGGGTCTAAGCACATAGATTATGGATTTGAGGTTTCTCAGAAATTGGAGTTAGAGATTTTCAATTTTCTTCATGGATCCATGGTAGATTTTCACCTTTGCTTATGTATAGGTTATGAAATGACCCTGCCTCATGGATTTCTCATATTTCATGGTTGGATCTGGAGTTTTTGAGATGGATCCAGACGAAAAGACGGTGGGTTCATGTTCGTTTGACTACCGCGCGGGCGGTAACTTCCAGACCACTTTTTCCTAACAGTTTTACTCTTCTTCCTTACCAGGTCATGACATCTTCCAGCTCACACCTTCGTCGCAGTTTTGCAAAGAGACACCATTATGCTACCCACTCCAACCCTACGGTGGAGAGTGCCATCGTGAGTGTGGCTATGGCCGAGGAGATCGATGTGGATTGATATCCCCACATCTACACATATCTGGCCGATGCAGAAATCCTCCCAGTTATTACGTCAGAAGACACATTTTCATCGGTGCTGGTCCGAGAGTTCTACAACAACCTCCGGGATCCAGCTCTCAGATCACTCAATGGAGGGGTGCAGTCCTGCATTGGTTCACTTATCGTGACCATATAGAACGAGGACTTGGATAGGATGTATGGATTGACTCCAACTGACCACCGACACGACATCGTTGTGTCCTTCCGGACTTTCTGGGATATGACCTTGATAAATCAGGTCCTCCACTGTGAGGAGAATCACCAGGACCTTATCACGTCCATGACTTCTCTCACTCCAGATGCTCGCATCATCCAGGACGTCTTGCGCCATTCTCTTATGTACAAATCAGGGGACACGAAGAAGATTACCGTCTAGCTTTCGATGGTGACTTATTATATCTTGAAGGTTATGTCTTTTAGTGTGTCTGATTTTATATTATCTATTATGAGATATACATTATGACTGAGAGATCCCGAGCACCAACGACTGAACACACTACCTTTGGGTGGCGTGATTCAGAAAGTGTTGGCGCACAAGTATCCGACCATCGATTTGACAGTATTTCCAAACGACAGTCCTCCTCAAACATATATAGTAGAGGAGATCTCATCAGCACCTAGTGCACGTCCATCTACTTCACATCCTCCTCTTTGCCGTGGAAGTTCACTCCGAGATCCCCGTCGAGATATGTATCAAATGATCGAAGAACAAGGACGAGAGATAAAAGAGACGAAGAAGGCTGTTAGAAGATGAAAGAAGATGATGCCGAAGATAATGAGGAAGTTAAATATTTCACTGACTACCTCAGAAGGCAGTCAGGACTAGATATTTATTTGCTTTTGTATTGTAATAAGATGGGTTGGACACTTGTGTTAGATTATGTATTTCATGTTTTTATTTTATCTGTTATGAATTGTTTTGTGACGACAACCTGCATATATTTATGTTATAGTTTTCAAATATCTGTGGCTAATTAATTTTAATTTTAATTATCTAGTTCTGGGTACAAGAATTTGATTCAGGAATTTTGTTTTAGTATTTATAAATCATCTTGCAATATAAGTTAGGTGATCAAAAGCGAGTTTGCTAAAAAAAGATAAACAAAGAGAAAACAAGAAAATAGAAAGAGGGATCTTTTAAGCATATCGCGAAGTAGACAAGTGTAATCATTCTTTTGGCTCTACTTCACGCAAATCGAGGATACTAACGAATAATCATTTTGGGTATCCAAAGGGGACCAAGAATGGTGGTTCCCTTGGGTACCCAAATTTGACGTGTTGGCTTTCAGGGAGACAAGGATGACTGGACATTTTCAAGAGGAGACAGTATGTCTCGATTTTGGATATGTCTCCATTCATACCTTGGTTGAGCATTGATTTTATGGTTCAAACTTCCATGTTTATTTTGAAATTGATTCTTAGGAAATTTGATTTCAGTTAATTTTTCCAATGGAGTAATTCTATTTTATAAATGAAAAGGATTGTTCTTTTTAGGGATTTCATTTACTTGCTTTAGTTTTTCCTACTCTATTTGTTCAAATTATTTATGTTATGGAAAATTTATATTCATCTCGCTCTTGGACTTAAAAGTGTTTTTGTAGATTCACCTTTTGTGAGTTCTTTATAATTTCCTTGAGCAAGATGATTTTAATTTTCAATTCATTATTTTTAATTTTTAAATTTTGTCTACCTTTATTATATGTTATTGTGCCATTTTTAAGTGTGGGGACTATCGAGTCGATATGAGCTCGATATTCACTTCTGAATTCTTCAAAAGTCTCATCCATTTCTTTAATTTCAGTTTTACAATTTTCACATTTAGCACAATCAGATTTTAATGATGAAATTACTAGACAGATTTTCATTTTTTTTCTTTTGATGTGACAAAGCTCTTTTCAAGTGCCTTGTACTTTTCATTTAAATTATTACATGGGTTGACATTTTCCACTAAAGAGCTCGTTGGAGAACGAGACACATCCGATTTAGATTCTACACTAAGTAGTGCTTTTAACTTTTTGTTTTCTAAACAAAGATTTGAATTAATATGAATTAATTTCTTAATTCTACGTTTAGCAGATTCTAGCACACGTAATGTAGATGCAAATGATGTAGACAGGAGGGAAGTATTACTTACATTGGTTTCGGATGAGGCAAGAGTTGAACATAATGTTCCTTTAACGTCTTCTTGGTGGTCCTCTTCCAACTCTAACTGCACATCTTCCCTTCGGCTTTATGTGTTATCATAGTCTTCCTCCAAGCAAATTTCTTCATCTGGTACTTCGCTTGGATCCACAGAAATTGCTCGACTTCAATATCTATAAAAGGTCGACCGTAAGCATTCTCAAGAAATTTTCAAATTTCATATGCATTAGATAAAGTATAAATTAGCTTGAAAATTTCTTGACCAAGTCTACAGAACAAATTGTTCATGGCCTTGACATTACTAAAGCATTCATTCATATTTAGTGTGGTTGGTGGTTTTCTAATTGTTATATTCCAAGCACTTATATCTTGAGATATAAGAAATATTTTCATAAATGTTTTCCACCCTAGATAGTTCACACCTGTAAACAAGGGTGGTGCTACTGTATTTTCAATATAGACAGATTCATCCTCACTCATAGATGTGAGATCAAGAAGTGTCATTATTCTCAGTTGTAAGACCGTTTTGGAATAACCTAGCTCCTATACAATTTGTTGGATCTACTGTCGCTCTTAGAGGGGGGTGAATAAGGGTTTCAATCAACTACTAGAGATTTAAATAAATAACTGCAGGAATGCGCATCTTGGAGCTAGCGCTTGACGGTAACACTACCGCGTGGCGTTAGCTAAGGAAACAACACAGTAAATGCAGAATATCGTTTCATGATTTGTAATGCTCCAACCAATGTTCCACCAGAAAATCACAGCAGTTTATATAATAAAATACATGAACTTGATAACATTGAATAATAAAATATTGTTTATGCAAATACACTTAGATCTCCATAACGCCGGAGATCGGAGATTCGGAGGCGGTGAATACTAAAACCTTAGGTTTTCTATACCAACCCTGATCCAAGGAACGGTTGACTCTCTTCCTTTCATAAAAACCCAAGAATAATCTTCAAACAAAAATATAATCAGTATAAAATTGACTCCACCTGATCTCATCTTAAATAATTATGCACGGTACTGTCTGATCAGGATAAAGTGTATGCTCATCCTGTTAATTTGACCAAGCCCAAACAGAACGTGAGTTATGGGGAAAATATCTTAATACATTTTAAAATAATCATATAATTAATTTAATTCTATTTTAACAATTTATTTGATTTAAATAATTATGTAAACAAAAATTATTATTAAGTGATTAAACTAGATTTTGTAACAAAAAGTGCACTTTTTTTGTAACGGTCTCCCTAGCATACAGCTCGCAAGGACGACCGTCGGCACCCCCCAGCATCCAGCTCGGAAGGGTTAAGCCTCAACCGGTCTGCAGACCATGCACCTCAACCCCTCTCTATCTCACCACAGGGCATATTGGATTGTTGGAGGCCGCAACCCCCCTTTTCATGAGGAATGGTTCAGTTAAGCGGCAGCGCAAAGACTTCCCAGGTCACCCATCCTTAAATTTCTCCAGTCTGAGCTCGCTTAACTATGAAATTTTTCCATTCCTCATCACCTGTTGACCTGCGCAACTTATTTGCTCCGGTGAGTTTGGTCAAAAATACCATTATCATAGAATGTATGTTTGGCAAGACAAAGGTTATGACCGCTATAAAGAAACTAAACTAGTTTTGAGCATAAAATGCATGAATTTTTTAGGTGAGGTTGGATGTTCACGAACGACGGTTCATGACCACAGCATTCACGACCGTCACCACTGCGCCAAACGAAGCCTAAAGCCACAGCCCAAGCCCAGCACGGACCGTCGTAAATGTTTAAAAATGAACCAATATATATATATTTTTTTTGGACGAAAATGATCCGAGTAATATTTTCCGCGGGCTGAAGTAAGAACAATAGTCCTCCGAAGGCAACTCTTTATCGAATTAACGTGAATAATAATAATTAAACCTGTTCACATTATTATTATAAATATAATAATAATAATAATTCCACACAATTCAACAAATATAGTTTTCTCCAAACTTCCCCCCACCTCACTTCCAGATACAGAATGAATATTTTCCTTGCAGCTTCCAGGCATCTTAGTTTACCCTACTGTCTTGGAGAAGAACAAGGCCGAGTGTATAGGCAGAAATAATAAGAGGAGTTGGCACTTTCTCAGCAACATTCTGGATCCTTTTCACACTCATCGCCGCGCTCTTTGTTTTGATCGCCATTAGAGGAGCTGCCAATAGGGCGAGTATTACCCTGTTCGCAAGAACCAGCCGCAGGTCCCTCTTCATCCACTCCATTATCAAATCAAAGAAGTTGTCTTTCTCGATCCCTGCGATTCCGCTAGAACGTAACGCCTGCGATGATATTAGATTGAACTGGAAATGAGAATTCATGCAGAAGATCGCTGCGATGATGCTTGGGAAGGAAATATATACCATGAGCCAAATCCTAGATATGAGCTTTAACCCTCATGGGCTCGAACCACCGTGCAAGTTGATTTATCATTTAAAATTAAATAAGGGTATTGATAATCAAACACCTTATTTGGCTATTTGTACATCTTTTATTTCAAAAAAAAAGGCATCATTAGAGCATCTAAAATAACTATTCATACCCCCTCTTCTTTCTCTCGCTCACGCCCGAAAGTCGCTGCTCCTATTTCGCGTATCTGAAGCCCTCGCCCAGGCTCCCCATTGTGTGATTTCCGGCAGGCGAGATCATTTTTTGCGGGCCATTTCGACTGCTTAAGGCGAACTCCTTGCCCTCCGGTGAGTTCTTTTTTCTCTCTCAGTTTAATATTATAGATCGGAATTATGTTAGTTTGAAAAAAATGCATTTCAGTATTTTTTTGGAACAACTTTATTTTGGGGGGAAGATGTTCAATATATGTCTAGTTCTATCTATAAAATTAATTCAAAAAAATTCCATTTTTGGGTAAGAATAACGATGTGGGGTACAATTATAATTATGTGGGCTACGAATAATAGTGGGTTACAAATAGCCAAAGAGGATGTATGATTATTAGTCACCTTAAATAATTTAGGCCAGAAGCAGTCGGGAACAGTACTGGCGGGATTGTTCTGGATTTGCGCGGGGTTGGGAAATTGTAACCTAAATAAGGAAGGCGGTGATAGGGTGATCGTCTTTGAAGAATATATGGAAGGAGACATTGGGAGCGAAGGAGAGATTCTGAAATGGTCTCAAGCAAATTAAAGAAGAAACGAAGGCATTACAAAAGAACAGAAGTTGTCATTTTGTTGGGAAGGAAAGAAAATGATGGGGGGTGCAGATGAATATTCCATTAAGAATAAGATGTGTGCGTTCATTGAAAGGTATAAGCGGATGTTGGTAGATGCATGCATGCACATGGAATAGATTATCAACGAGTAAACATTGTTAGAGTTTTGCAATTTCTCCTAGCAAACTTGAGTATCTGTTACATCAATTAGATATGAAGAACCTCTTCGGAGATATTGCGTCTTATGTATTTTTCTCTCTCAAGGGGACATTCTAGAAATTTAGTCTCTAGTTAGTCCTCCCCTATTTAAGAGAGAGTAGCGAGTCTTAGAAGGGTGTCAAGTAGACTTGTAACTCTCTTGGAGATGGATCCTTAGGGGGAACTAGGCCCCAAGTGATTGACTCAAGCATGCCTCGTGAGGTTATATTTCAATTTCAATTAACAAGCAAGCTACTTTCCTTAATTCCTATCAACTGGTCCGACCCGTCGTACCAGTCTCTACTATCAGTCGTCATTTGTCATCATCACGCCACCAAGCTACAGATTGGCTCTTCATACGGGTGATCCAACCAAACCTCAGTTGCCTGCCGAATCGCCAGATTTGCGTCCTCGCAGTCCTCATTGTTTCCCCTTCCCGAATAGGCTCGTCGTCTGTACCATAGGTCACGACCCCTGCTCGCCACCCGGACGCACAATCCAGCGAAGTGCTTTTCGACACTGATCGATGACGCATTGTACATTAGTCTCCTGCTCTGTCTTCCACCATCGGCATCTGTGCTTCTTCCACAAATTCGCAACCCCGGCCAGCCACGAACGCCGACAGCATTGGCGCACGCACTTCTCTTCCAGTTCGTCGATAAGCATCAGCAACATTTATCTTGCTGTCCCCCGGTTACTTGCGGGCCAGGCGTCGCCTCAGCTCCTACTCCGGCCCTCTTCCTGCATGACTGTCAGACGCTCCATGGACACAGTCGAAAACTGCCTCGCTCTCAAAGTCTCTACTCCTTCTGGTCGCATGGATTGTGTCGAGACTTCCTTGTACAGCCTACAGCTAGTCGTGCACGAGATTCACGCCATCCTTGTCGCTCGTCTCAACCACTCCACCTCCGCCCGCGATCTTGGATCCAGTCACGGTTGACATGTCGCACTCTAGCGGCACTTCTGCTGTGACCACTGTTCTCCAACCACTTGTTAAGGCTCACCCCGTCCATTGTCATCACCTTGACATTCTTGTCTTTGACGAGACCGAACCCCTAAAAGGTGGATTGCTCGTGCTGAACAATTTTTTGAACTCTAGGGCACCACCGAACTGTAGAAGGTTCCCCCGTCCACCATCTACATGGAAGGATCTGCTCTTCATTGGCTCCGTTGGACTCACCAAACCAACCCAACTTTAATATGGGTGGCGTTCATGGAAGAGCATATTCGTCGCTACGATAGCCGCCAAGCAAGTAACATGTACGAACAGTTGGGGATGGTTCGCTAAGAAAAATCCGTCTCCACCTTCGTCAATGGCTTCATCAAGATCCCCACACATGCGCCCGGTCTCTCGGCAGCCCACTTCTTTGGTTACTTCATCATAAAGCTCCAATCCCACATCAGGGCACGACTTCGCGTCCTCAATCAAGACACTCTTTCTCGGGTCATGGAGCAAGCCCGATTTGTTGAGGAAAAATTCTACACTTTCCCAAGCACAACCACGCCCAGCTACCAACCTCCTAAACTGCAACCTTGTTATTCCCAACACCTCATATCTCCCCATCCACACACTCACCAACAGGAAACCTCACCTCTCCTGGACATGCTGCAACCCCCTCTACCACCTTCCCAACCCAAGCCGAACCCACCACATTGTTTGTCATACTAAGAGTACCTCGATCTCTGCATACATGGCCTCTGTTTCCATTGCAAGCAGCTTTACTCTCTCACCCACAAATGTCTAAATAAAGAATGCATTTGTTACTTGGCACTGAAGATGAAGACATCACTCTTGCCGATTATGAGGCTCTTGAGCTCGATGATAGCTTCGCAGGGACTCTCCCTTGAGAACAAGGTCGATTTTGAGGAGGGAGTATTGAGACGACTACTCACTGCGGTCAACCTTCAGGGATGTTGCTTCTTATGTATTTTTCTCTCTCGACGGAAAGTTTAGTAATTTAGTCTCTAGTGAATCCTTCCTACATAAGTGAGAGTAGTGAGTCTTAGAAGGGTGACAAGTAGTCTTGTAACTCTATTGGAGAGGGATCCTTAGGGGAAACCAGCCCCCAAGTGATTGGCACGAGCTTACCTCACAAGGTTGTATTTTGATTTTAATTAACAAGAAAGTTACTTTCTCTAATTTCTATAATCGTACCCTTTAAGGACCAAAAAAGGAAGGATAACTGCTTTGATAATCTATATGGATAACATTGTTATTACAAGAGACTAATCTATATGGATAACATTGTTATTACAAGAGACTAATCTATATGGATAACATGGTTATTACAAGAGACGAAGGAGAAGAAAGATTCAAAATTAGATGAACTGTGAATTTGTCAAAGATTTTTTTCGGATAGAAGTACCTAGGTCAAGTCATGATATATTTCTTAGAGAAAATATGTGTTAGTTAGGTCAAGTCAAATCATGATTATATTTCTTACAGATTTTTTTTGGGATTAAATGATTGACACATCGATTGTTCAGGATCACACACTTGGAGAACATCCAAATCAGGTGGCTACCAATAAAGAGAAAGATCAAAGATTATTAAGAGAGTTATCTATTTACCACACACTCATCCGGAGATTGCTTAAGATGTCTATATCAATTCATGCGCCATCCTAGTGAAGATCATATAAAGCACGTAAGTAAACACTTTGCCACTTACATTTTTTTTCTATAAAGACGTCTATGTTGTGACATAGGATCAGGTGAGGAGAATGTGTAATCATGTCATAAGGGAACTCTAGTGAAATGATGTTAGTGAAGTATCACAGGGATCTAAGAATGATGTGATGCATAAACAAGTATATGTGATGACAAATCGCAATTAGTGCCGAAATTAGTAAATATGTCCACAAGCAATCATAATTGAGATTAAAACAATAGATAAGAGAATAAATTTGAAGTTATATTAGGACATTAGTGATTCAATTAAATTTAGGCGAATAAACCATGCAAGTAGGATGATTCATGGGTAAAAACATACATATTAAGGGTTATTTACCAGGACCTCCATTGGAAGTTTGTGTAATTACAGCTTGCACTGCTCTAATTTTTGTGCATGGATGTTATGAAATGTAAATATTGAGGGGAGTGTTTTGTAATTTCAAAAGTTAGAGGGTGCAATGTGTAATTATGCAAACTTCGAGGGGTGGTCCCGGTAAATAACCCTACATATTAATATTCATAATCATATGTTCTTCACCAAATAATAACAAATAGAGAATATTAATTCCATAAATGAACTTGCACAAGAAATAAAAAATCGGGGTACGGGTGAATTGTTGATGATTTTAGGGCTGGACGTGAATTTGGCCAACTGTCGACAGGCTGATTGGGTAGAAAAGTAATCAGTTTGCATGGCAAGGAAAGTAGAGGTGGGCAAGGAAAAAACAGGACTAGAAACAGGACGAAAGTAGTGAGTGTGACCTAAGTGCCCTATGAGGACTAATGAATGAGTGTTCGTGTGGTATTGTGGAAATCTAAAATGATGTAATGCACATGCAATTGTCCAATGATTAATCAATATATTCTAAAATGGATAAGGAATATCACAAACAATCATGATTGAGGTTAGAACATTAGATAAAAAAAACAAGATAAAGTTGAATTAAAATAGTAAGAGAATAAATCTTGCAAATAAAACATGTTTAGGCAAACAAATACGAATCGACATCCAAAATTATATGTTGTTTTATCAATCAAGTAACAATGAGTGAAATCAACTTTAACTATGAAATTACACAAGAAATAGGAGCCCGTGGAAGTGTTGTGTTGCATTTCAGGGGCTCGATGTGATTTTGGCATGTTGCAGATGGGATGATTGGGGAAGGATGGGCAGTCAGTTTATAGGGTGGCTCGAAATGGTGTGTTATAAAGCGGCAATAATAGAGTAAATGGAGAGGGAATAGGGTAATCTGGTTGCATGTGGGTATAGGAAGTCGTACAAAGCGGATTTGAGCTTGGGTGAAGATTTTGGAACTAGGAGAGGGAAGGAATTAGGCGTGAGTTTTAATTGGAATTTTTGTAGGGTGAAATGGAATTGGGCTGCTGGTTGTGCGAATTGCAGGAGCGGGAATCACTCAGCGGGGATAGATTTGGGCTGCAGGGAATTCAGGTGGTCTGTTTCCTAAAGGATAATGGGTTGTTTTGGCTTGAGAAGGTGTGTTGGGTCCATCGCCACCTTTGACTCGAGTGAGACTAACCGCCCAGCCGGCGGCGCTTACAGCGCACACCTCATGGCCACCCGACGCTTAATACGGTGCTTTGCGCGGTCATTGTTTAAGTGGAAAATATGTGTCCTTTCCATTAAGTTAGAGCTTATAGACCAGTTGGGCAAACGCTTGATCCTACAAATGGTATCAGAGCGGGGTCGGGGTTCGAGGACATGAAGCAATGCCTTCGGAAGGACTGGCCAGTGGGTTCCCCTACAAATGGTATAATGATGTAATTCAATCTAAACTTGTGTGGGTTCCCCTAACCTGCTTGGGTTCCAGTTACCTGTGTTTGGGTAGTTTTGTGGGGGAAGAGTGGTGGTGGGGAATGGGATATGACTGGCCAATGACAAGGCTGGAGGTT
Source organism: Dactylorhiza incarnata (assembly GCA_033032865.1). Lineage (NCBI taxonomy): Eukaryota > Viridiplantae > Streptophyta > Magnoliopsida > Asparagales > Orchidaceae > Dactylorhiza > Dactylorhiza incarnata. The sequence continues at coordinate 1,782,341 of JAWHQI010000290.1, forward strand.
ACCGGTGTTCGGATGTGGTGAAGTGGAAGTCAGGCAAATGATGGGAGCAGAAAGGTCCAAACTTCGGCGCCTATAATCCACGAAAATTTTGTTCAAATTCTACAATGCCTGAAAATCAGCCCCTAGACCCCTATTGATAGTCTCTACTATATATGGACTAAATCGTTTGGAACATAAAACCACTAATTTTACATGAAATAAAAACAGAAAAATACATAAAAGTATGTTGTTGTCGCTTTGAACGAGATTGCCAGTCGGATCGTCTATTCGACAATCCTGTGTCTCTTGCGTATGTAGACTCGTGCGGGCTTCAGTAAGTGTCGGCCCGCCCATGATCGGTGATCCCCATCAACTTGATTGTTTGTTGTTCGGATTTCTGAGGTAGGAATTGTTGGCAGGGATTGTTTTAGACTGCAAGGAGTTTGTAAGTGGTGTTTCGTGCAAGGGAAGGGGTGGTTGTAGCTTAGGAAGTGGGTGGTTACTGGATTTAGGCTGAGAAAATGGGTGATTACAGTAGGGAGAAGGGGGAAAACAATGGTTATATGCAATTTTAGGCAGTTAATGAATCGTTATTGGGTGGTGAAAGTAGTTAAAAGTTGGTAGGGCAGTTAGAAAAAGTAATTACCTTGGCTTCGACGCCAAGGGTCCATAGAATCAACACTGTGGAAGACCATGAGAGCTTGAAAATTGTCCAAATTCTACGATCCATGAAATCTTCCCCTAGCCTCTTATTTATAGGCATGGTGGCCACAACGGATGTCTAGATCGTCCGAAGCATCAAGTCACAATATTACATGAAATAAAATATAAAAAACAATAAAACAGATATCCCATAGCGCTCTGAATGTGACTACCGGCTCGGATCGTCTATACGACTATCATAACTCTGCCTCTTGTGTGCGTAGATCCGCGTGGGCTCTGCTAAGCATCAGACCGGCTTCAATTTGTGATCCAATCATTAGAATGTTAATGGTTACATCAATATTGATTGAGCAGATGTGTTAGAGAGAAATGTACATATGAATATTGCATGTGCTTTCAATTGTGAGCGCGTGCGTGATCGTGAGAGGGATAAATCTCGAAGAAGATCCTTTTGACTCTTCCTTGACCTAGCTGCCCCAATAGTGGAGGATACAACAGGAGTCGAGCTCGACCGGGAGAGGAAGAAGAAGAGGAGAGTTTTGCCCAACCATAACCCCAACTTAGGAGGATAAGAGAAGACCAAGAGGGAGATTAGGTTTTAATTCATACATATCATTCCAAGACACCCTCACATATACAGTAAGAGGCAAAGCTCCACAATATTTTAGTTATGGACCTCACCCGCGATACATAATGTGTGAGTAAAATAGAGTGCATGAAAAGAATACAATACGAGAAATAAAGATACAGATGACTATGGCCGCACGTCGTCACCCCCGTCGTAGATCTGTAACATCACCTTCCCAGCGCGGATCAAGCTTGTCCTCAAGCTTGAGTGGAAAGGGTGTGAGTCTCTAGCCTTCCAGGCATCTTCGTCATCGTCTTCCGGAGGATCGCCAACTTATAGACAAAAGAGACGCTTGCACATGTGTTCTACTGTATGTGGCTTCTCGCAGTTGAAACTAAGCTCTTATGCGCATTGTTTTGCTATTTCTGTTCGTGATACATGCCTGATGGTTGGGGAGCCGATGTAATCCTTGTCATTATTTGAGGTTGAAAAGCTACTGAGGTGAGAAGAGGTATCCTCCCGACTTCTGCCCCCCCCCCCCCCCCCCTCGTTCCACCGTGGAGCTGTCATACGGGTTTTCCATGAGGAGATGATGTTTCTCACATATATAGACAGACTCACGGTTGTCTTGAAGTCCCGCGGTGCTTGAAATTTTACATCGAGACATAATCAATCATGCAGGCTGGCACTGAATATATCTTGATGGTTCCACAATATAGAAGGGACACGGGATAGTAACATCTGAAAACACAGAAGGGACACAGTCTCGTAAAATCTGAAAACTCTCCAAGTTATTGTCTACAGGCTCCATTTGCTTGAGGGAGATTAAGTGATCGAATGCATTGTTGCAGAGAGGTGGTCCAAAGCGCAGATTGCAGCAGTGTTTGAAGGGCGCCCAATTTAAATTGGGTGTCTCCTGCACAAACTGTACGTACCATAATTGCAAAGCCCATGAGGTGGAATGAAGTCAACTCTATCCAATCCTCCGACGACGTAAGATGATTGGCGAAAAGGTGCTCATAGTGTGTGAGTCAGGCTTGTGGGGTAGCTCTTGCCGTTAAATAGGGGAAAATCTAGCTTCACGTAACGTGAAACGCTGCCTCCCGTGAACCAATTTCGGTGAGAATCAAAGTGCATGGCCTACTACGACCCCCTTGATTGGAACTCGTCGCGGGATGGTGTACAGACTGGGGTGGCAGAAGCATACCATCAAGTATGGTTGTTAGGACAGGGAATGCAGCCTGTTGTTGAGTTTGATTGGTCATCATCTTTTGCATTGTCTCCATAACCTGAGCGAGGGTAAGCCCGTCTTCGTCCATGTTCGTTACAATTGCGTGGTGTTTCCTGGAGGTGGCGGCAGTGGAGAAACTAGGATTTAACATTGCCCGAGCACCAAGTAAAATTCAAACTGATGCTTTCTGGGTAACATTTCATGAGTCAATGCAATCAAAAAGATGGTCAGGCTACGGGCATCGTCACGACGAAAAATTCCACCAAATTAAAGATCGAGTAGTAGACTTTGTTCTGTCGGAAAATTTTGACAAATCTAGAATAAATTGCAAGCTTTGTGACACTAGAAACTTCTATCAAGTCTAAGGCCAAGCGGTAGGCTTGTCTCTTGATTTTTTTTGTAAAATTAATAATGATGACCGGTAAAATTATTTAAATTTTATCACTGATCATCAACATTATGAAGTAAAGAAAATTCCCCTGATCATACCAAACTCATATGACAAGAGAAGGTCGTGGTAGTAGTAACTGTAGGGGGGAAAAATAAAAATTTTTCGATCAACCCAAAATTTTAGGAATTCTTCGAATAGTCTCCATAAGTCCAATGGTTGTGACGATTCTTCAATCTGATCATTGGTTCTCTAGAAATTGTCCCATAAAGGTTGAGCGAGTGCAGGATCGTGAGAGAGAGAAGTCTTGGAGAGGATCCTCTTGACCTTTCTTTGACCTAGTAGTCCCAATGGTGGAGGATACAACAGGAGCCGAGCTCAGCCGAGAGAGATAGAAGAAGATGAAAGATTTATCTAGCCCTAACTTAGGAGGAGGAGAGAAGACTAGGAGTGAGATTAGGTTTAATTCATGTATATCATTACAAGGCCCCCTAACTCACATATATAGTGAGTGAGAAAATCCACAATATTATGGTTATATCTCTCATCTGGGCTACATGATATGGGAGTAAAATAGAGTGCACGGAATGAAGATACAATGCAAGAAATGAAGACAGACAACTTTGGCTACACTACACGTCATATGTAGATGGAAATCTACATATGCCTTGTAGGTAGGAACTTAATTACATGGTGTAACCAATAGAAGATATGTAACACCCCCTTCCAGTTTAACACCATATCAGCAGTCCGGCCGGGCCCGCGATAAAGGGAGAACTAAAAGGCAGTACTAAAATTAGTATTACATAGGTAGAGAAAAACGACTAATACAGAGTTACTTACAGCAGAGGAAGCATTAAAGAAAAAAGGGTAAAGTGTACCTCGAAAGTTGATTCACAGAGCCACTAGAAGGAACTGTTACCTAACTGAATTACTGAAATGTTTATAATAGTCTGTTACACTGATACAAAATGTTAATTCCAAAAGTTCATCTCAGAAGAAATACATAAACTGAAAGAAAATACAAGCACTAAAAACCAACTGAGCAGGAGGACTGAGGCGTTTATCCTAAACGTAAAACCCCACCTGTAACCCCTGCAAAAGCAGCCCAAAAATGGGTCAGCCTATTGGTGAATAAGAGACTCATTCTTTAAGTGGCATTTTAAGAACAAAAGAATAATTTTTGCATGAGGAAAATGACTGAACTAATCTACTTGTTTTCGGCACGAGTGAAAGAATAAATGAACTGAGCCTACTATGCATGAAATTATAACTTGACTTCACCGTGGTAATTGACTGTTCTTATAAGTGCTTGATTTCACTGCTAGGTGTACTATTGTGTATTCGATCACACGAAACGAATACACACGCTATCGTACACTCGAGACTACTCGCTGCTACTGCATTTCCCCAAATCATCAATATAGCTTTCCTGACGCGCGATCTAACGGTCCGAGCCACTTCTAACGAACAGAACGTTCTAATGTCACAAGGACACGGGCTCGAACCTACTGTATGATGTCCGGGTTCTGTTCCCGCATCAAGTACCCACAAGATCTACTGTGTCTTATGAGTATACCCCAAGGTCTTCTATGCCTTAGGAGTTTACTGAGCGCTGCTATATGACTACGAAGGGGGGGTGATAACCGAGTACTGACTACTGTTTAGCCCTCACTTCTTTTAAGCGGGTGGCGCAGGTAATTTAAAAGAAATACATAGACTTGCCTGTCTAGGTGAAACTTGTCTATCTAATGGAAATTTAAATACTGCTGTACAATATCGTAATGCTTATAAACAAAATGGGGTAGAGTCTCTTACAGCGGGGTTGCGCCGTCCATACACCTGACGCGGCGGCATGCTTTCTTAGAGATTGAAGATTTCTACTTAATTGACTGCCCTCTAAACGGGAGATGATTTCTCAAACCTCTGAAATTGAAGATGGGACTGAAATAATTAGGGGGAAATAAACAATAATACCTAAGAAAGGAAGATCAAGCGAATTAGGTTTTAAAAACACAAGGTAGGAGAAGAGCCGACTGCAGGAACCCCCTTGACTGGGGTCGGCAACACCTGGGGATGCAGCAGAACTTATCGCCAGGCCGGAAATCGTCCAGAGGGAAGGAGCTCCTCTCACCTTGCCGAGGAAAAGAGGGGAGAGTCGGTAGAGCCGACTCCTGGTTGCGGCTAGGTCGCAGAGACGGGATGCTCCCTGCGCTGGCTGCTGCCGAACAAGGAGGGGGAAGGCTCGATCTGGACTCTGACTCCTGGTTGCGGCTAGGTCGCAGAGACGGGATGCTCCCTGCGCTGGCTACTGCCGAACAAGGAGGGGGAAGGCTCGATCTGGACTCCAGAGGCTCGGCGTCTACGAAGGAAGGGAGGAAGAGGGCCGCCGAAATGTAGACGCACGGGATAAAGGTTCGCTCTTCGGAAACGGGGAAAACAGCACCGTAAACGTCGACTGCTGGAAAGAGTCGTGAGAGGGGAGAGGCATTACTTGGGAGAGAGGCTTTATAAAAGGAGAAATTAGGGTTTTCACCCAAATTACAAATTTGTCACTCTCAATTAAAACATCATAATTAAGAGCATAAAACTCCGCGAACTCTAAACGACTCCGTCTAATAAAATATAGGAAAATACTAATATAACTGAGTTCGTTGCAAAAGTGACTACCTCGGGTCGGCAACCACACATGGACACGCCAAAATCGCGATCAAATCCGCTCGCGATCAGAACCTGCGGTAACTTTTCACTGTTTAGATTTTACGGGTGTTACAAGATAGTGGGAGTGTGTTGGAAGTATTAATATTTAGGTATTTATATATGTGTGGGTTTAGTCTCACATCATGAGTTTAGTTTGTGAGTCCTCTTGTAGTCCTATAAATTAGCCTCATTGTAGAAGAATAAATTGCACCAGTTATTGTCATTTCTACTTTCTCACATGGTATCAGAGCCAGGAATTGACTCCTCCCTGAAATTTTGTCGCCCTAATTGTTGGCGACCTAATTTCTCGGTGGTTTCCTCTCTCTGATTTCCTCCTCCGCCTCTCCATTTCATCTTGTCGATTGCGCTGCTAAGGATCCCATCGAGCAGTTCCGCTCCCGTTGACGGAATCGTCGTTTTATTCCATCGACGGGAGGGGCACTTTGTCTCCTCGACGCCAGCATTGGTTTGGCCTCCCGTCTGCGTCATCAACGCCGGATCCCGTCGAGCTCGTATGCTCCCGCTTTCGTCGCTACTTCTCCCGTTGCATCCCGATGGAGCCTCTTCTCCCGTCGAGCCTCTGCTCCCGCCTGCGCCACTCCTGCTGTCTGTGTTTCTGTCGCAGATGGTCGTCGACGATCCCGTCGACAGAGGGTGGCTCTGAATCCTATCGTCAGCGATGCTTCCGTCTTCTCTTCCGGTCGAGCTTCCTTCCCCTGCTCCCGTCGATGTTGGATGCTCCTTCTGCCTCCGATCTCAACGATGCCGCCTTCATCGCCGATGCCTCCATCTATCTCGTCAGGGTGTCCCATCGTTGTCGGCTGCTTCTGGCGTGCGACCGTTCTTGCTTGTGACTGCTACCACCTCTGCCCGAGCTTGTTCTTACATTTGTCGGTGATCTCCGATGCTATTCCTGCCCAGGCAATGGATCCGCTGCTCGCTTTTCTTGGTGCTAATGGCGTATTTAGTTGTTTTCTTTACTTTTTGCATTGTGTTGTCTTAGTTATTGTGTCATTAGTGTCACCAAGCGTTCTATACCTTCATGCGCATGTGTCCCATGTGAGGGGGAGTGTTTGGGACGAAGGCGACTCGGATGATCTTTCCCGACCTTTCGCCTTCGTTTCACACGGCCTCTAGTCGTATGTGTCTCCCCATGTTTTATTTCGATTGGTCGTGTGTTGGGGAATCGATTGATGTTGGTGCTCTAAATCTCACCGGGTTGTGTCGTGTGGGACCGTGTCGTGTGGGGTTTTGACGTGTGGGACCGCTCTTGTGCGGATGTATCCCCGATGGATTATCCCTGGTTGCTCGGTTGATGATTTACTACTCATTCTTCATTCCTCTGCATGTTGTGTGTAGGTGATGTTGGTTGACCAGTTTCCAGCGAGCCCACGTCGTTGTGTGGGTTCTGCGTCGTGTGTGGATCATCGTCGTGTGTGGCTATGTCCCCGGCTTGATTCCCCGGTTTGGAATTTCCCCCAGTGTCTCGTCTGATGTTTTGTCCCGCATCGCCTACCTCCATTGTCATTATTATGATGTCCAAGCTGAAGGGTCCCCCTTCACCATGAGGGGGAGTGTTGGAAGTATTAAAATTTAGGTATTTATATATGTGTGGGTTTAGTCCCACATCATGAGTTTAGTTTGTGAGTCCTCTTGTAGTCCTATAAATTAGCCCCATTGTGGAGAAAAATTACACCAGTTATTATCCTTTCTACTTTCCAACAGAGTATTGAAGCAAAATTAAAGGAATGTCCATGGGACTTTGTGAAAGTATTTGGGATAGAATATTGTTAACCGAAAGTAGTTTTATATTTACTCTGAAATAAACTTGTCTATTTTAATAAAACAACAAAACAGAGCTCTCACATTCTGGTTCAACATGATTGTGCCAAATATATTGAAGTTGATAAACATTTGATAAAATAAAATCATGAGAAAAGATCATTCAAGTTTTGTTTGTCAAGCCAAAAGATCCCCTAGCATAAATGCTTACGGATGATGTTACTAGTAAAAGCATTAGACAAGTTGGCATCAAAGTTATTTACACACCAATTTGAGAGGAAGTGTTAGCATGATTGTGTTTTCATTTAGTAAGTTTATAGTTAGGACATCGCGCGTTCGTCACCTACAGATTCATCCTACGTCACAACATATGATGGCTAATCCTAATGAGATGCTCATGAGTCACCATGCAAATAATTCCGACATGCAAGTAATTAACATTATTAATTTTAAAATCTTGTGCAAACATCACAATTGATCACAAATATTACAATTTAAGTAAGCAGATAACAATTGTAAATTATTGAGATGCTCATGAGTCACCATGAAATTAAAGCAAAAAACAAATAAGAGATGCACGTCTACGGAAAGAGAAATCATCAAACTATCTTGGAGCAAGATATTACTAGCAATAAGTGAACATCCATACAATATGGGAAATGAAACAAAAATATAAAGCTCACCAAGTAATCGGTGACGCTAGTGGAGGATGTATTAGGGGGCTTGGTGCGGCCGCATGGGCAATGTGTTGGCTCCAATGTGCGGTTAGTGGGGAAATTTCGAATAAGAATTTTAGGGCTTGCAAATTTGTGGGAATTTTGGGATTTCGGTTTAGTGGAGGAATGTCGGGGATAGTGGTTGAAGTGAGGCAAGTATCGATCGCTATGACGAGTACCAAAGGAGGTGGAGCTAGTTTTATGGGGGGTGTAATAGAGAAGGGAGCGTTATTCATGGCCAGAGATGTGGCGCGGAGGCTAGGGCGTTGTCGGCATGTGACTGGAATGGTTGGGAAAGGATTCCAGTGGCGGAGAGTGGCGGCTAGATACTGAGGTGGCGGTGGTCGGAGCTTCTGCAGTGGGCGGCGGCGGCTGGGATGGGCCCTGTGGCAAGATACAATGACTGGAGGAAGTTCTGCGAAAGGGGATTGAGATGGGAGACCATAGAGGCGTTGCAAGGAAATGGGATGAGGCTCGTCGGAGGATGGAGGGGTGGTGGGAGGTGGCGAAGGATGGCGTGGGCACCAGTTGTGGCAGCGAGGAAGAACCTTGGCATCGGCACCAAGGTCTGGGGCATCGATACCTAGTGATCGAGCGGCTCAGGGTAGGGAACCATATAACTTTCGATAATCTCAACTTACCCTAGTCGTATGATATATAAGGGAGGGGAATTTATGGCAAATCATTCGACGACCTTAAACGCATGATCCGATAACTTAACATAAATCTCATAGTACAAGTCTAAAAAAACATAGAAATATGAAAAATCGTAACGAAAGCGATGGTGATCTCCGATCGCCAATCCGATCCAAAAAACATTGATCTCGTAAATTGCTCAAATGCGGCGTGCTCGATCTCCATCATGTTGTAAATACCACATATCTGAGTTGATTAATTACTAGCCTAATCTGGAGTATTTTGTTAATTTCTTAGGCCCTTCATGTATATATGATTGATAGGCTCTTTCAGAAATAAATGAAACACGAAATTTTTATGAAGCAAAACATTGGAACTCCATATGTACTCAAACTATTCCATTGAAAACTTTCATATAGTATCCTAAGGCGTATTGTAGATTCAGTTGTAATATTGTCCAAGCCACCAAAAGACAGAAATAATTCACTCTAAATTTCAGTATAGCATCATTCAATATCAAGTACCCATTAAAACTTTTATACAACTAACAGCAAATTGTAACCACCAATCACCAAAAATAGTGGAGGGAGACTTTGAATCTCTTCAGAAAGAGGAAGAGAAGCAAATTATATGCCCTCCGATAGATTAATGCCAAAATTCATCTTCAAATGTAGAATCAAAATGTCTTTGATAATGTTTTATACAAGATTAAGGGCCCATTTGGTGCCACGGTGGTAGTTGTGAACGCAGTGATCGTGAACTGTTATTTGCGAACGTCCCTAAATGCTTTCTACATTGGCTTCAACTTGAACAACTTTATTCCATCTATAGCAGTTTCCCTTATCTAGTGAGTTGTGTTTAGTGGGTCAATGTTAAGCAGCTACTCTTCCATTGGGATCAACATGGGGTTTGGGTGTTCCACATGCTCCTAAAAAGTGGTATAGTCCCGATGGTAGGCTAGAATCAAGTGGTTCATGTGCTTCGTGACTTACATAATTGTGGATGGTTCAAGAGCAGCTAACGCCCATGAAAGCTTCCAATAACCACACCTTCCTAACAAGTAGTATCAGGGCAGATCATTCAACTATAATCACGTGGTTCATGCAGTTTGTAAACCATGGGTCTTGTCTACCTCTCCAATGGTCGATCAAGGTTCAAAAGATCACCCCATGAAGGCTCCACAAAATTGAGTGCTCTTGGTGCATGACATTTGATGATGTCGAGCTTTTTAGGACTGATGCCAAATGTTGTTGGTGAAAAGAAAAAAAAATTCATGAAAAAAAAACTAAATCAATCATTCAGGAATCAGTTGCCAAAGATGTCATATTTATCCAAGAGTCGGAAAAAAATGAAAACTTCAAATGAACATCAGAAATTAGCTATAGATTGTGATTTACCTCTACTTTTTTTCTTACTGTCTCCGTTGATGGAGGTTCCTTGTGTGGACTAAGTAATTGCTTGTTTACCGAACTAAAAGAATGAAAAAAAACACGAGTGAAGTACCAACAATTAAAGGCTTCTACCACAACCAAATATTAATGGCAAAACAAAGTTGATCTTACTTGTACACCATGAGGGTTGCAATATGAACCTTATCGAATGGCAAAAGATTCTTGTCGGCCCATTGATCAAAAACTTTGTCGCATATCCTTCGTACTTGAATTTTTCCTAAAAGGAAACAGGTTCCAAGCTCAGCATCAGCGCATCAAAAGAACAAGGTAGTGCGTTGAACTGAGAAGCATAAGTTGTACTTCATTGTCGCCTTAATAGTGAAGCGCAATGGCTATGAAATTGGGTTATTATACATAACTCTCTATAATTTGGTCCTATAGTGAAAAGGACAAGAATATTACAACTTCATAAAACTAGAATAGCAATTTATCATATTTTTGCAAAGAATAACCACTTTACAAATATGCCAGAGATATGACTAGAGTTTGTAATTAAACTTTGATATTACAGCTAGAGTATGGCAAAATTTAGTAGCAAGGCTAGAGCTTTATAAAAACTTTATTAGTAAAACACCAGACTTTCAAAATATTCTAGAATGTCACAGCTAGATGTCCCCTAGGAAGCACCGGTTAAGGGTATGGGTACGAAACATATTTGGTACGGCGATACGGCAAAATTTAAAAAAATATGGATAGGGTATGGAGGGATACGTTATAATAAATATATATGTATATATCACAATACGTGCTCCACAGGAAATCGGAAGTCTGGAAGAAATCGGGAGAAGAAGACACAAAAGACATAGAAAACAGTCTGGAAGAAGAAGAGCCTTACAAGCACAGTAAACAGAGCCCTATTGGTATAGTAAATAGAGCATTACAGGCATAGTAAATAGAGCATTACAGGCATAGTAAATAGAGCCTTACAGGCACAGGAAACAGTCAGAAGAAGAAAACAGGGAATAGTGGGTTGGAAGAAGAAGAAGGCTATAGGGAACCTTACGGGATGCTGAGTGCAGGAAACAGAGCCAGAAGGTCTTCGGGGGAGCCTTACGGGATGCCGAGTGCAGGAAATAAAGCCTAAAGGAAACAAGAAACAGTCATCAGTCTGTCCCGAACCACTAACCCTTACTATGGCGCCCATAGTCTAACTAATCTGTTAGCAGTCATCCAAGAGGACACATGCTCATCTACTGCTTACCCGCTTTCTCACTATATCTCTTTTCACCGATTATCTCCTGAACACTCTGGAGGTTTGTATGCTCCCTTCTTCTATCTCCACCCCTTCTTCTATCTCCACAACTTCTTCGGTAAATGAGGCTCTCCAGGACCCGAGGTGGCGGGCAGCAATGGATGACAAAATGAAGGTCATATGGGGGTCAATGTGACTTGGGATTTGGTGTCTCTTCCTGTTGGGTAGACCCAAGTCAAATGTAAATAGGTGTTCACGATTAAAAACCGTCCAGATGGGTCAGTTGAGTGCTTAAAAGACCATCTTGGGGCTCAAGAATTTACTCAACATTGACTATGAAGTATGAAGAGACGTTCTCTCTAGTGGCCAAGCTTTGCGGGTATTGATCTCATTGACAGTCCATTGTTACTGGTAGTTGCATCAACTTGATATCAAGAATGTATTCCTTAATGGCGATCTAACTGAGATTATCTACATGCAACAACCTCTTTGATATGAGACCAAGGGTCTCTTGTATGTAGCCTAAGAAAATCTACATATGACCTGAAGCGGTCTCCTTGAGCATGGTTTGAAAATTTTAGTAACATGGTTCAAGCATTTGGCTTCACTAGGAGCTCAATGAACTTCACCTTATTTACACATCGTCAAAAAGAGGGTGTTGTGATCATCCATGTGTATGTCGATGATATCATAATCACGAGCGATGATCTGAATGGTATCTCCATGATCAAGAAGAACTTGGCCTCACTTCCATACTAAATATTTGGGGCGTCTCAGATATTTATTAGGTATTGAGGTAGCTCGACAACATGATAGGATAGTACAACCTCGGCGAAAGTATTGCACTAATATTTTACATGAAGATGGCTACTTAGGGTGTAAGTCAACTAACACACCAATGAATGCAAATCACAAGCTCTGTGCTCTCGAGTCTGCTTTTGATCTTCTCCTAGCAAATTCAGAGTAGTATCTTCGTCTGGTTGGCAAACTTATCTATCTGACCGTAACCCGACCAGATATTTCATTTGATGTGCACCCCACCCTCAAGCGGTTGAGCGAATCCTTCAATATCTAAAGAATGATCTAGGTCAAGAGCTTGTGTATAAGCCTTCATATTCCCTCTTGTTGATTGTCTACTCTGATGCAGACTATGTAGGCTCCAATGATGATCGTCGATCTACAAGTTTGCATTGCACATATTTTGGAGGGATCTGGTCACTTGGCGGAGCAAGAAACAAGCGGTTGTGGCCCACTCATCTACCGAACCTGAGTATCGTCCGATGTCTTCCGCTGTTTTCGAGCTTATTTGGTTGGACAGTCTTCGCACTGATCTTGGTGCTTCTCTTACATTTTTTGCATTCTTTTACTACGATAGTAAATTTATTATCCATATAACTGAAAATCTTGTTTTTCATGAATGAACCAAGCATGTTGAATTAACCGCCACTTTATCAGAGAAAAAGTTCAACTCCACAAAATTGATCATCGACATATTCCGACTACAGACTAACTCTCTGATATCTTCACAAAGGTCTTTCCTCGGCCACTTTATCGCCAGTTTGTTTTTAAGCTTGGAGCCTACGATATGTATACTCCAAGTTGCAGGGGAGTATAGAAAGAATGTTGTATAAGAAGCCCAAAATATTAAATGCTCACTTGTATAGCTCATTAGCAGTGTTGTTATCTTGTATAGCTTAGTCTCATTATGATTAGAAGTAAAGATGTAACTCCTCGTGCCAATAAATATGTATGCATGCGTTTGTATTTACTTAATACAAAAGTAATAAAAGATTATTATTATTTTTTTATACACTATTACGTACTCTTCAAGAAGACAAGAAGCATATTTTTCTCTAAGAGAGAGATATCCTTTTTTCCATAGGCAAATTCATCTCTATGGAAATATTTTAGATCTTCGATCTGTACTTAATACAAAAGTAATAAAAGATTATTATTATTTTTGTATACACTATTACATACTCTTCAAGAAGACAAGAAGCATATTTTTCTCTAAGAGAGAGATATCCTTTTTTCCATAGGCAAATTCAACTCTATGGAAATATTTTAGATCTTTGATCTGTAGTTAGAAAATGCTTTTGCAAATATTTTTTTACATCAAATATGCTTTTTATCAACTCCAAATGAGGAAAGTCGGACATGATTTAGCACACTTCACGAGGCAACCTAAATGAATGACATGTGGCACTAAGGCCTAAGGGGTGTTAAATGCAGGACAAACGTCAAAACCTTCTCACACAAATGCATAGGAAGCAAGATAACTCGTGAGGCACCACCTGATAGAAGGCTAAGAAATTCAGGTACCATTGCTTCGAAAGCCATTCAATCGCGACTTAAGCTCTATTTAAGTCGCCATATACGCAACTTATGCTCCTAAGACAGATATTATTTTATATAAATTTTGCATCAACTTAAGCCGATATGTTATCTCCCTAATTGCAAGAAGAATCTTAATCTAATCGAAATTTTCATAACTGCAAGAGTAACTGATTAAATCATTTCTTAAACCAAGAAAATTGGATTATTTTAATCATATCAGGTAAATCATCCAAGCTTTATAGTCATTAACAGACAAATATGCTCTGATGACCTGACGGGTCTACAGGTCATCTAGAAGATCATGTAGTTCCTTTGTAATTACATGAAAATTTGGACAATAAGTTAACTTAGACAGTAAGCAAAACAAAGTGAAATATTACAGAGGACACAAGGCAATCAACCATGGTGCCTCTTACAATATTAATATTCCCTTAAGGCTTAAGGGAGAGGAGATCATCAACATTTAGAGGGAAACTGCATTTTTAGGTGTGTAGAGGGTCCTCTAGTGATCTGTTTCCCATCTTCTGGTAAGACCTTGCCTAAGGAGCTCCACAGCCATTTTCTCCCGCAACAAGTAGTCAACAATATAAACAACCAATACAACTATGTCTGATGTTGTATACTTAATGATGATAGATTGATCAATTATGTTACTATGCATTACAATTTCGGTATGAAATTTACTTTAACAAATGTACAAACCAAGCCTGAGGGTTCTATTTAGGCCCACATCTGTCCCTGATCAACATATGTAGTTTCCCTTTGAAACATATATTTAGATGTTTTTTCAATATAAATTGCCTCATTAAAATTTCCATAGAAAAGGCATTATTCCAATCAAAATGTAGCATACATACTTAATAGATTGCCCAATCTCCTGTAATCTCCATTGAATCGTTGTCACCAGAAAAAATAAATGTATAGCAGCTTGACTGTCACAATAGAGAGTGGCTGGTGAGGGAAGTTTTACACCAAGGTCACTGAGAAGACTTTCAAACCAGGTGAGCTCAGACACAACAAAGGCCATTGCCCGATACTCAGCTTCGGCGGACGAGCGAGCAACCACAGCCTGCTTCCTGCTACGCCAGGTGATAAGGTGTCCACCAAGGTATGTATAATATCCACTTGTGGAACGACGATCATCCAATGAGCCAGCATAATCAGCATCAGAGTATGCACTGAGAGATAAGGTTGATGAAGAAGGCTTGTATACAAGTCCTTGTCCAGGAGCTGTCTTTAAGTATCGAAGGATGCGCTTAACTGCCTGAAGATGAGAGATGCGTGGAGCATGCATAAATCGACTGGCAACGCCAACAACAACTGATATATCAGGCCTTGTAACAGTAAGATATATTAGTTTCCCTACAAGGCGTCGATAGTACTCCGGATTTGGAAGCAGTAGATCGGAGTCTGAGGTATGAGCACGGAGCTTTTGATTGGCATCCATAGGAGTGTCAGCAGGCTTGCAACCAGAGTAGCCAGCATCACGAAGTAGATCAAGGTAGTATTTTTGTTGAGACAGAGTAAGACCATCAGGACGCCGAGCTACTTCGATACAAAGAAAGAACCGAAGGTTTCCCAGGTCTTCTGTTTGAAAAGCCGAGGCCAAATGTTGCTTGATCATATGTATGGAGATCATCTCCTGTTATCAAAATATCATCAACATATACCAGGAGACTCACAGTGCATGTCGGTCTATGTTGAGTGAATAGAGAGAAGTCAGTCGAGCTTCGAGTGAACCCAACATCACGAACAACCTGACTGAACTTGTCAAACCATGCTCGGGGAGACTATTTGAGATCATAAAGAGACTTCTTTAGACGACATACAAGAGACTCCCCCGTGGTCTCAAACTCGAGAGGTTGTTGTTCTTCATTGAGAAAAGCATTCTTAACATCCAATTGATGCAGCGGCCAGTGTCGATGAACTGCAAGAGAAATTATCACACGAACAGTGTTCAGCTTAGCGACAAGAGAGAAAGTTTCATCATAATCCAGGCCCCGTTGCTGAGTAAAGCCACGAGCAACAAGACGAGCCTTGAGACGTTGAATTGTCCCATCAGGACCATGCTTGATGGCAAAGACCCACTTACACCCCACACAAGTCTGGCCAGGAGGAAGAGGGACAAGATCTCAAGTGTGATTTGCCCAAAGAGCCGACATTTCCTCATCCATGGCTGCCCGTCATCCCGAATGTTGAAGAGACTCCTGCAAAGAGTTAGGGATGGAGATAGAAGAGAGAGGTGTTGCAAATTCGCGGAGCTCCGAGGAAAGGCGATGTAAGGATACATAGTTTACCAGGGGGTGAGCCGTAGAAGCAGGTGTCGGATCTTCGGGCTGCAAGGTATCATTGGTAAAGGGTACCTGTTTCAGAGCATCCGTCGTAGGAGAGCGACGAGTGTAGACACGAAGAATGGTGGTCGTTGAGACGTAATTGGAACAGTAGGACGAGGGACGGTGGGAGATGTTGGAAGAACAGTAGGCGTAGAGTGATAGGGCTGCTCTTCGAGGAAAGTGACATCAGCGACGAGTGTATCATTGGTAGAGGGTCGGGATCGCGATCCTAAGGATCCTAAGATCCAGATCGCGATCCCAGACGTAGATGTGACAATTTAGATCCTAGGTAAGATCCAGATCGATTTACAAAATCTGGATCGTAGGATCGTAAGAGACCCTTACTTCCTAATCTTAAAAGAATAAAGTTCTTACACGATGTCTCTTCTCATGTAAACACATCACGGGGACATATTGCTCTTGATTAAGCTTCTTGTAAAGGTTTCCTATTTCTAGGTAAAATTTGAAAATGATAATATCATTGAGGCTTGGCCTCTTAGCTTACATTTAACATGATATCTTAAGATGAATGAATTGCACTTACCTTATCAAAAAAAAGGTCAGCCCAGTGGACAAAGCATCCCTGGACAGCGAGGGTCCGAGGAAGGGTCCCACCACAAGGGTGAAATATAGGAAAACTTTACCCTGCATTTTTGCAAGAGGCTGCTTCCAGGACTCGAACCCGTGACCTCAAGGTCAGACGACAACACCTTAACTGGGGCGCCGATGCTCCCGTAGCCAAAAATGTAGGAAAATTGATTTTCTTGCTAGGGTTAATTAAAATTTATGTATTGTTTTCTCAAGATTAACATACTTGAAATATCAGTCACAACAATGAAGATTAATACGAAAGGGGCAATCCTCGCGCTGTCCACAGGAGAAAAGATCTAAATTTAATAAAAACATTCTTTGATTCTTGGCCAAGGCGAAGCCGAGTCTTAGCCTATGTTATGGGACCTCTTCTGAGCCCGAGTGCGAGGAGGAAGAAGGGGAAAATCCCGGAGAGGATGGGCGTGCCCTTACGAGAGCCTCTCGACCCTATCTCGTCGGAGGGAGATTGACGAGGGAGGAGGCACTGGATGAGGGGGCGTCAGACGGGAAACAACGGGGAATCGCAACTCCAGGCGCGGCAGCGGCGCGCGGAAGAGCGGGCGCGTGAGTGGGTGCGGGTTTTAGGGTTACGACAAATTAGAGAGAGGGAGAGAGAGAATAGAGAGAGAAAGAGAAATTGATAATTGATTTCATAATCCAAAACACAAACAAGCTCCCACCCTTATGGGGTTGGAGACCCAACCGGTTCGACCGAACCAAGGTTCCATAACATAACAATATCAAATGCGGGAAATAAAAATACGTGCAGACATAAAGATAAATCCTCCCCCTTAGCGGTGTGTGCCGAGTTGCGGAGCTTGTATGTGATCCCCCAGTGTGGGTCCGCAACATCCATAACAACCTACCTCTATTTATAGACTAAGGAGGGATCATGAATGACCATGATTTTCCGCTCATAACAGCCTCAAAAAATATTTTAAATAAAATCAGAAAATACAAATACAATACTAAATTTCTTAGATCGACGATCCGTTTGAAATGAACGGTCTCGACCGTCACTCTCGGTTCCTTGGTCGGTGCGTGTAGAATCTTATGGGTCGTGCGACATGATCCCCATCAGAACCGTTACGTAATAATTAATCAAATTGTGTTATTGTGGAAAAAGCAAGAAAGAATCTTTTATATATATATATATATCAGAATCATGTATTACAACAAGTATTTGTACACTTATATAGGAAAAGAGAGAGGAGAGGAAATCTCATTCTAAGATGTGGGACTAAAAGAGCTACAAAGAGAATGGGCCTAGCTGGGCCTTCATTATTGGACCTTTCTATATGATTTCTTCAACACTCCCCACCAAGCTGGAGCATACAGATCGTAAGCACCAAGCTTGGACAAGAACTGATAATATAGTGGACGCGGTAGAGCCTTTGTGAGATATCAGCAACTTGCCCGACAGCAGGAACATGTTTTAACTCCAGTTTCCTCAGTTGTACCTTCTCCCGAATGAAGTGGCAGTTGACTTCGATGTGTTTGGTACGTTCATGAAAAACAGAATTATTGGCAATATGTATAGCAGCTTGACTGTCACAATAGAGAGTGGCTGGTGAGGGAAGTTTTACACCAAGGTCACTGAGAAAACTTTCTAACCAGGTGAGCTCGGACACGACAAAGTCCATTGCCCGATACTCAGCTTCGACGGACGAGCTAGCAACCACAGCCTGCTTCTTGCTGCGCCAGGTGATAAGGTGTCCACCAAGGTATGCACAATATCCACTTGTGGAACGACGATCATCCAATGAGCCAGCATAATCAGCATCAGAGTATACAGTGAGAGATAAGGTTGATGAAGAAGGCTTGTATACAAGTCCTTGTCCAGGAGTTGTCTTTACGTATCGAAGGATGTGCTCAACCGCCTGAAGATGAGAGATGCGTGGAGCATTCATAAATCGACTGACAATGCCAACAACAAATGATATATTATGTCTTGTAACAGTGAGATATATCAGTTTCTCTACAAGGCGTTGATAGTATTCCAGATTTGGAAGCAGTAGATCGGAGTCTGAGGTATGAGTACGGAGCTTTTGATTGACATCCATAGGAGTGTCAGCAGGCTTGCAACCAGAGTAGCCAACATCACGAAGTAGATCAAGACAGTATTTTTCGTTGAGGCAGAGTAAAACAATCAGGACGCTGAGCTACTTCGATACCAAGAAAGTACCGAAGGTTTCCCAGGTTTTTTGTTTGAAAAGTCAAGGCCAAATGTTGCTTGATCATATGTATTCCATGGAGATCATCTCATGTTATCAAAATATCATCAACATATACCAGGAGAATCACAGTGTCTGTCGGTCTATGTTGAGTGAATAGAGAGAAGTCAGCTGAGCTTCGAGTGAACCCAACATCACGATCAACCTGACTGAACTTCTCAAACCATGCTCGGAGAGATTGTTTGAGACCATAAAGAGACTTCTTTAGGCGACATACAAGAGACTCCCTCGTGGTTTCAAACCCGGTAGGTTGTTGCATGTAGACAGTTTCCTGTAAATCGTCATTGAGAAAAGCATTCTTAACATCCAATTGATGCAGCGGCTAGTGTCGATGAACTGCAAGAGAGATTATCACACGAACAATATTCAGCTTGGCGACAGGAGAGAAAGTTATATCATAATCCAGGCCCTGTTGCTGAGTAAAGCCACGAGCAACAAGACGAGCCTTGAGACGTTGAATTGTCCCATCAGGACCATGCTTGGTGGCAAAGACCCACTTACATCCCACACAAGTCTGGCCAGGAGGAAGAGGGACAAGATCCCAAGTGTGATTTGCCCAAAGAGCCGGCATTTCCTCATCTGTGGCTGCCCGCCATCCTGAATGTTGAAAAGCCTCCTGCAAAGAGTTAGGGATGGAGATAGAAGAGAGGGAAGTTGCAAATTCGCAGAGCTCCAGGGAGAGGCGATGTAAGGATACATAGTTTACC
The DNA here is from genome assembly GCA_033032865.1 of Dactylorhiza incarnata. Taxonomy (NCBI): domain Eukaryota; kingdom Viridiplantae; phylum Streptophyta; class Magnoliopsida; order Asparagales; family Orchidaceae; genus Dactylorhiza; species Dactylorhiza incarnata. The sequence goes on from JAWHQI010000290.1 coordinate 1,801,849, forward strand.
AGGGGTGAGCCGTAGAAGTAGGTGCCGGATCTTCGGGCCGCAAGGTATCACTGGTAGAGGATGCCTGTTTCAGAGAATCCGTCGTAGTAGAGCAACGAGTGCAGACATGAAGAAGAGGTGGTTTGGTGGTGAGGGGACCTGGTGTGGTTAGTAATGGTAGTAGTTGAAACGTAACTGGAACAGTAGGATGAGGGATGGTGGGAGGTGTTGGAAGAATAGTAGGCGTAGAGTGTAGGGCTGCTCTTCGAGGAAAGTGACATTGGCAGAAGTAACAACATTCCGATCAATAGGAGAATAGCAAACATAACCTTTCTGAGTACGAGAGTAACCGACAAACATATATTTGATATCGCGAGGAGCAAGCTTGTCTATGGATGGTCCAAGATTGTGAACATAACAAGTGCAGTCGAAGACACGAGGTGTGATAACAAAGGGAGACATGGAGGGAAACAGAAGGATAAAGGGGGTTGCAAAGTTGAGAAGAGAGAGGGCATACGGTTGATGAGGTAACAGGTTGTAGACACGGCGAAATGCCAATAAACTTTGGGAACCTGTATTTGAAACATCATGGAATGAGCGACCTCAAGGAGGTGACGATTTTTCCGTTCAGCTACCCCATTTTGTTGTGGGGTATACACACATGAGGTTTGGTGGATAATCTCAAACTCAGCACATAGATTGGTAAACATGTTTCTTGTGTATTCTCGCGCATTGTCGGTTCTTATAGTTTTAACAGTGGTGGAGAATTGGTTTCGGATTTCAGTAATAAAGGCACGAAATACACGAGTTATATCAGAACGATCATGAAGTAAATATAACCATGTCATGCGAGAGTAATCATCAATAAACGTGATGAAATAACGACACCCAGAGCTACTAGTTACTTTATAAGGTCCACAAATGTTTGAATGAACTAACATAAAAGGAGCATCGCTCCGAGTACAATGAGGAGAAAAAGAAGAGCGATGTTGTTTGTCGAAGATGCAGGACTCGCAGGTGAAGTCGTTGAGGGAGAGATCTGGAAGAGCTTTCTTGAGTATTGGAAGAGGGGCATGTCCAAGGCGTCGATGTCAGTCAATAGTACTAACAGAAGAGAGAACTGAAGGGGGAAGTTCCAGAGTGTATAGCCCATTCGCCAGTTGCCCTTTACCAATGATAGTCTGCGTCTTTCGATCTAGCACAACAAAAGAAGAGAAAGAAAAAGTTGCATAGCAATCAAGGTCTTGAGTGAGCCGACTAATAGAGAGAAGATTAAACGGAGAGCCCGGGACATGTAGAACCGAGCGAAGAGAGATGGAGGGATTAAAAGGCACGTCGGCTGATCCAGAAACCGGAGTGGTGTCACCATTGGCCACAGTAATGTACTTCGGATGTTCTGAGTTCAGGTAGTGAGACGGTTGCTTTGGGGTAATGTGGTGTGTTGCTCCGGAATCCATAATCCAAGTTGAACTATGGGAGAGACAGGAGATACCTTCATCGGAGACAGAGGCCACAGAACCGGAGGAACGACTGAGCATTCCTTGAATTTGCTGGAGTTGGGTGCGCAAGGCATCAATGTCGGTTTAAGTGTTGGTGGGAGCGTTAACGGCAATAGAGGCATGCGGTGGTTGTGGCAAACCATGCTTACGATAACATGTGGCCTCTAGGTGACCATCCCAGCCACAGTAGGTACACTTGGGACGATTGCTTCGACCCTTACCCCTAGAAGAGGTCCGACCCCCACGAGAGGATGGAGGAGTAAAGGGAGGTGGAGAAGACTTCTGGAGTAGAGCCGGAGAGGTGTTCCCGGGAGCATCAGGAGGGGGTGTGACCTTTAGCAACATGGAGCACACATCTGACAGAGACGAAATAGTGGAGGAGGAGAGTATTTGAGCCCGGATGCTGTGAAGGTAAGGTGGAACACGTGCCATCATCATGGCGATGCCAACTGCCTCTTTTTGAGTACGTTGAGCTGCGAGATCGGGAGTAGGAGGCTGATGTTGAAGTCAGGCTTCTACTAAAGTCTTGGATCGCGCAACAAATGAAGTGAGATCGTCAGTCACCCCTGGGTCAAGAGACTGAAGGTCCGTGATTATGTCAAAGTGATGTTGTAAGTTGTCCTTTCCTGAATAAAGAGAGTGCAGTTCCTCCCACATAGCTTTGGCCGTCTCATGATACATAGTCATATGATATGGAATTTAGAATCCAAGATTAGACACGACTGTCATCACGTTGTCATTCATCGGTGGGCTCAGATGGAGTTTCCTTTGTAAGATGATGAAGGAGGCCTTTTGCCTGGAGAACACGGCGAACTGAGTGCATCCATTCAACAAAATTCTACTTCCCACTAAGGGAGATAATGGTGATCCGAAGCTCATTGCGAACTTCAGGAAGAGGAACCGTAGCACGAGTCAGAACTCGGAAGAGACGGAACATTATTCTCGTCCATTGAAGAGAGCAAGAAGAGCACAACAGCGGTTAGAGAAGAGGTCGGGCAAAGAAGAAACCGGCGAGTAGGAGCAGCGCAACGAACAAGAGAGCTCGTTGTTTAGAGAGCTCGCGGCGGTCAGGAGAGCTCGTGGGCAGGAGAACTCCTGGCGGTCAGGAAGACACGCTACGGTCAGACGAGCTCGCGAGCAGGAGAGCTCCTGGCAGTCTGAAAGGCATGCGATCAGAGGAGCTCGCTGCGAACAAAGGAGCACGCGGGCAGATGAGCTCGCTGCGATCAAAGGAGCACGCGGGCAGATGAGCTCGCTGCGGTCAGACGAGCTCGCAGGCGGGAGAGTTCCCGACGGTCTGGAAGGCACGCTCGTTGCTAACAAAGGAGCACACGGGCAGATGAGCTCGTTGCGGTCTGGAAGGCACGCGAGACAGATAGATCTTGGCGAGCGGACAAGCAAGATCGCAGGAGAGCTCGCAGTCCTGGCAAGCGAGACAGAGCGGTCTCGGGCACAACGGAAGACTGGGCCGCGGTCAGAATAGCAGGCCTCAGGCAGGGTGCGAATAACGGACCAGCTGTGGGACCCAGTTGATTGAGAGGAGGCTATAAAAAGGAGGAGGAGAAAGCCAACTCTAGAAGGAGGGAGCACGGGCTGCGGTCACACAAAATTGAGAAAGAAGTTGCAGTCACAGGAAATTGAGACCGCCGAAGGAGAAAGAAGCAGAGGTTGCGGTCACAGGAAATTGAGACCGCAAGAAGGGACAAGCCGGGAGAGCCAGGCAGGCAGGCCACTTGCGGAAATTTTTAGGACCGATTTTCCTGCTTTGATACCATGTGGAAAAAGCAAGAAAGAATCTTTATATATATATATGAATCATGTATTACAACAAGTATTTGTACACTTATATAGGAAAAGTGAGAGGAGAGAAAATCTCATTCTAAGATGTGGGACTAAAAGAACAACAAAGAGACTGGACCTTCATTAATGGGCCTTTTTACATGATTTCTTTAACACTTGCCATAAGGTATTTTATAAAACAATTTGATTTTGATTTACCACAAAATAAAAGCTTTACACAAAGGAAGCAAGAGATGAAACAAAAGCGCAAGAGCACACGAAAATAAATGACTAAATAAATAAGAAATTACAAAGACTCGGAGTTTTGGGAACACTAATTACAAACCACCATCTGCAAGTGGAGAATTGAACAAATATTCAACTAGAAGAATCAACAAATAAACCTTGGATTAACACGACTATATTGGGGAAGGGCTGGCGGAATTTTCGGAGATCCGTCGAGGAGCTGGAAGGGCCTCCAGGGACTGGATTTAAGCCTCCGAGTAGGTGTTAACCTGCTGGCCAGCACTAGAAATTGCTTGAATGGACCCTTCTATAGGCTGGGGAAGAAGGGTTGTTGGAACTGATATCCAGGGCTCTGGACAGATTTCTGGAGGCAAGCGACAGGCTGGACAGCATGTAACGGAGTTGATGGAAGCAGATTTCAGAGTGAGGGGAGGCTGGATGGTGGTTCCACGAGAGGAGAAGGGGGCTGAGGGAAGAGGGAGGGGAGGATTGGAGATGGGGCTTGCTGAGTGGATGTATGGGTTCAGTTGGGAGAGGTGGTTCCACGAGAGTGAGGGATGGAGGGGGTAGTTAGCAGGGAAATTGAGAGGCTCCACGTGAGAGGGCTAAGAGGAAATTGAATTTGGAAGAGGGGCTCGGGTAGAGTGTGAAGTGTGGTTCACGTGAGAGAGGGAGAGGGAAAATAGGGGGAAGGGGAGGCCGAATGTAAGAGGATGGGGAGTAGTGGATCCTAAAATTTAGGGATATATCCTAAATTCTAAGAAATGGTGGGGAAGTGGGTAGTTATGGGTAGTGGAGGAGGGGTTGGCTGGAGGCTAGACAGAGGTGGTCGGAGTTGACCGGAGGTGGCTGGAGGTGGTCGGAGTTGACCGGAGGTGGCTGGAGGTGGTCGCCGGAGGTGGCTGGAGGTGGTCGCCGGAGGTGGTGGTAGTCGTCGGACAGTTTTTCAGCGATCGCCGAAAAACAAAAAAAAGGAAGAAATGGAGGGGAACGAGGAGGATCACCGAGTGTGGCCGGAGAATGATTCTGGTGATCACCGGAGATGAATTTAAGGAGATTCGAGGAGAGGGTTAGGGGCGGCTTTTGGAGAATGTGGTGGGGCTGTTAGGGGATGGTTGGGGGGGGATTGGAGGGAGAATGAGGGGTGACAATGAGTAGGAGAGGGGTTTTGGGCTGCTGTTGGAGGAGGTGGGGGACTGGTAGAGATTGGCCGGCTATAGGGATTAAATGGAAGGATGATGTAGTCAGCCAAGGGAGGTGGGAGGAAATGGAGAAGGGTTCACGGCAAGGTGGGAAGAATTCCAGGCTTCACACCCGGGGCTTCGACTTCGGCACCGAAATGATCAAAAGGAGGCTTCACACGCAATCTTTCAATGCCCCTAAATGAGAGCCCTCATCCCCAATATATAGGCGCTAGGGAGGAGAACGAACGGTCATGATTCACCATTCGTTGTGATCCCCAAAATAAATAAAATTACAACTCGAAATAAAAACACAAAGAATAACTAATGTTAAGATCGACGATCCACTAATGATGAGCGGTCCCGATCATCACTGTGCCCGTGGTCGGCACGAGTAGACCAGAAAGGGTCGGGCAGACTGATCCCCATCACAAGCCCTTGTCCCAAAGTATTCTTCAGATACCGAAGGATTCTCTCGACAGCCTGGAGGTGGGTAGGCCTGAAAATTAAAAACCGAAACAGCAAAAAAATGCAACACCGCACCGATTTCGAACTGCACCGAACAATTTGGTTGTGGTGCGGTTTTGGTTATTGGAAAACCGCATGGTTTGCGGTGCGGTGCGGTTTTTGCTTTGACAATACCGAATAAACCGCACCGCACCGCAATGATTATAAGTATAATATAATTTTAATATTGTTTCTATATCATACAAATATATTGAAATTTTTCATTTTTTATATTTTAATTAGTTATTATTTTATTGTTTTAGCTTTCATTTACTGTATTTATTATAAGTATATTAACTATTTGTATTGATTATTTACTGTATTGAACCTGTGAATCGCGAGCGTGATTTTGAACCGTGAAAATTGAAATACTAAAATCGAACCCCTAATCTAGTATTCGGTATTCCTGTCCGTTGCGTCTCTACTTTCTCAGTTCTCACGCTGCACACGGTTTTCCCTAGCCCTAGCCCAACGGTCGACGGTGATGCGAGCGCCTCTTCACTTCCTGAGCGACGACGCCGACGAGCAGCTCCTACCTCCTGTTTGCCGAATACTAGATTAGATCCAAAGGATACATAGCTTCATGGCTGGTGAAGCTTCTTCTATCCAAAGGATACATGGTCAACAGAACAGTTAAAGACCCATGTATTAACTATATTCCCCTTCTTTATGTTCTTTATGGATTAGTTCCTTGTTTCCTTTCTTGATGATTCTTCTCATTTTTTCTGTATTTTGAAATCGGCACTGTATCAGAGCAATTGAGGAAATCAGGATTCATTACTGTTATTGATGAATTTCTTGCTATGTGAATGTGATTCATCCTTGTGGAAATTTGGGATCCCTTTAGCACAATGTGGCGGTCATGAACGTAGGGAAAAAAAACCTAGATTCACCCCCCCTGTAGATTACAAAATCATGTAGCTTAGACATAGTTATCTTTTAAAGTACAATAGCTCATCTGGAAAATAGAAAGAACTGACTAGCGATTCAAGATTAACTATATTGTGTTCTAGGCTAAATTTAATTAGTGGCATCATGAACCAGTTTTAGGATTTAGGACTTCGTGAAGATTAATACAAATATTCCTGAATTTTATGGCTGCAGGTAGGAGGGTTGTTTGCTTGCTTTTTAAAATTCTATGTTGATTCAAATTTTATGTTGATGCAAAGTGTAATTTCGGTGGAAGGCAATTCCACACAATCCTTCCTTTTATATTTCAGTACCATTTTTTATGTTTTTGAGTGAACAAATTAATTTTATCTTTCTTGTTTGGTTGATGAGATAAATTCTCTTTGGTTGATGAAATAAATTCTCTTTTGAATTGTCGACGCAAACAGTCAAAGTGCGGATCTAATAAATTTTTTTATATTCTATCTTTCATGACCTGATCACCTTATTCACTTGTAGGATTTTCATGAAATACATAAATAAATAAAGATAGGATATAATTTATTGTATTTTGTTTTCTTGCATACTTTAAGTATGAGGAGATGTTGCTAGGTTCAACCGAGCATAATATTCCTATGAATAGTCCATGTACTCTTTGATAAATTTTGATAACTGTGCAAAAACCGAAACTGCACCGCAAAAACCGACTCCAAAACGCACCAATGTCAAACCGCACCGCATGGATTTGGTGCGGTGCAGTTTTGTTCATTCCAAAACCGACCCCCTCTGGTGCGCTTGCGGTTTGGGCTTAAGCCGCACCAAACCGCACCAGTTTTAGGCCTAGAGGTGGGACATCTGAGGAGCATGCATAAAGCAGCTGACCACCTCAATAGCAAATTGTACATCGGGCCGGGTGACAGTCAGATAGATAAGCTTCTCAACAAGGCGACGATAGTACTCCAGATTAGAGTGAAGCAGATTAGATTCAAAAGCGTGAGCATTGAGCTTGTGATTGTCATCCATTGGTGTGTCAGCATGCCTACATCCGGAGTAGCCGACAGCCTACATCCGGAGTAGCCGACATCGTGAAGAAGATCGAGACAGTACTTCCGTTGAGACAAAACAAGGTCAGCGGGTCGACGGGCTACCTTAATGCCCAAGAAATATCGGAGGTGACTCAAATCTTTGGTCTGAAACTGTGTTATTAAAGGCTCGCCTTGGGCGCCATGCGCACGGCCCGTCTTTGCCAGGCAGAGGCGAGCGAGATGCCTGAGGCGCGCCTATGTGCACCCAATTCACTGAAAATCAGTGACTTGGATGCCCAGTTCACTGAAAATCAGTGAATTGGGTGCTCAATTCATTGAATTGTTATTTGGCTACTCATAAGATAATAAAAACAATTGAAATTGGGCATGGACTTAAGAGCACAAACTATAAATGAATCATTACAAACTTATAAATGTACATTTATTCATTAAAAAAATTGTCCTTTTTTTTTCATTTTTGCGCCTCAGGCGTGCGCCTGCGCCTAGGCTCCAGAACCCCTTTGCGCCTCGGCGCGCCTTGCACCTTTAATAACTTAGGTCTGAAAGTCTGAGGCCAATTGCTTTTTGATCATTGATATGTCGTTCAGATCATCGTCCGTAATGAGAATAATATCCACATATACAAACAGTATCATCGTGCCTGTTGGGCGTCGACGAGTAAATAAGGAGAAGTCTGTCGAGCTCCGAATGAAACCAAAATCTCGAACGACCTTACTGAACTTGTAAAACCAAGCCCGAGGTGACTGCTTAAGTCCATAAATATATTTTTTAAGGTGGCAGACAAGAGACTCCTCTGTGGTTTCATAGTCAGGAGGTTGTTGCATGTAGACAATCTCGACAAGATCGTCATTAAGGAATGCATTCTTGATATCAAGTTGATGCAACTGACAATGACGATGAATGACTAAGGAGATCAGGACCCGAAAGGTATTCAACTTAGTGACTGTAGAGAACGTCACTTCATAGTCGAGGTCATATTGTTAAGTGAAACAGTGAGCCACAAGACGAGCTTTAAGACGCTCAACTATCCCATCAGGCCATCAGGATGATGCTTTACAGTAAAGACCCATTTACACCCCAAACGGGATTGACCAGGAGGAAGAGGAACAAGGTCTCAGGTCTGATTGGACCAAAGGGCAGTTATTTCCTCATCCATCGTGGTCCACCACCTCGGATGTTAAAGAGCGTCCTGCACAGAACAGGGGGTGGAAATAGAAGACGAGAAAGTGACAAACCTGTGAAGTTCTGTAGATAAGCGGTAAAGGGAGACATAATGAGAGAGAGGGTGAGCAGTAGAAGAGACGTCGCCCTAGGGGTTGAAGGAGATCCATAGTTGAATCAGCTGGTTGTGGAGCGTCGTAGGTAGGTGGCAGCTGTCGTAAGGGCATCAGACTGAGGACGACGGCGAGTATACACACTGAGAGGAGGAGGAGGTGGCAGTGTGGGAAGCACGAGTGGTGGAGCGTTGAGAGGTACGTTAGGACGTGGGATAGCAGGTGAGAATTTCTCACAAGAAGATGATGAGTAGAAGGCTTGATCCTCGAGGAAGGTGACATCAGTGGAGATAATAGTTTTTCGATCATCGGGAGAGTAGCACATAGCACACATAACCCGTCTGTGTGCGAGAGTACCCGACAAACATATATTTGATAGCGTGTGGAGCCAGTTTGTCCATGCCAGAGCCAAGATGATAGACAAATCAAACACTTCTGAAAATACGAACGGTTAGTGGGAAGAGGGGTGTTGAAGGAAAGAGGATGGAGAAGGGCGCAAAGTTGAGAACGGACGAGGGCGTGCGATTAATTAAAAAGCATGAGGTGGAAACTATGAAGTATCAATAGATCTTGGGGACCTGCATTTGAAACATAAGAGAGCGAGAAACCTCGAGTAGATGACAATTCTTCCACCCGGCCACACCATTTTGTTGTGGGGTATAAGCGCGGGATGTTTGGTAGAGAATACCCACCAAATTACAGGTTCCCTGAAAGTCATTCCTCGTATATTCACGCACATTATCGGTGCGAAGTATTTTAATTGTGCGCAGGAATTGCGTACGGATCTTCGCGATGGAGCGAAAAACACGTAGTAATTCAGAGCGATCACACAGCAAATACAATCATGTCATTTGTGAATGATCATCAATAAATGTAAGAAAATAGTGATATCCAGATAAACTAGCATTTTTATATGGTCCCCAAATGTCTGAATGAACTAAATCAAATGAAGCAGAACACCTAATACAATTAGGGGATAAGGTGGAACGATGTTGTTTTCTGTAAATACAAGATTCAAAGGTAAATTCAAAAAACTGAACATCAGGAAAAGCCTTCTGAGGGGTAGGAAAAAGAGCATGACCAAGGCACCGATGTCAATCAACAGAAGTAACAAAGGACAAGGGAGGAAGATCCAGAGTGTAGAGCCCATTTGACAATGATACTCCGCGTTCGTCGATCCTGCACCACAAATAAAGAAGAGGTAAACGTAATTGAGCAGTTATGATCATGAGTAAGTGACTAATAGAGAGGGATTAAATTGTGAGTCAGGGACATGAAGTGCAGAACACAGAGAGATGGATGGATTCAGAGGAGCATCGTTGAATCCGCAAACAGGGGTGGTAGTACCATTGGCAACAGTGATAAATTTTGGAACAGCAGTGTGGGTGTATCGAGAAGGTTGTTGCGGAGTAATGTGATTTGTGACACTTGAGTCCAATATCCAGGAGGTGCTATGAGAAAAACAAGATATACCTTCATGGGAGGAAGAGGAAACAGAGCCCCCTATAGTTGTCGGAGTTCCTCCCGCGGGTGTCAATGTCAGTGTGAGACGTGCTGAGAGCATCCACTGCTGGAGAGGCATGGGGAGGTATCGACTGAGGGAACCCATGATTAGCCCGGCCACAATAGGTGCACAGTTGATTGAGTGTTATGTCTCTTCGAACAGGTGAAACCATCACGCCCACCACCACGAGACCCATTTCGACCTCCATGATACCTAGTAGATGGAGGGCAAGCTTCAATAGAGTGATGGAGCAAGGCAGGAGAAGGAACCACGGAGACCTCAATAGGAGGAATCACCTTCAGGATCATGGAGCAAACATCGGAGAGAGTAGGAATGGTGGGAGAAGATAAGATGTTGGCCCCGACACTACAGAGGTGTGGTGCTACCCTGACCATCATTAGCGCGATACCTACAGCTCCTTTCAAGGCCCGTTGGGTCGCAAAATCCAAAGTGAGAGGTTGGTGTTGAATCTAAGCATCGGCAGTAGTCTTGTATTGTGCTACAAACGAGGTCAGATCACCGTCCGGAGCGGGTTCCATGGACTGAAGGTCTCGAAAGAGATCGAACAAGTGTTGTATGCTATCTTGTCCAAAGTAGGACTTCAGTTCATCCCACATAGCCTTGGTCGTCTCGTGGTGCATAGTCATTCGATAGGGTTCACTTTCCATAGAGTTAAAAATCCATGACTGAACGCGACTATCATCCCAGATCCATTGCTTAGTAGGCTCAACAGGTTGATCATGAGTTAGGTGATGAAGAAGTGCTTTGGTCTGGAGGACCCAGCGCACTGAGTGGACCCACTCAATAAAGTTTTTCTTCCAAGCGAGGGAGATGGTGGTGATGCGCAATTAATCACGGGCATCAGGAAGTGGAGCCGGAGCGAGGGCCGGAAGAGTAGAGGAGGCAAACGAAGGATTCGTCCCCATGTAGCAAGGAGAGCAGGGGTCGGCAACCTATGGAATTGAGGGGCGTCGAGAGCTTAGGCAAAGAACGGGAATAAAAGACTGGCGACCTGGGTTCGATGACCTCTGGAAGAAACAGGGGCTCAGCGAGAATTGAGGACTAGCGAACTAGGTTCGGCGACCTCTTGCTGAAAATAGGGGGTTCATCGGGAACAGGAGTCAGAGGGGGCGAGTTCCTGGAGGAGTGAGGTCACGAGTGCCAAGCTGTGGACGAGAGAAACTAACACCAGCGTCTGCGAGTGTGTCCACAAGCGAAGCGATTATGGTAGAAACGGGAAGGTCGTGAGAGCTGGTACAGAAGGTGGCGAGTATCGGGAAATTCCAGCTGTGGTGTATACGGGAGAGGGAGTCGTTGAGGCTAGTTGCGAACTTGTCCACGAGAGAAGCGAGTACGCCAGAATCTAGAAGGACGCGAGAGCTTGTGCAGAAGGCGACGAGGAGCTGGAAGGGCCGGCTTCTGCGAATACGGAAAAGGAATTTGGCGATGTCTGCGATAGGAGGTGGCAGCGAGAATGCTTGGAGAGGTAGTGAGTACGCGCGGCGGGCGGCGGGTCTATATAAGGCGGGGCAGGGAGGTTGAGGCTGACAGAAGCTGGCGAAGAGAAGTCGGGCGAGCTTAGCAATGGGTCTGCGAGTACCTTCCTAAAAAGAAACCAATCGAAATGACAAACTCAATTGGCGGGTCAATTTCAATTGAAGCGGAAGTGAGCTCAATCGGCAAGAGCAGTAGCTCAATTGTCGAGAGGTTTACGTCAGGAAATGTGCTGCTCTGATAACATGCAGAGAAAATGTAATGCAAATCTTAATATTTTATTATTTCTGCTATATCCTCATAATACAAGTATTGTACACATATTTATAGGATGGAGTGAAGACTCAACTCCAAACCAAGATATGTGACTAATGAATACATGAAAAAAAAGACTTTAGGCCCATTACATGGGTCTTTAGATGGGCTAATTAATAGAACTTCTACAAAGTAAAACTCGCGATTTTCATTTAAGCTTAAACTCAATTCTTACCTATTTCAGTAGGTTTTGGAGGGTTTTCAAAAAATAACACCAACCCCGATCCCGCCTCCTTGCGCTCGCCGATCTCCTTCTTCGTCGGCCATGTAATTCTTCTTACTCCTTTTCTTCTTCCTCTTCTTCTTCTTCTTCTTCTTGGATCTGAACTCCCCCTCCTCTTCTTCTTCTACTTGGATCCGAAACTTCTTCTTCTTCTTGGATCCGAAACTTCTTCTTCCTACTCTTCTTCTTCATGGATCCAAAAATTGGACTCCTCCTCCTCTTCTTCTTTGATCCAAAAATTGGACTCCTCCTTGTTGTCTTCTTCTTCTTGGATCCGAAAATTGGACTCCTCTTCTTCTTCATCTTTTTCTTGGATCCGAAAATTGGACTCTTCCTCTTCTATGGTCAGATTCCTGCTAGTTATATGGTTAGATTCAATCAATAGATAATTTCATTTGTTTAAAGGATGTTTAAATTTGATCTACAACCATTTGTTCATTTGTTTAATAGATAATTTCAGAGAATGAGTTCTGAAATGACAACTAGTGTTCAATTAATGCATTAAGTTTCAGTAAATCGCATGGAACATTTCATATGTGTTAATTAAGATTATGTTTAGCAAGTGATTGGCAAGTAAATTAACTCACTGTCAGATGAAGGACAAAGTTTTTGAGACAATTATAGCAAGATGGAGCCTGCTGATCAAGAAGATTGGCATGGACAACCCATGAAAATTATGCTGGTTTATAATCTTTGCTATGGAATGGGTTAAATTTTGCTTTTATTTTGATTAATTTGCACATAATCTATTTTAGTCTACAATTTCTGAAAATGAATTACATCATTCAGCCAAACAGCAGAATTGACCAATTCCTGTTCCTAAAAATCAACCGCAGGCGAACAGTAGCAATTGGAATTCAATACAATTCCAAATCGTGTGAGTTTTGGTTTTCGCTGAATTCCAATTCTTCAATTCCAAAAAGTGCCTTCTGAACATGCATGAATTCCAACAGTGTTCTGGCTTTGTTTTCTATGAGCATGCATGAATTCCAACAGTGAACTCCTACAACTGTGGGAGGTCCCATAATTCTTTTCGTTTCTGAATAAAATTATGCTTACTCTGACTGCTTGTGAGGATCTTGAGCTAATCCGACATGAAATGTTTGCAAGCACCGCAGCATTTGTAGTATATATGAAATAAAAAATAAACTATGACTGTTCTGTGATAGTGGAAGGTACAAGAATAAGAGAAGGTGGGATATCTTGCCTTGAGCTTTATCTGCAACGAAGGAGAGAGTCTGTCCCATGGCAAGGGAAGTAGAACCCTATGCGTCTTCGTCTTCTTCTCGTTCGAAATCTTCGAAACCCTAGAACGTGGGGTTGGGAAGACCGATTTAAATAGGAGAGATGGAAGAATCGAACAAGGTCACCAATCCTTCCATCGTCCTCTTCGAAGATTACTTGGCGGAGGAGATAGGCATTGGGTGCGGGCGACATCGATGATCCGATGTACTTCTGGCGCGGGAACGCCTGATTCTAACAAAAATTATAAATTTCTAGTAAAATATGTCGGTGATGAAATGTTCTATACAAAATGCTCCACATCTAATGAAAAAAAAAAGGTGATTTTTATGTGCAAATATTCTATACAAAGCTTTATCATCTTGATGGCCTCGTATCGGCTAGGAAGGCTTATGTCGTCGAGGTGTCTACATGATTGTCTAGACACTAACGCAGAGCGATGGGTGCTACCGCTGGCAGGTAGCTTTTACTTGTCGTCGGGATGCCAATGCGATACATTCTCTAGCGTCGGACAGTAACTGCTACCGTCGCGCGGTAACTCGCGTAAACAGATCCGTCCAAATCGCGATTGTGATTGCCCGATCTATGTGAAAAACAGATCGGACGACTGGAAGAGTAACGATCATTCCTCCCGGTCTTAGGACGTGTTTTGTCCTCTTATTCATTTTTCTATGCTTGCATAAGGTTATCTTATTCACTAATTAGTGAAGTGCAGGACTCCTTTTAATTCTTCGGAATTCCGGGTCGATTGTGTCCGTCCCCGACATTTATTGCATGTAGAAATCCGATAGAGATGTGGATTTAGGCATCGTGTGTGAAGCCACTCGTGGTCGTAGGCCCGGATCGATGATACTTGATTTGTAACGTTGCATTTAGGTTAAGACTAGAATGCGTGCCGAAGAATGACTCCGTGAAATATGTCATTTGTGTTACTGGACTAGAGTTTAAGGTGGCTCTTTGAGTACCTAACGAAAGCCCCGTGTTTGTGAGTGGTTGAACAAAAACCTTCGCAACAAATTCGTAGTGGAGTCGACTTGGACCTCTTACGTCGTTTTATTGGCAAAGCTTAAGTCCTTTTCTATGTATTAGGTGTGTAGCCAATGTATTGTAGCACTTGTATGTATTAAATAATTACGGGTCGAGGCAAAATCGTACCTGTACAACCTCGTATTTGTCGAGTGCACCAGGAAAGTGTACGCAAAAAACTACGTTCGGGAAGAGGGGGCAGCCATTAATACCCCGCCCTGGCAGCTTGCACTCGCCCCCCCCCCCCCCCCCCCCCCCCCCTTGAGCGAGTCGCCAGAACCCCATGCATGTCAGGTGCTCGCCTCTCCCCCATCAGCCTTCTAGCTGATATTGGTCTCATTACTAGCAAGTCGCGGGTAACTAGAATCGATGGGTACTCGCCGCCCCCAGGCGAGCACGCCTCAGGTGGGATGTGCTCGCCCCATAGGGGAAATCCCTTTTCCATGATATTTTGTGTTGGGGAAAACTCCTTAGATTTAACTTAACAAATTATCTAAAGTGATTTTATTGTTTAGGTTTGAATTACCCATTGTATAGTGAGGGTAATATGGCCATTAGATGTCTTAGGATATCTTACTCAACTTAGGGTGACAAGACCTGATCAAGATAACAGAATTTAGGTTAAGTTAACAATTGCGTCGAATAGAAATCTACGCAACATCGAATTGATGTCGACGCTACTTTGACTAGAAGTCCAAGCAACTCAACCTTCTGTCGAAATAAAATCAAGCCGACTCTACGTCAAAAGGATATCGACGTAGAGGCCATGGTCATGTCGAAGTATCATGAGAAGTCGACGTAGCTTCTACTTCAACTCGACACAGAAGAAAGAATTTGTCGAAGCCATCTGATGTCGACGCAACATCGACTACATTTCGACGCATATGATGAAGTTCAGAGTCAAGCCCACAACTCGACAGTTATATCGATAAGGTATCGACGCAACGTCGACAGCAGAGTTCAATCAGAGCAAGAATGAATTTGAAGTTGTTTTTATAAGAACTCGGAGGTGCGTCGATAAGAGAGAAAGAGAAATCGACGCAACGTCGAATACGATCTGAAAAGGAAACCTTTTCAGCTGTCATTTAGGAACTCTCTCTCAAGACCCACAACACTGAATACCATTCTACAAGGCTCATTTATGGCCTAGAATAGAAAGGAGCAATAAAGAAGACAAAAAAAGCTTTCTTGGAAAGGATCATTACAGGTGGTGGACGGGTCGAGAATTAAAAGAAGAAAGGAAGAGATATTGTCCAATCATATACCTTTTCAGGACATTCCAGATGGGGAAAGAAATTCAAATCAAATAGAGGGACAATAAATAAGAAGAAGCAGAGAGAAAACGCAGGATTATTGATCATATTGTTTCACTTCCTGCTGTCGATTAGGGCTCTCCTTATGCTTCTTCCTTCTTGAGCCCAAAAAGACGAAAAATAGAAGATTTGATCTCTCTCTCTCTCTCTCTCTCTCTCTCTCTTAGATCAGAAGAACAAAAGGATGTTTCTCATCACTACTATACAGCAGCCAGATTTGAATAGAAGAAAAGCAGAACAGGATCTGAAGCTCATAATCCTTGCATTATTCACAGATCCAAAAAAGAGAAAACTAAAGCACAAGGCTTCATAGAATTCCTCCTCTTTTCTTCTCTTCCTTCTTCACTTTCTCTTCACCTGTAAAAGAGTTTTTAGAATTCCTCTTCCAAAGGATTCAGTGGTTCAAGATCTCGTTATCAAAAGATCTGTGGTTCAAGATCTCCTTATCAAAAGATCTGGTTGGTTCATGATCTTCTTATCAAAAGATCATTGGTTATCAGAGTCTCCTTATCAGAAGACTCAGGCACAGGTGGTGCATTCCTACCAGGTGGCAGAAGAGAGGACTACCTACATTTTGAGAAACCTCTATAAAATCATATGTGTTTGTGTTGTGCTTTTTTGTGCTGTCCCAACTTTCTTTCTCAGCATTTCATTTCTTGCACTATATTATTTTGTCTGTGTTTTGTTTGAGCATAATTCCTTAGTTTATTTTATTGTCTACACAGTTAGGATAGAAATATTTTAAATCTCTATTCACCCCCCCCCCCCCCCTCTAGAGGATTCTCAGAGGCACGCTGTGCACTTTCAATTGGTATTAGAGAAAGGTTGATCATTAAAAGGCTAACACCTTGATCAAAAAGACCTCCTACTCTTATTTCTGTATTTCAAATATATTTTACAAAGAAAAATGAGTTCTAAGGATTATGCTTCAACAAGACCTCCAGTGTGTTACTTAAATAAGTTCACACTCTGGAAGGCTAGAATAAAATTATATATAAATTTCAATTATGAGGAAATTTTCAATGTCATCCTGACAGGTCCCCCATCCCCAATAAGGAAGGATGCTAGTGGGAAAGTCATACAAACCTCAGTCCCTAGAGCAGAGTGGACTAATGTTGAGAAGAAGGTCAAGGCATGTGATGCCAAGGCCATGAACATCTTGGTCTCAACTATGTCAAATGATATATTCCAAAAAGTTGTTGAGTGCAACTCTGCCAAGGAAATCTGGGAATCTCTCTCCAGATTAGTTGAAGGTAGCTCTGATGAGAGAAAAGACAAACATGGACTTCTCATATCCCAATATGAGAACTTCAAGAAAAAGGCTGATGAAAGCATTACAGAAATGTATGACAGATTTAGCCTCATCATCAATGAGCTGAGAGGGCTTGACAAAGAAATCTCTCTGAAAGAGATTAATGACAAGCTCCTTATGTGCTTCCCAAGCACATGAGACTCTAGAATCTGGGCTATCAGAGATTCTAGATACCTCGGAGAGATCACAACATATGTTCCGCTGGGAAAGCTCAAATCCTATGAGCTTCTACTGAAAAGCAGGGCTGAGTCAGAAGCCCAGGAAAGAACATCAACTCTTAAAGAAAGGAGTCTGGCATTAAAGACTACTGAAGCAGAGTCCTCCACCAGTGAAGAGGAAATGTTCAATCTCCTGGCTAAAAGATTCAAGAAGTGGGCCAGGACAGAGGACTCCAAAAAGAAAGAGAGAAGCTCATGCAAGCTAAGGTATGATAAAACTCCTAAACATGAGATTACTTGTTTTTCATGCAGAAAACCAGGACACTTTTCCACTGAGTGTCCTGAGGAAGAAAAGAACAAGAAAATCAAGCAGAGAAGAGAACACAAAAAGAAATCCTTCGGAATGAAGGATAAGAAAGGAGGGAATGGTTTCATAATTGAAACCTGGAGTGATTCAGACTCTGAATCAAGCTCCTCCTCATCTGATGATGATGATGAAGATGGTGGTCCCGAAGAAGCCTGCCCAATGGATCTGGAAGACTTCTATGCTGAGAATAAAGTAACAATTTTTGAGGACCTTGATTTTTTATCAAGAGATTTTAAGGATTGTTTTAAAGAATTTTGTCAAGAATTTCTTAACAACCAAAAGGAACTTAAAACAATCAGGTCTGAACTAAAAGAACTTAAGAGAGATAATCAATACTCAGTTAACTATGAACTGAGAAATAAGTTATATGAAAAAGAAAAAAGAATTATATATATTAGATAAGGAAAATTTAGACTTAGAAAAGGAAATCTCAAAGGCAAAAGCCTTTGAGGGCTCCCTCAATGGAAGGAGTCAAAATCTTAAAGACATCTCACAAAATCTCTCTAAGAGATTTGAACATCTTGATCAGGAATCACAACCATCCACTAGCACTCAAATCCCTAGCAAAAATGCTTGGGAAAATCTTGTAGCATCATATAGGTCTAGACCTAGTAATATCCTTGAATCAAGTGAAGATCATAGAGATAATAACCCCAATAAAATCACCATATTCAATAGGGCAAACACTAGTGATCAACCAGGGATCTTAGGCAAACATCCCTTAGAAAAATTAAGTAAAAATAACAAAAATCTTACGAAAAAGAGTCATACGTCGAATAGAACTCGAAACAATTTTAAGAATGCGTCGAATGAAACTCGACGTGGTTCAGCTTGTGCGTCGACATCATTTCGAAGCAACTATGTGGGTGCGTCGAATTACACTCAATGCAACCAATACTATGCTTCGAATGACTACGACGGGATTGTGCAGTCACGTCTAATTACATTCGACGCAAACTCTAAAGATGCGTCGATTTCTTCTCAACGCATGTCTCCTACACAAAATTACCAAACATCTAAAACTCTTTTTCCCTATATTCCTAGATGTTTTTGTTGCTCTAAACTAGGACATATTGCCAAACATTGCTGGCATAATAATGCAACACTTCTTCACCTAAGGGGGTATACTGAAAGACCTTCTCACTCTTTCTTTACTCCATATGATGATAGATGAAAGAGACCCCAGCATGTGAGGGTCTATACTAATGGTTGATTTCATGTGCAGAAGGGAGACTGTCCAACCACAAACCCGCAGTGGTATCTGGACAATGGATGCTCCATGCATATGACTGGAGCAAAAGAACTGCTGGAGAATTTCAAGTCCAAGGAAGGGCCTAAGGTAATATTTGGGAATTCCCACTCTGGTCAATCCAAAGGATATGGTTTGCTCAGGATTGGGGAAGTCTCCTTTTCTAAGGTGGCTTATGTTGAAGGTCTTTAATATAATCTGATTAGCATTAGCCAGCTGTGTGATGGGGAATATAAAGTTGTATTTACCAAGTCCTTGTGTCATATAGTTAGCTCCAGAACTGATCAAGTAGTGTTAACTGGCCTTAGGAAGGGTAAAGTCTATGTTGTTGACTTTGAGTTCACAAAGTCTGAGATCTGCTTGTTCAACTCTCAGTTAGAAAATAGTGAGCTGTGGCATATGAGGCTTAGTCATCTTAATCTTAAGACAATAGCCAAACTCTCCAAGCTTAACCTAGTGAGGGGCTTACCAACTGGTAAGTTCAATAAAGATCATCCTTGTAGAGTCTGCTAACTAGGAAAGCAGATCATTCAAACCAATTGGTAAGAATGATTCACCCAGAATCCTATATTTGTTGCACATGGACCTATTTGGTCCTATCTCCACTCAAAGCTGAGCAGGTAAGGCTTACACTATAGTCATTGTTGATGATTTTTCTAGGTTCAGCTGGGTGTTCTTTCTGAAAGCTAAGTCTGACACCTTAAAGATCCTCTCAAGATTCATTCGGCAGATTCAATCTGAATTCAACACTCAAGTTGCTGTGATCAGAAGTGATCATGGCACTGAGTTTGAAAATCAGTTAATGTGTAAATTCTGTGAGGATGAATGGATAAGACAAAGCTTTTCAGCTCCTAGAACCCCCCCCCCCCCCAACAAAATGGGGTGACTGAAAGGAAAAAATAGAACCCTAATTGAATCAGGAAGGACATTATTGGCTGAATCCAACTTGCCTAAGTCCTTTTGGGCTGAGGTAGTAAATACTGCCAACTATGTTCTGAATAGGAGTCTCATTCACAAGACTAAGTTAAAGACCCCATATGAGTTATTGAAGGGAAAGGCACCTATAGTCACTTACTTTAGGATTTTTGGGTGTACTTGCTTTATCCTCAACAATGGGAAAAGTCATCTTGCCAAATTTGACAAAAAGGCTGATGATGAGATATTCATCATCAAGCAAGGCCTATAGGTGCTATAATAAAAGCTCACTCAAAATTGAGGAGTCTATGCATGTAGTATTTGATGAAACTAACATGGTCTATAAGGGGAAGGAAACTTCCACCAACTCTGTTTTGCAGGAAGAAGATCAGCTTGCAAAACAAGCTGAAAGGCTAACCATCATGGACCATTCATCAATGTGCCAAGACAAGGGGAAACAGAAGATTGACACTATCTCAGATGAAGATTCTGCAGCAGGTGAAGAAAAATCACAGCACCTGAGCTGCCAGCAACATAGATCATTCCAGTCAATGAGGATGATGTCCCCACTATCACTGAGCAAGTAATTCCTCAGGAAGAAGAGGGTCTCCAAGATAACTCAACTAGATCAAGGATGACCCTAAAGGATCATCCTCCAACATAAGTTATAGGAGACTTGACAGTGGGAGTCAAGACAAGGAGACAACATACAAATGAAACAATGCTACAATGCTTTCTCTCTCAATATGAACTAAAGAAGTTTGAAGAAGCAGACAATGATCCTCACTGGATATCTGCTATGCAAGAAGAACTGACTCAGTTTGAAAGGAACAAGGTTTGGACATTGGTTGAAAGACCAAAGAACTACCCAGTCATTGGCACCAAATGGGTATTCAAGAACAAAATGGACTCAACAGGAGCCATCATCAGAAATAAGGCCAGACTAGTGGCCCAAGGGTACATACAAGAGGAGGGAACTGACTTTAACCAAACTTTTTCTCCAGTAGCAAGGCTGGAGGCCATTAGAATGATTCTGGCATATGCTGCCCATATGAAGATCAAAGTCTATCAGATGAATGTAAAGAGTGTATTTCTCAATGGAACTCTTCAAGAAGAAGTGTATGTGGAGCAGCCACCAGGTTTTGTCAATCCAACTTTTCCTTCTTATGTGTATAGGCTAGATAAAGCACTATATGGCCTCAAGCAAGCTCCAAGATCTTGGTATGAGACCTTATCCACTTTTCTTCTGGAACACTCCTTTGAAAGAGGGAAAGTGGATAAAATCCTTTCCACAAGAGCACATAAAAATCTGTTGTTACTTGTACAGATATATGTAGATGACATCATATTTAGATCTACTGATCAATCTCTCTGCAAAAGGTTTGCCTACCTAATGCAGTTAAGATTTGAAATGAGTAGCATGGGGGAATTATCTTATATTCTTGGTCTCCAAATAAGATAAAATGCAGATGACATTTTCATATCCCAATCCAAGTATACTAGAGAGCTCATCAAGAGGTTTGGGATGGAAAATGCCTCTGTTATGAAAACCCCCATGACTACCAATGCTGTTTTGGATAGAGATGAAAAGGGTAAGTCCTTTGATCAGAAGACTTACAGAGCAGCCATTGACTCCCTTCTCTACTTAACAGCCAGCAGATCTGATATAATGTTTGTTACCTGTATATGGGCTAGGTTTCAGGTTGACCCAAAGAAGTCACACATGAGTTCTGTAAAAAGAATACTCAGGTATCTAAAGGGAACACCTAAACTTGGCTTGTGGTATCCAGCTGAATCTGGATTTAAATTAATTGGTTATTCAGATACAGACTATGCTGAATGCAGGCTGGATAGAAAAAGCACTTCAGGAACATGTCAGTTCCTGGGTGCTAGACTGATTTCATGGTTTAGCAAGAAGCAAACTACAATATCCACTTCTACAGCTGAAGCTGAGTACATAGCTGCAGAAAGCTGCTGCTCACAAATATTGTGGATGCAAAATCAGTTGTTGGATTACAACTTCTCTCTTAACAATTCCACAATATATTGTGACAGCTCTAGTGCTATTTCAATAGCTTACAATCTTGTTCTTCACAGCAGAACAAATCACATAGAGATAAGGCACCACTTTCTCAGGGATAATGTGGAGAATGGTAAGATCAACCTTCAATATATATCTGCTGACACTCAAAGGGCTGACATCTTCACTAAGCCACTTGATGAAAGTAAGCACAAGTTCTTCATCAATGCACTTGGAATGCTTGATGGAGCACTATAGGTCACACTTATTATGTATAATGATCTATTTTCAATAAAACGTTATTGTTGGGAAAAACAGTAAAATTTTTGAAGAAAAGCAAACCGTTTAATCAGAGTTGCGTCGAATTTAAATCGACGTACCGTCGACTTCTACTCGACGTCAGCTTCGAGAGCATTATGGGACAGCTTAGATAAATAGCACTCGACGTAACGTCTAATACATATCGACGCTTGCATCGACATCATAATTGATGGTTATATTTCGGAGCCACGTCGACTTCATCTCGACGTTGCGTCGACTTGACAGAACGCGCGCCCATGACATATTTTGGCGCGCTGAGTTTAGACCTCTTGTCGACGCCGCTTCGAATATAACCCTAAGTTGCGATGATTCATCTATTCAAAGCAACTTAGGCCTTCAACTTTATTGTGCTCTTCGAATTTTTTCCCTCTTGCTCTACCTCTCTTTCCCTTCTACGTCTCTCTCTCTCTCTATTTCGTGCAGGTACTCGTAGGACAACAATGGCGTCTCCCCAAGACATTGCCGGTGCGATTGATCAAGTCATGGAGACTCTTCTTTCACACTTCAGTTCCTTCTATCTTGAATTCTCTAAAGTATGTTATAGGAAGATCATTGCTCAACATCGAAGGCTGCATTCTCTCAATGCTGAAATCCAGGACCTAGATGACAGAGTAAGGTCTGAGAGTATCCCTGCTAGTGCTTTTATATCCATATTTAATGATATACAGCATGGGAGAAATATGTCAGCAGGTCTCCTCAAGGATGTGCGTACAAATCTCTCCATGACTTAGTGTACACCGCATCATTGTCTCTCTCCTTTGCTTACGAAGGGGAGCCAGCCATCACATCTAGGCTGCAACTTGAAAGTTCAACAACTCAGGGGGAGTCAACCCCTTCAAGGATCCTGCTACCAGCACAGGGGGAGTCTTCAATTCAGGGGGAGATCCCTTTAATCTCAGATGATCAGGTTTACTTAAAGACTCTGCAGGAGTTCCAGGTAGACACTAAAAGACCCATTCCTGATGCACTTGCATTCATGGTGTCCTCTGAAGATTCTACAACAACACTTTCTCCAATTAAGGTGGCTTCAAATCATCTTCCACCTCCAACTCAGCTTCCATCTCCACCTAAAGCTCAGCTTCCAACTCCAAATCAGCTTTCATCTCCACTTGCTCCAATTCACAAACAAATTCTTCCAACACCTGTCTTCAGGGGAAGACCTCAATATAGAGGAGGAGGACGTGGGGGCAGAGGGAAGCTACCTATTTGGGAAAGATATTCAAAAGAGGAAAGAAAGGAATACAAGAAAAATAAATCCTATCAAAAAAATATGAGAGGATTGAACTCCCAGAGAATACAATGAAAAACCTATACTGATCCAAAGCTCTACAAATCTCTAGAGGACATTAGTGATATAGATAGATATGAGTATGAAGCTGCTCAAAAGGAAATTGAGGAAAAGAGAAAAAGGTTTATTGATATTCTGCAAAGAGGAAAAGAAGTTGTTGAACAAGATGAGTTGGCAAAAGCAATTCCCATCAAAACCTCCTTGTTTGACCCCACTGAGTATATTACAAAAAATCCTCAAGCTAAGATGTTGGAGGAAATAGGCCAGCTTCACAGAAGGGGTGTGGGATGTATTCCAGAGGATACAAAGGAGCCACCTCAAAAGAAAAAGAAAGGAGAACAACTTCCTGTGAAGAGGAAGAAGATAATGTTCAAGACTGCTTTAGTCTCTGGTAAACCTCAATCAACCTTTCTTGTACCAAATCCTGATGGGGACTCAGAGTCAGATGATCTAGAGTTGGAAGTCATAAACCTGTTGACAGCAAAAGTTCTTGGTCTGGGTTTCACTTTAAAAGATGTTCATCTTGAAACAGAAAGTGACCTGGAGAAGCTGTTCAAAGGTCAGGAAAGAATACAGAAGAATCCAGAAAAGGCAACTCCTGCAAACTTCAAATATGTGGAAAGAAAATTCAGAAAGGTCTACGAGGCCTTATCTACTTTTCTGAAAGAAAGGAAGTAGTTTTATACTTGGGTAAACTCTGATAAACTCATGTGGTAATTAATCAGATGCATTCCTGTTTACTAGTTCATCCAGTTATTTATTCTATGTTTATATTGTCTTGAATGTATTTTCTGTGTACATAAAAGAAATGTGTAAAATCACTTTAATCAATCTGTAAAAGTTGTTAAGATAAATAGGAGGAGATTGTTGGGAAAAACTCCTTAGATTTAACTTAACAAATTATCTAAAGTGATTTTATTATTTATGTTTAAATTACCCATTGTATAGTGAGGGTAATATGGTCATTAGATGTCTTAGGATATCTCACTCAACTTAGGGTGACAAGACCTGATTAAGATAAGCAGAATTTGGGTTAAGTTAATAATTGCTTCGAATAGAAATCGATGCAACATCGAATTGAGGTCGATGCTACTTAGACTAGAAGTCCAAGCAACTCAACCTTCTGTCGAAGTAAATCAAGTCGACGCTACGTCGAAAGGATATCGACATAGAGGCCATGGTCATGTCGAAGTATCATGAGAAGTCGACATAGCTTCTACTTCAACTCGACGCAGAAGAAAGAATCCGTCGAAGCCATCTGATGTCGACGCAACATCGACTACATTTCGACGCAGATGATGAAGTTCAGAGTCAAGCCCACAACTCGACGGTTACGTCGATAAGGTATCGATGCAACGTCGACATTAAAGTTCAATCAGAGCAAGAAAGAATTCAAAGTTGCTTTTACAAGAACTCGGAGGTGCGTCGATTAGAGAGAAAGAGAAATCGACGCAACGTCGAATACAATCTGAAAAGGAAACCTTTTTAGCTATCATTTTGGAACTCTCTCTCAAGACCCACAACACTGAAGACCGTTCTACAATGGCTCATTTATGTCCTAGAATAGAAAGGAGCAATAAAGAAGACAAGAAAAGCTTTCTTGGAAAGGATCATGACAGGTGGTGGCGGGTCGAGAATTAAAAGAGGAAAGGAAGAGATATTGTCCAATCATATACCTTTTCAGGACATTCCAGAAGGGGATAGAAATTCAAATGAAATAGAGGGGCAATAAATAAGAAGAAGCAGAGAGAAAACACAGGATTATATATTGATCATATTGTTTCACTTCCTGCTGTCGATTAGGGCTCTCCTGCTGCTTCTTCCTTCTTGAGCCCTAAAAGACAAAAACAGAAGATTTGATCTCTCTCTCTCTGATCATAAGAACAAAAGGCTGCTTCTCATCACTACTATACAACAGCCATATTTGAATAGAAGAAAAGCAGAACAGGATCTGAATCTCATAATCCTTGCAAAGATATCTCTGTCATAAGCAAGGATTCATTATTCACAGATCCAAAAAAGAGAAAACTGAAGCACAAGGCTTCACAGAATTCTGAGAATAGAATTCCCCCTCTTTCCTTCTCTTCCTTCTTCACTTTCTCTTCACCTGTAAAAGAGTTTTTAGAATTCCTCTTCCAAAGGATTCAGTGGTTCAAGATCTCCTTATCAAAAGATCTGTGGTTCAAGATCTCCTTATCAAAAGATCTAGTTGGTTCATGATCTCCTTATCAAAAGATCATTAGTTTTAAGAGTCTCCTTATCAAAAGACTCATGCATATGTGGTGCATTCCTACCAGGTGGTAGAAGAGAGGCTACCCACATTTTGGGGAACCTCTATAAAATCTTGTCTGTTTGTGTTGTGCTTTTCTGTGCTGTCCCAACTTTCTTTCTCAGCATTTCATTTCTTGCACTATATTATTCTGTCTGTGTTTTGTTTGAGCATAATTCCTTAGTTTATTTTATTGTCTACACAGTTATGATAGACATATTTTAAATCTCTATTCACCCCTTCTAGAGTATTCTCGGAGGCACACTATGCACTTTCATTTTGTGTTGGCTCGGAGTTAGCCTTTCCAAACAGCGGGATTCCGATGTTGGCAGACCAATTTGGGCTACTTTTAGTGAAACCAAAAGACGGGATTTAGCTATCCGGAAATTGTTTTGTGAAAACTATAAATAGACTCCCAAGGGAACCTTTGGAGAGGACCTCTTCTTGACTTTCTCTCTCCTTAGATTGTTTCGAAGAACTTCAGAACTCTGTTTGTCGTGGTTTCTTGGCTGACAGTCTGATTTTCTCTAGTACCCTCCGGGGTGCCCAACTCAGCATTGGTTTAGGAGGGGAAGTTCTCTTTGATCTTTCGGGTTTGTGTCGGGACCTCCTCGCAGTGGCTCGCGGGGTCTGTTTATTGTTTTCCACTTTCTTGAGTGAGGTTCTTTGCTCTGAGTGCCTGGCCCAGTGATTTAACTCAGGAGAAGTAAATGCAAGCTACACCGGTCCGAACTCCTCTCGAACTGTGGTTTCCGGGTTCATAGGTTGAACAGTGGTTTCCAGGTTCAACATTTTGGTGCGGTGAGCGTGGACCGTAGCTTGTTCAGAAAATTCTGAGTAAAATCCCATGGCCGGAAGCGATGGGCAAGGAGGCGACCTTGGGATCTTGGCCAGACCTATTGTTATATTGTTTATACTATTAGGGTGTTACAATTTGGTATCGAACTTTAGGAGTCGATCTGTAGTTTATAGAATTTGAGGCCGAATTTCTTTTAAGGGGTGGAGTCTCGTGATGTGCGTTCACCTAAAACGACTAAACATGATAAGAATGTCTACTTAGGAATAAAAAACAAGCATGGTTGTTGAATTGTTTACGGAACTTGAGTGTTCCATGATTGATGTATTGATAGATTTCAGTCTCTAAATTGTGTGTTTCACGATTAAGGGTGCTTAGGAGTGGTGCGGGGAAGTCTCAACCCCTTAACACTGTGGAAAGTAGTGCTTCTGCTAAGGTGACAGTGACCACTCCCTCTGCTGAAATGATTTGATTAGTTGTTGAAGAGGTCTTTTTGATGATCAATGCTCAGCCAAAACGGTTTGCACAACCTACTACTCCTACTCCTGATGTGGCCCTGATGTCTGTTGTTGCAGTGGAGCCTAGAGTGGAACCTGCAGTGGAGCATAGGGTAGAACATAAAGTTGAGCCTATAGTTGTGGGATGAGTGCGTGACCAACAATTGAAGCACTTTCTAAGCTTCCGCCCTTAAACTTTCTCGGGGACCGAATCCCCAATGGAAGCAGAGGACTGGCTATCGAGAGTAAAGAGAACCTTACGACGACAACAATGTAAGAAGATATAAAGGTCACTTTAGCCACACCTTCCTACTGAATGGTGATGCAGTGCTCTGGTTGGAAGAAATAGAAGTGCACAAGTTTGGTGGAAGAGAATTACTAACATCTTGATGGGAGAGTTCTCTACGTTGTTCCTCTAGAGGTTTATTTCTTCTGCCCAGTGCATCGCGTTGCAAAACTTGTTTCTACGTTTAACTCAGGGTGATCGCTCGGTACATGATTACTTGCATGAGTTCACCATATTTGGCCGTTATGCGGGATCGTTGGTGGAAGATGAGGAAACAAAGACGAATAAGTTCTACGAAGGACTTCGTGATGATTTAAGGCTGCTACTGGCAGGCCCAACGACGTTTGACTTTCATGTTCTGGCACAAACTGCTAGATCTTTGGAGATGGATATGCAGAGAGTTCAACACGAAAAGGGCTTTAATTCTAAGAAGTTAGAGTTCAGCGCGTCGGCCTCTTAGTCAAGACCTAAGTTCAGGAAGAACAAGAAGAAGTCTAGGTTCGCGGAACCAGCTCCCTATAATGTGTCGGGAGCTACAACTGCACGGGTTCCTTTAACATGTTTCACTTGCAGAAACATGGGACACATGGCTAGGGCATGTCGAAGTGGTCCCCCGAAGGTGGAGAACCGAGCAGTGGACTACTATCGTGCGATGGGTTCAACTTATGCGAAGAAAGGGAAAGCTGCAGAGTCTTATGCTTCCCAGCATCCTCTGACCCAACCGAGAGTCTACTGCGACGAGTTCAACTTATGCGAAGAAATAGCTAGCAAGATGCCATTCGGCAAAATGATGTCATCACAGGTATGAATTATTGGAGTTTCTGAGGTGATCTCAAAGCAATCAACAGTTAGTCTTACTGCCAACGCAATATGAGCCTATAGGGTCGCACATAAAAGCGTTTGGAGAAGTTGGAGAAAGGATTGTGTTGGCCTTACTCATATTGGATATGAGTGGAGGACCAATCCTGTGACTGCTTGGCATTAACTTGAGAATGTCTCAAAGGGAAATCGTTTAAAGGGTTTAAACGAATGGGTTTATACTTGACAAATTCGGCTAAAGGGTTTAACCGAATTGTGTCAAATTCGACTAATGTGATTAACCGAATAATGTTGTTTTCGACTAATGAGATTCGGCTAATGTGATTAACCGAATTGTGACAGATTCGACTAAAGGGTTTAGCCGAATCATGTCATTTCGACGAAAGAGTTTCGCCGAATTTATATAGACGAATTCGTCGAAATGGTTTCGCTGAATCTGAGTCGAATTCGGTTATAGTGATTAGTCGAATTCGGCGAATGTAAATCTGGACAGAAATGTTCTGGTCTGCGGATAGCCTGATTTATGTGTTTAAGTATAAAAGGGCTTGCGATTCTAGGTTTACGTAGACTTAATCTTTTTCGCGATTTAGACGAGAACGGCCGACCGGAACTATTCCGCGCGAGGGCATCTCGTTCTTCCCGTCCGCCGATCATTTTCTACCGCCGTTAGTCGCCGCCGTCGGTCGCCGCCTCCCCTGGATCGGATCTAGCAGTCCGTGGGGACGTTGAGAG
Source organism: Dactylorhiza incarnata (assembly GCA_033032865.1). Taxonomy (NCBI): domain Eukaryota; kingdom Viridiplantae; phylum Streptophyta; class Magnoliopsida; order Asparagales; family Orchidaceae; genus Dactylorhiza; species Dactylorhiza incarnata. The sequence goes on from JAWHQI010000290.1 coordinate 1,830,394, forward strand.
CCTCCTTCTCCGACCTAGTTCTTCTACGACAAGAAGCTAGGGTTCTCCATCGTTCGTGTGGACTTCTGTAGAGGGATCGATCCATTTCGATTCTTGAAGAACTCAAAGGAAGATTTTGGATCTCTCTTTGGAGCACCTTGGTTGAGTGTTGACTCAATCCCGCAAAGGTACTTTGTATTTCGATTTGATTATTCTCTTGAATCATGAAAACCGCAAGATCCGTTAGTCTCTTTTGGGTTGTTCTTGTCTTGTTATTTCTGCTGCGCATATTTGATATGTCATCCCTTTCGAGGGGTATAGAAAATCCAACAGTGGTATCAGAGATAGGTTGCGGTCAAGTGCGTGTAAATTGGGACATTTAGAAGTGTTCTAAATGCCCTAATTTCTTCTTGGAATATCACATTTAATGTGATTTTGTGTGGTTTCTGGTGTGGGATTTCAAAAATTTGGTCGGGGCCCCTTGGACCCCGTTAGGGGCTCTGCCCCTTGGACCCCGTTAGGGGCTCTGCCCCTAAGACCCCACCAGGGGCGCGGCCCCTTGGAACCCCGCCAGGAACGCATGTGAGTGCGTTGCGATTTTCATGTTTCAGAGGTTGTTTCTCCTTTGCAGTAACCGTCCCTCAATATGGTTTGTGAAAACACATGTTTAGACTATTGAATCTGACATGAGAGACGAGCTTGTCTACTGCACAAGTGGAGTCGTTGTTCATATGTCTAATGCATGTAAATCTGGAGATTTAGAAGTATTCTAAATGCTCAGATTTAGCCATATTTTGTCAAAGTGTTGATAGACTATTTTTGTGCACATCTGGGATGTATCTGGAATGTGAATGTTGTAATTTTATTTTCTGATTGTGCACTGTGATTAAATGTTAATCATGATTAAAATGTTAATCACTTAAAAAAATCTCTTATCTAATATTAAGTATTCAGATGCCTTCCGATGGATGACACTCTTCCTGCCTCGATCGATGAAGTGTGGGCTTGCTAAAGCAAGGTGCATTAATCTATCTTGGTAAGGGTGCGAGCGAATAATTGTGATATCCCACTGTTGACATCGGGTCTAACTTAACTAGGTGACCTCAAAGGTTGAGTGCCTAGAGACATAGGGTTGGCATGCTCCATATGATGGATGCGAATAAAGAGTTATTCACCAACCATACAAGAGTTTCATAGTGATGCAATTGACAAATGTTGTCTACCTGTGTTGGTGAAATACGGATCTTGTCCACTAAGAGAGTAGCTCACATAAACTCTCCGAATCGATATCAAGGGCTGTTGATTTGATTAAAATAGTGGGAGCTCTTTAATAAAAGTCCTTATTAAAATTATATAAAATGTATTTTGAAATATAGTACTAAAATTTCACTTTGCAAAATTCCTTGTAGAATATCCATGGCAAGTGGATCTCACTCCACCCTGTCCCTGAGAGCTATTCTTGAGAAGGACAAGCTCAACAGGACGAACTTTCTTGACTGGTACAGAAACCTGAGAATTGTTCTCAGGCAAGAGCGCAAGCTCTATGTCTTGGAAGGTGAAGCCCCCACAGAGCCGACCGGAAATGCTTCGAGAGCAGATAGAGATGCTTACAAGAAGTATCAGGATGATACCTTGGATGTGGAATGCCTCATGCTTGCTACCATGTCCTCTGAGCTTCAGAAGCAACACGAGAGCATGTGTGGTTATGAGATAATCGGGCACCTCAAGAAAATGTTCGAGGGGCAAGCCCGGCAAGAGAGGTTTGACATATCCAAGGCATTGTTTCAGTGCAAAATGGGAGCTCGAAACTCAGTAGGGACTCACATATGCAAGATGATTGAGTATATAGAGAACCTTGAAAAACTGGGTTTTCCCATGGGCCAAGAGTTGGCCACGGATCTGATCCTGCAATCGTTGCCGGACAGTTATGAGCAGTTCGTCTTAAACTATAACATGAATGAAATAGAAAAGACACTGCCCGAGCTCCTTGGCATGTTGAGAATTGCCGAGGATAACATGAAGAAGGTCAAGCCTGCCAGCCCCATATTGATGGTGCATAAGAGCAAGGGCAAGGCCAAGGGATCTAAGAAGACGAAGATTGAATCTAAGTCTCCTCTTGATCCCAAGTCTTCTGCACTGAAAAGGAAAGGTCTGGCGAAAGAAGGGAAGTGCCACCATTGTGGTAAGGCAGGGCACTGGAGGAGGAACTGTTCTCAGTATCTAGAAGATCTGCAGAAGAAGAAGGGAAGTATGACTTCCGCTTCAGGTATTTATGTTATAGAGATAAACCTTTCTGCTCCTTCATCTTGGGTATTGGATACCGGATGCGGTTCTCACATTTGTACAAATGTGCAGGAACTGAGAAGGAGAAGAATGCTGGGTAAAGGGGAGGTAGACCTGCGCATCGAGAATGGAGCAAGAGTTGTTGTCGTCGCCGTTGGTGTCTATTGTCTTTCTTTGCCCACTGGGCTTGTAATAGAATTAGATAACTGTTATTTTGTTCCAGCCATAACTAGAAACATTATATCCATATCATGTCTTGACATGAAAGGCTTTTCATTTATAATTAAGAACAATTGTTGTTCGATTTTTATGAATGATGTTTGTTATGGTGTAGCCCAATTGTTTAATGGTTTATATGTTTTGAACTTAGACCATCTGATCTATAATGTAGAAAATACTAAAAGACTAAAAACAAATGATTTGAATCCTACGTACCTTTGGCATTGTCGTTTAGGCCATATAAACGAGAAACGCATATCCAAGCTCCATAAAGATGGACTGCTGGACTCATTTGATTATGAATCATTTGAGAGATGCGAGTCATGTTTATTAGGCAAGATGACGAAATCTCCTTTCACTAGTTGTAATGAGAGGGCTAATGATCTTTTGGGTATAATACATAGTGATGTATGCGGACCCATGAGTTCTATGGCTAGAGGTGGGTTCTACTACTTTGTTACATTTACTGATGATTTCAGTAAATACGGATACGTGTTTCTTATGAAGAATAAATCCGAGACCTTTGAAAAGTTCAAAGTGTTTAAAAATGAAGTGGAGAACCAACTGGGAAAAAGGATAAAAGCACTCTGATCTGATCGAGGTGGCGAATATCTGAGTCATGAGTTTCGTGATCATCTGAAAGAGTGTGGTATTGTATCACAGCTCACTCTGCCCGGAACACCTCAGCATAATGGTGTTTCTGAGAGGAGGAATCGTACCTTGTTAGACATGGTGCGATCGATGATGAGTCATGCAGATTTACCCATTTCCTTTTGGGGTTTTGCTTTAGAGACTGCTGCTTTCACACTAAATCGAGTTCCAACGAAAACGGTTCTAAAGACACCATATGAGATATGGACTGGGAAGTGTCCTAGTATGTCGTTCATCAAGATTTGGAGCTGTGAGGCATACGTGAGACGTCAAATGCCTGACAAGCTGGAACCCAAATCAGATAAATGTTATCTCGTGGGGTATCCTAGGGAAACCAAAGGATACTACTTCTACTTGCCGTCTGAGGGCAAAGTGTTTGTCGCAAGGACTAGCGTCTTTTTGGAGAAAGAGTTCTTATCCAGAAAGACTGCAAAGGTAGAACTTGAAGAAGTTCAAGAGCCACAAATAATGAACGAACCGGAACTGGAACCTGAGCAAAGACTACAAGAAGTTGTAGCTGGAAAGCCTGCTCAAGAAACACAAGTCCTACGTAGATCTGGTGGACCAAGATTTGAGCCTGAGAGATATGGATTTCTCATGACTCAAATAGGTAATGTGTTGCTTATGGATCATGATGATGAGCCTGCAACCTACCAAGAGGCTATGAATGGACCTGACTCCGAGAAGTGGCTTTAGGCCATGAAATCTGAAATGAACTCCATGTACACAAACCAAGTTTGGACCTTGGTGGAACCACCTGAAGGGGTACGACCCATAGGGTGCAAGTGGGTCTTCAAGAAGACCGACATGGATGGGAATGTACAGACATTTAAAGGCCGGCTGGTGGCTAAAGGTTTCATGCAAATTCATGGTGTTGACTATGATGAGACCTTTTCCCCCGTGGCCATGGTCAAGTCCATCAGAATTCTACTTGCTATTGCTGCGTATTATGACTACGAGATCTGGCAAATGGATGTCAAAACGGCTTTCCTTAATGGAAACCTCCTTGAGGAAGTGTACATGACACAACCCGAGGGTTTTGTATCTCCAGATGAAGCCACTAAAATATACAAGTTAAATCGATCCATTTATGGATTGAAACAGGCTTCTCGAAGATGGAATCTACGTTTTGATGAGAAAATCAAAGAGTTTGGTTTCATCAAGAACGAAGATGAGCCTTGTGTTTACAAGAAGATTTGTGGGAGCATTATTGTCTTCCTGATATTGTATGTAGATGGCATACTGTTGATCGGGAATGACATTCCGACCCTGCAAGTTGTTAAGAACAACCTAGGGAAGTGCTTTTCTATGAAAGACTTGGGCGAAGCGACTTATATACTTGGTATTAAGATCTATAGAGATAGATCGAAGAAGTTGCTAGGTTTGACCCAAAGTACATACATTGAGAAGGTGCTGAAATGGTTCAACATGCTTGAGTCCAAGAAGGGATTCTTACCCATGTCTCATGGTGTGAGTCTCTCTAAGGACCAATATCCAAAATCTTTGGAAGATAAGGACCGCATGAAGTTGATTCCATATGCTTCGGCAATTGGATCAATCATGTATGCAATGTTATGTACTCGACCCGATGTCTCATATGCTTTAAGCATGACTAGCAGGTATCAGTATGATCCGGGTGATGGTCACTGGATCGCAGTCAAGAATATCCTAAAGTACTTGAGAAGGACTAAGGATACATTCTTGGTGTTTGGTGGAGAGGAAAAGCTCGTTGTAAAGGGTTACACGGATGCAAGCTTCCAGACTGACAGAGATGACTCAAAGTCACAGTCAGGTTTTGTGTTTTGCCTTAATGGAGGAGCTGTAAGCTGGATGAGTTCCAAGCAAGAGACAGTTGCCGATTCTACGACTGAGGCCGAGTATATCGCTGCAGCGAATGTGGCGAAGGAGGCTGTGTGGATTAGGAAATTCATCAGCGAGCTTGATGTAGTTCCTAGCATTGTTGATCCCGTAGTTCTCTACTGTGACAACAATGGTGCAATTGCACAAGCTAAGGAACCTAGATCTCATCAGCGCTCCAATCACATACTTCGACGCTTCCATCTTATTCGAGAGATTGTCGATCGAGGAGATGTGAGCATATGCAGAGTACCGACTGAAGAAAATATAGCGGATCCACTGACAAAGCCTCTTGCGCAAAAGAAGCATGATGGTCATGTTAGATCAATGGGTATTAGATACATAAATGATTATCTTTAGTGGGAGCCTTGTGGATTGCATATTTGTTGGTTGTTTGTTCATTGGATGAATTGTAAAATGTACTATGTATTTCATTTTATATTTATGGCAAGTTCTTTTATTATGTCATTTATATCTGTCTGATAAGATTAATTAGCACAATAAATGCCCTTAGAGTATTTGCTTCCATAGGAATTCAAGTACGTGACTTGAATGTGAGAGCCTATGTTTATAAGAAGCTTCATTCTTAAATGGTCCCTGGTCGGAGTATCATCTTAGAAGCTAAGGTCGATGATGATACATTGAGACTAGCATGTGCGTTGACTGATGACCGGTTCTCATAGGTCATGATATTGTGATATCAAGTCATCACATGGGTACTTGTTAGTGAACATGTTGTACTGGACAGACCCCCCGTGAGACTACTTTGTGGATTGTCATATGAACGTGTCACAAGTAGGTCTCGAGTGACAATGGTGTTTATGGTCCTTTGACCTGAAGTCATAGCATTCATCAGGTGAGGAAGAGCGTACTTTGATGCCATCTAAAGTTTTCTCTTGAGAAAGATTGACGATAAGGGTGGTTGTTGGGTATGTTACAAATCATTTGGATGTTTGTGTCTGAGCGGAAATGGGATTTGTCCTCCTGTATGACATGAGTTACATCCATGGGCCCCTTGATGGAATGAGACTGAGAAATGCATGGCCATGCTTGGTTGAGTCAATATTTGATATTGAGCTCACCAATTTCAGACAGTCTATTCTAGATCAGGAAATTGGGATTGAACAATTATGAGGGTGACACGGTCTATGCCTCTAGTTCTATCCGGATGTAAAGGACAAAGGGACATGACAACACTGATACATTGGTCATGACAGGCTTGTTGAGTTATGAACTCGTATTGCTTGGGTAGCAATGATGTATTGCTAGATGCCGCTCATTGTTTGTGAGACTTTTGTCGATACTTTGTGATCAAGTGAGAGACTGTTGGAGTTTCTGAGGTGATCTCAAAGCAATCAACAGTTAGTCTTACTGCCAAAGCAATATGGGCATATAGGGTCGCACATAAAAGCATTTGGAGAAGTTGGAGAAAGGATTGTGTTGTCCTTACTCATATTGGATATGAGTGGAGGACCAATCATGTGACTGCTTGGCATTAACTTGAGAATGTCTCAAAGGGAAATCGTTTAAATGGTTTACACGAATGGGTTTATACTTGACAAATTCGGCTAAAGGGTTTAACCGAATTGTGTCAAATTCGGCTAATGTGATTAACCGAATAATATTGTTTTCGACTAATGAGATTCGGCTAATGTGATTAACCGAATTGTGACAGATTCGACTAAAGGGTTTAGCCGAATCATGTTAGTTCGACGAAAGGGTTTCGCCGAATTTATATAGCCGAATTTATATAGACGAATTCGTCGAAATGGTTTCGCCGAATCTGAGTCGAATTCGGTTATAGTGATTAGTCGAATTCGGCGAATGTAAATCTGGACAGAAATGTTCTGGTCTGCGGATAGCCTGATTTATGCATTTAAGTATAAAAGGTCTTGCGATTCTAGGTTTACGTAGACTTAATCTTTTTCGCGATTTAGACGAGAACGGCCGACCGGAACTGTTCCGCGGGAGGGCATCTCGTTCTTCCCGTCCGCCGATCGTTTTCTGCCGCCGCTAGTCGCCGCCGTCGGTCGTCGCCTCCCCTGGATCGGATCTAGCAGTCCGTGGGGACATTGAGAGCCTCCTTCTCCGACCTAGTTCTTGTACGACAAGAAGCTATGGTTCTCCATCGTTCGTGTGGACTTCTGTAGAGGGATCGATCCATTTCGATTCTTGAAGAACTCAAAGGCAGATTTTGGATCTCACTTTGGAGCACCTTGGTTGAGTTTTGACTCAATCCCGCAAAGGTACTTTGTATTTCGATTTGATTATTCTCTTGAATCATGAAAACCGCAAGATCCGTTAGTCTCTTTTGGGTTGTTCTTGTCTTGTTATTTCCGCTGCGCATATTTGATATGTCATCCCTTTCGAGGGGTATAGAAAACCCAACATGAATTATAAATTAGCTTTTATAGCTTAATGTGATTTATACTTCATGTGCGACTATATGATTCTTTTGTGTGTGCAATTAGGTTTCGTCCTAATTTTCAACTATCCGATGAGTGTTTTTTTTATATTGGAGCATCGCACTCCTTTCTGTCTGAGGATTTCGTGGTGCGAATTAGAGTGATGTCTATTTAGGAAAGGATATATTGGATCTAGTGCCACCCAACGGGTCTTGAATGAGCACGGATAGGAGGAGCTATGTAAAGGTACAGTTAGAGAATCAATATTTTACTTGGATGTGTCGTTACTACTGTTAGCTGAATTTGATGTGATCTTTGACATGGACTGGCTCTCGAAGTAGCGAGCATGCATAGATTACAATTTGAAGGAGATTACACTGGGAAAGGACACCGGAGGTGAGACCATATTTGTTGGTATGCGATGAGTGAGCAAGACGCTGATGTCTGCTCTATAGGTGGTCAAAGCGGTGGGGAAAAGGCGCGTAGTTGTGCTTCACTTTGTTAGAGGCTTCGTAGCCCAAGCCCAGTCTGATTGATGTTCCAATAATAGCTGAGTATGCAAACGTGTTTCCAAATGAACTCCATGGGGCTTCGCTTCAGCGAGAGATTGATTTCTGTATTGAATTGGTGTCAGGTGCCAATCCTGTGTCACGCTCACTGTACCGAATATCGCCAAAGGAATTGGCAAAAATAAAAGTTTAGTTGCAAGAACTGCTATAGAAGGCTATGTACGTCCAAGTTCATCCCCTTGGAGTGCACCAGTCCTCTTACTGAAAAAGAAGGATGGAATCTTGCGTCTATGCATCGATTACCGAGAACTAAATAAGATGACAGAGAAGAACCGTTATCTGATTCTGAGAATCAATGACTTGTTCGACCAACTGGTTGGGTCAACAGTGTAATCTAAACTAGACTTAAGGTCTGGTTACTACCAGCTGAGAATATGGGAATGTGACATTCCGAAAATTGCATTCAGTACCCATTATGGGCACTACGAGTTCACGGTGATGTCGTTCGGTCTCACAAATGCACTGTTGGTATTTATGGATTTGATGAACATGACGTTCATCAAATCTTCATTCATAGTCCATCAAAATGGTTACATTGTTTAGGGACCTCACCCATACATATCAAAAAAATGAGAAGCAGGAAAAGGAATCCCTACGCTATGAAGCTGGCGGGTCCTTGGAGGATTGTTCTGGCTCTCCCTTGTCAAAGGCGAGTATGCGTGGTCATCAGACGATGAGCTCTCCGGGGACTCGTGGAAGTAGAACTCCATAATGATCAGCTTGGTAGTGACATCCTCCCATCCATCCCGCAAGGCGCCAAGGTTGCACAGCATCTCGAGTGCTTTCTCCATGTACTTGGCGAGGTTGGGATGCGAGATCTGTGGTTTTGAAATGACGGTACATTATAAGGAAATTTTGAGAAAGCAGAGAGAGAAGAGGACTCACACCTGATCAGATGCCTCGAAACCCAGGCTGAACCTGAGTTGTTGTTGCGGCCCTGGTGGATTCATTGCCCCTCCCAGAGACTCGCTCCTAACCTTCTTAGAGACTCTTTTTTCTGTGCGCCTCTGAGGTGTGCGCGAGGAGTGCTCGGAGACGAAGGCCATAAGCCCAGAAGAGACAGCCTCATTCTTTTCCTTAAGGGCGGTGAGGCGAGCTAGAATATCTTTGGAGGGCGACATGATGGCGAGATAGCGACAAGCCGATATGAAGTGAGGGTAAGAGTTGGGGGGGGGGTCTTAAAGTTGCCTTCCAATCCCCCTTGATATATACCGCCAGTGGGTCCCACCAAAAGTTTCTCTCTAATTACGGCACCCGCCAAATGCTTGGGGTTGAACAATCTTTCCGAGCTTGAGGCAAACTCGCAAAGAGTCTGATATTGTACAACCCTGTACTTGTCGAGTGGACTCATCAAGCCATCAAGCAGTCGGAGCGAGACTGGGCCATGACGAGTCAGGGGGCGAGTGGGACAAATCAGCTTGCACCCGCCCCCAGCTCAGGATGAGTGGCGAGCCCCAGCCCCACCGGGTACACTCCCCCCAGGGCGAGCATGCCTAGAACAGTCGGTTACTCGCCACCCCCTGGCGAGCAGGCCTAGAACAACTTTGACTCGCCTATATGTATTGTGGCCCATTTTTTTCCAGGAAACCCCATTTTGGCATGCATTTAGCCATTCCAAACAGTGGGATTCCAATGTTGGCAGACCAATTTGGGTTGCATTTAGTAAAATCAAAAGGTGGGATTCCGCTATCCGCAGACCTTTTTTTCCAGAAAATTATAATAGACCCCCAAGGGCACCTTTGGAGTGGACGACTCTTTGGCTTCCTCTCTCCTAAGGCTATTTCTGGTTGGCGAGAGCTCCAACACTATGTTTGTTGTGGTTTCCAGGCTGACAGTCTGGTGCTCTCAAGTGCCCGGCTCAACATTCGCTTGGGAGGGGAAGCTCTCTTTGATCTTCCGGATTTGTGGCGGGACCTCCTCGTTGCAGCTCGCGGGGTTTGTTTCTTGTTATATTGTGAGTGAGGTTCTTTGCTCGGAGTGCCTGGCCTAGCGTTCCAACTCAGGAGAAGTAAAAGCAAGCTACACTCAATAAGGCCGAACTCCTCTTGAACTGTGATTTCTGGGTTCAACAATGTTATTCCTTTATTAATTCTAAGAATGTAATTGGCCTAGTGTGGATTTTTTTACTTTGGATCTTAAAGCAATTTGTGATTAGGCCTATGGGAAGTGTTTTCAATTATTAATTATTCATTTTTAGTCTGTTTCTAGTGCTCATTGATTTTTTAGAAATTTAACCTAAATATCCAGTTAATTGTTGCTACCGCGCGACGTTAAAGCTAACGCGTCGTGGTAACTCCCGTTCACTTAATACCTTAAACCTGATTTTATTTTCATTTCTAGGTCATTATGGTTTGGGTGCTTGTTGCTTCCACCACTAGATAACGTCAGGTAAGTTCAATTCTCTTTCTCTTATATCCTTAGTTTGTCTTTTGATTTGTGAGTTTATGAGATCAAAGTTGATGTTTAGAGTAGTTTTATGAATTTCTTTGTGCAATGTTGAGTTTGTTTGGTATTTTGAATTTGATTTTAGGTTTTAATCGTTAGCTCTGCTTATATTTTCACACATATTTAATGCATGATGTTAGTGTATGCTCCTTCTAAGATATTTTGAGATAAGTGTGTGGATTTCATGGAGAGAAAGAAGAAAGGAGATCGTGTCTTCCTATCATTTACCGTGTCACGGTAAATTTAACGCATGGCGGTAGGTCAGCAGAGCTTGGACTTTAATTTTTTATGTACATATGTTTTCATATTTTGTGAGTTTTGTTCTAATTAGTGTTCATTTTTTAAATTATGGCTACCTCCAGTTCTCAACTAAGGCGGAGCTTCTCAAACCATGAGCATGTTACTACACAGTGTTATCCTGCTATTGAGAGTGCTTCGATTAGTGTCAGTATGGTAATACACATGGATATGGAAATACATGCCCATATTTACTCTTTACTTATTGACATGGGGATGATGTATTTGATCATTTCTGAGGATGGATTCTCATCGCCATTGGTGCGAGAGTACTTCAACAATCTGAGAGACCCCTCTCACGATAATCTAGATGGCGGGGTTCAGTCTTTCCTTTAAGGTCATGTTGTGACCATACTCCATTCTGAATTGCATGATGAGTATGGCTTACTCGAGAGTAGAACTAGGTTGGATATCATGGAGAAGTATCGTACATATCAGGACTGGTCAGAGGTCAACAAGGTGTTACATAATCAGGAGGATGATAAGAATCTTAGTATTACCATTTCTTCCCTTACTCCAGATGCTAGCATTATTTAGGATATCCTTCACCACTCTCTTATGTTCAAGTTAGCTATCGCGGGGCGAGTGACACTTGGGTCAGAGGTCAACAAGGTGTTGGTTTGGGTCCTCATTTGACAAACCGTCGAACTGAATCGACTTTTGTACCATTTGGATTATGCTGGATTTTATTTCAAAATTATTATTATCTATCGCGGGGCGAGTGACACTTGACCCAGTATCTTCCAAATTCGGCTTGGAATAGTAGGCCATGGTCCGTTGTGGGGCCGCATTTGGATGGGATCTGCCATATTATCCGCTATAGTATCGCCGGTTAATTCTTCGAGATTTAAGGGTTGATTTTGGTCACGAGATCGAATGCGCTCGTGAAAAGTGCGCTCGATTTCGGGATCAAAAGCAATTTCTGGATTATCCGAGGAGCTTCCCCGGGTCATATACTTTTATAAAAAAAGTTTTTCTTTTTTATAAGTAAATTTTTTTTTAATTTGATTTTTGGATTTTTTTTTATGATAATTTAAGTAAAAGAAAGAAAGAGCTTTTTAAATAAATTTTTTTGATTTTTTTAGATGAAAATATATATAGATGATTCGTGTTTTGAAAAAAAAATTAGTTTTCCGAGCTTTTTCTATTTTTTTTGTTTTTTTGTTCAGAAATATAGGTACGAGAGAAAAAGGCGGAGGAAGAAGTAAAAGATAAAATTAATAGCGATTCTTTTTTTTCGAAATAACAACAAGTCCCCGGCAACGGCGCCAAAAACTTGATGATTAAAATTTAGAGCTTTGCAAAACCTTTCTTGTGATGTGATTAGAATTAGGCGGACATTTTCGAGGAGTTTCGCGAGTCCTCCTACTTCGAGAAACTAACCGTTATCCTATTTCGAGGAATAGAAGTAACAGTCTTTTCTTCTTTCGAAATATTGACGATTACGCCCCGGCTACAGCACCGAATTCTCTAAATATGTAAATAGAAAAGAAGAGAGTTTTGCAAGTTTTTGTATCGTTATTATACTAACTAATCATTTGAAAAGGCAAGCGCACCTTATCGCGTATAGTATATGATATTTTATAGAAAATATCAAGGTCATATTTTTCCAAGAACGTGTTGATTATTTTTACTTTGAGAACGCGCTATTATTTTATCGATGAAACGAGTGATTAATTTTATAAAGTTAAAAGAGCGATGACGATGATAATTAAGTGACTACGTGCGTTAGCGAAAACAAAGAAATAATTATAAGGAAAAAGAGGTGCACACTAAATTAAAAACACACGCACTCTATGGAATTGAAATGATAGAAATTAAAGGACAAAAATTGCAATCTCTATCCGAACGGGTAGAGGAGAAGTAAATGTGTGAGCGAGTTCTACCCAAGCGTGTAGAGGGAAAATAAATGCGGTGCAAGTTCTACCCAAACGAGTAGACGGGAAATAAAAGCAATCTCTACCCGAACGGGTAGAGGGGAAATAATTAATGCAGGACAATAATAAAAACTACGCTATTAAATTAAAATCTATGTTAACAAAAACAAAATTTATCCACCTACACACACACTTACAATAAATGAAAAACTAAATTAAAAACAAAAGCAATAAAATTTACACTCATACACTCACACACACAACATGAACAAAAGAAGAACAAGAAGAGCAAGAACAAAAAGAACAAGTAGAACACAAAACTTTCTTATATATATATATATTCATACTACAATTTTTAAAAAAAGTCTAAACTTGGGGAGCTCAAACAAGAGCAATGAAATACATAAAAAACTCACAAATACTCACAAGAAAAACTCACTAGAACACTCAAGAAAAACTCACAAACTCTTACTTAGGTTCTAATTTTTATGAACCTTTTAAACAAGGGAGGAGCCCCCTTATTTATAGACAAGAAGGTGGGCTGCAATTAGCAAAAAAAAAACAGATATTTAGGACCTAATGGGAAGCAGCTGGTGGTTCTAGAAGGATGTGCTGGACAAGCTTGCTGGAAGGAGAGCTGGCGGGTTGGGGTGCGAATAGCAGCTGGAAGCTGGCGGGCAGGCCTGTTCGTCGAACGCAGTGGAGAATTCGTCGAACGCAATGGAGAGTTCGTCGAACACAGTGTAGAGTTTGTCGAACGCAGCGGAGAGCGGTTCGGCGAACGCAACTCGTGGAGAGGTCGTCGAACGCAGCTCGTGGAGAGTTCGTCGAACGCAGCTCGTGGAGAGTTCGTCGAACGCAGCTCGTGGAGAGTTCGTCGAACGCAGCTCGGGGAGAGTTCGTCGAACGCAGCTCGTGGAGAGTTCGTCGAACGCAGCTCGTGGAGAGTTCGTCGAACGCAGCTCGTGGAGAGCTCGTCGAACGCAGCTCCGGGAGAGTTCGTCGAACGCAGGGCTCCTTTCGTCAAACGCAGCTCGGGGAGAGTTCGTCGAACGCAGGGCGCCTTTCGTCGAACGCCTGCAGACATATATATTATTATTATTTATTATATATACATATATATTTCATTATATTTATAATATATACATTATTATTATTACTATGTTATTATTATATTATACTACTATATTATTATATATATATATATATTCACAGAATTTTTATATTAATACATTTTTAATAACTAACTTAATTATATTCAATAACTATTTACATATATATTTAAATATTGTATATATATATATATTTACATACTTAAATAGTTCCTTTTTACATATAAATATAAAAATATAAAAATTAGCTAAAACAAATTATTTATCCAATAGTTTATATAAAATATGTACAATATTACCCAAAATTATGCTAAAAACTATACTAAAAATATGTATAATTTACTATTCATCAGTGGCCACCACCATAGTGCCTGTTTTTCTTCCTTGGACGTGTAGACTGTTGGTTGTGTGGGCGTAACCATCACTGCAGGGCCTTTTGTTCTCTGGATATTTTCGTTTGATGGTTTGTGTTGGAAAGATAGCCACTGCCTTAATACCTTCTTTTGATTGGGTTATTGATTCACTTCTTGAGCCACCCCGTCACTCTTCTTCCTACTTGAATGTTATTATTTAACTTTGACTACATTTTATGCATGTTTTTCCCTGTTTGGATGCTAAGATCTCTTTACTTTGAGGTTTATTATTTTACAGCTGAGTTTCTTGTTTGGTTGGTAACCCTCTTGAGCTTGTTAAGTTCTCTCTCTCTTTACTTTTGTTGAATTGTTTTTGTGCTGAGGCGTTCTTTTTCCTTTGAATGCCTCAGGTTTGGACCAGTAGCGGTTGATCAGAGCAAGTCAGGATCTTGTAGCCTTTTTGGGCTGCTTTTTCTTTCCCTCTTCTTAGAGGTAGTTGTTGTGGTGGTTTTTCTTTTTCTGACTTTGTTTATTACTTTGGGCTCGTGTCAGTTTGTTAACGCCCATAGTATGAACTTCTTTTTGTGTTAGACTGTAACTGTTATTATGCTATTACTGTTAATTTATTGTTTGTGCAAATGCTCTCTAAGAAGGATTTTTACTGGGTTGCATAGTAGATACTTTTATATGGGTAAAACTGCATATTTGTTCATGCATTACATCTTTTCAAGCTAATAACACTCTATTTTGAAACGCGTAAGAGTTCCTTGTATATCTACACTAAATCTAGAAAGTGTATATCATTAGATTGTTAGTTGAGTTCACATGTTCAGGTATGACGACTTAAAGTAAAATATATATTTTTTTCGCTGCGTTACTGCGCATATTTATACTTTCTTGGTTGTGGACTAAATGATCCACTAAACCAAGGGACACGGTGTTTGAAACCTTCAAACTTAAATTATGTTTTAAAAATATGGTTTATGACTCTTACAAGGAAAACGTGTAAAGTTAGAACCGTTTGATCGTCTGCAGTTGTCCCCTGCACGGCGTGGCATCATGACGCATATTTTCTCTTTCTCTAATAATATTTTATATATTGAGAAAATGCGGGTTGTGATAATGGTAGGGCGTATACTTGTTGTGCTAGTGAAGGGCTCTCAGGTTCGAACTAATATAGTGGCCTTACCCGAGTTTATTGGCACCGACCGCAAAGGGGGCAGGCCCTGACAATGGCCGAGAGTAGACTTGTTGTGCGGGTGAAGGGCTATCTCGTTCGAACCAATAATGAAGCCTTACTCAAATTTGTTGATGCCGATTGTGAAGGGGGCATGCCCTGGTGATGGCAAAGTGTAAACTTGTTGTGTTGGTGAAGGGCTCTCCCATTCAAACCAGTAGCGCGATCTTACTCAAATTTGTTGGCGCCTACTACGAGGGGGGCAGTACATAGTGATGACAAGGCATGGACTTGTTGTGCAGGTGAAGGGTTTTCCCATTTGAATCAATAGTGCAGCCTTACCCGAGTTTGTTGGAGCCGACCGCGAGGTGGCATGCCCTGGCGATGGCAGGACGTAGACTTGTGCTGGTGAAGGGCTCTCCCATTTGAACCAATATTACGGCCTTACCTGAATTTGTTGGAGCCGATTACGAGGGGGCAGGCCCTGGCTATGGCGGGACATACACTTGCTATACTAGTGAAGGGATCTCCTGTTCAAACAAATAGCGCGGCCTTACCCGAGTTTATTAGATTCGGGCGCGATGGGGGCAGGCCATGGTGATGGCAGGACGCAGACATATTGTGCTAGTGAAGGGCGTTAGACGATTATAGTTTGATGGGGGGACTGGAATGAGGGGGACGTACTGTGTGTGACACGTGCGTTAGACGATTATAGTTTGATGCTTCTGTTAACAAGCCTTAGTGGTAGTAAAGTTGACATGAATAGCACATTGACGTTCACGTCATCGTCGACCATAATCTGACTTATCTCAGTGGGAGGTTCTCTGATAGTTGTGTTGATGCTCAGCGGCCTAAGGCATGGAACTTATTCTCTGAAGGGGTTTGGCTCATTCATGAGGCTGCGATAAGTGTTTCCGAGGCGAGGGTCATTGTTAGGAAAAACACCCTTGTGATTTATCTTACAAATTATCATAAAGTGATTTCATAATCTAGGATGTATTACCCATGTTGTATAATGATGGTAATGTGGTCATTAGATGTCCTAGGATATCACACTCACAGTAGAGTGTCAAGACCTGACCAAAACAAGCAAAAAAATTAGTTGAGTTAAACTAGCGTTGAATAGAAGTCGACGCAACTTCGACTAAAAGTTGAAGCAACTTCAAATACAAGTAGAAGCAACTCATACTGAAGTCGAAGTATAAGTGAAGTGGATGCAACGTCAAAATGGTCTCGACGCAGAAGAAGAGTCTGTCAAAGAAATATCAGAAGTCGACGCAACTTCGACTTGAACTCAATGCAGAAGAAGAGTCTGTCAAAGCAATAATAAGAAGTCGACGCAACTTCGATTTGAATTCAATGCAGAAGATCAAGTTCAGTCCAAGTCTACAACTCGACGGATACATCAATAAGGATTCGACATAACGTCGACATCTTAGTTCAGTCAGAGCTAAGAAGGATTTCGAAGCGACTTCTATAAGAACTCAGATGTGAGTCAAATAGAGGGGAAATGAATTCGACGCAGCGTCGAATACAGATAGAAATGGAAGGTTTTGTGTTGTCCTTTCTGATGCTTTTCCAGAAGGTATCCATACCTATAGTCCGACTTCTAACGACTCATTTATTGCCAAGAATGGAATGGAGTACTCCAGAGAGACAACAAAAGACATTCTTGGAAGTTATTCAAAATAGATTGACGAGTCGGGAAATAGAAATAGAAAGAAATATAATTGTCCAAAGGATATTCCTTCTAAGGACAGAACAGAAGAGGAAAGAAATTCAAACACTATTCGACAAAGAATAAGTATACAGAAGAAGGAAGAGAAAATATAACAATTGAGAATCATTTAGTTTGCTACTTCTTCTTCTTCCTCAAGCCTCCTCTTAGAAAAAGAATAGTAGAACATCTTTGTACAAGAATCAAAGGCTCTGCTTCTTCTTCCTCTACATCTACAGCAGAAGGCCATCTAGAGTACAGAGAACATCATGATCACAAGCAAAGTAACTCTTGCATTCTTCTCTACAATAAGCAAGAGTTCGTTACATACAGATTCTGAAGAACATTAAAAGACAGCAGTCTGTGTGATAGCTGTAGAAGGATTCATACAGTAGAATCCTTCTCTTCTCTTCTTCTTCTTCTTCTTTACTTCTTTGTCTTTATTCTGTAATTGAGAAAGAGTCCTAAGAATCACTCTCTAAAGGATTCAATTGCTTCTAAGAGTCTTCTTATCAAAAGACTCATTGGTTCTAAGAGTCTCCTTGTCAAAAGACTCAGTGTGTGGTTCTAAAAGTCTCATTATCAAAAGACTCAGTGTTGGTTCTAAGAGTCGACTCAGGCACTAGATAGTGCAGTCCTACCAAGGAGGTAGAAGAGTGGACTACCCACATTTTGGAGAAACACTATAAAAATTTGTGTCTTCTGTATTTGCTTTTCTGTGCTATCCCTTTACTGTTTATTGTTTTCTATTTTCTGTGTCTACTTAATTTTGTGTTGGTTGTGCTGATTGCATAGTTATTGGGATAGTTTATTATTGTGTGTGCATAATTAGGGTAAAAGTTTTAAATCTCTATTCACCCTCCCCCCCCCCCTTCTAGAGAATACTTAGAGGTTACACTGTGCACTTTCAATTGGTATCAAAGGTAGGTTGTTCATAAAAAAGCTAACACCTTAATCAAAAGATCACCCCTCACATATTTCTATATTTAAAACTAGTTTAAAAAAATGATTTCTAAGGACTATGCATCAACAAGACCACCAATGTGTAACCTAAATAAGTTTACACTCTGGAAGGCCAGAATAAAGCTATACATGAACTCTATTGATGAAGACATTTTCAATACCATTATTACAGGTCCCCCAGCACCAGTCAGAAAAGATGTCAGTGGGTCAGTGACACAAGAATCTGTCCCTAGATCAGAGTGGACTAATGCTGAAAAGAAGGAGAAGGCATGTGATGCCAAAACAATGAATATTCTGGTGTCTACAATGTCTGATGACATCTTCCAGAAAGTAGCAAACTGTCAATCCGCAAAAGAGATATGGGAATCCCTTTCCAGATTGGTAGAAGGAAGCTCTGATGAAAAAAAGGACAAAAAGTCCCTTCTCATATCCCAATATGAGAACTTTCAAGAGAAATCTGAGGAAAGTGTAGCTGAAATGCATGAGAGATTAATAAATGAGCTGAAAGGTCTGGATAAAGAGATCTCTCTTACTGAAATAAATGACAAGTTCTTATGTGCTTCCCAAGCACATGGGACTCAAAGATCTGGGCCATCAGAGATTCCAGATGCCATAGAGAGATCTCCACTGATGCCTTGCTAGGAAAGCTCAAATCCTATGAGCTACTATTGAAAAGCAGGGCTGAGATAGAGGCCAAGGAGGTAGTCTCAACTCCCATCCAAAGAAGTATTGCCCTGAAGGCTGTTGAAGGAGAGCCTTCCACTCCTAAAGATGAGATGTTCAGCCTTTTAGCAAGAAGATTTAGAAAGTGGGTCAAGACAAAAGATTCAAGAAGAAAAGAGTGGAGCTCAAAACCCAGATTTGATAAGACTCCAAAGCAGGAAGTGATTTGTTTTTCCTGTAGAAAACTAGGACATATAGCTCCTAAGTGTCCTGAAGAGTAACAGGACAGGAGAAGCAGTAGAAAGGAGCACAAGAAGAAGAAGTCCTCCAAGAAAAAGGACCTGGAGTGATACAGAATCTGATTCAAGCTCCTCTTCATCAGAGAGTGATGAAGAAACTGGTGTTGAAGCTGCCTGCCTGATGGCATTGGAGGTCTCCTCAGATGATGAAGGATATCAAGTAAGTCTTTTTGATGACTTTGAATTTAATTCAGAAGAATTTAAAAACAGCTTTGTTGACGCCAGGAAAATCCTGACCTCAAGATTCGGATCAATGCAGCCCGAGGTTACTGATCCTGCGGTCCAACTCCACGGATCTGATAGCTAGAATAGGAGAGAGAAAATGACTAAGCACACCCCAGGTGCTCCAGCAGGGAGGTCCCACCACATACCCGGAAGTTTGGGAGAAACTTCCCCTCCGCAACCAAAAGCTGGGCGAGGTACTAGACGGGCATGGACTTGGCGAGTATCCAACTTGGGGGGACCTCGACCACTTCTAAAAGTGCCATTTTTAGTACCCCTGGGGGGCTATTTATAGAGAAATCCTAGGGGGGTCCAGGCGAGGATACTGCCTCTGCTCGCGAGTTACAAGGGCTACTCGCCCAAACTCGCGAGATACTCGCCCATACTCGCGAGATACTCGCCCAAGCTCGCCTCTGCTCGCCCCTTGTTCGCCATACTCGCCCCTTGCTCGCCCAGCTCGCGCCTTGCTCGCCATACTCGCCCCTTGCTCGCCCAGCTCGCGCCTTGCTCGCCATACTCGCCCCTTGCTCGCCATACTCGCCCCTTGCTCGCCCAACTCGCCTCTTGCTCCTGCTGGCTGAGTTGCCTTGTGTCTTGGACTGCCGGCTTCTGTGCTGACCTTTTGACCTTGACTTCAGCCTATGTGGCTTTAAATGGGCCTACCCTCGGAGAATGAGGGTTGTACACAATCCCCGCTCTTTGCGAGTAACGTAGTTGCTCGGAAAGAATCATCCAACCCTTATTCGACGAGCTGTCTTTCTAGCGAGTATTTGGTCTATAGTCGGCATCTCGCTTCTGCCGCCCTGGCTCTATACATAGAGGGGGAGGGGTCTCTGATGGCAAGGCTTTTTTGATCTCGCTTCAAGATGTCGCGTAGTATTGCCGAGGAAGCTGCTGCTGACATGGCCGACCTCCTGGGCTTGCTGCCGCCTTTTCGGACGCCTGCTCGCGCAGTCGCCGAGCTTGAGGACTTCTATGCCGACCTCCCAACTCGTCGAAGCGATGATCGATCTACTTGACTGAGGGACCCTTGTATAAAGGTGTCATTTGACCTCTTGCGACAAAGCCTAATATCTCTTGTCGTTTATTCCAATCATATGGGTTGGTGCGGTTACTCCCCTCTGATTGTTGAGTGACAGTATGAAGACTCTTTCGCAACCTGGCGACCGATTGGGGGCTAGGTATCCGGCTCGACTCTCGTAAAAACCCGAGTCGGGTGGTGGGATAGCGCCTCAGGAGAGAGTCCTCCTAAGACCAAGCCTCTGCATTGACGGTCGAGATCAGCTCCCCCCTTGCACGTTGGCCGAGTTACCCCCCGACTGCACTTCCCATCCGGCTGGAGAGGTTATCAGAGGAGAGTCCAGACGCCAACCCCCCAACTTGACGAAGAGATGATCGATTTGACCAACCAGCATTATCCGCCTCTAGTTGAGCTCAGCTCCTGCGAGGTGTCGACCTTCTATCCACCTATAGTTGAGCTCGGCTCCTAGAAGGTGTCGACCTTGTATCCGCCTCTAGTTGAGCTCGGCTCCTAGAAGGTGTCGACCTTGTATCCATCTCTAGTTGAGCTCGGCTCCTAGAAGGTGTCGACATTCTCTCCACCTCTAGTTGAGCTCGGCTCCTAGAAGGTGTCGGACTTGTATCCACCTTTAGTTGAGCTCGGCTCCTAGAGGTGTCGACCTTCTCTCCGCCTCTAGTTGAGCTCGTCTCCTTGAAGGTGTCGACCTTGTATCCACTTCCAGTTGAGCTCGGCTCCTGCGAGGTATCGACCTTCTATCCACCTCTAGTTGAGCTCGGCTCCTAGAAGGTGTCGACCTTGTATCCGCCTCTAGTTGAGCTCGGCTCCTAGAAGGTGTCGACCTTGTATCCACCTCTAGTTGAGCTCGGCTCCTAGAGGGTGTCGACCTTCTCTCCGCCTCTAGTTGAGCTCGGCTCCTAGAATGTGTCGACCTTGTATCCACCTCCAGTTGAGCTCGGCTCCTGCGAGGTGTCGACCTTCTATCCACCTCTAGTTGAGCTCGGCTCCTAGAAGATGTCGACCTCATATCCGCCTCTAGTTGAGCTCGGCTCCTAGAAGGTGTCGACCTTCTCTCCACCTCTAGTTGAGCTCGGCTCCTAGAAGGTGTCGACCTTCTATCCGCCTCTAGTTGAGCTCGGCTCCTAGAAGGTGTCGACCTTCTATCCACCTCTAGTTGAGCTCGGCTCCTAGAAGGTGTCGACCTTGTATCTGCCTCTAGTTGAGCTCGGCTCCTAGAAGGTGTCGACCTTGTATCCACCTCTAGTTGAGCTCGGCTCCTAGAAGGTGTCGACCTTGTATCCGCCTCTAGTTGAGCTCGGCTCCTAGAAGGTGTCGACCTTGTATCCACCTCTAGTTGAGCTCAGCTCCTAGAGGGTGTCGACCTTCTCTCCGCCTCTAGTTGAGCTCGGCTCCTAGAAGGTGTCGACCTTGTATCCACCTCCAGTTGAGCTCGGCTCCTGCGAGGTGTCGACCTTCTATCCACCTCTAGTTGAGCTTGGCTCCTAGAAGATGTCGACCTCATATCCGCCTCTAGTTGAGCTCGGCTCCTAGAAGGTGTCGATCTTCTCTCCACCTCTAGTTGAGCTCGGCTCCTAGAAGGTGTCGACCTTCTATCCGCCTCCAGTTGAGCTCAGCTCCTGCGAGGTGTCGACCTTCTCTTCACCTCTAGTTGAGCTCGGCTCCTAGAAGGTGTCGACCTTCTCTTCACCTCTAGTTGAGCTCGCCTCCTAGAAGGTGTCGACCTTCTATCCGCCTCCAGTTGAGCTCGGCTCCTGCGAGGTGTCGACCTTCTCTTCACCTCTAGTTGCGCTCGGCTCCTAGAAGGTGTCGACCTTCTCTTCACCTCTAGTTGAGCTCGGATCCTAGAAGGTGTTGACCTTCTATCCGCCTCCAGTTGAGCTCGGCTCCTGCGAGGTGTCGACCTTCTCTTCACCTCTAGTTGAGCTCGGCTCCTAGAAGGTGTCGACCTTCTCTCCACCTCTAGTTGAGCTCGGCTCCTAGAAGGTGTCGACCTCATATCCGCCTCTAGTTGAGCTCGGCTCCTAGAAGGTGTCGAGCTTCTATCCACCTTTAGTTGAGCTCGGCTCCAAGAAGGTGTCGACCTCATATCCGCCTCTAGTTAAGCTCGGCTCCTAGAAGGTGTCGACCTTCTCTCCACCTCTAGTTGAGCTCGGCGCCTAGAAGGTGTCGACCTTCTATCCGCCTCTAGTTGAGCTCGGCTCCTAGAAGGTGTCGACCTTCTCTCCACCTCTAGTTGAGCTCGGCTCCTAGAAGGTGTCGACCTCATATCCGCCTCTAGTTGAGCTCGGCTCCTAGAAGGTGTCGACCTTCTATCCACCTTTAGTTGAGCTCGGCTCCTAGAAGGTGTCGACCTCATATCCGCCTCTAGTTGAGCTCGGTTCCTAGAAGGTGTCGACCTTCTCTCCACCTCTAGTTGAGCTCGGCTCCTAGAAGGTGTCGACCTTCTATCCGCCTCTAGTTGAGCTCGGCTCCTAGAAGGTGTCGACCTTCTCTTCACCTCTAGTTGAGCTCGGCTCCTAGAAGGTGTCGACCTTCTATCCACCTTTAGTTGAGCTCGGCTCCTAGAAGGTGTCGACCTTGTTTCCGCCTCTAGTTGAGCTCGGTTCCTGAGGGTGTCGACTCTTCTCCACCTCCAGTTGAGCTCGCTCGTCTAGCGAATGGCCTGGAGGGTGTCGAATCTTCTCCATCTCCAGTTGAGCCTCGCTCCTGGAAGATGTCGACTCTTCTCTACCTCTAGTTGAGCTCGGCTCCTAGAAGGTGTCAACTTTCTATCCGCTTCCAGTTGAGCTCGACTCCTGTGAAGTGTCGACCTCTCTTCCGCTTGCAGTTGAGCTCGGCTCCTGTGAGGTGTCGACCTTTTCTGGAGGCGAGGAAGTCCTCAAGCTCGGCGACTGCGCGAGCAGGTGTCCGAAAAGGCGGCAGCAAGCCCAGGAGGTCGGCCATGTGAGCAGCAGCTTCCTCGGCAATACTACACGACATCTTGAAGTGAGATCAAAAAAGCCTTGCCATCAGAGACCCCTCCCCCTCTGTGTATAGAGACAGGGAGACACCAACGAGATGCCGACTATAGACCAAATACTCGCCAGAAAGACAGCTCGTCGAATAAGGGTTGGATGATTCTTTCCGAGCAACTACGTTACTCGCAAAGAGCGGGGATTGTGTACAACCCTCATTCTCCGAGGGTAGGCCCATTCAAAGCCACGTAGGCTAAAGTCAAGGTCAAAAGGTCAGCACAGAAGCCAGCAGTCCAAGACACAAGGCAACTCAGCCAGCAGGAGCAAGGCAAGAGCTGGGCGAGCAAGAGGCGAGCTGGGCAAGCAAGGGGCGAGTATGGCGAGCAAGGGGCGAACAGAGGCGAGCTTGGGCGAGTATCTCGCGAGTATGGGCTAGTATCTCGCGAGTATGGGCGAGTAGCCCTTGAAACTCGCGAGCAGAGGCAGTATACTCTCCTGTACCCCCCCTAGGATTTCTCTATAAATAGACCCCCAGGGGTACTAGAAATGGCACTTTTGGAAGTGGTCGAGGTCCCCCCAAGTTGGATACTCGCCAAGTCCATGCCCGTCTAGTACCTCGCCCAGCTTTTGGTTGCGGAGGGGAAGTTTCTCCCAAACTTCCGGGTATGTGGTGGGACCTCCCTGCTGGAGCACCTGGGGTGTGGTTAGTCATTTTCTCTCTCCTATTCTAACTATCAGAGCCGTGGAGTTGGACCACAGGATCAGTAACCTCGGGCTGCATTGATCTGAATCTTGAGGTCAGGATTTTCCTGGCGTCAACAAGCTTTAAGGAATTTTGTAGTGACCTTAAGGTTCAAAAAGAAATCGAAATAGTTAGGGAAGTGTTAGAAGACTTTAAGAAAGATGATTTATTTTCAGTGAATTATGATTTGAGAAATCAAATTTGTAAAAAGGAATTAGAACTAACTAAACTAACTAATGAAAACTTAGTTTTAAAAGAAGAGCTTACAAAGGCAAAAGCCTTTGAAGACGCACTAAATGTGAGGAGTTAAAATCTTAAAGATATTACACAAAATCTCTTCATGAGATTTAAGCACCTAGGTCTGGGAGCAGACCCTTCCACTAGCACATAAGTCCCTAGTAGACCTGCTTGGAAAAATCCAATT
The DNA here is from genome assembly GCA_033032865.1 of Dactylorhiza incarnata. Lineage (NCBI taxonomy): Eukaryota > Viridiplantae > Streptophyta > Magnoliopsida > Asparagales > Orchidaceae > Dactylorhiza > Dactylorhiza incarnata. Next base: position 1,854,641 of record JAWHQI010000290.1, read on the forward strand.
AGATTTGTTAGACCTAGTGACTATCGAACAAGTGAGAGGAGTATAGTATTTGAGGATCAGGACAATAATATTCCTGATAAAATCACTATATTTAATAAAGCAAATTTTAATAGTGAGAAGAGACCTCTAGGGAAATACAATCTAGATAAACCAATGAATCTAAATAAAAAGGGTGTTATAAAAGGAAAATTTTTAGGCATTCTGCAGATTTATTATATTTAGATACATTATATGCACATTTTACGTACCAAGATAATAAACCTAGATTTTATAAACCCATTCTCCGCCATCCAAAAGGTTGTCATGAAATACCATTCTATTCTTTCATAACACCTTATAATGGTAAAAGCAAAGGGGCCAAGGTAACCTGGGTGTAACATCCCGACTCTGAAAAGGGGTCTAGCCGGTTCAGTTGAACCCTTGGAGGAAACTAGGCCGGGTCATAAGGCAATCACGACCCGACCTTCACCACATAGAGGTGGTCATTTAGAGAAATGACTGTTTTAGGTAGCATTGTGCCTCGCCCTAACACTGAAGTGGTATATTGAGCATACGTGCTCCGAATCGACTTCCGTCAGTTGCATTAGACTCGTATAGTTGATACGAGTGCAACGGAACTCGTTTCGTTTCGATCCGAGGTCATTTGGTGAATATGACCATTTTGAGTATAGTAGCGCGTCACGACGATGCAATTTTGGAATATGGAGCATACGTGCTCCGAATCGACTTCCGTCAGTTGCATTAGACTCGTATAGTTGATACGAGTGCAACGGAACTCGTTTCGTTCCGATCCGAGGTCGTTTGGAGAAAACGACTATTTTGAGTAACGTCGAGCGCGACAACAACGCCATTTTAAAATGTTGGGCAAACGGACTCGAAATCGTCGTTGTCGTCGTAGTCTAGAGAGTTTGATTAACTTCCGGTAGAGCTATATATATATACATACAAACACATACTCCTACCTAAATGTAGATATATAGGGATATTTATACCCTTGCATCTCATACAAAAAAACATATATATATATATATAAATATGCACAAATGATATAAATGTATATATTCATATACACACATGAATGAGGGTGGATATATAAGTGGAGGGCTTGATTATGATTTGGATTTTTTTTCTGGGTGCGGCGGGTTTCATTTCCAAGGTCGGGCTCTTCTTTGATCCCGTGATTTCTCCAGGAGGGTTTAGTGCAGGGTTTTGCGAAAATCTGGGGCGGGGCGGCGCCGGAGCCGTTGGAGGCGAAGCAATCTTTGGTCGTCGGGGCTGGTGACCTCCGTCGGGGTACCGGGTGGAGTGAGGCAAGGGAACTCTTCACCCTTTTCATCTTCCTCCCCCCTCCCTTTTCTCTTACTTTTCTGTGCTTGGCGAATTTATGGTTTGGAAGGGCAATCTTGCTTATTTATGCTAGTAAATGTTTGGTTGGCTTCATCTGATAGCTGCTCATGAGGTTTTGCCCTCTAGATTTCGTCCAGGCTTTATGTTGAATTTTTGGGGGTTAGGGCTGCTCGGTTGTCTTCTTTGGGGGAATTATTGGGTTAGGGCTGCTGTCCGGTTTATGGCTGCTTTATGCTTCCAGAAATAATTATGTTAGGAGTTCTTCCTTTGGAAGTGGAGGGTAGGCTGCTCGGTTGTCCCATTCAGGTTTGGAAAATTATTTTATTGGGGGACCTATGGCTGATGGCTGCTGCTATATGTTTTGACTTGGGGTTACCTCGTATGTGTTCTAATTTGGGGCTACTGTGTTTATTGTTGGGGCTGCCCCTTTCCTTGTTGGTTTGGGGGCTGCTTCTTGGTAACTTGGACTGCAGGTTTGTTGAGATGGGGCTGCCCCTTTCCTTGTTGGTTTGGGGGCTGCTTCTTGCTAACTTGGACTGCAGGTTTGATGAAATGGGGCTGCTCCTTTCCTTGTTGGTTTGGGGGCTGCTTCTTGTTAACTTGGACTGCAGGTTTAATTGTTGGGGCTGCTCCTTTCCTTGTTGGTTTGGGGGCTGCTTCTTGTTAACTTGGACTGCAGGTTTAATTGTTGGGGCTGCTCCTTTCCTTGTTGGTTTGGGGGCTGCTTCTTGTTAACTTGGACTGCAGGTTTAATTGTTGGGGCTGCTCCTTTCCTTGTTGGTTTGGGGGCTGCTTCTTGTTAACTTGGACTGCAGGTTTAATTGTTGGGGCTGCTCCTTTCCTTGTTGGTTTGGGGGCTGCTTCTTGTTAACTTGGACTGCAGGTTTAATTGTTGGGGCTGCTCCTTTCCTTGTTGGTTTGGGGGCTGCTTCTTGTTAACTTGGACTGCAGGTTTAATTGTTGGGGCTGCTCCTTTCCTTGTTGGTTTGGGGGCTGCTTCTTGTTAACTTGGACTGCAGGTTTAATTGTTGGGGCTGCTCCTTTCCTTGTTGCTTGGGGCTGCTTCTTGTTAACTTGGACTGCAGGTTTAATTGTTGGGGCTGCTCCTTTCCTTGTTGCTTGGGGCTGCTCCTTGTTAACTTGGACTGCAGGTTGTTGTTTTAAAATGGGGCTGCCTTGTTCTCTTTGTTTAAAGGGGAGGGCTTGTGCTGGCAGCCCTCATTACCTGATTTTAGACCCTACTCTTCCTCCTCCCTGGACTCCTGAAACACTAATTACAACTCTCTAATTAATGGTTTGCCCTAAACCCCATCCCCCTCCCTCACTCTTTCTCCCCATCTGTGCAAGATTTAATATATATATACATATATATTTTCATGTGTTCTTACACATACATGCACATATTCATACATATATATGCTTATAAGAGGGGGCTTCACATAAGAAGGTGGATTTTGATGATTTTGCCTTGATTTTTGATTTGGGCTTTCCTTCTCCCTCTCCTCCTACTTTATTACCAATTCTAATGCGAGATTGTGGGCTAGTTTTGCATATTGGAATCTACCTATATGCTGGTTGGATCTTGATTACACTAATTCTTGATGGTAGAGGTTGAGGGGTGTTGTTAGGCAGTGGCTGTTTCTCTTGGTTAGTGATTGATTTTGATTGATTAGCCTTTGGGTGATGTTGTCTTGTTTCCTGGAGTTGCTGGTTGCTGTACCGCAGATTGGTTGGCCGGCTGTTCTCTTTGGGCTTCCTTTCGTGTTGTTGTGGGTTCTTGTATATGCTTGGCTGCTCCTGTTAGCTGCCTTTGAGGCTCTTATTCACTGCCTTGGTAACTGTTTTTGGCTGGGGTTTTATCTTGGAAATGGACTACTAGTGGCAGCCTTTGGTGCTGCTGTTGGCAGCCATTGGTGCTGCTGTTAGCAGCCCTTGGTTGTTGCCTTTGGGCTGTTGTTGACAACATTTGTTGCCCTCTTGTTGGCTTATGTTGGCTGACTTGTAGTGAGTGTTTGGCTGTCCTTTTGAGCTAGTGTGAGCTCTTTATTTAATTATAAAGGGATCGATGGGTTGCTCTCTCCCCCATCTCTCTCCCTACTCTTCCTCCTCCCTGGATTCCTGGAACACTAACCACAACTCACACTCTCTAATTAATGGTTTAAAGCATGTTGGAGGGTTTCAGTTGACACGATTATGATGATTTGGGGGCTGCTCCTTGTTAAGTTGGACTGCAGGTTGCTGATAATGAGGGATATCTTGTGTTCGGTTGGGGGCTGTTTGTTTGTGGCTGTTTTGCTAGTTGGGGCTGTTTTACTTGAGCTGCTCTTTACCTCGATTACTAGGGCTGTTTTGCCTTGGGGCTGCTCTTACCCTTGTTAGCTGAGGCTGTTGGCATTGGGGGCTACTGTCATAAAAACCTGTTGCTGCCACTATCAATTAATGTTGGGGTCTATCTTGTGAAGTGAGGGTTGTTGATATGCTTTTGGTAGGTGGGCTTTGTTGTTACTACCACCTTCCCATATTCTCTAACATTTCTTCCCTCTCTACCCCTTCACAAATTCTGATGTTGATTAAAGGTGGAAATACTCCCTCTTCTTTTGATGTGGTACCAATACCAATGGAAATGTTATATAGGTGACTTGGGTTTGAACACCAAGCATCCAAATGATTGACGGGAGCCTATGGGCCATATGAAGATGGCTCGATTTAATTGCCAGCCGGGTTAAAATAGGGTTACCTTCTCGGATGAAGATATGCTACGCTTATATAGAGTTCGTCTTCTCTCCTCCTACAGGTAGCGGGTGGATATATTGCTGATCTTAAAGGGCGTCTCTTTTCTTCTCTTATGAAAATAGTTGCCTTCGAGAAAATAATTCCTACGGGAATGCAAATGTTGCCTTCGAGAAAATAATTCCTACGGGAATACAAATGTTGCCTTCGAGAAAATAATTCCTACGGGAATACAAATGTTGCCTTCGAGAAAATAATTCCCACGGGAATGAAATGTTGCCTTCGAGAAATAATTCCTACGGGAATGCAAATGTTGCCTTCGAGAAAATAATTCCTACGGGAATACAAATGTTGCCTTCGAGAAAATAATTCCCACGGGAATGAAATGTTGCCTTCGAGAAATAATTCCTACGGGAATGAAATGTTGCCTTCGAGATATAATTCCTACGGGAATGAAATGATGCCTTCGGGAATGTGACAAGGGATAAAATCGGATGGCCTATGAGTTTTACTCTAGGGCAACCCGCACGACGGACGGTCTAGGAGGGCAACCCGTGCGAAACTGATAGAACTACGTGGGTCTGAGGCCGTATGCAGGATGATACGGAGTACGTAGGCGGTGGTCGCGGGAAGACCGCCTCGGCCCAATAAGAGTCCAGATATCCCCTTACTTATAATTGTTATATTATGTTTGTGTGTTAGTAGGAGTTGGATTCTGTTTGTATTTCTAATAACTTGTCTTTAGCACAGGTGACAGGTGCGGATGAGTGACAGCACCTATGTGTGGATGAAGCCACGGATCAGGCTACGTCAGGTATAAAGTTTTATTAAGCCGCATCTCCTCTTGTTGCGCCCTATCTCAGGGTATACATATATGATGCAATGAAGCCTTGACGGATAGGATTCATTGCGGCGGCGAAATCAATATTACTCATACAGGTTTTGAAATTACGGTTTCTGTGATATTTAATCTTCCGCTATAAATAATGTCTTCCGCTAAGGGTAACAAAGCGCACTCTTTAATAATGTCTTCCGCTAAGGGTAACAAAGCGCACTCTTTAATAATGTCTTCCGCTAAAATACTGCTTCCTTACTCTGTTGGTGTGTAGTGACTTTCGCTTAACACCACCCCTAGGTGTGACTTCGGAGTGTTCCAGGAAAAGGGTTGGAGAAGCTAGTGCCTTCACCCTTCGGAGTCGCTTCGGCGTCGTGCTAAAGGGTGGTGTGCGATAAGATCCCCCGGTCGGACCGTCGATTTGGGAGGGGGGGGGGGTCTTACACTGGGTACCTTCTAATGGTTCAATTACATGTGTAGGAAGATTTATGGTTCTTTCCTCAAATATAATGAAGGGAAGAATGAACTCAATTTTCAATAAAGAACTGCAAATATTCAAAGGGAGTGAATCTTTCTCTAACAACTCTTGATGTTACATCCTAATTACTCACATATATTCTTATAAATACTAATTACAATAAACACCATTGTTGGGAAAAACAACAGAAATTTTCTAAATAAATACAACTGTATATTTAGAGTTACGTCAAATAGATCTCGACGCACCATCGAGTTCTACACGACGCAAGCTTCAAAAGCCACCTGAACTAGACAATTCGAATAGAATTCGACGCAACGTCGATTATATATCGACGCATACGTCGACTTAATAGTGACTAAGTAATCTCAAAGGTATGTTGATTACTAATCGACGCAACATCGACATGACAAGCGCGCATAGTTTTACTTCTAGAAGCAGCTTCGACACATTTTGGCGCGTTGACTATTAATCTTTGTTGATGATGCTTCAAATGCAACCATAAGTTGCGACGAATCGTCTTCTTTAAAGCAACTTAGACATCGAATTTGTTACGCTTTCAAATTCTTTCCTTCTCGCTCTCGTGCTTTCTTTCTCTCCAACTCTCCTGCGTTCTTGCTCTTGTTTCTCTCTCTCTCTCTCTCTTTCTCTCTTTTCTTTGCAGGTACAATACTTCAGATCCTATGGCACCTCCTCCTAAGGTGAATTATGGATTCGATGTGGATGTGGAATCATTCAACGCAGCATCTGATAACGTCAAATCCATTCTCGGCTTATTTCACACTACTGTATTGACAAAGTTAATCTCAACTAGGTGCAAGATCTATGATGTTGAACTAACATAATTTAAAGATAACATCCACATTGGAGATGATGGATCACTCAATGGACAAATATCTGGGAATGACATTAACATTACAGAAGAGATGTTAACTCAAACCTTTGATCTACTAGCTGGTAGTGATTCTGATGAACTAACAGGGGAAGAGACGAGTAAGACATTACAGATAATCCAGTACAGAAAGGTGAATGCCATCAATCTGAAAAAGAATGAAGTATCTGAAGAGTACAGGTTCTTGGAAGATATTATGGGAAAGGTGTTGCTATGCAAGATATCAGCACATGATGTCATCCCCATGCATCAGCTGTAGATCATGGGACAACCCTCATAAGGAGAATGCCTATATGAGAATCATAAGCCAAGTACTATTCCACCATTATCCAATGGTGTGTAAGACCTCATTTTCGCTACAAAACCGGGTCTTATGCCTAGAACCGCCGCCTTGCGGTGACACCAACACTTGGGAAGGTCGTCACTACAAAACGATGATCCTGCCGGCCATATCGATCACAGAAGAAGAAAAGTACAGTTAAAACAATATAAGTTCAAGTCCACAACACATAATATATAAATCAAATGATAGATGTCCACAGATAATAACAGAATAAAAGAGGTAGCAATAAAAAGGGCTCGTGCCCAGTACATCAAGTCCTCACTACAAATCACTCGCGGATCAAATCTACTGACAAACACTCATAGATCCTGAAACTGGTGCTCCTGTGCTAGACTGGCCTGCCTCCATCTGCACCGGCCTCTGGTAGTGTTGTGTCTCCTTGGTTCCCTAAAATTATATGGTCCACCGACCGTTAGTCAAAAAGACTAAGCCTTATTTCCCACCACCCATCCACCAGTGGCTCCTAGGCACTTTGCAGGAGGATAAAGCGGAAGACAGCAAGGGGTATAAAACAAAGCAGATGACATGTCTTAGTTACAGGGGTATGTACCACTACACAGGTGCGTATATGTATATAGAAAATAGTAAGTAAAATAGGGTAAAGAACAAGTAAAGTAAGTAAGTAAAGACAAGTATATAATAGAAAAGTTACCATTGATTTATAGGAATGCCTAGATAAACCTATAGACCAAGGGGTCGTTTAGCAAGACCTATTATATAAAAAGTCCCATAACCAATTTATAAGATAGGGGTAGCGGTTGAAATGCAATGTTTATGCTATGACATGCAGAGTTATACTGATTAATGTTATGATCACACAAGTGCAACTCATGCACCCGACTCAATGTGCAAAGACCTTTAATTCTCCCTTTTTGGAGCTAGCAAAACTCCCAGGATACCCTAGTAGTGGAAAACGGAAGTGGTGGGTTGGGCCTCGCTCACCACTAGGTTGGTATTCACACTACCTAACCTAGACCTATCATACGCCTCAACGCGAAGAACACACCGCAGAGAGCATGCGTACTCTTACTGGCTAGTCCACCGGACTTTCCTTGGCTAAGTGATAACCACACTTGCCGAGTCAAAGTATCGACGTCCGTGCGAACGACCATCCAATACTATAGACCCACCACATTTATGCACATGCAATATGATTACTTTACCTCTCCGAGCCATAGGCTCCCCGGGCTAACCTACCCGTCGCAACAACCTTCCGAGCCACCTGTTCGTCGGAGCAACCCGTTTGTAACTACAACCACCGAGCCTACTGCTCGTATGACCAAACCAAGTAACACCCGCATCAATGGAATGTGAGTGAGTGTATTATTAAGTTAATCTTGCGTAACAACTTATTCCTACAACTTGGGGCTAACCATGGACTTCCTGAGGACTACCCTGTGAGGGGCTCGCAGCGGTACTAGGAGTTATGATGGGCTGAACCCCAAAGCTCCCTTTCCAAGGCATTTATTCTTATTGGTGTCTACCCTTGACCCGATCACTATTAATGTTACACTTACTAACACTAAGTGTGTTTTACCTCTCTCCAAGGGAATGATGATCTTTCGACAATCCCAAGCACACTCTTGCCTCCTTGTCAACCAAACAGCTTACTCATACTTTCTTTTGGTGACCCCTTTCAATCCAATCAGTCTAGGTGCGCCAACTTCTATAACTCCCCATGTAAGACCTACATGCTTATTTCAATTCAGTATTTTCACTAAACGCAAACCATTTGAACTACATGAGGTGGACGAGAAGAGGTACTCCAAATAACCATCCAAATGACCCAAGATTATTATTGGGGGTGTGTTATGACATTTTAATACTTTCTCCAAAAATTCATAATTTTCCTAATTTATTTGGCATTTATTATAATTTCCTTAAAATCAAAGAACTTATGACTTGAACACCAAGTATGGTTTTCTGATAAGTTATGACCTTACTAAAATATGTACATCTATATATCATCAAAATAACAGCGATATATGAAGTTCATAAATTTTCAGAACAGTTTTGACCTCCAAATAAAATGTTGACTAATTTATCAAAATCAAGGATTACCAAAGAAAGTACCAAAAATCCTCATTCAAAAATTACAAGAAAATTAACAGATATCTAAGGTAATCAGAAAGGTTCATTGGTTGAGTTTCATAATTTTCCAGATTCATTTGACCATATAAATTCTTTATTTAATTAATAAATCCTAGGGCACTTTGTGAAGAGAAACATATAAAAACTCCTCCAAAAATTATACTAAAATTAACAGATTATATTCATGCCCTAAAAAGTCCTCTGACCAAGTTCCATGATTTTCCAGTGAGTATTAAATTCATAATTAATTTTCTCACAACTAGGGCAAATATTGAGGTTATGAATGAAGTACTACATTTATCAACTAAAAATTCATAACAAAATTATCATAGAATAATATCACTAATACAAGCTTACTGCCAAAATTTCATGAGCATCCAAGGTTATGTAAATATGTAAGTTATTCATATAAGGAAGCACCCTAATTGATTCTTAATTAATTCAACGGGGGTAGATGTTCCTAAAAATTCCAGATAAATTATCTAGGGCAAAAAACCACCATATGAACCACTCTACCAAGTTTCAAGTTAATCTGATGACATATGACCCTATGCCCTTCAATAGGTTCAATATACAACCTTATGGTTTGAACCGGGGTTCTAGGGCACATCCACCCCAAACCACCCAAAAACCACTTGTGGAGGTATTTTAGGTGACATCAAGTCAGTGGTCAAAGTTTCACAATATTTGGATGAGGGTTGATCTCCCAAATCCATCAAGTGCACTTTTGATCTAATATATCATGGTTTGACCAAATTTGGGTTACTTAATTACCCAACCAAATCAATCCCAAATTGGATGAAATTTTTACCAGAGTCATGCCATGACCATAAGGACCACCCACCAAAATTTGGTAGAGTTTGGAGGTCTCTTGACCCTAAAATTAATTCATATAAGGTTTATTAAATTTCTACAAAACCTATAGAAAAAGATCCTTCAAAAATTTCCATTTTTTATACGTTGAGGGTAACGGTAAATCTAGCATATGGTCCAAATTTCAAAGCATTTGGATGTCTAGATTAGTGGGGGAACTCAAATCAATCTCTGGTCAACCCTATGTATAGGTTGCACTATTTTGAGTGTTATAGTTAAACCAGTAGGCCAAATTCACTCAAATCAATTTTAAAATAAACTAGACATAAATATCTACAACTTTTGTCTCTGATCATTATTCCTAAAACGGCATCTAAGGGGTTCAAATTTTAGTTTTAAAAATGTGCATTTCTAGGGGAAAATATGACGTTAATTAATCATAAAATTAATAATCTGTCTAAATAGAGGGCATCGGTTCATCTTCTCCAATCAGCCAACAACCACGATTGACCCATCATGTACCAACTTGGGAGGTGATTTCCCGGCCGCCTAGACCCTCTCCCGGTCGGCCAATGCCACCACCACCTCCGTTGAGGTGGCGGCCGGCGATGGACGCTGGTTGGTCGGTCGGAGGTGGCCGGAATCTGGGTTTAAAGTAAGGAAACTAAAGCTTGAACCCAAGCTTTTGGCCATGCCGATTCAAGGCAAATTGGCCTCAAACCTTGTGGCCAACAAGATAAGATCTATCCACTAAGAGAGAGGAGGAGGGGAGGACTTGAGTGGTGGATTGTAGCCGTGCCGATCGCCGATCCGCCATGGTTGGTCGTGAGCTCTTGGGTGTCATGCTGATATGTGCTTAGATGGTGGATTTCTTCTGGAAAGTGGGGGAAACTCCTTCCCTTCACCCCTTGAGGCCTTTTAAACAGCCAATTCAGGGAGGGGATGAGGCAAGGCTTAGGATTCCACCATTAACACCATTCATGGTGAGAATTTCGGCCATCCCTAAAACCCATCAAAATTAGCCCCCATAAGAGTTGGAAAGCCCATTAAACTTCTCCTGATTGATAGAGGATGAATCCCCATCAATTGGGAGGAGTTTTGGCCTCCCTTGGCCATAAATTACACCACCAAAACCGATCTCATTCGCATCCCATCAGCGCTAACGCTAGCGCTACCGCTAGCGTCTCGACGACGTACAGTTCATTTCAGCGGTTCGGAGTTCATCCCAGTGGTCCGGCTAAACCACCACTACCATCAGCGCTAGCCGCTAGCTCAGCATTCAATATACCCCATCTTTCTACGATTGGGTAATTGGTGGGTTACGAAGGGACCCCTTAATGGGTTAGGTATATTATGGTGGGGTCTTGGGTCATGGTGACATCCTAAAGCCAACCCTATGCTTGTTAACTGGAAATTACTATCTGCAGACCATGGTGATTTTCACCTCGAGCTTAAGCTCTTATGATCTCTTCACACATCCTAGGGTTTTGTCATGACCTGGTCATGACAAAACCATCCTAGGGGTCTAGTTATTTGGGGGATGTTACAAATCCCAATACATACAAATAAAAATTTCGTCCTCGAAATTCAGGTTAAGCCAGCGGGGTTTCTACCGCAAGTGATTGAATGTACCATCCCTAGAAAAATTAAATTATACCTGACGTGAAGAGCTCCGGATACTTCTGCTGCATCAGGTCCAGTGTCTCCCAGGTGTCTCCTCCTGTCCATGATTCCTCTACAAGACCTTGACCAATGGGAACTTCTTACGTCGTAGGACTCGGTGGCGTCTATCCGGACCGGCTCCAAGTGAACCGATCGATCAGTAGCCACTGTCCCATCTATGGTAGATATCTGCTGCTCCGGCTGTAGTAGTGCTCTCCTAAGGGAGGAGACATGGAAGACGTTGTGCAAACCCGCTAACTCTGGTGGCAGCTCCAGTCTGTAAGCCAGGGGGCCAATCCGCTCCAGGATCCTGTAAGGCCCCATATACCTAGGACTGAGCTTCCTCCACCTGCATACCCACGAGACTCCATGCATCAAAAGTATCTTCAAAATTACTCGGTCTCCAACCAGGAACTCCACTACACGATGTCGCGCATCGTAATACTTCGCCTGCCTGCTCTGGGCTTCCAACATCCTATCTCGGATCAGTCTACCCTGGGCATCTATATCTTCCACAAACTCCGAGCTGAGTGCCTTGGGGTTCTCATCCTGGATCCAAGATAGTGGAGTCCTGCACCTCCATCCGTATAATGCCTCGTAAGGGGCCATGCCTATACTGGACCGATGACTGTTGTTGTTGGAAAACTCTACAAGCGACAACTGTCTCTCTCAGGGCTCTCCGCGGTCCAGAATACATAAGCGCAATAGATCCTCCATCGTCCAATTGGTGCATTCTGTTTTCCTGTCTGCTTGTGGGTGGAATGTTGTGTTGAAGTTCAACCGCGTACCCAAATAAGCCTGGATCGATCTCCACTCCTTGGACGTAAACCGTCCATCCTGATCTGACACGATCGTCCTAGGAACGCCATGGTATCAGACAAACTGCTCCACAAACCTCCGTACCAAATCACCGACGAAGCGTCCTTCCTGACCGGAATAAATTTGGCCACCTTCGTCAGCCTGTCGATGATCACCCATATCGAATCATTCCCCGCATGTGATCGGGGAAGTCCATGTATAAAACCCATCGCGATGTCGTCAAACTTCCACTCCAGCACTGGGAGTGGCTGCAACAATCCAGCCGGGCTCTTGCATTCCTCCTTCACGAGTTGGCAAGACTCATAGTGGGTCACAAAGTACGTGATGTCCCTCTTCATGCCCGGCCAGTACAATATCCTCTTCAAGTCTGCCATCATCTTGGTGATACCCGGGTGCACTTAATACTTGTTGTAGTGAGCCTCGGTCATAATGTCATCCCGAATCCTGCCCCCTGTCGGTATGTAAACTCGACCTCTAAAACACAGTAGCCCGTCCTTTAATGAATAGTCCTCAGTCGTGCCTGCCTCCAAGGCCCTGAATATTGGCTCCAACTTGACATCCTACCTCTGCCCATCCCTGATGCGGTCTCGAATGTCATCTGTGGTGCTCATTGCCGACAAGTACTCCTCATAGAGCTCAGGGTCATCTCAGGATACCAAGGTGATATGCATGTCCTCTAGCATACTTACCAGCTCCAAATCCATCAGGTGGGGCTCTGCTCCTAATGTGGTAGCTCTCCGGCTCAGTGCGTCTGCCACCACATTCGCCTTCCCCGGGTGGTAGTGCATCATATACTGGTAATCCGATAAGAACTCCACCCATCGTCTCTGTTGGATGTTCAGCTCCTTCTGCGTATCCACATACTTCGGATTCTTGTGATCCGAGAATATATCACAATGGACACCGTAAAGGTAGTACCGCCAGATCTTTAGAGCGAATATAACCGCTCCCATCTCCAAATTGTGCACTGGGTAGTTCCGCTCATGATTCTTCAACTGACGAGAAGCGTACGCTGTCACATGTTCGTTTTGCATCAGAACGGCACCCGTCCCCGAATTTAACGCGTCCGTATACACATGGAATCCTTCATTCCCCGACGGAAAGGCAAGGATGGGAGCTGAAGTAAGCCGACCCTTCAGCTCCTGGAAGGCCGCTTCGCACTGCGGCGTCCAAACAAAAGTGGTATCCTTCTCCGTCAAGGATGTGAGCGGGAGGGCTATCTGAGAAAATCCATGTACGAACTTCTGGTAATAACCGGCAAGCCCCAAGAAACTTCGCACGTCGGTGGCCGTCTTCAGCGGTGGCCAATCCCGTACTGCCTGGATCTTCGTTGGATCCACTGCTAGTCCAGCTCCACTGATAATGTGACCCAGGAAGGCCACCTTCTTCAGCCAAAACTGACACTTGTTGAACTTTGCGTAGAGACTGTGCTCTCGAAGTTTCTCCAATGTCAGTGCCAGATGTCATGCATGCTCCTCTTCCATCCTTGAGTAGATGAGGATATCATCGATGAACACGATGACAAAGATGTTGAGATATGGCTCAAACACCTGATTCATCGGACTCATAAATGTTGGCGGTGCGTTCATGAGCCCGAAGGGCATCACGGTGAACTGATACAGTCCGTATCGGCTGCTGAAGGCCATCTTTGGGATGTCCTCTTCCTGAATCCGCAGCTGATAATATCCTGACCTCAAATCCAGCTTCGAGAAATAGTGGGCTCCCTCTAGCTGGTCAAACAGCTCATCGATAGCGGGTACATATTCCAGACCGCCAGCCTGTTCAGTGCTCTATAATTGATGCACAATCTGACCGTCCCATCCTTCTTCTTCACAAATAGCACCGGAGCTCACCAAGGTTAGGAACTCGGTCTAACAAATCCAGCTTCAACCAGTTCCTGTAACTGGCTCCAGAACTCCGCTAACTCTTTCGGGGCCATCTGATAAGGAGCTCTAGATATCGACTTAGCCCCTGACACCAACTAGATCTGAAAATCCTTCTCACGGTACGGTGGCAGCCCTGACAACTTCTCCTGGAATACATCAGCAAAATCCTGCATGACTGGAATGCTTGACACAGAATCCTTGACCTCGGTCATCTCAAACAACACCTGATACAATTCGTCTCCCTACAGATGGGCCTTGGAGGCCTAAATAGATGATAATAGAAGACGGGAGGTGGGTCTGATACCTTCGACTACCACTTCCGAGTCTTCATGCCTTAGAACAATCCTCCTTCTCAGGTAGTCAATCCTTGCATGGTTCCCATGCAGCCAATTCATGCCCAAGATCAGGTCGAAGTCTTTCATCTTCAAGAGCGTCATCGGTGCTTCGAACAATTTTCCTCCAATCTCCACGTTCATGTTGCACTTGGCACTCATTACTAACTCTGATCTGTCTGGGAGTCGCACCTTCCTGTGGATGCCTGTGAAGTACTGAATTTCATCCAGATCATCCACGAATTCTTCTAAGACAAATGAGTGTGAGGCACCCGTATTGAATAAGATATATGCAGGCTTGCCGCAGACGAGTACTATACCTGGGTGATTTTTGTTCATTTGGTTCAATGCTAAGGTAAAACTAAGATTTGCAAGGTACTAGTAATTATAAGAAAAACACTAAAGTACCTGTGATGACCCTTGTCGGGTTCCGGGGCTGAGCCAGGTCCAAGGCATACATCTGGTCCCTGTCCTGCCTATGATCACGACCCTGGAATCCATGACCTCTTTCATGTCCTCAGCCCCCGAAATGCTGGGCCAGTGGGGCAGCCTGTATTGCTGGTGGTGCATTCCTCTGAGGGCAGTTCCTCCGAATGTGACCCGTCTTGTGGCACAGGTAGCACTCTGGTGGGGGAGGTGGCCCACCACCTAGCCTCGGTACCTCCCGCGTATGTAGAGGCTGAGGAGCCAACACTACCATCTCCCTCTGCTCCTGCCTCTCCTCCTGGCGGGGTCGGCCCTCCGTTATCCTTTCTCCGATGTCTCGACCCCTCTGCTGGTCTCTCCTACCACGCTAACCCTGGTCCTCTGTCGGTCTTTTCCTTCCACGAATGGTGTGCTGGTCTGTCTCCAGCTTCTTGGCCATCTCCAAGATCCTGGCCAGACTGCCATCAGAAACAAAAAGGAGGGCCTTCCTCAGCTCATCACGGAGACCCTTGTAGAACCTCTTTGCATACCCCGCATCGTCCAGCTGATAGGAGTCCGCAAACTGGCACAGGTGGGTAAACTCCCGGTGGTATTCCAGAACTGTCCTGCTTCCCTGCCTCAACTGTGGGAATCTGTCCTCCAACTCATCCCTCGCAGACTGCGCCATGAAATGCTCTAGCAGTGCTGCCTTGAAATTATCCCAAGAGATGTCTACAGCCTCTAATCCAGCATAAGTGGTGTCTAGCAGCGACTTCCACCATCTCTTCGCATGGGACTCCAAACAGAAGACCACTAGAGGTACTTCCATCTCTGCCGGGCACTGAATTCCTGCCAGCATCTCGTACATGATGTCCACCCACTCCTTAGTCCGAACCGCTGACTCCGTCCTGAGGTTCGATGGGGGCAAAACACCACAGAAGATGCTCAGCCAGTTGGCCTCGGGATTTGGCTGAGGAGCCAGAGCCTGTTGTGCCCTGAATGCATCCATTATGGCCGTCAATGTCGGTCCCATCTCCGTCTGATGGAATGGAGTGGGAGCCGGTGGTGGTGGAACAACGTTTGTGTTGGAACATAGTCTTCCGCATCTCTTAAGTTTGAGAATAACAAATCCTATGTGTATTTGATCTTGTGTGTTTAAGTGTGCAGGAAACAATGCCACATGACTCAAGGATAACATAAGAAGGTTTCCCCCAAGTTTGAAGCCAGAATTCCAACATGTCCACTAGCGTCGGCGGTAGCATCTAGTGCGGGCACTAGCTCTGATTAGGAAAGTTCAGACGGCGAGTATAGAAGGCTATAGCGCCATGCGGTAGCGGATAGCGCATGCGGTAGCGCGGAGCATAAGAGGATTTTTGGAAAGGTTTCCTTGGAATGAAGATACGCACACGGAGAATGTTTCCTAATCTGGGATAGTGCCGACAGTAGCGTTAGCGCAGGCGCTAGCTCCAAGGATGTAAAAAGGAGTCCTCTCCTCTCATTTTGAACACACATCCTTGAGAGAGTTCTAGTGCCAAATTTTCAGAGCCTTATATTGCCGAGAGTTGATCTCCTACCCAAAGTTCCGTGAGTTTTTGAAGGAGGATTTCTACACGCCGCATCTGACCGACGATCGCTTCAACCACGCTTATTCTACAGTGGTCTTTCGTCTCCAACTTCAGAAGTTCTTCAAGATGGAGTTCTTAATATTTTTGTTGTTTTCATTCTTGTAATCGCTTAGTAAATTTGCCTCGTGTTGGCGATTAGGTCTGGGTAGAACTTAGGGAGGAATTCGCCTCGTGTTGGCGACTAGGTCTAGGGTGTAGATCTAGGAGGTGCTCGAGGCCATATCCGAGGGAGGATTGGCTAGAACAGCTTGAGGCCGTATTCGGGGAAGGATAGGCTAAAGCCACCGGTTTGTGGGGATACAAGTCGGGATAGAAAACGAAAAAGTCATTTAATTATTCGCCTTCGATTTCTAGTGTTATAAGAAATCCAGTTTTGTAATCCTTCATTTCATATTAATAAAATAATGTCTCTATTTGATTTCAATGGTTTTACTTGATCTCTCTCTATTTTAATCTCTTATTATTTCAAGTATATCAAAATATATTAAAAGTTTTAAAACCCTTTTTCACACCCCCCCCCCCCCCCCGCCCACTAAGGGCGCATACAGATCCAACAAGTGGAATCAGAGAGGTTTTATTCTAAAACGGTCTAACAACCGGGAATAATGGCGTCTCATGATCTCGCTTTTCTCGAGGGTCAGGGTGTTAGTAGACCACCTCTTTTTACTAGGTCAGATTTCAACTACTGGAAATCTAGGATGATGTGTTTTCTTATGACCATGGATATAGAAGTATGGAGCATGGTGGAAGTTCGGTATTCTCCTCCTACAACTGTAGTAGGAGAGGTTACAATAGAAAAACCTGAGGATAAATGGGATGATAGCGATAAACTTAAATGCAAAAAAATGCAAAGACATTGAACGCTTTATATTGTACTTTAAATCGAACTGAATTTATTCGAATTTCTGCATGTGTAACTGCTTATGATATTTGGAACCAATTAGAAGTTACTCATGAAGGTATATCATGGGTGAAAGATGCAAAGCTATTCCAACTGGAATCGAAATATGAAAAATTCAGGATGGAAGCCAAAAAAGACATCAACTCGATGTACACACGCTTCACCAAGATCGTCAACGCTTCAAAATCTCTTGGAAAGATCTACTCCGGTGGCGACTTGGTCAAAAAAATTCTTCGCTCTCTACCTCCGAGGTTCAATCCAAAGGTGACGGCCATCTCGGAGTCACACAATCAAAGAATGCTCCAGATCGAGAATCTCATTGGGAATCTAAAAACCCATGAGGTAGAACTCCAGATTCAACACGAAGAATACAACAAAGAGCCAAAGAAAAAGGCGCTGGCACTAAAATCAAAGAAGGAGAGCAACGAAGATGATGATGAAGATGAAGAAGGTCTCCTGGTCAAGAACTTCAAAAAATTCATTAGAAATCTGGAAAGAAGGAACACCTTCCGGAAATTCTTCTAGAAGGATACTCGACGTAAAGGGTCTTCCTCTACATCAAAAAAAGAAAAGGAAAGTGAAGACGAAGAAGAAAAACCGCAACCGAAGTGCTTTCACTGCAGGAAGATCGGGCGCATTCGGAGCCAGTGCCCGAAGTATCTAAAGGAGCAAAAAGAAAAAACGATACAAAGGGAAGGAGAAAAAGAAGGTGCTGAAAGCTGCAACATGGGATGATTCTTCCTCTGAAGAATTAAGCAGATCTGAGCCAAGCAGCGAGGAGGAAGCAAACTTATGCTTGATGGTAAAAGGCAACGATGACGACACAAGTGTTCTTAGTGACATTGAGGTAACTCCTCCCACCTTCGAAGAACTTTATGATGAATTTGTTAAAACATGTGAAGCCTATGATAAAAGTATATAAGATAACACTATTTTAAATCGTGAAAATGAATCTCTCATCAAAGAAAATCATAAGCTTACTAAAAAATTAATTTCTTTTGAAAAGAGAAAGGTTTCATGCAAAGAGTGTGAGCACTCCTTACATAAGGCAAAAGATCTTGAAGTTTCTCTTTCTAAGGCCCTCTCACAAATCAAAACTCTTACAAGAGAAAAGGGGGACTTAAATAGAAAACTAAGAACCTATCTCTTACAAATTGAAAATAACAAAAAGAGTTTTGAAAATAAATGTGTCATGATTGTACAAGAAAATTTATCTCTTAAAAAACAAACTCATGACCTCAATATGACCATCAAAAATTTGGAATTTGTAAAAAATCTCTGGACATGATTTTGGGGAACCAATGTTATGGTTCTGGAAAATTTGGGCTCGGATATCAAAGTGACAGCTACTGTCCGGTGCTAGCCACTAACGCCGGTGGTAGCCCATCATATAAAAAATCTTCTATTTTTTTAAATCAAACCTCATCCAGTAAGAGCAATGTAGAATTTCAGAAAAGGGTCTCAACCCCCATTATTTCGTATGCAAACTGTCATAGGTTTGGACACACATCTAGCTCTTGAAGGAAAATAAAACAGGGATCTGTAAAGCAAATCTGGGTACCTAAGGCTTCCACTTATTCTATGGGTGGTACCTCTTGGGTATCCGTATCTTTACTCTCACCCTCTTTCTAGATTTGCAGGAAGGCTAAATAAACGGAGGACTTGTGGTACTTGGAATTGGGCTGCTCCAAGCACATGACGGGCAATAAAGCAAAGTTCCTTAGCCTAGAAAAAAAGAAGGGAGGAATCGTTACTTTGGGAGATAACGGTAAAAGAAGGATCATGGGAGTCGGTAAGTGGGTAACGAATTATTTACTATTTCTAATGTTCTTTATGTAAAAGGTGTAAAACCTAACTTAATATTGATTAGTCAAATGTGTGATAAAGGATTAGATGTTTTATTTGAGTTATCTACAAATCTTTGCAAAATATTTAATCCTAACACAAAAGATATTTTACTAACTGCACCTACAACTCACAACGTATATGGTCTCCTTTCATGATCTTTCCAAATCATCTATAAAATGTTTTATAACTAAAAATGACGAGCTAGAACTTTGGCATAGACGTTTAGGTCACGCTTGTACAAAGCTCATTTTAAAACTAGCTAAAAAGGAATTGATTAGAGGATTTCCTAGACTAAACGGAAATTCATCCTCACTATGCTCTTCATGTCAAAACGGAAAATTTACTAAATCTTCTTTTAAGAGCAAAAATGAAATTTCTACTACAAGACCTTTGCAATTAAATCATATGGATCTTTTTGGTCATGTTAGCACTGCAAGTCTTGGTGGTAGAATATATACATTTGTTCGAATAGATGATTTCTCTAGATATTGTCGGGCTTTATTCATTTCTTCCAAATCTGATGCATTTTGCAAATTTTTGAAATTATGTACTCATATTCAAAATGAACTAGATTTAAAAATAAAATGCATTCGCTCAGATCATGGATGAGTGTTTGAAAATGAAAATTTTAAATCTTTTTGCGAAATGTTAGGTATTAAGCATGAGTTCTCTGCTCCGCGCACACCTTAAAAAAATGGGGTTGTAGAAAGAAAGAATAAGACAATTCAAGAACTAGCGCGTACTATGATATCTGAATATAAATTACCTAAGTCTTTTTGGGTCGAAGCCGTAAGCACATCATGCTATGTAATGAATAGATTCATTCTTCATCCATCATTAAATCTCACACCATATGAACTATATTATCAAAAGAAACCTAACGTATCATATTTTAAAGTATTTGGTTGTAAATATTTTATTCTCAATACAAAAGATGCCTTAGGGGAGTTTGATGAAAAGTGTGATGAAGGAATATTTCTTGGATACTCTTCAACAAGTAAAGCTTATAGAATACTTAACAAAAGAACGAGTAAGATTGAAGAGTCTATTAATGTAAAATTTGATAAATTTATTCCTTGTGTAGAAAAACTTCCTACAGGTACAAATGATGAACCCTTACCATCTTTGGAGCACGACGAAGAGAAACCTTCCAAAGAGGAGGAGAAGGCCAAGGAAGATGAATATATGCCTACAAACATCTTAAACTTCTCAAAGAATCATCTAAAGGAGCTAGTTATTGGGGAACCATCTATTGGGGTAAGAACTCGATCTTCTCTTCATGAAACGTTTTCAAATATTTGCTTTGTTTCTGAAATAGAGCCAAAAAATGTTTCAACCACTTTAAATGATAAATTTTGGTTTTTGGCTATGAATGAAGAGTTAGATCAATTTGAAAGAAATAAAGTTTGGAATCTAGTAAAGAGTCCATCTAATCATCCCGTTGTTGGAGTAAAATGGATTTTTAAAAATAAATTAGATGGTGAATCTAGAATTACAAGAAATAAAGCTCGCTTAGTCGCTCAACGCTTTTCTCAAATCGAGGGGGTAGATTTTGAAGAAACTTTTGCACCCGTTACTCGCTTAGAATCTATACGATTTTTTTTTGCATTTGCGAGTTTTAAAAGAATAAAATTATTTCAAATGGATGTTAAAAGTGCTTTTCTAAACGGATTTTTAAAAGAGGTAGTTTATGTAGAACAACCCCCCGGTTTTATAAATGAATAATTTCCAAATCATGTTTATAAATTAGAAAAGGCGTTTTATGGTTTGAAAAAAGCACCTCGTGCATGGTATGAGAGACTAACATCGTTTTTATAAAAGCATGGTTATGTCATGGGAAGTGCCGACAACACACTCTTCATTAAGCATAATAATAATGATTTAATTATTTTACAAATATATGTTGATGATATCATTTTTGGAGCCACTAATGAAGAATTGTGTAATGAAGTAGTCTTAGTAATGAAAAATGAATTTGAAATGAGCCTTGTAGGAGAACTCTCGTATTTTCTTGGTTTTCAAATTTCACAACGAAATGATGGTATTTTTATTTGCCAAACAAAATATGTTCATGATATGCTTAAACGGTTTGGATTTGAAAATCTTAAACAAGCTTCTACACCTACGAGTGCTTCTTTAAAACTAGGAAAAGTTGAATCTGGAATTTCTATCAATCAAACTTTATATAGATGTATGATTGGATCTCTTGTTTACTTAACCGCATCTAGACCAGATATAATGTTTGTCGTATGTTTATGTGCTCGCTTTCAAGACAATCCAAAAGAATCTCATTTAAAAGCAGTAAAATGTATTTTTAGATATCTATTAAGGTCATCTAGATTAGGATTATGGTACCGGCAGAATGATTCATTTACATTACACGACTATTTCGATTCGAACTATGTTTGATGCTCACTTGATTGAAAAAGCACTAGCGGTACTTGTCACTTTTTAGGACCCTCTTTAGTTGCATCATCTAGTAGGAAACAATCTTCGGTTGCACTCTCCACCATGGAGGCCAAATACATCGCTCTTGGGAGTTGTTGTGCACAAGCTTTATGGATGAGCCAAACTCTAGAGGATTTTGGTTTACATCTTAAAAACATTGATCTCAAATGTGACAACAAAAGGGCCATAGATCTTACAAATAATCTCGTACACCACTCTAGATCCAAACACATAAATGTTCACCATCACTTCATTAGAGATCATATTAAGAAAGAGCATGTAAAAGTAAGTTTCATTGGTACGGACTCCCAATTTGCTGACATATTCACTAAACCTCTTCCCGATGCAAGATTTTGATTACTGCGACTTGAATTAGGTGTCCTAGATCTTTCGGGTTAATTCACATTCATAAACGCAATCATCTTATGCAATTTTACCTATCTAAACATCTTCAAATCTTCTGAAATTTTTGCATGAAACTAATATTTGGACACTTAATCAATATCAAAAATTAGATTTTTCAAAATCCTAAAATTTAGTGTACAATTTGCCGGGATAGCGCTAGCGCGCCTGTCTGATTTTCTGTATTTTTCAATTTTTGAAAAATCACTAAAAATATGCTCTTTTATTTGTACTACTTATTTTTGCATTTCTGCCTTTAATTGATTTTTGAAAAATGAAAATACAAAATTACAAAAGCCAAATTACAAAAAAAAATTTTGTTTTCTCTTCCTTTCTTTGTTTATTTGTTTAATTTCTATTTCAATATGCAAAAAAAATATAAAACATCACAAATTAATTTTTGAACGTAACTTTTTTATTTGCATGTATCTTGCGAAATGGAGATTTGGGATGTCACCCCATCACATCTCCTAGTACTGGCGTGAACCCCTCACAGGGTAGACCTCGGGAAGTCCAAGATCAATTTTAAGAGTTCAAACTTTAAATCAAAATTATTTTTCAAAATATCAAAAAAAACTGTATGGACTTTATTGTGAAAATCAAGCATGGTTTAATCTATCATTTAGACCTTCTACAATGTTGCAATTCATCTTTTCAAACTACTTTGAACATTGTTTTTAGCATGCTTTGATATATCTAATCACATGTGCATCAATTGTATTGTAAAAGTTGTGTAGAACCAAGCTTTGCATGCCCCTAAGTATGAGTAAATGTTTTATGGTTGATAATGATATTTATTCACTCACTTATTTTGACAAAGTCTACATGTGCTTTTAATTTAAGAATGCTTGCTTGTGTATTGTAATTGTACAATGAATTAAAATTGCACAAGTATCTTACATACACCACTTTTATTCGCACTCTTAATATTTAAGAAAAGTGGTTGTGCTTTCAAAATTTAATTGGTTTGCAAAACAAATGAATTCGGAGAACTTTGTACAAAACAAAAAATCATGAAATAAATTAACAAAGATAACTCCACCAAGCACTACTTAAACCTCTTGATAAGCCTTAATGAGCATTGTGAGGTTGAGCACCTTGGAAAGAATAGTAAAGTGCCTTGTGCAAACCTTTCAGCTTTTTTTACACCACTTATTCTTAAGTACACCGGATCACAAAAATATCAATAATGAAAAATAAAGTGTGTGATCCCCCAAGCACTACTTTGCACCCTGATAAGTCTTCATGAGCATTGTGTGTGCAAAGCACCTTGGTAGTTATACATTTTTCTATATTCATTAAAGTGTGTGGAAGTAAAATTATTTGTGTTTTATTGTGCACTTTACTCTACATATGTCTTGTATTTTTGATTAAATCATTTGCTTACTCTCTTCAAAATACACTTATGTGCACATCATTATCTTCCATAACACTTCTTCTATTGAGTTTTGGATCCTATTGCTAATTCTATACTCTCTTTAAATAAAATGCACTAGATAACCTATCATGCTCTCTACAATGTTTGGTATGTTTTGAATCTGTAAATTATAATAATATTGTAGTAGTTTCTTTTTGATATCCTTCTTTCATGCTTGTTTACTTTATTGTCAAACTTAAAGATTTTAAATGAATAATGATTTACAAAAACATCTTGCTTTTTGGAACTTAAACTCATATTTTCTTCTTATGTATCATCATGATTACAAAAAGATGTTTCTTGTATTTTAATAAGTCTTCCGCATCAATATCATATATTTTTACCTTGCACTTTCATGCATATTTAAAGTCTTCTCTTTTGTGTGCATCATCACTTGAATCTTAAAATTCCTTTCCTTCAATAAGTGGTAGACTTGCTTGGTAAACTTTATATTGGTTTGTGCTAAACATGAATATATTTTTATGCTAAAAACTATGATTTATTTCTATGAAAAATATTGTGCTAAAAACTCATCATCATCTCATTTCCTCTAGAAGCTCGATCATGTCTTATCTTTTCTTATCAAATAACCTCTTTCTATGTCTCTTGCGACTTTAACCCACTTTTGCTAATAACAAAAGGGGGAGAATTAACATGATAAATAATAATCGATATCAAAAGGGAAAACAAACATGATTAAAGATTAAGAAGATAACTTACATATAAGGAGAGCATTCACATATGGGGAGCATGTATTTAGGGGGAGCAATTCTAAATACTGAAAATGACAATTATCCTAAGTCATCACCCTCACACAAACACAAGTAGGTTTCATCATACTTATATATTAATGCTCTGATTTATCATTAATAGATTTGTTATTATCAAAGGGGGGGGGGGGGGGGGTTGTTGGAACATGGTCGTCCGCATCTCCTAGGTTTGAGAATAACAAATCCTATGTGTATTTGATCTTGTGTGTTTAAGTGTGCAGAAAATAATGCCACGTGACTCAAAGATAACATAAGAAGGTTGCCCCCAAGTTTGAAGCCAGAATTCCAACATGTCCACTAGCACCGACGATAGTACCTAGCGCGGGTGCTAGCTCTGATTAGGCAAGTTCAGGCGGCAAGTATAGAAGGCGATAACGCCAGGTGATAGCGCAGGCGGTAGCGCGGAGCATAAGAGGATTTTTGGAAAGGTTTCCTTGGAATGAAGATACGCACGCGGAGAATGTTTCTTAATTCGGGATAGCGTTGGCGGTAGCGCTAGCTCCAAGGCTATAAAAAGGAGCCCTCTCCTCTCATTTTGAACACACATCCTTGAGAGAGTTCTAGTGCCAAATTTCTAGAGCCTTATACTGCCGAGAGTTGATCTCCCACCCAAAGTTCTGTGAGTTTTTGAAGGAGGATTTCTACACGCCACATCCGACCGATGACCGCTTAAACCACGCTTATTCTACAATGGTCTTTCGTCTCCAACTTCAGAAGTTCTTCAAGAGGGAGTTTTTAATATTGTTGTTATTTTCATTCTTGTAATCGCTTAGTAAATTCATCTCGTATTGGCGACTAGGTCTGGGTAGGACTTAGGGATGAATTTTCCTCGTGTTGGTACTAGGTCTATGGTGTAGATCTAGGGGGTGCTCGAGGCCGTATTCTAGGGAGGATTGGCTAGAGCGGCTTGAGGCCGTATCCGGGGAAGGATAGGCTAAAGCCACCGGTTCGTGGGGATACGAGTCGTGATAGAAAACGAGAAAGTCATTTTATTATTCGCCTTCGATTTCTAGCGTTATAAGAAATCTAGTTTTGTAATCCTTCATTTCATATTAATAAAATCATGTCTCTATTTCATTTCAATTATTTTACTTGATCTCTCTCTATTTCAATCTCTTATTATTTCAAGTATATAAAAATATATTAAAAGTTTTAAAACCCTTATTCTCCCCCCCCCCCCCCCCTCTAAGGGCACCTACAGATCTAACAGTTTGGAATCGGAGGCACTCCATGTTGCGGGGTAGGGTTCGTCGCAGGCTATAAAAAAATGTTGACACTCGTAAGGAGATTTGGCTAAAAAGATTCAGTTAAAAGTAGACTTTTTCATGTGATTTCCCATATGGGCACACCATTGCTTCTGCTGTTAGTTTGTCCTCAAACTAAGATCGTGCGGGGTGGCCTAGGGTTTGTGGACTTCTTTCCTTTGGATCGAGGTTTGCTCTGATACCAGTTTGTAAGACCCCATTTTATTGCTACAAAATTGGGTCTTATGCTCAAAACCGCAGCTTTGCGGTGACACTAACACTCAGGAAGGTCACCACTACAAAATGTTGATCCTACCGGCCATATGGATCACAGAAGAAGAAAAGTACAGTTGAACCAATATAACTTCAAGTCCACAACACATAATATATACATCAAAAGATAGATGTCCACAGATAATAACTGAATAAAAGAGGTAGCAATAAAAAGGGCTCATGCCCAGTACATCAAGTCCTCACTACAAAATCACTCACGGAAGCAAATCTACTGACAAACACTCACAGATCCTAAAACTGGTGCTCCTGTGCTATACTGGCCCGCCTCCATCTGCACCGACCTCTAGTGGTGCTGCATCTCCTCGATCCCCTAAAATGATATGGTTCACCGACCGTTAATCAAATAGACTAAGCCTCGTTTCCCACCACTCATCCCCTAGTGGATCCTAGGCACCATGCGGGAGGATAAAGCGGAGGACAACAAAGGGTATAAAACAAAGCAGATGGCATGTCTTAGCTACATGAGTATCTACCATTACACGGGTGTTTATATGTATATAGAAAACAGTTAGTAAATCAGGGTAAAGAACAAGTAAAGTAAGTAAGTAAAGACAAGTATAGAATAGAAAAGTAACCATTGATTTATAGGAATGCCCATACAAACCTATAGACCAAGAGGTCGTTTAGCAAGGTCTATCATATAAAAAGTCCCATCACTAATTTATACGATAGGGGTAGAGGTTGAAATACAATGCTTATGCTATGACATGCAGAGTTATGCTGATTAATATTATGATCACACAAGTGCAACTCACGCACCCGACTCAATGCGCACAGATGTTTATTTCTCCCTTTTTGGAGCTAACAAAACTCCCAGGATACCCCGATAGTGGCAAACGGAAGTGGTGGGTTGGGCCTCGCCCACCTCTAGATTGGCATTCGCACTACCTAACCTAGACCTATTGTACGCCTCAACGCGAAGAACACACCACGGAGCGCCTGTGTACTCTTACTGGCTAGTGCACCAGACTTTCCTTGGCTAAGTGATAACCACACTTGTCTAGTCAAAGTATCGACGTCGGTGCGAACGACCATCCAATATTATAGACCCACCACCTTTATGCACATGCAATATGATTACTTTACCTCTCCCAGTCATAGGCTCCCTGGGCTAACCTGCCAGTTGCAACAACCTTCCGAGCTATCTACTCGCTGGACCAACCCGTTCGTAACTACAACCACCGAGTCTACTACTCTATGACCAAACCAAGTAATACCCGCAATAACTAGATGTGAGTGAGTGTATTATTAAGTTAATCTTGCATAACAATTTATTCCTACAGCTTGGGTTTAACCATGGACTTCCCGAGGACTACCATGTGAGGGGCTCGCAGCGGTACTAGGAGCTATGATGGGCTGAACCCCAAAGCTCCCTTTTCAAGGCACTTATTCTTATTGGTGTACCCTTGAACCGACCACTATTAATGTTACACTTACTAACGCTAAGTGTGTTTTACCTCACTCCAAGGGAATGACGATCTTTCGACAATCCCAAGCGCACTCTTGTCTCCTAGTCAATCAGACAGCTTACTCCTACTTTCTTTTGGTGACCCCTTCCAATCCAATCAGTCTGGGTGCGCCAACTTCTTTAACTCCTCATGTAAGACCTACATGCTTATCTCAATTTAGTATTTTCACTATACGCAGACCATTTGACCCAAGATTATTATTGGGGGAGTTTTATGGCATTTTAAGACTATCTCCAGAAATTCACAATTTTCCTAATGTATTTGGCATTTAGTATAATTTCCTCAAAATCAAAGAACCTATGACTTGAACACCAAGTATGGTTTTCTCATAAGCTATGACCTTACTAAAATTTATACATCTATATATCATCAAAATAATAGCCATATATGAAGTTCATAAATTTCCAGAAAGGTTTTGACTTCCAAATAAAATGTTGACTAATTTATCGAAATCAAGGATTAACAAAGAAAGTACCAAAAATCCTCATTCAAAAATTACAAGAAAATTAACAGATGTCTAGGGTAATCAGAAAAGTTCACTGGTTGAGTTTCATAATTTTCTAGATTCATTTGACCATATAAATCTTTTATTTAATTAAACAAATCCTAGGGCACTTTGTGAAGAGAAACATATAAAAACTCCTCCAAAAATTATACTAAAATTAACAGATCATATTCTTGCCCTAAAAAGTCCTCTGACCAAGTTCCATCATTTTCCAGTGAGTATTAAATCCATAATTAATTTTCTCACAACTAGGGCAAATATTGGGGTTATGAATTAAGTACTATATATATATCAATTTAAAATTTATAACAAAATTATCAGAGTATAATATCACTAATACAAGCTTACTGCCAAAATTTCATGAGCATCCAAGGTTATGTAAACATGTAAATTCTTCATATAAGGAAGCGCCCTAATTGATTCTTAATTAATTCAGTAGGGATCAATGTTCCTAAAAATTTGAGATAAATTATCTAGGGCATAAAACCACCATATGAACCTCTCTACCAAGTTTCAAGTTAATCTGATTACATATGACCCTATGCCCTTCAATAGGTTCAATATACAACCCTATAGTTTGAATCAGGGTTCTAGGGCA
Organism: Dactylorhiza incarnata; assembly: GCA_033032865.1. NCBI lineage: Eukaryota > Viridiplantae > Streptophyta > Magnoliopsida > Asparagales > Orchidaceae > Dactylorhiza > Dactylorhiza incarnata. Next base: position 1,882,795 of record JAWHQI010000290.1, read on the forward strand.
CATCCACCTTAAACCACCCCAAAACCACTTCTGGGCGTATTTTGGGTGACATCAAGTCAGTGGTCAAAGTTTCACAATATTTGGATGATGGTTGATCTCCCAAATCCATCAAGTGCACTTTTGATCTAATATACCATGGTTTCACCAAATTTGGGTTACTTAATTACCTAACCAAATCAATCCCAAATGGGATGAAATTTTTACCAGAGTCATGTCATGTCCATAAGGACCACCCACCAAAATTTGGTAAAGTTTGGAGGTCTCTTGACCCTAAAATTAATTCATATAAAGTTTATTAAATTTCTACAAAAACTATTGAAAATGTCCTCCAAAAATTCCCATTTTTTGATACGTTGAGTGTAAGGGTACATCTAGCCTATGCTCCAAATTTCAAAGCATTTGGATGTCTGGATTAGTGGGGGCACTCAAATCAATCACCGGTTAACCCTATGTATAGGTTGCACCATTTTGAGTGCTGTAGTCAAACCAATGGGCCAAATCATCTCAAATGAATTTTAAAATAAACTAGACATAAAGATCTACAACTTTTGTCTGTGGCTATTTTTCCTAAAACAGCTTCTAAGGGGTTCAAATTTTAGTTTCAAAAATATGCATTTCTAGGGGAAAAATATGACGTTAATTAATCATAAAATTAATAATCTGTCTAAATGGAGGCCATCAGTTCATCTTCTCCAATCAGCCAACGACCACGATTGGCCCATCCTGTACCAACTTGGGAGGTGATTTCCCAGCCACCTAGATCCTCTCCCGGTCGGCCAATGCCACCACCACCTTCGTTGAGGTGGCGGCCGGCGATGGACGGTAGTTGGTCGGCCGGAAGTGGCCGGAATCGGGGGTTTAAAGTAAGGAAACTAAAGCTTGAACCCAAGATTTCGGCCATGCTGATTCAAGGACAATTGACATCAAACCTTGCGGACAACAAGATAAGATCTATCCACTACGAGAGAGGAGGACATGAGTGGTGGCTTGTAGCCGTGCCGATCGCCGGTCCTCCATGGTTGGTCGCGAGCTCTTGGGTGTCATGCCGATATGTGCTTAGATGGTCGATTTCTTCTAGAAAGTGGGGGAAACTCCTTCCTTTCACCCCATTGAGTCCTTTTAAAGAGCTAATTCAGGGAGGGGAAGAGGCAAGACTTGGGATTCCACCATTAACACCATTCATGGTGAGAATTTCGGTCATCCCCAAAAGCCATCAAAATTAGCCCCCATAAGAGTTGGAAAACCCTTTAAACTTCTCTTAATTGATAGGGGGATGAACCCTCATCAATTGGGAGGACTTTTGGCCTCCCTTGGCCATGAATTACACCACCAAAACCGATCCCGTCTGCATCCCGTCGATTGAGATACCATCGGCGCTAGCGCTAGAGTCTCAAAGGCGTACAGTTCATTTCAGCGGTTCAGAGTTCGTCCTAGCGGTCCGGCTAAACCACCACTACCGCCAGCGCTAGCCGCTAGCGCCGGCGCTAGTTCAGTATTCAATATACCCCTTCTTTCTATGATTGGGTAATTGGGGTGTTACGAAGGGACCCCTTAATGGGTTATGTATGTTCTGGTGGGGTCTTGGGTCATGGTGACGCCCTAAAGCCAACCCTAGGCTTGGTAACTGGAAATTACTATCTGCAGACCATAATGATTTTCACCTCGAGCCTAAGCTCTTATGATCTCTTCGCGCATCCTAGGGTTTTTCATGACCTGGTCATGACAAAACCATTCTAGGGGTCTAGTTGTTTGGGGGATGTTACGTGGTGTGCAAGTCAAAAGGAGTGCATATTCCTCCTCGAAAGAGAATGAGCATTGGTATATTCTCCAAGTAGACCAGACAGATTCTAAAGCATGGTCAAGCACCTCCCTCTCCTCCTCCTTCTCTAGTTCCATGAGATATCACTCCAGATGATGCCACTGTTCAAAACCTCCAGTCCATTCCATCTACTCTAGCTCCAGAACCTACACCATATATTTCTCTCCAACCACAACAACAACAACCATCCATCACCATCTCTATTGAAAATCTTCCATAAGACAATCAAGCACAATCCCATATCCACCAAAATTTCCCAGACTTCAATGAAGATTCCACATCACTTCCTCAAGTTATTCTATCCACACCTCCACTTGATACACCTCTATTTGATAATCAAGGACAACCCTCGGATGTTGTTACAACAAAAATTCCTCCAGTTATCATATCCACTCCTCCAAATGACACATCTTTTGTCTCTACCACCCACTCTACACCTCCCTCTGATGCTGAGCAGATAATCTCCAAAGCAGTAGGACTAGTTACTAGTAAATTTGATGATTTGTTGGTAACTCAAGCCAGAAAATTCAACAGAAAGTATTCTCAGATGGAGTCTGAGCTACAAGAATCAAAAGAGACACTCCTAGCACTCAAAAATTTAGTGTCCGCCTCAATTGTAACACAATCTTTCTTAGCCTCCTTAGTTAGTAAGGTTCAGAAGGGGGAGAATATTCACGATGAGGAAGTGGTTAACAAAGAAAATGTGAGTGACCAGGAGAGGGAAAGAATGCTGAAATTCTTGTTCCAGAAGGGGAAGTACCTTCCCCTGAAGATGACAATTTTGCCCAGAAATCTGGAGATCCTGAGAAGCTCAGTGTTCAACAAAGTTCTTCAAGATACTATTGCAGAAAAGGAGCTCCCTGCACAAACTCAGGGGGAGATGCTTGCATCAACCCAGGGGGAGCCCTTAGAAGATGATCAGCTTCTGGATGAAGTTTCAAAGATTGATAAGGAGGTTGTCCAGTTTGCTAAAAAGGACGCACAATCTCAGGGGGGGGGGGGGGGGGGGGGGGCTCCCAAAGAAGATGACATTCATCAAGAAACTAATAAGTCTGCTGAAGAAGAAGATGAGCTGCTGGTGTTTGCACCAAGGAAAGTAACACAACAATTCTTCTCAAGGAAGAGGAAAACTTATCCAAAGGAGTAGAACAATACAGGTGAACAATCTCTATAGTAACTTCTCAGTAAACATATTTGATGTTATATAATTATGGAAGACAATTTGATCAATTGGAAGCTTATCATGTTGATCTATGCTTCTGTGCAATAATGTCATTTTATGTCTAGTGTATATTTGTTTGAACTATGATTTTCATTTATGTATGACTGAAATCACTTAAATAAATTGTAAAATTTGTCAAGATAAATAGTGGGAGATTGTTGGGAAAAACACCATTGTGATTTATCTTACAAATTATCTTAAAGTGATTTCATAATCTAGGATGTATTACTCATGTTGTATAGTGAGAGTAATGTGGTCATTAGATGTCCTAGGATATCACACTCACAGTAGAGTGTCAAGACCTGACCAAAATAAGCACAAAAATTAGTGAGTTAAACTTGCGTCGAATAGAAGTCGACGTAACTTCGAATACAAGTAGAAGCAACTTCGAATACAAGTAGAAGCAACTCAGACTGAAGTCGAAGTATAAGTGAAGTCGACCCAACATTGAAATGGTCTCGAAGCAGAAGAAGAGTCTGTCAAAGCAATATCAGAAGTCGACGCAACTTCGACTTGAACTCGATGCAAAAGAAGAGTCTGTCAAAGCAATATCAGAAGTCGACGCAACTTCGATTTGAATTCGATGCAGATGATCAAGTTTAGTCCTAGTATACAACTCAACGGATACGTCGATAAGGATTCGACATAACGTTGACATCTGAGTTATTCAGGGTCTTATTCGGGGTCGGTTGCCCTATGTCTGAGTTTGCAGAAATTTTCCAATGAATTCTAGATGGACGAACCATTCGATTTATTCTTTCAAGAACTTACAATTTTTAGTGTCATGTACACGACCTTGATGGTAATTACAAAACTTAGACTGATCCTCTCGATTTTGGGTAAGTGCCTTATGTCTTTGAAGAACGGGGTGGTCGCGAATGGAGAGAAAAGCTTCTTCCTAAGAGATGTTGAGGGGGTGAAGTTCTGATGTTGGTGGTGCCCCCCAGGTTGACGGGTGTCGATGTGATGCCCGATGCTTCTTTTGGGTGTCAGTGGCAGTCCCTACTCTTTCTTTCTTTTCTTGCTTTGTCATTGACATGGTTCTTCATAAGTGATTCCTCCGTTGGCTTTGCGGTGTTAGACAACTCATTGTTGGTGTAGCCTTTGGTTCTTGCGATCCCTTCAGGCCTAGCATAATATGAAGATAGCGATGGTTGACTGCCTAGTGCAGAAGCTGAGTAGGGGTGTGAGGGGCCGCTAAATCCCCTAGTAGAGCGATCGTCTGATCCTGGGACTCCTCCATCCGACGAATGCGTTCTTCTAGGGATGTGGAGAGCGCAACGTCTACTTCTTTGAGAAGTGGCGTGAAGTTGACAGGCGTATTGTTTGAGTCTTGTTGGTGTATTCTCCGAAGAGGCTCCCGCTATGTGTGTGAGCGCTTGCCTTTCCATCACTATTAGTCACGAGCACTACACGAAGCAAGTACTGTCTTCAAAGTCTTAGGAACACCTTTCCCATAGACAGTGCCAAACTGTTGCGGGCGTTGCTTGACGCTCCCGTGGACCGGTCGAAACGAACCGTTTTAGCTCGAGAGCTGGCTGAGCGCACAAACAGTCAAAATAGATACCAACAACGGGCAAAGAGACTATTAACGTGGAAAACTCGAAAAGGGCGAAAAACCATGGGGCCGGATCGGTGCCGACCAAATTGTACTATTTCTCTGAGTGTTACAAATAGTAGAATTCTCGAGGGTGACAGGTCACCGCTCGTTACAATGAGAGTTTGGTAGAATGCGAAAGTGAGATCTTCGAGTCGCATTCGAAGGAGATCTTCAAAGTCCGAAATGAGATCTTCGAGTCCCTTCGAAGGAGATCTTCGAAGTGGAAGGAGATTTTCAAACGAATCTTCAAACACTGGAGGAGAACTCTGAAGAATCTTCGAAAGAGCTCTCTCTGGTGTTGAAGACAAGGTGTTCTCAAATGAGGGGTTTTGGGCTCCTTTTATAGCTTTTGACAATGACAGCTTGGTAATTGCGTCGTTGTAACCAACATAACTATCGGATGGACGTATCACGTTACTATGACGATTTTACCCCCTGGCAGTTTGAGTTGTTCTGGCAGGACCGACGAAAGTGATGAAAGTGAACGCGAACAGTCCTGCAATCTTTGTGAACAAGAGGCAAATAAGGTAAATTGCAGCGCGCGCCCAAAAGGAATTCCGCGCGCTTGCACGTGCGAGAGTGTTTATGAGAGCGCCGTGAGCGCGGAGCCGCGGATGCGTTGTGAGAGTGTTGTGAGCGCGTCGGTGTTGAGAGCGGGATTTTACTGTTCCCACACGCATGGTGGGGAATGCGACGGCGACGGTCGGGAGGCGACGACGACGGACGGCGAGTGCAACGGGAGGCTAGCGCATCGGGAGGCGATGAGAGAGGCGCGAGGGACGCACTTCCACGCGAGTGCGCGCAGGGGGCGATCTCGCGCATTGGCGCGCCAGGGAGGCCTGCCCGCGCGCTGGTCCTCGAGGGAGGGAGATCCCACACGCTGGGGGGCCGCTCCCGCGCTGGTGTGCACGGGCCCGGGGCGCTGGTGCTTGCAGTGGGGATTACCGCATACAATTTCAACAAAATATAGGAAACAAATTCAGGATTTTGCCAAAATTTCACCATTCCATACCATGCGGCAAGATTACCGCCCGCATAATAATCAACCCATGTCGATCACGCGGGAACTGAACCAGCGACGATCTTTCCTCCAGTCCACGAGCCCCGCACTACGCCGCGTCCGCACGGCCTCCTGCCAGCCACGTGATCAACGAGCAGCCGCCGTCTGCGTTGAAAAGTCCCATTTATTACTCTCCGGAACCGAAGAGGGGACACGATCTTTCGAATTATTATTATTTTTTCTATTTTATATATGTTTTCACTTTTCAGGTTAAAACTGATTCTTCTTCCCTTCCGATTCTTGATTTTCCCCCTTTCTCACTTTCATACCTCTCTATTCACTCTCGGGATTGGACAAAAAAAAGCATCCGCGGCAGGGAAGAAGAAGCAGCAGCTGAGAGAGAGAGAGAGAGAGAGAGAGAGAGAGAGAGAGAGATCTTCCCGACTTCTTCTCACCTTAAGTTCAGGAAGGGAGGAGAGATAGTGTGAATTCTTGCTTCTTTGCCCGATTGCCCCCTTAATAGTTCCTCTCCGAGGTTCAGAAAACCTCCGAAGCTCCGATTCCTCTGTTATTGAGCGAGGAGAGAGATTGAAGTGAGAGAGACGGCGATCAACCTGCTTTTTGCCCCCCTTTTCGCCTCGCAATCATTTCGCTCTCAACCGATTCGTGCGATTGAGTCCCTTGTTATTAGGTACGTACGGCCGAATCTCAATCACCCGCCCCTACCCTTTCTTCTTATTCAAAAGAATGCATGAGCTCACATGGATTGATCTCTATATATCTCAGTTCTCCAGGGGCGATCCGGATCTGGATCGGGATTGAAGAAAGGATCCAAGCCATCTAGTTTCTGAATTGATTCGTTTCGGTTGATTTGATTCGAGGGGGATGGGTTCGTTCAAGGGGCACGTGCTCCCGGGGAGTTTGTTCTTGATTGTGGGAGCCTGGCATATTTGGAGCGCGGCGGTGAGGTACGCGGCGGAGCCGGCGGCTTTCCGGGTTCGGGTTTGGAGCCCGATGGGTGCAGGGCGATGGCGGCACCTCGAGCTGTACATCATCACGGTGGGCTCCTTCATCGACATGTGCATCGAGCTCCTGTACTCCACCCACCTCCACTTCCTCTCCGGCGAGGACAGGATCCTAAACCCTGCCCATATGAATGATTTCGAGCACGGCGGCATGCTGCTGATGTTCTTCCTCTACGGCGCGGTTACCCTCCTGTCCGAGAAAACCAGGTCAGCTTCTTCTCTTTTTCCTACTTACTAGTTATTGGCGCATCGGATCGTTATCTCTTGCGACCTTTCCGGTGATAATCCGGAAAAGCAAATGGAAAACGCGGCGTGTTTTTTTTCCTATTGCTCTCTCTCTCTCTCTCTTAATTACTGCGGGCCGGTGGCTGGTGGAATTTGCTGCGACGAGTGACGGCCGTCGTATGCGGTGGTTCAGCGATTTTGACAACCGAGAAATTATTACGTACAGAAGTAAATTGCTCTGATTTTAGATAATTTGCACTCGCAAATTAGCTTCACTATCATTGACTACTAGCTATTGTCGTGTATCGCCATGATAATCTTTTAGCGTAGTATTTATTTACGATATTTAGTTTTGTTGTTGTACAATAATAATATCTAGGCGTGAAAATTATTTTTATTTTGTCAATAATCTTTTAGTGTAGAATGTGAGAGGAATATTGAAAATGTATAATAGAACAAGGTAAATTATTTTGGGTAATACATTTTGTGCTAATAAAAAAAAAACATGCCCTAGTTAATATATTACATATTTAAACTTCTTGCATTTTCTTTACTCTTTATTTTCTATCTATTTTACATATGTTACATATTTTAAGGAGAGAGTGAGAGAAAATGAGAGAATAAGTAGCGATCATGTGTGTATGTGTGTATTTATAAATGTAAATAAAAATTAAATTAACTAAAATAAAATAATTAAAATTTGCTTGATTAAGATGGTTTCGGACGCATACATAAAAATTTGCTAGAGGAAAAATTGAGTTTGAAGCTTCTCAGAAAGTGATATCTAATAAAATGAAGGCATTTCATATGAAAATTAAAGGTGGTAAAACAAAGGAGGAATTCTTAAATCATATTGTTGAAAATCCTCCTAGCAAACAACGGTTGGATGTTGAAGCTTATAAGTAAAGAAATCCTAAAGCGTATGCAATTCGAGCAATTGAAATACTAAAAAAGGGGTCTTGGATTCGAAGAAGAAGTTTGCGTTTAATATATACCTGAAAAGAAGGGTAAAATTGAGTCGGTCACATTGTTTAAACAACAATCACTTCCATAGTACCTAAAGAATCAAAACCATGGCAACACATTGCTGAAGATGTACAATTAATTATTTGTATGCAGCTTAATTAATGAAATTTATATATGATCCGAAGTAGTCTCTTAGGGATTTGGTTTCATATTCGAAGCTTGGTAGACTTCTCCCTATTTACAAATCATCTCCAAGAGAGTAATGTGATCCTCATGTATGTTGATGATATCATTATCACGAACGATGATCTGAATGGTATCTCCATGATCAAGAAACGCTTGATCTCTCACTTTTATACCCAAGATTCGTGACATCTTAGGTATTTCTTAGGTATTGAGGTAGCTCGACGACACAATAAGCTAGTTGTACCTTAACAAAAGTGCTAACATAGATCTCTTATAAGACTCTGGATAGTTAGTTTGTAAGCTGGTTGGAACACCCATAGATGCGAGTCACAAGCTCTATGTTCACGAGTCTGACTCGGATCCTTTCTTACCTAATCCAGAGTACTATTGTCGACTTGTCGACAAGATTATTTATCTGGTGGTAACTCGACCTGATATCTCATTCACCATTGGAGTTGTTAGTCGGTACTTCTGTGCTCCTTGTGTATCCCGCACTCAACCAGTTAAGCAGATCCTTTAATATCTAAAGAATGCCCTGAGTCAAGATCTAGTGTATAAGCCCTCCTCTTCTCTCTCGCTGTTTGTCTATCCTGATGCAGATTATGTAGGCTTCATTGATGATCACCCATCTACAAGCGACTATTGCACGTATTTTGTAGCTAGGACATCTAGTCACTTGGTAGAGCAAGAAACAAATAATTGTGACACGATCATCAGCTTAAATTGAGTATCATTTGATGACCTATGCTATTTCTGAACCTACTTGGCTGAAGAGTCTTCTTATTGATCTTAGTTTTCTTTTATCTCTCCTACAATCATCCATTATAATAGTAGAGCTGCTATCCATACTGCAAAAAATCCAATATTTCATAAACGAACCATGCACATTAAAGTAGATTGCCCATTTAATTAAAGAAACAGTTCAGCTCTATAAAACTGATTTCATCAATATATTTTTGTTGCTGACCAACTCTTTGATGTTCTCACAAAGGCCTTGCCTATGCAATTTTATCATCAGTTCATTTCCAAATTGGGAGCCTACGATATGTATGCTCCAACTTGCGGCGGAGTAAAGAAGAAATGTATAAGAAGCCAATGTTAAATGCCCACTTATATGACCCATTATGAATGTTTTTTTAATCTTGTATAACTTAGTCTCACATTGTGGTTTGGAGTTGAGGCGTCACTCCTTACAACTAAAAATATGTGTACTGGTATTTATATTTGATTACCTCACATAATTAAACTGTTACTCACTTACATTTCATTCTCACAAGTCACAATAAGAAATGCCAAATTTGTCAAGCTTTCAAAGGCACTGCTCTAAACATGAGAGTGTACACCCCCTCTTCCTATTCCTAGTAAGCCTTAAGGAGTACATTAGGAGCAAAATTAGGAACCACACTTCAATTTAATAGTGTATATCATTCCCACACGGATGAACAAAAAAAGTAATCAATTAGAGCCTATATAACTTGGGTACCATGCTGGAGAGAGACCAACCTAGTGAGATTTGATACTTCCACAAATCGAATTTGCCTATAATAATTTAGTGAATTGTTCCACTAGTAAAATCCCTTTTGAGGTCATTTATGCTCAACATATATCCCACCTACTTGATATAACCACTTTACCATTCGAGTTGCATGGTGTTTCTCTTATGTAAGTATCAAAGAAAAAGTTCCTCTTTTATTGCTATATTAATTTGAGTTTGAGTTTTATTTTATAATAGCATTTGGGGCGCTCCTATGCTCATCATACTAATCGTTGCATGGTGTTTCTCTTTGTAAGTCACAGTCCTTTTGGAAATAAATCTTTATATTTTATTTTTATATTTTTATATTCTACTGTCTTTACCCTAAAACCCTCATTCTTCCCTTTTTCAGGTGGCTTCCCTTGCCCGAAGGATCCCTATGCTTTCTAGCCTCCGCCGCCTTCACCGCAGAGTACCTCCTCTTCTACTTCCACTCCACTGCTCACAGTGGTCTCGAAGGCTACTACCACATTATCCTCGTCATCCTCATCGGCCTCTGCATCGCCTCCTCCGTCGCCGGCGCCCTCTTCCCCGATAACCTCGCCGTCGATCTGTCAAATGGCGTCTCAATGACCCTTCAGGGCCTGTGGTTCTACCAGACCGCCTTCACTCTCTACGGATCCATGATGCCGAGGGGATGCCGCCTCCACGACAACGAGATCAAGTGTGTCACACGCGACAGCGAGGTCCGGGGACAGTTCCTCGCCAACATACAGCTCTTCTCCCTCGTTTTCCTTGTCTTTGCCTATGTGATCGGATGCTACGCGGTTGCCGTGTCAAGGTACGGGCACCCGGACCTTAAGAGATTGCACGCAGCAGAAAGCCGCAGTGAGGGAGCAGAGATCGGGGGACGTTGATGTCGGACAATGAGGTAATACATCTTTTTCTTTGGTCTGAATTGGATTTTTTTTCCTTTTATTCATATCTGCTCATGGAATATAAAAAACGGAAACAGCAAATGTTTTGATGATGGTTCATCTTCTCCTCTTTAGTGCATTTCTCATTAACCTCAAATACATATGGCATTACTTCTTCAATAGAGAGTAAATCATGAAGTGCGCTATCTGAAAATCAAAATAAAATGAAGTGCTCTTACCCAAATGTATATGATATCAACTATTTAAAGTTTTGTAATTCATCTTGCTGAACTGCAAAATAGAATTAATAAGTGTTTAGAGTGGCAGAGGATGTTGGTTTTAAAACAAATATGTTTGAAAGCATTTTTATTTAGGAATTGTTGAAGAATGCAAGTGCAACGGGTTTATATGAATCCATGTTGTATACCTATAATAAGCCTGGGTCTTGCCGATCAAATTTTAACTTATTAGTTAATCTGGAGGACTTTCAGATCCTTTAAATCAGGTTTGCTAGTGCAATTCATCAAGACAGTCGAATATCTTAAGTCGTCAGGAAACTAATCATCACATTGACTACTATGAACCTTGGCAGAAAACAAAGGCTTCAACTTTGCAAATGGTTAGTTCTCCCTTGTTCAACTATAGAACTCAACCAAAGAGTTACATGACTATTAAGCCTCTCTTATCAACACTATACTACTTTTAGTGTCTGTTTGTAATGATCTAGAAATACTTGGTCATAATTAGTACTCACTTAAACGACTCTATAATTAAGAAGTGCTTCTGACAACTTTAGTGCGTATACTGGTTCACTCATCATGACACACTATTTTATGCTATAATTTGTATAGCCGAGAAAATTGCTCTTAACTTAAATGAGACATCATAAATGAAAGGCCAGGTACATGACAGGGATTCGCCTGTCACTTTTCATCTTCTTTTCTCCCACTTCTCGTTTTACACATTCTTTGAGAATTCATAGAGAGAATGATACAAAATCAATTTGATTCTATGATTCTGATTATGCACTCTTATCCCACTATGTCTCCACCTTATTTTTTTGGTGGTTCCCAAATCCCAATAGAGTTTTAGAGATCAACAATGCATCAAAGTACAATGGTGAATTAAAGCAATAAGAAATTTCATGCACCCATAGAACATAAGGATTTGATGTGATTAACCCAGCTAGGCTATATTCACAGTAACACTAGCATATGAAGATTTCATTATTTTGCAAAACATTTACAACTTATCCAAGGTTCAGATCATGTGTTGATTATTACCACACATTAGACATAATCACACATGTTACTAATGGTTGACAGATTTTAAATCATGATTGGTGAGATTGAAGAGTAATCAATTTGAATCCATGGAGGCCCATATTGAAAAAAAATTAAACACTAGGTGATTGAGTTCGGGACCAATGAAGCTACGATCATCCGATCCATGCTTCTTGATGTGGTCTGGCAAGATTATAATGATCAATGAAATTTTCTCTGAAATTTTCACAGTTGTTTATTCTAACATATTCAATTTTACCTCTTCATATGCCTACTTAAAATCCTTTGATCCTCTTCAAAAAATCATCCCAGTTTGTTAGAAAATCTGAATCTCTCTTCTTTTTCTTCATTTCATTCTCAAGGCCCCCCTCAAGGTTTCCAGGATAAATTCTATCCTCTCATGCTAGCATTTGAGACTACCAACAATTGATGCCACCAGTCACCGAAACATGACCCATTTTTTTGAAGGAGTTCTTGTGGATGAGAGAAAGCATCTCTTACATAGTTTGGTTGGATAGATTACCACCTCTATAAGGGAAGATTACTCTGCATAACTGAATTAGTGGATGAAAAACATTGGTTGCGAGAGAATCACTCCTTAAAAATTGCTTGGCATTTCGGAGTGGAGAAGGCATAGCATAATCTACAACTCCATGACCATTGGCCTTGGATGCATTATGTGGAACACCTCAAGGCCCTCCAACATGAAGTGGGAACTTTACATGCCATTAGTTATTTTAACCCGTCTATGGGAGAATATCTCAGTAGACTTTGTAGGTGGCTATCAAAAATGAAAAAATAGGTCTTTATTTTTGTTGTGGACCACTTTTCATAAGTTGGTCATATAAATACCTTATAGGATGAAAAGCAATTATATTGTTTTCCAGCATGCGGTGTACAACCCAGTGCATAATCTATGAGTTACAGTCTTCTTTGACTCAACCCAGTGCATAATCTATGAGTTACAGTCTTCTTTTTGACTCAACTCGGTCCATACTAAGATGATCATATTATTTTACCCTTTTTGAGTTTATATACTAGAACTTCATAGTTGGTAATGCTCCCATCCAGGCGTATTTAACTGCAGTTTATAATTGTACTTCATCCAATTCTCTCAAGAGTAGCTTCACAAATTTGGAGTAGTAGATTTATATATCAAATTAGATTTTCTTCATTTCTTATGTGTGATATATTTCATTTCTAACCTATTTTCTATTAAACCCTGACCATTCTAGAAGACTTTAGGAGCTTCTCCTTGTATAGGCCTCACTACACTAGATAAACTCTCCACTCTCGTGCGATTTGAGATATCACAAGCTCACCAACTTTGGTTTGGCTCATCCTAAAATGCAAATCATATTGTAGGAGGTCCCATTGTGATTCTAATTTTAACAATCCAACCCTCAATATTTGAGGTAATGTTCATTTTGGCTCAGGCATATCTTATCAAGTCATAGTTTACTCCTGTTGAGGTTGTATATGAGAATTTTCTTGTCGGTCACCCATCATTGCAGTGCTCCACCTGAGCACGCTTAATTGGAGTTCATAACTAAACTCTGCCCAATATTCTCAAAAAGCTCCTTGCATGTTTTGGTTTAGACTTTATTTATGTAGACCAACAACCTTTATTTCATTTCTAATGTAGGATTTAATTCATTCATTCACCAATTTTCTCCTTGAATCCTTCCGTCATTGAAGTCTAGCAAGATCTGTTCCTTGCTCGAGTCTTTCTACCCTGACGACACTTCCTGCCTTCTTCGGATTCATTCAGGCTGTAAATAGCAGTAGCATTCACCCCAGACAGATGGGTAGATAGAGGTGGTCAATAGCACCATTGTGTGCTCACCACAAGAGTAAAACTTTAAGCATCCCAAGACTTGGGATCAGTGCCTACCATCCCTGTAGTTTACCTTCAACTGAGTTGTCCACTCGGTGTTGAAAATGATATTTGAGGTCTTCCTCGACTATCTTTAACAGATGCCATTCAACCTCTTCCATTTTTACATCACCCCCACTAATGTTCAGACTGAGAATTAGCAAAGAAAAGCACATGGATTCTTAGAAGATATTAGGAAAATCCATTTGCAGATCAAACTATTGCTGCTAAGGACCCAACACAAATGCATTCAGTTGTCAATATGGAGATGCTGAAGCTGTTTGATCCTTTGATGTTAGATGAACCCAAAGAGGTTTTATTAGCAGTGCACGACCTTTTGATGGAGAGGAGCACTTGGTGTAGACCTTTTACTAGAAAAGGTGGTCACCAACTCTCGACGTGGGTAGGAGGAGACGGCATTAAGAAAAATGGTCATTTTATGTAAATAGAAAAGTGATACAATAATGAAGCACGAGAAAAGGCTTTTGCCTACAATGAGTTGTGATTTTTTAGGAGCAAAAATCCTCAAAAGAGGGACACATGATCCAAGAATATATCATGGATTGATCATGACCACACATTTTCCATAATCACAACTGTTACCAATTTTCTAGATGGTGATCGTTGATATTGAAGAAGATGCAATCAAGAGTCCACGGGATTATCTACCATATGATCGAGATCTGGAGAAAAGAAGACACGACCATCCAAGCTACCCTCTTCGACGTGGTTGGTGAAGCTAAATAAGATTGAAGGAGATTTTCTGCATATTTCTTGCATATTTCTTGCATTTAAGGGTGCAGTGCCCGTTATTCACATTCTTTAGTTATTCTATCATCTTTAAAATGAATATTTCTTAGAATATTCCCTTTTATTGTTTATAGTTTTTCTTCTTGTAATCAAATCAATTCCTAATGGAAAAGTCATCCAGATTTCTCAGAAAATCAAAGTCTTCTCCCTTTTCCTTTCAGTCTTGAAATTTCTCTGGAAAGCTTCGATTAGCTTTTGGCTGGGTTAAAGAGGGGCCATGATAAGGAAGATTGAGGGAAGAGAAGATGCTGCTAACGCCACGTCTAGCAAGCATAAATGGCAAATTCTGTCTTTATATCTGAAAGAGGTGTTTCTGTATTGTTTCTATTAAATTTGAATCACCTCTTTCATGATGTTGAAGTCCTCTCATTCCTTATCTTGCCAGATTCTGAATCCAGCAGTGTTTGGATTATATGCTATCAACAACCTTAAAAAGGGCAACACTCTCTACATATGACATCTGGAATGTGTTACAATATAAAAACCCTAATTTCCCAAATGGACAAAATAGAAGGTTTCTATACACGGACCATTAAAAGCAAGGACAGAAGGGTATAATACTTCCCGGGGTTGAGTTAGGACCATGATCCTCAAATAAAATATAGTTCGATGCAACCTTCACCGACAAATTGAGATCCAATGTCCTGAAAGGCGCGGGAATGGATATGTATGTGTGAGATGATGAACATGACCGCTGGTAGAGATGCAAATGTCGCAAGAAAAACAGTGAAAGCATCGGCTCCATTTTGTCAAATGGAAGACCTCACAGAACGTGTCTTGGCGACAACATCTTCACCGATTGAGTGAGTATTTCACATGCAACATTCCTTGACACTACTCTACAGCTTTCTTTTGTAAAGTTTTTGCCGGCGCACTATCTACTAAACGACTCACCCATGAGACAAATTGCTACATCGCCACAATCGTAGAGCGCAGATAAGATTAATTAAAAAAGAAATAATGAATGAAGACATTCTTTTGGCAGCATTTTGTGAAATCTCTTCCAGAAAAAAGTACTTTTTCTTCTTCTTAATGCTAAGCTGGGTATAGTTTGTGTTTGATGCAGAATGGATATCTTAAAGCTCTCCAGATCAGCAGAGTAGCAGCTAACCCAGTTTGGGACACATGAGGTTTTGAGGTGTTTGGGAAGTTTTTCTTTGTAAATTGAGATGGCTTTAGAGTTGCAAATTGTGTTTGAATTTATATAGAGGCGTTGTATCTTCAGTTGATTCTTCTCTTTCTTAATTTCGTTTGGAACTGGATTAATGGTTCGATCTCGAAGTGGAAGTCTCTAGCTGAAGATCCGCCCAATTTGATCTCAACTCAAGCCATACACGGCTCGTCCAGTTTGATTACTATACAGTTAAGAATCAATCTTGTTTTGCCGATCTTTCTCTCTTAAAGATAAATTCTTTGTGAATAAATGTACTATACATTAATTTAAATTGACGAGATCTCTCTATAAGTTTTACTAAATTACAGGCTATACCCCTCTATCTTTTGAAATTACAAAAATCTCCCGCGTACATTGACATTACATAATATGAATGTACAAAAATACCCCCTTGGAGGGATGTTTAGGTAATTAATAGTTAATTTAAATGTAAGTACATACAAAAATAGATTTGAGTATTCATTCATTGAAATATGATTTCAGCTTACAAACCTAGCTAATGGCAACTCAGCCTCAAAATCTAGTTTGGAGTTGGGAGCTGCTTATCAGCCTCATTTGTTTTTTTAGTATTCCTCATACGTTGCTATCTGAAAAAGTACTTTTTAAGGGAAATTTTTGTACTCCATTTTAAACACAAATACCCTCAACCCAAGAATTGAAGGGCGATGCCAATGAACAAAATTTATAGTTAAACCCCCAAATCTTCCCAGTCCAAGTGGCAAGAGATCCATGTCATAATCTCAATGCCCAGAACCCAGAATCTTTGTAGTCAATATACATATCAATGCCATTTTTTATATGCAGTCACTACTGAATATCACTATTAAGGAAACACCAAATTAGCTGATGATAGCATCGTCATAGGGATCCAATGCAACCCCCCCTTCATGGGTCCAGATGGTGTGCTCAAATCATCGGACGTATGCCAGGTAACAAATGGGGTTGGACCAACCTTTCCTATTGCGCATAATGACACACAAATATAGTGCATTTTGATGTGTTTATGCAGTAAAACCTCACCAATGATCAAGTAGTTAATATCTCATCATGGATAACTTACAATTACCTATAATTTTAGGTTTAGCATGATTTTTTTTTGCTTTTTGTTTCTTTTCTTTAAAGAAAAGTATGGCTCCATATATGACTCCTTATATTGTTACCTTTGAAATTATATGAAAAGTGAGGTTCTTGGGTTTCTGATTGTGCATTTATTATTTCGTAAATTTAGAGTCATGAATTCGATATGTTGTGGATTTTGCACATCATGAATTCAAACATGTAGAATAGAAATAACCAACCTTATAAGTTCAATACCACCGCGAAATGCAAAATTGGGGCTTGTCAATTCTCAAGAAACTTCGGACAAGTACCAACTAATCTTGAATGTTCACTTTCCGCATCATAATTAACCTAGAGGGGATACCAAGGTAGCACATCTGCTTAATGAATTGTGGACATGTCGCCGATTTATTAATGCAAGTTTTGCTGGAACAAAATTTGGTTTGCCTGTATTAAACCACTAACCAAACCCAAAGGCTGAATTTTGAAAATATATCTGATGTGGATCGCTCGGGGCCTCCGGTAGATCGGGCAATTCGACCGCCTTAGCCCGCTAGCGCCCGAACGTGCAAACAGATACGTGGGTTTTCTGAGAAGACCGAGTCCAAGAGCTGATGACGTGGAAAACCCGCAATTGGGGTGAAAAACCACGCGGCCGTAGCTGTGCCGGTCTAACCTTCACTATGCTTTGAGTTCTTCTGCAGATTCGTTCTTGAGAGAGTGAGGGAGATAGGTCGTGCCTCGTTACAATGATGAAGGTGAGAGAGAGAGAGAGAGAGTTGTTGCCTCGCTCCAATGCGAGTTTGCCCATCGGGTCCAAGCTTCGTCTGTACCATTGCGGGCCTTTGGCTCCTTGATTGGTCTGCCAATACCAAGTTCCAAGCCTCAAAGCGGTCTGCTGATAGCAAGTTCCAAACCTCCAAGCGGTCTGCTGATTGTAAGTTCCAAGCCTCCAAGCGGTCTGTTGATATCAAGTTCCAAGCCTCCAAGCGGTCTGCTGATAGCGAGCTCCGAGCCTCCAAGCGGTCTACTGATAGCGAATCCCAAGACTCCAAGTGGTCTGCTGATAGTAAGTTCCAAGCCTCTAAGCGGTCTGCTGATAGACAATTCCAAGCCTCCAAGCGGTCTGCTGATAGCGTTCTCCAAGTCTCCGAGCGGTCTGCGAATAGCATTCTCCAAGTCTCCAATCCCTAGAGAGAGGGAGAGGAACCGGGAGAGAGAGAAAGGAGAGATTCTTCCTCCACACCAAAAAGTGTCCAAATGAGAGAATAAAGAGGTCTATTTATAGGCTTTTGAAGGGGCGGTCCGGTAATTATACCAGTTAATTATTGGACCGGCCAATAGGATCGCTCAGATTCTATCACGCGGATCACCAAATTTCTGAAAATGACGACCCTACCCCCAAACCCTAAACGGGTGTAGTCGGAAGGAGGAGACGGTGGCCGGAAGGAGGGCGGCCGACCCGGCCTAGGGCGGCGGTGCCCTAGGCGGCCGCGACCTAATTGGCGGCTTCGACCATGGGTGGCTGCCCCCAAGGAGGCCGCGGCCTTGGGCGGCCGTGGCGCCCTTGGCGGCCGCGGCCTTGGGCGGCCGCGCCCAAGGCCGGCACCGGCGCGACCTCGTGTGGTCGCGCCCAAGGCCGGCACGGCCTTGGGCGGCGGCGCCCAGGACGGCCGACCCTTGCGTGGCCGGCCGCGAGCGTGAGGGGCCGCGCGGGGATCACGGTCCGCGCGTGCGATCTAGTGTGCCGATCATGCGCGCGAGGCGGACTTTCCTTGCGAGGAGGATTCGCCAAATATGAGGTTTCCTTGCGGGGAGGATTCCATGAATATTGGGTTTCCTTGCGGGGAGGATTCCATAAATGGGGATCTTTAATTTAATGGGCTTAGCCCCATCATTTGCCTCCCAAAGCTTTCAGAGTCGAGTATCAAAATAAGAGAGTTTCGAGAGCTTTTTCTCCTTTTCTCGGGATGGCGGATGTTGTTGAAGGAGATCGAGGCGACATGTCGGAGGCCGGCAAGGTATGTGAACGGATCGAGAGCACGTGTAAGGGGTGCAAGAAACATGTGTGCGGAGCGCGTGCCGTTGAGCATGCCATATATGCGCGGAGGGCACGTGCTACGCGTGCTCGGGGCGCGTATGCACAAGAGGAAGTGCGCGCCTATGAGGATGCGCGCGTGCGTCGTCCACACGCGCGCTGTGCGATGCGCCCGCATTGGGCGCGGGGCGTGCGCGCGCTGTGTGAGCGCGCTGTGCGGCCGCGCGTGCTGCGGGCGCCCGCGCGCCGTGCGAGCGTGTTGCGCTTGCTGTCCGCGTGCGTGCTGCCTGATGCGCGCGATGCGCGCGCGCCGTGCGTACTTGTTGCGTGCTGCGCGTGTGTGATGCACGCGCTCGTGCTGCGTGTGTGTGACATGTGTTTTGCTGTTATGGCGAGTTCGCGGGCCTTGTGCGCCCTTTGCGGTTGTGGATGCCTTGCCTAACCATTTTGGTTTTGATTATTTTTGTGCAGGCTCCGAGATGCGTGGTGAAGTGAAAGACTATGAGGATGCGGTCAACTCTCACGGAGGAGCAAGTTGCCTCCTGGAGGGTTCGATACAATATTTCTGCCACGATCGTGATCAGGACGCCCAACGACTGCCAGCGAGTGCAGAGACCTCCGGTTGGATGGACGACCTTGTGCGAGTCATCGTTGAGAGCGTGCGTTTGCTTCCCTTCGTGCGACAAGATCACGACCATCCTGGAGCATTGCGGTGTTCCGTTGTCCCAATTTGTTCCCGTTGCAATGATGCACTTGATGGGGTTGATAGCGTTCTTCCGCGAGCTCGGCTCGGTTTTTTCCCTGGATCTGTTCAAAGACTGGTGTGAGGTGCGCACAGATGGCGGCGACCGTGTCGAGGTTCATAGCAATAAGTCCTTGTTGCAATTCGAGAATCGGGCCGACAGGCGGCATGGGAACACGATCTATGGTTTTGTCCATAATTGTTGGGGATGGCTTGAGCTCTGGAGTTCCTTTTCGGATGGCTGCGGGCGAGCGAGAGGCTGGGAGCGCGAGTTCTCTCATATTCTTGGATTTCCGCGTCCTCAAGACTTGGCAGTTCAGTTGTATAGTATCTCCTTGTTCGTGGACGAGAAGTGCTTGTTATTATGCGGGCTCTCCTCCGATCCGGGGCGCGATGCCGTCATTCCTTTGAGGCGTGACCGGAAGTGTTGGATCGATAGGCGCCCTTAGAGGGGGGGGGGGGTGAATAAGAGAATAAAATTCTTCCTTATAATTTTATGAAAATTACTAAATTGTTTTATAATATGAAAAAGGCAAAATAACAATTTAGCTAATTTGTGAGAATATCATAATAACCAAGTTTAGAAATAAGTACTAAATTGTTTTATGATGAAAGAGATTGAACTAAACAATTTAGATAAAGTAATTCGAATTGAAAACTTAGTAACCAATATTTTAGAGATAACGCCAAATGAGAGAAATCAAGTAAACACAAATAGAGACATGATTGTATTTATATAAAAAAAGGTATTTACATAAATTTGATTTCAATATCGCTAGAAATCGGAGGCGTACAAAAGTAAACATCTTTTCCTTTTCTATACCGACTTGTATCCCCACAAACCGGTTGTCTTTAGCCAATCCTTCCCCGGATATGGCCTCAAGCCGCTCTAGCCAATCCTTCCCCGAATATGGCCTCGAGCACCCCTAGATCTAATCATCTAGAACTAGTCACCAACACAAGGCGAATTACTCCCTAAGTCCTACCCAGACCTAGTCGCCAACACAAGGTGAATTAACTAAACGGTTACAAAAAGTATGGAATGAAAATAAAGATAACAATAATAAAAACTCCCTATATGAGATTTCTGAAGATGAGGATGAAGGATCGCTGTAGTATGAGCGAGGTCAAAGCTATCGTCCTTCGGATGTAGCGTGACGTAGTCCTCCTCCAGAAATCTCCTTAAGCTTTTTGTGGGAGATCCATCTTCGGCAGCATAACACCTCTGGAGATTTGGCACAAGCAGTCTCTCTGGGATAGATATACAAAATGAGAAGCAAAGCTCCAATTTATAGAACTTCGCGCTAGCGCCTGCGGTAGCTCTTAGCGCCTGCGGTATCGATCGTGTAGAAGCGGTTGTGAAACCGTCGGCGGTGTGGCGCTGTGCACGAACTTGAGATAGCACCAGGCGGTAGCGATAGCGCTGGCGGTAGCGCTCGTGTGGAGCGGTTGCGAAACCGTCGGCAGCGTGGCGCTCTGCACGAACTCAAGCTAGCGCCAGGCGGTAGCGCTAAGGAACCGCTGAGACGAAACTAAACAGCTGAGACGAAACTGCTGAGACGGAACCGCTGAGATGAAATGATCTACCGCGGAGCGTTAGCACTAACGCTGACGGTAGTGCATTCTTCCAGATGTTTGAATTCAGCTGCTTTCTACCTGTGGGGTATTGCACCTAAGGTTCCTGCACACTATAAACACACTACAAGCAAGATCAAATACAATTTGGGATTTGTTATTCTCAAACAAAGGGATGTGGCACACATGTCCAACAATCTCCCCCTTTTGATAATAGCAAATCCTCTTAGCAAGAAATCAACAATAGTGTTTATAGTATAGGATAAGCAAGATGATAGTGCAACTATAGTATATTATAAACATGATAATGTGCATTCTCCCCCTATCTTAATGCTTCCCCTACATAAATGGAATTTATGTTTTACTCCCCCTAAATGATAGATTACATGAATTATTCTCCCCTTAATCTTCTATATTTCTCATATATAGATTTCTTCAATTAATCTCCCCCTTTTGGTATTATCAAAAGAAGGTAGGGTGAGGGGTAGTAAGGAGGCATTTCTTATAAATGATAAAGCATGATCGAGCTTTTGTAATATAGATAATGATAAAGATTTTAAGCATAGTATATATAAGAGATTTCAAATAAAAAGATAAGAGTTGCAAGCAAGCGAAAGATTATAAGAAACATCTTTTTGTAAGTATGAAAAACATAAGTGAAAATACGAGTTTTAGTTCAAAATTGAAAGATGTTTTAACCTTTTGAAATCTCAATGTTTTTCATAAAGATACCAAGCATGAAATGAACATATCAAGGAGAGATTATACTACAATGTTACTTAATTTTAAGTTCAAGAGATACCAAAACATTGTAGAGATCATGCTAGGTTATCTAGTGCATTTCTTATATAAAGAGTAGTATAGATAAAGCATTAGAATCCAATACTCATGAGAAGAAGTGTTATGAAAGATAATGATGTGCACATAAGTGTATTTTGAGCAATGTTATCAATTGATTTAAATCACAAAATATAAGACATATGTAGAGTAAAGTGCACAATAAAACACAAGTATATCAACTTTCACACACTTTTAATGCACATAATTTTTAACAAAGTGGTGTAGTAACCAAGGTTTGCACAAGACACTTTACTATTCTTTCCAATGTGCTCAACCTCACAATGCTTATGAAGACTTATCAGGAGGTTCAGGTAGTGCTTGGTGGAGTTATATTTGTCTACATATATAATTTTTTGTTCACATTTGTGAGACAACATTCTCCGAATACACTTGTTTTGCAAACCCAATTTTTTAACTTAACCACTTTTCTAAATTTTATAAGTGCAATTCAAATGTAGTGTAGGCAATAAACTTATGCAAGTTTTAATTCATTGTACAAATACAATACACAAGCAAGCATTTTAGATTTAAACACACATGTTGATTATCAAAATAAGTGAGTGAAATGTATCATTATCAATCAGACAACATTTACTCATACTTAGAGGCATGCTAAGCTTGGATCTACACATAATTTTTAATACAATTGATGCACTTAAATAGATATATCAAAGCATGATAAACAAAATAATGTTCATAGTAATATGAAGAAACAAGTTTTAACATTGTAGATAATTCTAAATGATAGACTGCATACATGCTTGATATTAGCAATAAAGATCATACCGTTTTTTTTTTGAAAAGTTTTAATGAAAGAAAAACAGAAAACCACAAAAACATATTTTTGTATTTTTGAATTTTAAAGTTTTGTAGTTGATTTTTTATAATATAAATAAAAACACAAATCTCAAAAACATATTTTTGTATTTTTGAATTTTGAACTTTTGTAGTTGATTTTTCATAATATGAATAAAACACAAATCTCAAGAACATATTTTTGTATTTTGAACTTTTGTAGTTGATTTTTCATAATATGAATAAAACAAAAATAACAAAAGTCAGAAACACAACAAATAAGTAGTACATATAAAGTAACACATTTTTAAAGATTTTTTGAAATTTTGAAAAACAGAAAAATCAGACACCAACGCTAGCGCGGCAAACAGTACTTGATTTTTTTGAGAATTTTAAAAATCTGATTTTTGATATTTATTAAGTATCCTTAGAGTAGTCTTATGCAAATTTTTTATAATTTTTGGAGATGTCTTGATTGCTCAAATTTGCATAAAATTTTAGCTTTTTCAAATACATGTGTTTTACAAAAACATTTAAGCTCAAAAAGATAAATTATGCAAACACAAGAGGGCGTTTTTTTATTAAACAACCCAAAATATGCATGATTTAAGTGATAAGTAAATAAAATGATCATGCAAAGAGTAATATAAGTTTGTCCTAAGATTAAAAACTACCCCGACTAAATGTCTACACCCTAGCCCCGTACTAAGTGACGGATGAGCATGAGGAGCTGCACACATGTCGTAGGTTGGGGTGTTAATCCCATATGCACACACTAGAGAACGCTCAACCTAGCACTCTTTCCCCCTAGTGCCTTGCAAGGCCCCACTGGAACCCTCCCCGGTTAAGGACAAGACATGACTTAGAGGTTAGGTGTCTAATGCATACAACCCTACGCCCCCGCTATTGTGAGATATGAAGTCATAGGTGAATAATCTTTGGACAACCTATGCTTTTAAATCAATGGGTTGATATATAAATGAGTTTTGTTTAATGTGAAGAGTTATTTAAAGACGCATAGTTTTTCTACTTTTATGAGATGACGATGTGAGATAACTAGAAAAAAAACTAATATTCAATAAGTGCTAATGCTAATATGATGAGTTTTGGATTTAATGTCACGTCATAAGATTAACATTAAAATTGCATGTATTCCAAAGTAGAGTTTCAAATTATAGATCTAGAATGGAGTGATGATTACGTTTGATGTATCTTTATTATTCCTAAGTTGATTCTAGAATCTATATATATGTGAGATACATGCAATCAATTAATATCAAAGCATATCCATACACCAACTAATGTAAAGAAAACAATATTTATATTTTTATCATAAGATTCATAATTCCTAGGTGGTATTATTGTTTTGAGATTTTTCTTGATAGAACATTAATTATGATTTATGATTATAGACAATTTTGCATAGAATATATGTTAGATCATCATGATGTATGAAAAATTCTAATCCTTCTAGACTTATAATATAGTGATATAGTGATTTTCTTTTGAATAAGCATGTTTGATTTTTAAGCCTAGAAAATGATGAACATGTAGTCATATCAAAGTCAAAGATCACATATATAATGTTTTGAAATTTATAATAAAATTTGCATAATTGAATCTATTGATCTTTGGTTTTGCATGATAATATATGATTTATGATACAATATTCATATATATTCTGATGATTAATCCATAAACTATGTGTTTGTTGGAATTTTAGTATTCTATTATAATTTCAAATCACATAGTTATCATCAAATTTAAATAACATTATACATGTTATACCTAGCATATAAAATTAAGCATAAAATAAGAGGTGATGCTAGGATGATGAGTTTGAATGTAATGTTATAACATAGGATTAATGAAGATAATGTTGCATGTAGTATAGAAGGTTTCATATTAATTTTCTTTAGACCAAGAATGAAATGATTAAACTTTTGATTTGAACTTAATGATACAAGACGATTTTAAGGTCTAAATAACATGCAAATAATGGTGACACACATTAGACACAATATACAAAGGATATCATGTGATGAAGAATCCAAAGACACAGAAATTGCCGAAATAAGAAGACTGGTATAACTTTTAAACAAAGTTGAGTTTGGGCAATTTTGACAGCACCAAACGAATTTGAACGGGCAAGATTGGTTCTCTGTTGGATGGAGATTTCTGTGCTCTTTCTGAAAAGATATTAAACGCGAAAAACGGACGAGCAGATAAAAAGATATGGCTATTTGAAGTTTTGATCTAAAACTCGCATTTTTGAAGGATTAAACATGCGTTTTGTGAATGTTTGTTTTCGAATTTTATTTGATAATATTTTTCATTATAAGGGCTATCAAATGCAGCAAATAAAATAGAAAATAATCAAAATGTTACGCATTTTAATTTTTAGCTTAAGCCCTTTAATAAACCATTTAAATCCATTTAAATCCATTTTTTTTTAAAATAATTTCATTAGTCTTGAAAATAATTTCAATATTCAAATGATAATGTTAATTCAAGATATTGATGGGTAAAGGATTTAAAAGGATATATATAAACAATTTAAAAAGATGAGAGGTAGGTCTCTTTTAAAATCATATGACTTTTTGTTCCATTTTAATTCAATTTGATTTGATAAACATTAGGCTTAATATGAGTAAGTCATATCTTATGAAATATAAAGTGACCACAAACATTTTGGATCAAAAAAATACAAAACAAACAAAAGAAAAAAATAAAGCACATCATGAAGTAGAGTATTGATATTTCATTTTTAATTGTTTCTACTTCATGCAAATGATATGATACTAATGAATAAGAGATTTAGGTATCCAAAGGTGATCAAGTGGGATGGTTCCTTTGGGTACCCAAATACATCGAAGATAATGATGAATGGGCTCTTTCAAGTAAAGATGATATGTCATTTTTCTTTATGGGTCTCCATTCATACATTGGTTGTTTATCACTTAAATCCATATAATGATTATATGACATCTTTTTGTGATGATAGTTGTTTAAAAAATAATTCATTTGAGATTTTTTATGTTTATTCAAATTATTTTTCAAAATAGCTTGATGTTGATCATAATCATCATATATTTTATTATATGGATTCTTTGAAAGTTTATAAGAGTGATTGTCTTTCTTTAGAAGTGATTGTTGAAAGAGTGGGTTACAATATGTTTTAAAAGATTGATTCTTATTTTGATGATTTTCATTTCCACTCTTTCTTATAGACATACTCTTATAACATGAATGATTATATTTTGTAGTTTGATTTTCATGAAAAGGAGTTTTTAAATTTGAGTCATGATTGAAAATATATTGAGACTTATAGTAGTGACTCTTAAAAATTTTGTGAGGGTCATAATTCTTTTTGAAACTAAACTCTTTTTGAGTTGATGTATGAAAATGATCCCTTTTAGAAATGATTTTGTAAGTTAATTTATCTTTGTTATTCAAAACTTATGATGAAAGTCATTACTAGAAATTAGAACTTTTTCAGCAAAAGATTTTAATTGTCTTAACTTACAAGTTAAAGCATCATTTTCAATTATCAATTTTTCATTATGTTTTTTAGAAAATAAGAGCCCTTTTTCAATATCCTTGAATTTTTCTTTAAATAGATTGCAATCAAAACAAGGAGTAGGAATTTTAACTAAAGAACATGAAAGAGAATTTAACACATCAATATTTGATTCTACGTTATCGTTTGCTTTTAAAGATTTATTTTCTAAACGTAATTTGGAATTAGCAATTTTTAACTTTAAAATTTTACGTTTAACAATTTTAAGCATACGAGATGTAGAAATAGAATTTGTTACAAAAAGAGAAGTTTTTGATTTTCTTACATTGCTATGGGATGAGGCAAGATTTGAACCAAGGGTTCCTTTGACATCTTCTTCGCATTCCTCTTCCATAGTTGAGTTTTCGTCTTCTCTTTTGCTTGATGTGTTGCCAACAAATGAGTCCAATATTGTTTCTCTCTTTGATTGATCTTCCTCCAAGAATGAGTCCTCGTCGATTTCTTCTCTTGGATCCATAAGGAATTCCTCGTCGATTTCTCTCTTAGATTTATCTTCTTCCAAGAACGAGTCCTTGTCGATTTCTTCTCTTGGATCCATAAGGAATTCCTCTTGTTCATCATCTGTGGAAGGAAGACTATAAGTATTTTCAAGAAATTTCCAAACTTCAAAAAGCAGTAGGGAGCGTATAAATAAGTTTGAAAATATTTTGATCTAGAGCACAATATAGACTATTCATAGATTTGGCATTTAAAAACATTTCATTTTTATTTAAAATACTTGGGGGCATTGTAATTGTAATATTCCATACTTTAATATCCAAAGATTTAAGAAATTTTTCCATAAGAATTTCCCACCCATTATAATTTTTGCCTACAAATAAAGGTGGTGCCAAGGATTTTTCATTTATAAGAAAATTTCCCCTACTAGTAGAGACGAGATCATGAGACACAACTGTTTGGAATAACCTCGCTCTGATACCACTTGTTGGATCGATAGGCGCCCTTAGGGGGGGGGGGGGGGGGTGAATAAGAGAATAAAATTCTTCCTTATAATTTTATGAAAATTACTAAATTGTTTTATAATATGAAAAAGGCAAAATAACAATTTAGCTAATTTGTGAGAATATCATAATAACCAAGTTTAGAAACAAGTACTAAATTGTTTTATGATGAAAGAGATTGAACTAAACAATTTAGATAAAGTAATTCGAATTGAAAACTTAGTAACCAATATTTTAGAGATAACGCCAAAGGAGAGAAATCAAGTAAACACAAATAGAGACATGATTGTATTTATATAAAAAAAGGTGTTTACATAAATTTGATTTCAATATCGCTAGAAATCGGAGGCGTACAAAAGTAAATATCTTTTCCTTTTCTATACCGACTTGTATCCCCACAAACCGGTTGGCTTTAGCCAATCCTTCCCCGGATATGGCCTCAAGACGCTCTAGCCAATCCTTCCCCGAATATGGCCTCGAGCACCCCCTAGATCTAATCACCTAGAACTAGTCGCCAACACAAGGCGAATTACTCCCTAAGTCCTACCCAGACCTAGTCGCCAACACAAGGCGAATTAACTAAACGGTTACAAAAAGTATGGAATGAAAATAAAGATAACAATAATAAAAACTCCCTATATGAGATTTCTGAAGATGAGGATGAAGGATCGCTGTAGTATGAGCGAGGTCGAAGCGATCGTCCTTCGGATGTAGCGTGACATAGCCCTCCTCCAGAAATCTCCTTAAGATTTTTGTGGGAGATCCATCTTCGGCAGCATAACAGCTCTGGAGATTTGGCACAAGCAGTCTCTCTGGGATAGATATACAAAACGAGAAGCAAAGCTCCAATTTATAGAACTTTGCGTTAGCGCCTGCGGTAGCTCCTAGCGCCTGCGGTATCGATCGTGTAGAAGCGGTTGCGAAACCGTCGGCGGCGTGGCGCTGTGCACGAACTTGAGATAGCGCCAGGCTGTAGCGATAGCGCTGGCGGTAGCGCTCGTGTGGAGCGGTTGTGAAACCGTCGGCGGCGTGTCGCTCTACACGAACTCAAGCTAGCGCCAGGCGGTAGCACTAAGGAACCGCTGAGACGAAACTAAACCGCTGAGACGAAACCGCTGAGATGAAATGATCTACCACGGAGCGTTAGCACTAACGCTGGCGGTAGTGCATTCTTCCAGATGTTTGAATTCAGCTGCTTTCTACTTGTGGGGTATTGCACCTAAGGTTCCTGCACACTATAAACACACGATAAGCAAGATCAAATACAATTTGGGATTTGTTATTCTCAAACAAAGGGATGTGACACACATGTCCAACATGAAGAGGAAGTTAGTTTTTTCTGATGGTGACGAGCCTGCCCTCCTGCATCTTTCGGCAGGTAGATAGAAGAAAGGTTCAGGCGATTCTCCTTATGGTTCACGAGTTGGCGGGGTCCCGTACCTGGACCCTGATGTCGAAGTGATTGGCTCCTTTGCCTCCAGATCTCGGAAGAGGGGGCAGTTGCGGTGCCCTCGTCGAAGGGGTAGAGGGTTTCTTCGTCTCTTGTGGCCATGAACCATGCGGTAAGTGAGCTCTTCTTTTCTTTGGGCGCTTTGCTTCATTGCGGGCCTTGCTTACCTCCTATTTGGTTGTAGATTGGAGTTCAGGCCCGGATTGCGCTCTCCTGGAATGATTATTATGTCGGCTTGAAGGACCAGTACAGTTCCCTGCAGGAGAAGCTGAAGGCATCTAGTGCTTCCCTGGCGACGTTGGCGAAGAAGAGGGAGTGCGATCAAACCCGTCTTCGAGAGCTGGACTTGATGGTGGTGGAGGGTAAGATGGCTCTGACGCGCCTCCGGGAGGAGCTCTAGTCCCAGAAGTCTTTGACTGAGAAGGCGCTTGGGGACGTGACCCGTTTGAAGTCCGAGGTTGAGCGGTTTTCTTCCGAGGAGCATCTCTCTAAGCTGAAGGTGACTGGCGTGGCCGAGTACAAGAGTTCTTTAGCCTTTCAGGTGGATCACGGCCAATTGTCTGAGGAGATTCGTGATCAGGTCTGGGCGAGGGAGGTTGAACCGGAGCTTGCTGAGATCCGGGATGTGGCTTTCCATCTTGGGGTATCCAAGACGCTCCAGATGGTTGCTCGCGAGCGTGGATGTGATACCTCCGGCCTTGGTGTTGATGACCTCTCCGCGGATGAGCGGTCGGAGTCCGACGAGAAGTAGGCTTGTTGTGCCTGGTATCTTTGTACTTTTTCGTTCATTGGTTTGATTTGTTTTGTATGAGACTTGTTATCTTGTGGTAATGCTCCTTGTTTGATGTGTCCTTTATGGATTTTGCCCTTTTTCGCACTTTTGTGGTTGTCGTTGCCCTGTTTTTCTTGCCGCGTTCATGCTTGGGTGGCATGATGTCACTCCGTTGTTTGGCGAGGCTCAGTTGGGCTCGTGTTTAGCCCATGGGGCGAATGGTGAACCCTTTGAACCCGTCGGTGGAGGTTATGCACGCCATATTGGAGGGTGTTTGGTTTAGGGACGAGACCTGGGCAAGGATCGGGCATCCTGGGGGACGTTGCTTAATGCTCAGGCGAGACCCGAGTGTACCGGGGGGGGGGGGGGGTGCCGCTGAATGTCTGGGCATGACCCGGTAAACCGGGG
Organism: Dactylorhiza incarnata; assembly: GCA_033032865.1. Classification (NCBI taxonomy): domain Eukaryota; kingdom Viridiplantae; phylum Streptophyta; class Magnoliopsida; order Asparagales; family Orchidaceae; genus Dactylorhiza; species Dactylorhiza incarnata. The sequence continues at coordinate 1,912,572 of JAWHQI010000290.1, forward strand.
GATGCCGCCGAATGTCTGGGCGAGACCCGAGTATACCGGGGAATGCCGCTGAATGTTTGGGCTAGACCCGGGTAAACCGTAGGTTGCCTCCGATTGTCTGGGCGAGACCTGGGTGGACCGGGGGATGTCGCTGAATGTTTGGGCGAGAACCGGGCAAGCTAGGGGATGCCGCTGAATGTATGGGTGAGACCCGGGTTGTAACATCCCGACTTTGAAAAGGGGCCTAGCCGGTTCAGTTGAACCCTTGGAAGAATATAGGCAGGGTCATCAGGCAATCACGACCCGACCTTCACCACATAAATGGTAGTCATTTAAAGAAATGACTGTTTTGAGTATAGTAGCGCGTCACGACGATGTCATTCTAGAATATGGAGCATACGTGCTCCGAATCGACTTCCGTCAGTTGCATTAGACTCGTATAGTTGATACGAGTGCAACGGAACTCGTTTCGTTTCGATCCGAGGTCATATACAGAATATGACTATTTTGAGTATAGTAGCGCGTCACGACGATGCAATTTTAGAATATGGAGCATACGTGCTCCGAATCGACTTCCGTCAGTTGCATTAGACTCGTATAGTTGATACGAGTGCAACGGAACTCGTTTCGTTTCGATCCGAGGTCATATACAGAATATGACTATTTTGAGTATAGTAGCGCGTCACGACGATGCAATTTTAGAATATGGAGCATACGTGCTCCGAATCGACTTCCGTCAGTTGCATTAGACTCGTATAGTTGATACGAGTGCAACGGAACTCGTTTCGTTTCGATCCGAGGTCATATACAGAATATGACTATTTTGAGTATAGTAGCGCGTCACGACGATGCAATTTTAGAATATGGAGCATACGTGCTCCGAATCGATTCCCGTCAGTTGCTTTAGACTCGTATAGTTGATACGAGTGCAACGGAACTCGTTTCGTTTCGATCCGAGGTCGTTTGAAGAAAACCACTATTTTGAGTAACATCGAGCGCGACAACAACGCCAGTTTAAAAAATTGGGCGAACGGACTCGGAATCAACTTCAAATAATTTCGTTAACTTCACGTGATTGTTACGAACACAGCGACACCCTTTGTGCATTGTATTTCGCGAGCACTGATATATATAAACGTGTATAAATATGTGTGTGTGTGTAATGTGTGTATATATATACATATACATATATAAGCTTAGATATATGAAATAAAACAGTTAGGTTCCTGTTCCAAAAACCTAAATCAGCGATGAAAACCGTGGGCGAAAACCAGGGGCGGAATCCACTGTCTCCGCTCCTTCTTATACGCAGCGCCGGGACCTCTTTTGGGGGAGGGGGGAAGATCGAGCGGGAGGGGGAGCTTCACCTCTTCTTCTCTCATGGCTCACGACAAGGTCATGGCTCGCCCTCCTCTCTCCCTCTCCCTCCTCTTCGAAACTCTGCCGGATTAGGGATCGATGCAAGAATTCGGGGCACGACAAGGGAGACTCCGACTCCTTCTCCGCCTCTTACTTGAGCCTATCTTCATCTGGTTGGGTATCCAATTGAGGGAGCTCCGTCTCTTCCTCCTCCGGCAAACGGTAGACTCTAAACCTGCTCTATTTTCGTTTACTCTTCATCTTGGGTTATCATGAGAATGGAAAGTTGATGGTGCTCTGGTTTAGGGGTTTTGGGTTTTCTTCCTCTTCAAGGAAGGACCTCCTCTTCCTCTCACCAACCATATCTCTCTCCCTCACACTCTTCCTCTGTCTGAGCAAACTTTAATATATATATATATAGTTACATATGGTGGATGTGCTAATATCTTTCTCTCTCTCTCTCTCTCTCTCTCTCTCTCTCCCTATGTCTATGCAAGCTCTTATATATTTCTATATAGGAGTTGTAAGCTTGCTCAGGAAGAGGCCTATCTTGGGCTTCATTTGAAAAGGTTGGGGGGCTGCTCCTTGTGGAGTGGGGCTGCTGCCGTTGTTCTGTTGTTGTTGTTTATTGCTTTGGGCTGCTCCTCTCCTTGTTGGTTTGGGGGCTGCTCCTTCTTTAGTTGGACTGCAGGTAGGGTGATGTGGGGCTGCTCTCTTGCCTTGTTGATTTGGAGTTGCCTCTTTTGTTGTTGCTTTGGGCTGCTCCTCTCCTTGTTGGTTTGGGGGCTGCTCCTTCTTTAGTTGGACTGCAGGTAGGGTGATGTGGGGCTGCTCTCTTGCCTTGTTGATTTGGAGTTGCCTCTTTTGTTGTTGCTTTGGGATGCTCCTCTCCTTGTTGGTTTGGGGGCTGCTCCTTCTTTAGTTGGACTGCAGGTAGGGTGATGTGGGGCTGCTCTCTTGCCTTGTTGATTTGGAGTTGCCTCTTTTGTTGTTGCTTTGGGCTGCTCCTCTCCTTGTTGGTTTGGGGGCTGCTCCTTCTTTAGTTGGACTGCAGGTAGGGTGATGTGGGGCTGCTCTCTTGCCTTGTTGATTTGGAGTTGCCTCTTTTGTTGTTGCTTTGGGCTGCTCCTCTCCTTGTTGGTTTGGGGGCTGCTCCTTCTTTAGTTGGACTGCAGGTAGGGTGATGTGGGGCTGCTCTCTTGCCTTGTTGATTTGGAGTTGCCTCTTGTGTTGTTGAAATGGGGCTGCTCCTTTCCTTGTTGGTTTGGGGGCTGCTCCTTGTTAAGTTGGACTGCAGGTTGCTGATAATGAGGGATATCTTGTGTTCTGTTGGGGGCTGTTTGTTTGTGGCTGTTTTGCTAGCTGGGGCTGTTTTACTTGAGCTGCTCTTTACCTTGATTACTAGGGCTGTTTTGCCTTGGGGCTGCTCTTACCCTTGTTAGCTGAGGCTGTTGGCATTGGGGGCTACTGTCATAAAAACCTGTTGCTGCCACTATCAATTAATGTTGGGGCCTACCTTGTGAAGTGAGGGTTGTTGATATGCTTTTGGTAGATGGGCTTTGTTGTTACTACCTCCTTCCCATATTCTCTAACATTTCTTCCCTCTCTACCCCTTCACAAATTCTGATGTTGATTAAAGGTGGAAATACTCCCTCTTCTTTTGATGTGGTACCAATACCAATGGAAATGTTATATAGGTGACTTGGATTTGAACACCAAGCATCCAAATGATTGACGGGAGCCTATGGGCCATATGAAGATGGCTCGATTTAATTGCCAGCCGGGTTAAAATAGTGTTACCTTCTCGGATGAAGATATGCTAAGCTTATATAGAGTTCGTCTTCTCTCCTCCTACAGGTTGCGGGTGGATATATTGCTGATCTTAAAGGGCGTCTCTTTTCTTCTCTTATGAAAATAGTTGCCTTCGAGAAAATAATTCCTACGGGAATACAAATGTGCCTTCGAGAAAATAATTCCTACGGGAATTCAAATGTTGCCTTCGAGAAAATAATTCCTACGGGAATACAAATGTTGCCTTCGAGAAATTAATTCCTACGGGAATGAAATGTTGCCTTCGAGAAATAATTCCTACGGGAATGAAATGTTGCCTTCGAGATATAATTCCTACGGGAGTGAAATGTTGCCTTCGGGAATGTGACAAGGGATAAAATCGGATGGCCTATGAGTTTTACTCTAGGGCAACCCGCACGACGGACGGTCTGGGAGGGCAACCCGTGCGAAACTAATAGAACTACGTGGGTCTGAGGCCGTATGAAGGATGATACGGAGTACGTAGGCGGTGGTCGCGGGAAGACCGCCTCGGCCCAATAAGAGTCCAGATATCCCCTTCCTTATAATTGTTATATTATGCTTGTGTGTTAGTAGGATTTGGATTCTGTTTGTAGTTCTAATAACTTGTCTTTAGCACAGGTGACAGGCGCGGATGAGTGACAGCACCTATGTGTGGATGAAGCCACGGATCAGGCTACGTCAGGTATAAAGTTTTATTAAGCCGCATCTCCTTTTGTTGTGCCCTATCTCAGGGTATATATATATAATGGCAACGAAGCCTTGATGGATAGAATTTATTGCGGCGGCGAAATCGATATTACTCATACAGGCTTTGAAATTGTGGTTTCTGTGATATTTAATCTTCCGCTATAAACCATGTCTTCCGCTAAGGGTAACAAAGCACACTCTTTAATAATGTCTTCCGCTAAAATACGGCTTCCTTACTCTGTTGGTGTGTAGTGACTTTCGCTTAACACCACCCCTAGGCGTGACTTCGGAGTGTTCAAGGAAGAGGGTTGGAGAAGCTAGTGCCTTCACCCTTCGGAGTCGCTTCGGCGTCGTGCTAAAGGGTGGTGTGCGATAAGATCCCCCGGTCGGGCCGTCGATTTGGGAGGGGGGGGGTCTTACAAATGGATCAGAGCGCAACCGATCTTGTCGACCTATTCGTGATCACAGAAACACCTATTGCTCCGCTAATCGCTGTAGCGTGGTTCGGGACGAACCACTGCAGCGGAAGCGGTGGTGGACCTAAAAGGTAAAAGTTGACAGCAAACTTGGCATATATATGCGGATTGACACTTAAATGTCATTTACCACTTCCGATCTCAAGCGATGATTTACATTGTCCCCATAAAACACTCCCGTAAAACCCTACAAACGCCCACTTCAAATTTTGAACCCCGGGTTTAAGCCTCTTTGTTTTATTGGGGTTAAATTTTCATTTTCAAAATTTCATTCGAGGTAAACTAATCGTATGAAATTATGTGTGCAATGTAAGGATTCTATTACTAATTTCAATCCCAGGTTTAAGCCTATTTGTTTTATTGGGATTAAAATTCTCGTTTTCAAAATTTCATTTGAGGTGAGCTAATCAAATGAAATTTTGCGTGTATATGGAGAATTGCTCTACCGATTGCAAATATGAAGTATGCTTTGACTTGATCAATTTGACGATCTGTTGAAAATAAAGTCGTGCAATCGTAAAAGAACTATGATAAAATATTAGTCTTTTCAATAACGTTAATATTTCAGGAAATGATTACTGAGGCGACGTGCTGGATTGAAGTAAATTTGTGGCAAATTTATAAAAGCTTGTATACAAACCATCCTAAAAGTACATTGTTAGCATTCGCAGGACTTGCGATGGTTGCATACTCAGCCAGCCGGGAAGCCTCGTTAAAAAGGGTAAGCTACTGAGGACCCAAATGTGATGGTCACCTATTTTATTGCTTTTATTGAAAATTGCTTGCATTGGGAAAAGTGGCGTGTCGGTCATGCCCGTAGACCGTACGTACCGGTGCGGGAAGGTTGACGACTCTAGGCGACAGGGAGGTGTGCACCCCGGGAGCTCGGTTGTATCTTATATGCCCCGCTGGGTCCCTCCGCTGGTTGGCCAAATTCAGTTGTTGCCGGATGTCTCCTACGTCCGAGGGTACACGGGGTTGTACGTTGGGGCCTGGGTAGTGCGGTACATCCACACCCAGAAGTGGCAGGACCGGCCACTATCACCGACGGCCACATCGGTGAGGCCCGCGGGGTTCGCTACCCTGCAAAAAGAAGCGGTCAAAATATTTCAACGTAAAGAGCAAACTGGTAAAACATTATATGTGATTACCGTGGCGGGTCAGTCGTGCCCAAGGACCGTTCATACAGGAATGGGAAGGTTGACGACTCATGAGGTACTAGGGAGTGTGTGAACCCCGGGAGGTTATTTATTATTTCCCCGCAGGGTCCCTCTGCTGGATAACCGACTTTTGTAATTGACGGATGTTGCTCACATCCAGGAGTACACTGGGTTGTACATTAGGGCCTGGGTAGTGCGGTACATCCACACCCAGAAGTGGCAGGACCGGCCACTGTCACCGACGGCCACATCGGTGAGGCCCGCGGGGGTCGCAACCCTGCTGGAAGAAAAGCGGTCAAACTGTTTCAACATTGTGTGTTGTGATTGAGTCGTGAGTACTCGTTATGCATGGCTTACATATGCATCAAAACATACATACTTGTATATGCATCATTTGCATCAAAACATACATATCTGCATATACCATTAACATATAACCTTCGTATGGGAGTTGGTTATATGTTTATGGATTTTTACTGCTTATTTGCAATTTTATCTGTACCATTAACATATAACCTTCGTATGGGAGTTGGTTATATGTTCATGGATTTACTCTGCTTATTTACAATTTTCATCTGTTCCACCAACATATAACCTTCGTATGGGAGTCGGTCATATGTTGATAGGTGTTACAAAAGCTTATGCAAGTTATAACTTTTATATGTTCCACTGACACGTAGCCCCGTAAGAGAATTAACTATATGTTGATGGATTTTTACTATGTGCCTTTCAAACATAACTCATAAATTTTTGCAAGGTGTTGAGTTGCCTCTACTTTCAGTTGAGCTCGGCTCCCTGGAAGGTGTTAAGTTGACTCCGCTTCCAGCTGAGCTCGGCTCCTGGAAGGTGTTGAGTTGCCTTCGTCTCCCGTTAAGCTCGGTTCACGGGAGGGGTATCAAGTGATGAAGGGTTTCTTGTTTCTCACGATTAGATCAATTTGAATCATTCAAGCTACCCCGTAGTTCACGTAAGCTACTTGTATAGTACACGACAGGAGCCATCAACACAACTCGTTAGGTAAAACCAAACCTAGAGACCCTTAAAATTTGGGATCATTCGACACCTCTAGTGGTCTGCAATACGTCCCGTTTCGAATCTCCATGACTCACTCGTATTTTCGGGGACGAAAATTTTCTTTGTTTTATTGGATTGTAACATCCCGACTTTGAAAAGGGGCCTAGCCGGTTCAGTTGAACCCTTGGAAGAATCTAGGCAGGGTCATCAGGCAATCACGACCCGACCTTCACCACATAAATGGTAGTCATTTAAAGAAATGACTGTTTTGAGTATAATAGCGCGTCACGACGATGTCATTCTAGAATATGGAGCATACGTGCTCCGAATCGACTTCCGTCAGTTGCATTAGACTCGTATAGTTGATACGAGTGCAACGGAACTCGTTTCGTTTCGATCCGAGGTCATATACAGAATATGACTATTTTGAGTATAGTAGCGCGTCACGACGATGCAATTTTAGAATATGGAGCATACGTGCTCCGAATCGACTTCCGTCAGTTGCATTAGACTCGTATAGTTGATACGAGTGCAACGGAACTCGTTTCGTTTCGATCCGAGGTCATATACAGAATATGACTATTTTGAGTATAGTAGCGCGTCACGACGATGCAATTTTAGAATATGGAGCATACGTGCTCCGAATCGACTTCCGTCAGTTGCATTAGACTCGTATAGTTGATACGAGTGCAACGGAACTCGTTTCGTTTCGATCCGAGGTCATATACAGAATATGACTATTTTGAGTATAGTAGCGCGTCACGACGATGCAATTTTAGAATATGGAGCATACGTGCTCCGAATCGATTCCCGTCAGTTGCTTTAGACTCGTATAGTTGATACGAGTGCAACGGAACTCGTTTCGTTTCGATCCGAGGTCGTTTGAAGAAAACCACTATTTTGAGTAACATCGAGCGCGACAACAACGCCAGTTTAAAAAATTGGGCGAACGGACTCGGAATCAACTTCAAATAATTTCGTTAACTTCACGTGATTGTTACGAACACAGCGACACCCTTTGTGCATTGTCTTTCGCGAGCACTGATATATATAAACGTGTATAAATATGTGTGTGTGTGTAATGTGTGTATATATATACATATACATATATAAGCTTAGATATATGAAATAAAACAGTTAGGTTCCTGTTCCAAAAACCTAAATCAGCGATGAAAACCGTGGGCGAAAACCAGGGGCGGAATCCACTGTCTCCGCTCCTTCTTATACGTAGCGCCGGGACCTCTTTTGGGGGACGGGGGGAAGATCGAGCGGGAGGGGGAGCTTCACCTCTTCTTCTCTCATGGCTCACGACAAGGTCATGGCTCGCCCTCCTCTCTCCCTCTCCCTCCTCTTCGAAACTCTGCCGGATTAGGGATCGATGCAAGAATTTGGGGCACGACAAGGGAGACTCCGACTCCTTCTCCGCCTCTTACTTGAGCCTATCTTCATCTGGTTGGGTATCCAATTGAGGGAGCTCCGTCTCTTCCTCCTCCGGCAAACGGTAGACTCTAAACCTGCTCTATTTTCGTTTACTCTTCATCTTGGGTTATCATGAGAATGGAAAGTTGATGGTGCTCTGGTTTAGGGGTTTTGGGTTTTCTTCCTCTTCAAGGAAGGACCTCCTCTTCCTCTCACCAACCATATCTCTCTCCCTCACACTCTTCCTCTGTCTGAGCAAACTTTAATATATATATATATATATATATAGTTACATATGGTGGATGTGCTAATATCTTTCTCTCTCTCTCTCTCTCCCTATGTCTATGCAAGCTCTTATATATTTCTATATAGGAGTTGTAAGCTTGCTCAGGAAGAGGCCTATCTTGGGCTTCATTTGAAAAGGTTGGGGGGCTGCTCCTTGTGGAGTGGGGCTGCTACCGTTGTTCTGTTGTTGTTGTTTATTGCTTTGGGCTGCTCCTCTCCTTGTTGGTTTGGGGGCTGCTCCTTCTTTAGTTGGACTGCAGGTAGGGTGATGTGGGGCTGCTCTCTTGCCTTGTTGATTTGGAGTTGCCTCTTTTGTTGTTGCTTTGGGCTGCTCCTCTCCTTGTTGGTTTGGGGGCTGCTCCTTCTTTAGTTGGACTGCAGGTAGGGTGATGTGGGGCTGCTCTCTTGCCTTGTTGATTTGGAGTTGCCTCTTTTGTTGTTGCTTTGGGCTGCTCCTCTCCTTGTTGGTTTGGGGGCTGCTCCTTCTTTAGTTGGACTGCAGGTAGGGTGATGTGGGGCTGCTCTCTTGCCTTGTTGATTTGGAGTTGCCTCTTTTGTTGTTGCTTTGGGCTGCTCCTCTCCTTGTTGGTTTGGGGGCTGCTCCTTCTTTAGTTGGACTGCAGGTAGGGTGATGTGGGGCTGCTCTCTTGCCTTGTTGATTTGGAGTTGCCTCTTTTGTTGTTGCTTTGGGCTGCTCCTCTCCTTGTTGGTTTGGGGGCTGCTCCTTCTTTAGTTGGACTGCAGGTAGGGTGATGTGGGGCTGCTCTCTTGCCTTGTTGATTTGGAGTTGCCTCTTGTGTTGTTGAAATGGGGCTGCTCCTTTCCTTGTTGGTTTGGGGGCTGCTCCTTGTTAAGTTGGACTGCAGGTTGCTGATAATGAGGGATATCTTGTGTTCTGTTGGGGGCTGTTTGTTTGTGGCTGTTTTGCTAGCTGGGGCTGTTTTACTTGAGCTGCTCTTTACCTTGATTACTAGGGCTGTTTTGCCTTGGGGCTGCTCTTACCCTTGTTAGCTGAGGCTGTTGGCATTGGGGGCTACTGTCATAAAAACCTATTGCTGCCACTATCAATTAATGTTGGGGCCTACCTTGTGAAGTGAGGGTTGTTGATATGCTTTTGGTAGATGGGCTTTGTTGTTACTACCTCCTTCCCATATTCTCTAACATTTCTTCCCTCTCTACCCCTTCACAAATTCTGATGTTGATTAAAGGTGGAAATACTCCCTCTTCTTTTGATGTGGTACCAATACCAATGGAAATGTTATATAGGTGACTTGGGTTTGAACACCAAGCATCCAAATGATTGACGGGAGCCTATGGGCCATATGAAGATGGCTCGATTTAATTGCCAGCCGGGTTAAAATAGTGTTACCTTCTCGGATGAAGATATGCTAAGCTTATATAGAGTTCGTCTTCTCTCCTCCTACAGGTTGCGGGTGGATATATTGCTGATCTTAAAGGGCGTCTCTTTTCTTCTCTTATGAAAATAGTTGCCTTCGAGAAAATAATTCCTACGGGAATACAAATGTGCCTTCGAGAAAATAATTCCTACGGGAATTCAAATGTTGCCTTCGAGAAAATAATTCCTACGGGAATACAAATGTTGCCTTCAAGAAATTAATTCCTACGGGAATGAAATGTTGCCTTCGAGAAATAATTCCTACGGGAATGAAATGTTGCCTTCGAGATATAATTCCTACGGGAGTGAAATGTTGCCTTCGGGAATGTGACAAGGGATAAAATCGGATGGCCTATGAGTTTTACTCTAGGGCAACCCGCACGACGGATGGTCTGGGAGGGCAACCCGTGCGAAACTAATAGAACTACGTGGGTCTGAGGCCGTATGCAGGATGATACGGAGTACGTAGGCGGTGGTCGCGGGAAGACCGCCTCGGCCCAATAAGAGTCCAGATATCCCCTTCCTTATAATTGTTATATTATGCTTGTGTGTTAGTAGAATTTGGATTCTGTTTGTAGTTCTAATAACTTGTCTTTAGCACAGGTGACAGGCGCGGATGAGTGACAGCACCTATGTGTGGATAAAGCCACGGATCAGGCTACGTCAGGTATAAAGTTTTATTAAGCCGCATCTCCTTTTGTTGTGCCCTATCTCAGGGTATATATATATAATGGCAACGAAGCCTTGATGGATAGAATTTATTGCGGCGGCGAAATCGATATTACTCATACAGGCTTTGAAATTGTGGTTTCTGTGATATTTAATCTTCCGCTATAAACCATGTCTTCCGCTAAGGGTAACAAAGCGCACTCTTTAATAATGTCTTCCGCTAAAATACGGCTTCCTTACTCTGTTGGTGTGTAGTGACTTTCGCTTAACACCACCCCTAGGCGTGACTTCGGAGTGTTCAAGGAAGAGGGTTGGAGAAGCTAGTGCCTTCACCCTTCGGAGTCGCTTCGGCGTCGTGCTAAAGGGTGGTGTGCGATAAGATCCCCCGGTCGGGCCGTCGATTTGGGAGGGGGGGGGGGGGGGTCTTACACGGGTGGACCGGGGGATACCGCTGAATGTTTGGGCGAGACCCAAGCAAGCAGGAGGATGCCACTGAATGTCTGGGCGAGACCCGGGCGAGCGGGGGGATGCCACTAAATGTCTGGGCGAGACCCGGGTAAACCAGGGGATGCCGCTGTATGTCTGGGCGAGACTCGAGTAAACCGGGGGATGCCGCTGAATGTCTAGGCGAGACCCGGGTAAGCCGAGGGATGTCACTGATGGCGCGACCCAGGATTATTGGGGGATGCCGTTGATTTTGTGTGGGTGAAGAGCGAATCTTCGAACCGAGGTGACTGTGAGGGGGCAGGCCCTGACGGTGCTGCGACTTGCTGTGCGGAGAAGGGATGACCTTTGATCCCTGACGGCGAGAGGTCATGAATTTCGAGACCCGGATAGCTCCGTACTCGATCACCTGGGCTTGGGGGAAACCTTTGCCTGCCAGGGAGAGATTGAGGGTGCTATCTTGGGGGATGTCGCTGAATATTTGGGCGCGACCCGGGTAAACCAGGGGATGCCATTGAATATCTAGGCGAGACCCGGGTAACCGGGGGATGCCGTTGCGTGTTCGTGGATGCCATGCTTCCATTTGCGATGACAGGAGTCTGTGTAAGACCCCCCTCCCAAATCGGCGGTCCGACCGGGGGATCTTATCGCACACCACCCTTTTAGCACTACGCCGAAGCGATCCCGAAGGGTGGAGGTGCTAGCTTCTCCAACCCCTTTCCTTGAACACTCCGTTGTCACACCTAGGGGTGGTGTTAAGCGAAGTTCACTACCCACCATCAGAGTAGGGAAGCAGTATTCTAGCGGAAGACATCATCAAAGAGTGCATATTATAACACTTAGCGGAAGACGTAGTATTAAAGCGGAAGATTAATCATCACAGAAACCTCAAACTCATGACATGTATAAATAATTCACATATCTCTGCCGCATTAAATCCTAACCATCAAGGATTTATTGTTATCATATATATACCCTGAGATAGAGCACAACAAAAGGAGATGCGGCTAAACAACTTATACCTGACGTAGCCTGCTCCGTGGCTTCATCCACACATGGGTGCTGTCACTCATCCGCACCTGTGACCTGTGCCAAGGACAAGTTATTAGAACCATGAACAAAGTCCAACCCTTGCTAACAACAGACATAGTATAACTTTTATAAGGGGAGATATCTGGACTCTTATTGGGCCGAGGCAGTCTTCCCACGACCACCGCCTACGTACTCCGTATCATCTTGCATACGGTCTCAGAACCACGTAGTTCTATAAGTTTTGCACGGGTTGCCCTCCCAGACCGTCCGTCGTGCGGGTTGCCTTAGAGTAAAACTCATCGTCATCCGACATTCTCCCAAGGCACATTTTCCTGTAGGAGTATTTCTCGAAAGCACAATATATTCCCGTAGGAATATTTCTCGAAGGCACAATATATTCCTGTAGGAATATTTCTCGGTAGCACAATATATTCCCATAGGAATTACTTCTCGAAGGCAACATTTCATCCCCGTAGGAATTACTTCTCGAAGGCAACATTTCATTCCCATAGGAATTACTTCTCGAAGGCAACATTTCATTCCCGTAGGAATTACTTCTCGAAGGCGACATTTCATTCCCGTAGGAATTACTTCTCGAAGGCAACATTTCATTCCCGTAGGAATTACTTCTCGAAGGCGACATTTCATTCCCGTAGGAATTACTTATCGAAGGCAACATTTCATTCCCGTAGGAATTACTTCTCGAAGGCGACATTTCATTCCCGTAGGAATTACTTCTCGAAGGCGACATTTCATTCCCGTAGGAATTACTTCTCGAAGGCGACATTTCATTCCCGTAGGAATTACTTCTCGAAGGCGACATTTCATTCCCGTAGGAATTACTTCTCGAAGGCAACATTTCATTCCCGTAGGAATTACTTCTCGAAGGAAACATTTCATTCCCGTAGGAATTACTTCTCGAAGGCAACATTTCATTCCCGTAGGAATTATTTCTCGAAGGCAACATTTCATTCCCGTAGGAATTACTTCTCGAAGGCAACATTTCATTCCGGTATGAATTACTTCTCGAAGGCAACATTTCATTCCCGTAGGAATTACTTCTCGAAGGCAACATTTCATTCCCGTAGGAATTACTTCTCGAAGGCAACATTTTATTCCCGTAAGAATTACTTCCCGAAGGCAACATTTCGTTTTAATAAGAGGAGAGGAAAGAAACTCTTCTTAAGCTTATCAATAATTCCATCCCGAGAGTGTACCACTATTTTAACCCGGCTGACAATCACACCCAAGCTGCCCACATAAGGCACAATTGCATTCATGTAGACTTTCGTCGATCATTTCGGTGCTTGACGATCAAGCCCAAGTCCCTCATAAACTCTATGTTTATTTGTAGGCACAAGAAGTAGCAGGTAATATGAGAGCATGGAATTAAGACGAATATAAACAGTATATATTATAATAATCTATGGGCGATCAACTCCCATAGTTATTCCATTCCTTCACCACTTTACGAATTCTCTTAGTGGGAACATTAATATTTGATCATACCTTGCGAGACGGATTTCCATTTCGAAACTTGAGCAGAAATCTACCTTTAGGTTTCCTTTGCCGGCCATACCCCATAAAGCAATAATCATACTGACCCATTATCTAGAGGGAGCTCCATATGGTAGAAGTATTAAGGAGGGTGTATATGAGCAACCCATCAAAAACTTCTCATTATAGTGCCAGATATTTACCTTTGTGTAGTGCCAGATGAATGTCATAATATATATAAAGTAATAAGACTCTAAGAAAGAAGACCATCCTCAACCCTCTTACCACCTCATAAAGGCAAGAATACCTTCTTCCTCATTTTCCTATTGTTGAACGTACCACATGAGCTAGTTAAAACAGAATGCAAAAGAATGAATCACGGAGTAGATTTCCCACTGCTTTGCACCCCCATCACATCTAAACTATATCTATCCAAAATCCCAGGCCCGTCGTATGGTAAGATTAATGATAGTATGGAGGTACCAGTCCCCAATATAAATGCTATATCCAAGATAGAAGACACCTGAAAAATGGGATTGAGAAGCAGAAGATGAGAAGCACTATGTGAAGCAGATGTTGTCCAATTCCTCATTACCATGATAAGGATTTAGCTGCAACTTTAGTAGTTGAAAAACTAAAGAAAAGTAATAATGATGGCATGGGTTGCACAAGCTTTAAACCCATGACATCCTCCAAGCATGAAGTTTCTTGTGCTCAGCCCTTTTAGCAAAGAGAGGAGAAGAAATCTAAGAGCATCAATCAAGGAACTGTTCAGGTATGCATAACTCAGCTCAACTAGAATTTCGAGTGTGAACTAGGACCCGTAAACTCCAATTCTCCAACCCCTGGTATTAAATCTTGTATCAAGTAGTGGTGATACTATTAAAGTGACTTCATATAATGGTCCACAGGTAAGGCCTTGTCATGCCCAAGACAAGCCATAAACTTTATCTGAAATCAATCGATCATATTTTAAGAACCAAAGTTTAAGAAGATCTTTAGAATCTTAAAGATGGGGCTGGCTACGATAGAACCTAGGAACTTAGACGAGTTTTGGCTTGAGCAATCATAAACATCTCCTGTGTATACGAAGGAAGAGGATTTACATTACATCCTCATAATATACCCTCAAATATCAGTGAATGGCAAGAGTCCTCCCAAGGATCAACTCCAATATCAGTGAATTGCACAGATAAAGTGTGGTGAGGGATATAGTGGGGGTGAGAGAGAGACAGAAAGTGAGTAAAAGAGAAGTATTCAATTTTTTTGATTGACATTGCCAATTTTCTTTCATTTTTCGTGGAATAGAAAAACTTCCAAACCCAAGTTGCTCTTTCACTGTCATTCCTTTCCACCAACTGAGGAAGAGATGAGAGAGAGGGAGAGAGAGAGGGAGCGAGAGGGGAGAGAGGGTAAGTGTGTGTAAAGCATTGTGCCCTGTCTCTAGCCCGTCAATAGAAATAGAATTTGGGGACTCATTAAATTTTGAAACCAAATATTGTAGGGGAACAAACCACCCGAGTGAAATGATAATTGGGAGTAGGGACCCACCAATTACCCATCTATATGTTCAACATCCCTCCTAACTCAAATCAAATATAGAAGTCTTATGCATGATCAAGGTTTACGCATAATCAATGGGTGGTCCAAACTATTTTAATAACCTCCATCAACTCCTCAATCTAATGGCACTTCTTAACATATACATCATCGAGAGGAGAGACAGAGGTAAGAGGCATAATAGAAGTGCTGCATAAGTAAAGGGGGGAGGGGAAAGAAATATATTGCATTTCAACTAAATTCACTGCAACCATCATCAGGAGCTTCCCATATTTTCCTTATGGCTTCTAATTCAAGCTCTTAATAGGCACCAGATAAATGAAATCATCAATTGGAGGGTACGTATTGTATCACCCCCGAGAGTCTATTCCTCTCTTCAACAAATTCCTCCATGTCCATTCACAGCCAACCCACTAATTTAATTAATTGAAGCAGTAATTTGTAGACAAGTTAAAGAGGAGGCATGAGTTAGTGGGAGAGTGAGAGAAAAGCCTTCAATTTCGGGCTGCTCTTTTCATCTCCATCTTTCATTTCTACTCTCTGTGAAGGAAAGAGAGAGAGAGAGAGAGAGAGAGAGAGAGATACATAAATCGATGCCAAGGGTATCATGCCTCCTTCCCCAAATTTTCTGCCAACTATGGAAGTCACTTATAAACATAGAAAGCTTCCTCCAACTGAATCAAACTCCCAAAATAAATTATGAAAGAAAATAGGTTAGAGGTTACCAGGAATTGGAGGAGGAGTAGTTGTGGGAGAGGAAGAGGAATTGGAAACGAAACTGAGAGCCTCACCCTTGGTTGGGAATTCTTTCCCCATAGCAGAAATTATACACTCATAACCAAATTATAAATTTACCAAACTGAGGGAGAGAGAGTTAACCTTCTTGACATATATATACATGGAGAGAGAGAGAGAGAGTTAACCTTCTTGCCATATATATATATATATAGAGAGAGAGAGTTAACCTTCTTGCCATATATATATATATATAGAGTTAACCTTCTTGCCATATATATATAGAGAGAGAGTTAACCTTCTTGCCATATATATATAGAGAGAGTTAACCTTCTTGCCATATATATATAGAGAGAGAGATAGAGTAATTCAACCTCCATCCGATTTGGAGTAGTTCAACTCCAATCTATACCTTGCCATGAGACCTTCGCTGTGACAAAGCTTCGAGGAGGAGGGGGAGGAAGAGGTGTAGTTGCCATTCTTGCCCATGACCCTTATTTTGACAGAGTTTTGAAGAGGAAGGGAGGAAGGAGAGATGGGGATGGGAAGAACCTTGCCGTGAGCCGTGAAGAGGAGGAGTTCCTTGCCGTCCTTATATAGCCATGGCTGGCCAATGAGATTTCATCACACGGATGATGGTTTTTCTCCTCCTTTGGTCGGGATAAACAAGTTGAGAGAGAGAGAGAAAGGGATTGGATGCGAATTAGCTTAGGGTTAGTCCCAGAAATATCTTCCCCCACTATTTCTTTGTTTAGGGATGTGTGCACATCAGATCATGAGGGAGGGGAGTTGGTTTGGTGGGCTTGGGTGTACTTAGCTTATTTGGACTTACACCCATTTGAAATTCATTTATAAGGAGGGTTTGACCTAAGTCAATTCTCGGGTGGGTCCCTCATATGGGTCAAAGTCATTATAGGTCCGCATCGCCGAGCGTCGGGTCAACATCGATGTGACCGAGTTGAAATCCAGTGTTCACGTATCTCAAAGCTTCGTATAATTTTACGAGCGTTTATTTTATTTACTTGACTAAACGACGTTGGAATTGAGCGAAACGAATTTTGTTGCACTCGTATCGACCATACGAGTCCAACACAACTGACAGAATTCAATTCGGAGCACACTAGCTTAACTTTTGAAAATGGCATTATTGCGATGCTCGATATTACTCAAAATAGTCGCTTTCTCGAAACGACCTCAGATTGCAACGAAATGAGCTTTGTTGCATATGTATTGACCATACGAGTCTAACAGAACTGACGGAAGTTAATTCGGAGCGCGTATGGTCACTGTACCCCAATGACTTTATTGTGACGCACTACGATACTCAAAATGGTCGTTTTCTCCAAACAACCTTAGATCGAAATAAAACGAATTCCGTTGCACTCGTATTGACCATACGAGTCTAACGCAACTGACGAAAGTCGATCCGGAGCACATATGCTCCATATTCTAAAATTGCGTCGTCACGACGCATTACGATACTCAAAATAGACATATTCTATATATGACCTCAGATCGAAACGAAACGAGTTCCGTTGCACTCATATCAACTATGCGAGTCTAACGCAACTGACGGAAGTCGATTCGGAGCACGTATGCTCCATATTCTAAAATTGCATCGTCGTGACGTGCTACGATACTCAAAATAGTCATATTCTACATATGACATCGGATCGAAACGAAACGAGTTCCGTTGCACTCATATAAACTATACGAGTCTAACGCAACTAACGGAAGTCGATTCGGAGCACGTATGCTCAATAAACAACTTTGACGTTGTGGCGAAGCACGATGCTACCCAAACAGTCATTTCTCTAAATGACCACCACTAAGTGGTGAAGGTCGGGTCGTGGTTGCCCAATGACCCGGCCTAGGTTCCTCCAAGGGTTCAACTGAACCGCTAGACCCCTTTTCAAAGTTGGGATGTTACAATCTGTCCTTGCTCCGGGATGTACGCACAACGATCCTTCCTCAGGGTTGTTCCTTGCGGAGTGACAACGCGGGGCTTTCCTGCCTTTGATGTCCCTGCACAGTTTGAGTTTGAAACTGTCAGGGCAAGGAATACATAAGAAATGGTGCGCTAGTGCGGGCCCACAACTTTATGGCGGAGGATGGCACGAGAATTAGCTCGCGACTTTATAGTGGCGGTCTTGCGCGAGCACTAGCTCGTGACTTTAATGGCAAATAATTTTAGAAAACGACAAAGAATAGAAAGCTCGAGAAAACGGTAAAGGATAAGCGGCCGTCGTGCGACACTCTGGTGATCTCCACTTTGCTGTTGCTCTCTTCATGGCAGGGTCGGCCTGCTCGATCCCCCCTTTTCTATTTGCAAGGGTGCTCCTAGCTGGTGGATGGTCTGCTGCAGGTAGCATGCCCTGGCTACCCCTTGGTTTCCTCTGATAACTCAGACTCCGTTAGGCGTGGCGAATTTTATGGCGAGATGAGTAATTGATGGAATTGCCCTGAATGCGATCTGGAGGGGGCGTCCGAAGATTGCGTTGTACGGTGACTCGGTATCCACTGCCACAAACTGCAACTAGTGGGTGGTCTGCCTCGGAAACTCTCCAAGGGTGACCGGGAGTGTGATCGTGCCCTCGACCGTAACTGGCCCTCCGTCGAAGCCATAGATTGGGTCGGATGCTGGTCGGAGATCCTCCTTCGGAATGCGCATCCCCAGGAGGGCTGGCATGAATAGTACGTTTACCGAGCTTCTGTTGTCGACCAATATCCGCTTGACGCGGAAGCTGGGGTCTCCAATCTCTGCAGTCACCACCAGTGGATCTTGGTGCAGTAATAACAGCCCCTCCAAATCCTCGTCCCCGAAACTGATATTCAGCTTGGCTGGTGCTCCTTGCCCTGATTCACCTTGCGCAATTGAGTTCACGGTGGCGAATGGTGTCCCCGTTATGGTTTCGACCGTTCCTACGACAAGCCTCCACTGGTGCTTCGAGAGCCTGAACCTTTCTGCGCTCGTCCGGGCGGTGCCTTTCCTGGTCCTGCACGAACCTTCCAAGCGCACCCCGGCAGATGAGCTGCTCGATTTCATCCCTCAGCTTTAGGCACTCGTCAGTGGTGTGCCCGGTGCCCCTGTGGAATTCACAGTATTTCGTTCTGTCCCCTTCCCGGTAGGGACTTTCCGGGGTCTTCGCAGCTCTGGATCATCCCGGATGGCGTAGAGCATGTTGGCGCACTAAGTGTTGAGTGGTGAGAGTCGTCGTACCGTTGGCGATGTCGGTCCCCTTGGCGGTCCTTCCAGTACTCGCTCTCCCTGCGCTCCTCCCGGTGCTTGGGTGTGTCGACTCTTCTCGCTTCCTCTTCCCTCCTTCTTCAAACCGCCTCTTATGAGCATCGATCGCTTCGTCAGCCACTATCTGTGCCTCTACTCGGTGTACTAGGTCAGGATAGCTTGGGACCGTTTCCCGCATCAGAGCGGAGTAGAACCCTCCTGGGCGGAGTCCGCCCAGGAAGACTCCGCGGAGGAGCTCCGGATCCACCCCCGGGATCTTCCTGGCCTCTGAGGTGAACCGTCAGAGGAATTCCTTGAGGGTTTCCCCCTCGCCTTGTCGGATCCTGGAGAGGTGGGAGGGGTCTTTTGCAATGCGTCGGTTGGCGATGAACTGGTCCAAGAACGTCTGAGTGAGCTGAGGGAAGCTCCGGATGGATCCTTCCCGAAGGGAATGGTACCAGGTTCGCGCCTGGCCCTTCAGTGTGGCGGGGAAAACTTGACAAAGCAGCTGATCGGGGGCGCGTTAGAGATGGAGGATTGTTGCAAAGTGATTTACATGCTCTAGTGGATCCTCTGTCCCGTCATATGTTTAGATGTGCGGGACGGGATATGCCAGCACCTCGGCTGCTAACGGAGAAGCTCCTCGGTCTGGGCGACGTGTTAGCGCGGCTCGGCGGCCTAGCGACCCATACTCTTCTACTAGCAGTTCTCTTAGTGCCTCCTACACTGCCCTCTGTCCCGGGGTGGTTGGAGGACAACCTCGTCAGCCCTAACCAGGCGAGCTGGGCGCTCCGGGCTTGCTCGTCTTGACGATTCTGACTCTGCTTCTCGCACCCGGGCCCCTGGCCGCGGTTATCGGGTGGCGGCACATTCTCCTGTGCGGGGTTTCTGCCGGCAATGCGCCTGAGAAGGGCGAACATTTTGGCCTGGATGTCTACCTCGGGGGCGTCTCCTCCTGCGGGTGCGTTGCCAGGGGGTGAGGCATCCTCGCGCTGCTCTGGTGCGTTGGATTACGATGGGAGAATGTCGTTTGGCTTCCCGCGAGCCGATCCTCTGGTCGTTCAAGTGCCTTTCCCTGCCATGTCCTGATTGGCTTCTACTTCTCCTGCTGATTCGAGGAACTCCTTCCCACAGACGACGCCAATCTGATTCAGATCGCTCGGGACCTCCAGAAGATCGGGAAATTCGACCGCCTTAGCCCGCTAGCGCCCGAATGTGCAAACAGATAAATGAGTCTCCTGAGAAACCACGCGGCCGAATGTGTCGCCCGAATAGTGTTGTTAGCCCGCTAGCGCCCTAATGTGCTCGGGGCCTCCAGTTGACGTGGAAAACCCGCAATCGGGGTGAAAAACCACGCGGCCGGAGCTGTGCCAGCCTAACCTTCACTATGCTTTGAATTCTTCTATAGATTTGTTCTTGAGAGAGCGAGGGAGACAGATCGCGCCTTGTTACAATGATGGAGGTGAGAGAGAGAGAGAGAGAGTCTGTTGCCTCGCTCCAATGCGGGTTTGCCCCCCGGGTCAAAGCTTCGTGCGTACCACGGCGGGCCTTCGGCTCCTTGATTGGTCTGCCAATAGCAAGTTCCAAGTTTCCAAGCGGTCTGCTGATAGCAAGTTCCAAGCCTCCAAGGGCCTGCTGAAAGTAAGTTCCAAGTCTCCAAGCGGTCTGCTGATAGTAAGTTCCAAGCCTCCAAGCGGTCTGCTGATAGCAAGTTCCAAGCCTCCAAGCGGTCTGCTGATAGCGAGCTCCGAGCATCCAAGCGGTCTGCTGATAGCGAATCCCAAGCCTCCAAGCGGTCTGCTGATATTAAGTTCCAAGCCTCCAAGCGGTCTGCTGATAACAAGTTCCAAGTCCTCAAGCGGTCTGCTGATAGCGTTCTCCATGTCTCCAAGCGGTCTGCGAATAACGTTCTCCAAGTCTCCAATCCCTAGAGAGAGAGGGAGAGGAATTGGGAGAGAGAGAGAGAGAGAGAAAGGAGAGATTCTTCCTCCACCCCAAAAAGTGTCCAAATGATAGAATAAAGGGGTCTATTTATAGGCTTTGAAGGGGCGGTCCGGTAATTATACCCATTAATTATTGGACCGACAATTGGATCACTTAGATTCTATCACGCGGATCACCAAATTTTCGGAAATGATGGCCCTACCCTCAAACCCTAAATCGGTGTAGCCGGAAGGAGGAGACGGTGGCCGGAAGGAGGGAGGCCGGCCTGGCCAAGGGTGGCGGCGCCCTATGCGGTCGCGACCTAGGGCGGCATCGCCCTTGGTGGCCGCGGCCAAGGGTGGCTGTGCCCAAGGCGGTCGCAGCCTTGGACGGTCGCGACCTAGGGCGGCGACGCCCTTGGCGGCCGCGGCCAAGGGTGTCCGCGCCCAAGGCCGGCGCGGCCTCGGGCGGCCGCGCCTTAGGCCGGCGGCGGCGCGCTCTCGGGCGGCCACGCCGAAGGCCGGCGCGGCCTTGGGCGGCGGCGCCCCAAGCGGCCGAACCTTGCGTGGTCGGCCGCGAGTGTGAGGGGCCGCACGGGGATCGCGGTCCGCGCGTGCGATCCGGTGCGCCGATCGCGGACTTTCCTTGCGGGGAGGATCTCATGAATATTGGGTTTCCTTGTGGGGAGGATTCCATAAGTGGGGATCTCTTATTTAATGGGCTTAATCCCATCAATATCCTTAGGAATCTCAAGTCCCTCACTTTTTGGATCCATGAACACATATCAGTATGGATAAATACTCCATAACGAACACACTCAAATAAGGCCACAATGGATCCTCTTGATCAGCATTATGCATATAGATATGTACTCATGAGGAGTGCCTAAGAGGAACAAAATGTTAGAACAATAGTGCATGATCTCACTCTATCAACACAACTACTATCAAACCCAAAGCATATCATAGTAATGGAAATAAAATCTCAATTCTCAATTTCATGAGCATTATGAAGATCCAACTTATGCTGCGTTTGGCGCGGCAGCGGCACGGTCATGAACGCGGTGGTTATGAACTGCCGTTCATGAACGCCCGACCTCACCTAGGGAACTTCATCCACTTTTATGTTCAAAACTACTTTTCTTTTCTTGGTGGCGGTCACAGCCATTGTCATGCCAAACATACATTCTATGTCGTTGGTGTTTTTGTCCAAACTCATCGGAGCAAAAATGTCGCGCCAAAGGAAGGCTTCATTTGGCGCGGCTTTTGGATGCGGCGTTTGCGGCAAACGCCGCCGCAAGGCGGTTAACCAAACGCCCGACGGTGGCGTTTGCCGTGTCTCCTCCCGCCGCGCCCTGCGAAATGGAGCAAAATGCTCCATTTTGAGCCCCACCTCCTCCCCTCCGATCCCAACCCAGCGTCTCCGCCCGCCGCTTGCTCCTGCCACAGCCGAATCAAACGAAGCCGAAGTCTTAGTCTCTGTTTGGGAGAGCGGTGACAGTAGGTGATGAGTACTTTTTGTACTCATCCTTTAATATAATTTTAATGATGTTTTAATACGAATTTGTAGAAATTGCATGAATTATCCCATCAAATTCATTTCTTTTTATTTCTATAAACTAACTTAAGCTTTTTCTGTGTTTTTCAGGTTTTCTGGGCACTTTGAGCAAAAATGTCAAGTACACGCCCAAGGTCACGGGCGTGACCAAGGGCGTGACAGCCTAGATGTGTTCCAGACCCGATTCCGCTGCCCCGGGCTCATTCCGTGAGGATTCGCCAAGTACACGCCCCAGGTCACGGGCGTGACCCAATGTCACGGCCGCGACCCGCCACCAGCAGCAAAAGCGCAATGCCACGTCAATTAAAGTTACACGCCCCCGGTCACGGGCGTGACCGAGGGCGTGACATCCAGTCACGGGTGTGACTCGTCCTGCGCTCTTTCCCGCCGATGACTTCCCGCCAGGCGCTGTTTTGAAGATTACACGCCCTAGGTCACGGGCGTGACCTAGGGCGTGACGCGCACGTAACTCCCGCATTGAAGCCAGAAGACGCCCTCTCTGCACCAGCACCGATCACGCCCCTGGTCACGGGCGTGACCAAGGGCATGTAACCCCAATTTGAAGCTTATTTAAAGCCAGCTCCACCAGAAGTTCAAGGACTAATTTTGGAGGCTCAATCCTGCATTTCTTGCTTTGTTTTCATGTTTTTCTTGTAATTCTCTTTCTTTCTTGCAATTGTAATTTCAATTAAATAGCTTGTAACTTTCAATTCCTTTATTTGTAATTCTCTTTTGCAATCAATAAAATAGTTCTTATTCTCTTATTCTTTTCTTCTTTCATAATGTACTCTTTTATTTTTATTAATTCCTCTATATCAATGAGTAACTAAATTTCTATTAGTACTCGATTGAGATGATCCAAGGATAGAGGATATCATTACAAAGATTGCTGGAAAGTCATTCTCAAATCTTTGAAGCACCCCAGGGGCTGCCCCCACCCAGGAGTCATGATCACCAGATTATACTCAAGGATCAACAAACTAATCTAACTCAAGGCCCTACAGATACCCCATGTGCAGAAAACAGAGATAGAGAAACTCATTAGGGAGATGCTAAAGGAAGGGGTCATAAGGCGCATCAAAAGTTTCTTCTCATCTCCAATTGTGCTGGTAAGAAAAAGAGATGGCTCATGGAGAATGTGTATTGATTACAGGAGATTGAATGCTAACACAGTCAGGGACAACTTTCCCATACCAGTTATAGAGGAACTTCTGGATGAACTGCATGGCTCCACTATCTATTCCAAATTTGACTTAAGGTCCGACTACCACAAAGTAAGAATAGCACCCCAGGACATCGAGAATACAACTTTTAGAGCCCATGAGGGACACTATGAATTTCTAATAATGTCGTTTTGTTTTACTAATGCACCAACCTTCCATACATATCTCAGAAAATTCATATTGGTATTCTTTGTTGATATTCTAATTTTTAGTAAGAGTTGGGAGGAACATCTCCATCATTTAGAACTAACCTTCCAAATCCTAAGTAAAGAGAAGCACTTTGTTAAGAGGAGCAAACGTGTGTTTGGAGTTCCACAAGTAGAGTACCTGGGCCATATTATATCAGGCCAAGGAGTGACTGCATATCCCAAGAAACTAGAGGATATGAGGCCTTGGCCACCACCAACAAACCTAAACAGCTAAGGGGTTTCCTGGGGATCACTGGTTATTACAGAAGATTCATCAAAGGGTACGGTAGTATTGCTCGACCACTTATAGATTTACTGCAAAAGAAGCCATATCAGTGGAATGAGGAGGTAGCTAGGGCTTTTGAAGAGCTTAAAGGTACCATCACCAAACCCCCAGTACTTGCATTGCCCAATTTCAAACAGAAATTCACCCTAGAAACAGATGCATCTAACAATGACATTGGTGATGTGCTCTTGCAATAGGGGCACCCAATATGTTTCTTTAGCAAAGCTTTGGGCAAGAAACAATTGTCCCTGTCAGTGTGTGAGAAGGAATTGCTGGCAATTGTTATGGCTGTCCAAAAGTGGCGCCATTATTTGATAGGGACATTCTTTGAAATCCACACAGATCATCAAAGTCTTAAGCATCTAATGAAGCAAACAACTTTCTACCCAATTACAGCAAAAATTTATGGCTAAATTGATGGGCTATACGTATGCCATTAAGTACAAGAAGGGAGTGGAAAATGTTACAGCTGATGCCCTATCCAGAAAAGGAGAGGTGGAGGAAGGATCTATACACATCATGGTAATAGGACACACAAAATTGGAGCAGGAATTGAAATGAGCTCAAACTCAGGATGAGAAGATACAACAACTGATCAAGCTAAAGGATTCCAACCCTTCAGTGAAGCCTCACTACCAAGTGGTCCATAGCTGTCTTAGAAGGAAGGGAAAAATTGTGGTGGGCAAGGATGATAAGATAAGAAAACTATTATGCCACATCTTTTATGATTCCCACATTGGGGGGCATTCTGGGGTGTTTGTTACCCTAGAGAAACTAAAACAAAACTTTTATTGGGAGAACATGAAGGAATATATATACCAATACATTAGACAACGTACCATCTGCCAATAGTGAAAGGCCCCAAATGAAAGACCATTGGGTCTCCTACAACCCCTCCCTATCCCTGAGACTATTTGGAGGGACCTCACAATGGATTTCATCGAGGGCCTTCCTCTTTCAAGAGGGTA
This sequence comes from Dactylorhiza incarnata, assembly GCA_033032865.1. NCBI lineage: Eukaryota > Viridiplantae > Streptophyta > Magnoliopsida > Asparagales > Orchidaceae > Dactylorhiza > Dactylorhiza incarnata. The sequence continues at coordinate 1,937,467 of JAWHQI010000290.1, forward strand.
TGAGGTCATTTTGGTGGTGGTTGATCGATTGAGTAAATATGCCCATTTCATGGCCATTAAACACCCATATTCGTCTCAAACTATAGCCCAGGTGTTCATGGAAAATGTGTTCAAGTTGCATGGAATGCCTAACTCTATAATATCGGATAGGGACGTGATTTTCACAAGTGTTTTTTGGACAGAATTGTTCAAACTCCTCAAAGTACAAATCAAGACCACCATAGCATACCACCCTCAAACTGATAGCCAAACTGAGGTCATGAATCGTGGATTGGAGAACTACTTAAGGCGTGTCTGTTTCAATAAACCCAAGTCATGAAGTGAACACCTTTCCCTGGCAGAATATTGGTATAACACATCATATGATTCCTCCATTAAAATGTCTCCCTGTGAAGCTGTTTATGGTGTACCACCACCAATCCATACTCCATACATAGTCCGTGGCTCCCATAATGAAGCAGTCGTCTCAACCCTCCAAAGTTGAGAGAAGATTATCAACCTTCTCAAATTCAATTTGCATAAAGCCCGGAACATCATGAAACAGCTAGCAGATAAGAAGAGGAAGGCGAAAGAGTTTATGGAAGGGGAGTGGGTGTATATTCGCTTAGCACCATAAAAGCAATCCAGCATACGATCATCCAGCCAACACAAACTTTCTCCTTGATATTTTGGACCATATCAGATTAAGAAAAAAATTAGCCTAGTATCTTACAAATTGGCATTGCCTCAAACAGCACGAATCCATCCATCTTTTCACATTTCTCAGCTGAAGCAGCACATTGGATCAGTACCCACCTCCACCGTTCTTTCAGAGGTCTTAATAGATGAGGGCTACACTCTAAAGTTACCAGAGAAGATTCTGAACAGGAGGCTCATACCACGTAAAGGTGAACCAGTGGCGCAGGTACTCATCTAGTGGGCCAATTCTCTAGCTGAGGATGCAACTTGGGAGGATTACCTATATATCAAGACAACTTTTCCAGACTTTGAACCTTGAGGACAATGATCGTTTGAAGAAGGGAGTATTGTTGCAATATTAATTATGTGTAACTGTTTTATGTAATTTGAAATTGTATTTTCTGTCTCTTTAGTGGTGTTTAGAAGCGGGAACAGTTATATAACTGCAGCTAACCGCCATTGCTGATGTTAAAGCCGTGTCATAGTGCCGGGGTGGTGATTATGTATGTTTTGAATGTGAAATTGTGAACCTTTACCTCCCTTTCCCTTACCTTGCCACCTCAAGATAACGGTGCGACGTAGTCTATCTCTTCTTGTTCTTACTTACCTATGCAGGAGAATTTGTAGCAAGGTATCACAAATCTAGTTGGAAGAAATGATTTCCTGGAATTGAGGAGATGTGGTTTACCGAAAAAAGGAAAGAAGAAGAACCTCGATTTTCCCATCCCAGACCGAAAAACGCAGGCATAATTTCTCCCAGGCTGAAGGGAAGACATGGTGAGCGACAGTTTTTTTCAAAAGCAAAGAGAGAAAAATCGAAAATATTTTAATGGCAGACCTCTAAAGGTTATTGGCAGACCACGAAATACAAAAAAAATTAGACTTTTTATCGTATCTAATAAGACCTAACGACAGCCCACAAAGTGGAGCTACCTCTTCCTCTTCGGAAGGAAGATTTTTCATACTATAACGCACATAAATTTCATGCGTGAATAAATAGCCTAGGGCCCACCATTTTGCTTCCTTTCATTCAAATTTTTTCGCTGTTTCGCCGCCGACTCCCGACTCCACCCCATTCCCTCCCCGTTCTAGCCCTAGGCCACCCAAATTTCAGTCCGACATCATCATTTAGAGATTCTTCCACCCGAGGACAACCACCTCCGCTGCTGAAGGCTCCGCCACCTCCCCTTCCGCTGCCGAAGCCGGACGATAAGCGACCACCTCCTTGACTGCTTCCAAGGGTATGAGTTTCCTGCCATTTTTGTGTTGAACAACTCTCTTATAGTAGTTTACATTCCCCATTTGTCATTCACTGATGGATTAGTACTTCATTTTGTTTTCTTGGAACAAACACCATCAAAAATGTGTGGTCGTTGCTATACAGTTATGTTATTGAGCTGTTTTACAGTCTGATATCTGCTGGTTCCTTTATAATTTTTTTTGAGCAGTTTTACAGTCGGATATATGTTCGTTCTTTTACAGTTCCTTTTTTATGCAATTTTACAGTCGGATTTCTGCTGGTTCTTATACAACTCTTTTTGTGAGCAATTTTACAGTTGGATTTCTGCTAATTCTTATACAGTTTTTTGGGTGCAGTTTTACAGTCCAATTTTTGTCGATTTTTATGCAGCCTGATTTAAGTTTTTTCCCCTATTTTTACCGAAGTTTTAGACAATGAACATCCACGCAGAAGAGATTTCAGAGGTCGGAGAGGGTGGAGCTTCAGCGGGAGTTGTTCTTGCTGGTTCCAGAGCTCGAGGTTTTCGGTTCGAGCCCGAGGGATGGACAAGTAGAAGCAGAGGGTGTGAAGCTTCCCAACTTGGCAATGGTGAGAATGATAGCTGTAGCTTGGCAATGGTGAGGGTTTTCCTTTTCAGCTGGCGCGAACAGAAGAAGGAAAAAGCAAATAAATGGAAGGAAGCAAAATGATGGCCCTAGGCTATTTATTCAAGCATAAATTTCTGTGTGTTATACATATGGAAAATTTTCGCCTTTGAAAGAGCTTCGTTTCCCGATCCTAGTTCCTTGTTCGTCCCTGACGCCTTGCTCAATCATCCCGCCGCCGTTCTCTGGCTTCGCTTCTGTTTCGTTTGGAAGGATTTCTATTTTCTACCACTATGAGTTCTTACAACAACAATCTGCTCCAATTGAATGTAAACTTTTCCTTATCAAGTCATTTCCAGTAGCAACATGATTATACTGATAAATTTGTGTTAGAAGAGAGGATGAATTCGTTGTGCGTAGTTTCTCATCCATTTGAAGGAGTTTCTTCTTAAGCCTTGCTTGAGGGGGCATTTTTAGGGTAGCAACGTTATTCAAAAAATGCCACCACTTTAATGGCTCACTTGGCTGTCAAGGTGTCAGAATGCATAAATCCGGAGAGATCAGGCTCAATTTCTCGGTGAAGGCCCTATCCGCTCTCAAATTGTATTTATTTGGTCATTAATGAGCATTTTTTTCTCTTATTCATTTCAAGCAGCAACATGATTATACCGATCAATTTTTGTATTTGAAGAGAGAGGATGAATTCGTTGTGCCTGCTTTCTCCTCATTCATTGGCTGTTCACTCGCAGCCAACATACTCCCAATGGTGCCTCCTCCCCCAGGTTCTTAAACACCTTTTAGTGCGTTTTTGGATACCATCAAGAAAATTATCATTCATTTGTAATGCTAGGACTCACATATAATCTTCTAACATTCCTCCAAATTATACCACTTAAATCTGTTTTTCAATTATCTTATTCCTGATTGTTCCACTAATATAATGATTTCTGAGCATTTTTTATTCTAAACTTAGGCCCGATTTTTGTGAAAATTTATGATTCCCTGCAACTCTTTAAGTGTTTTTTCCATGTAACATTCACCATGATTGTGTGGGTTTATGTACTTTTTTTGGGTTTTTTGGTTTGCCATTATCAATATGGTCTGTCTTTGTTTTTTCTCGATCTGCCATTAACCGTGAGCTACCATTAGCAAAAATAGATTTGCCAATAACAACGTTCAAAAACCGGGAATCATTGTTCACTGCTTTAGTAAGAATGGAAAAATTTACATGAATTAGAAATTAAGCTTTAATAAGACGAGCCTTTTGGAGTTATAAATCCTCGGGTCAATTAATCTCATTAACTCCAAATCAAAATAAAGAATATGAAATCCTAAAATCAATAAGACTTCATATCATGTCAAAATATTTGTGCTCGTGTCAAAGGTGAGACCGAGTTCGCGAAATAAAATTACGAGATGGTCTAACCCACCTATCACAAGTTTCGATCGTTCACATGACTATATTAGTGCACGCTCGTAGGAGTCCGAATAAGCTCAAATATTCGTGCACGGTATTATAAGGGCGTCTCGAGAAAATAAGTCCACCATTTGAAAAATTTCTAACATTCTCCCACTTGGTTTTATACTCATCGTAACTTATGACGCTCAATATAAAATTTTCATTAAACTTAAGAGTACCATTAGCGAACGCGATATTAAAAGAGTCTACTCCCATGTCAATTTGGTCCAACCAAATCATTTACTCCAAATCATGACGATAATCACATCATTAAGCGACATAGGACCTTCCATGGTCATAATTGCTTACAGATTCAATCGACTTGGACAAAACATGATTATATAAAGTTAGAGCAACAAAATGAAATGTGTACACAAGATCGTAGTTCTACGTGGTGGTCAACTGATTTCTCTAATAAATGCAATAAATCATGCTACGAGAAATCCTTAAGCGTTTAAAAGAACATGTATGTTTGTATCTTAAGATTTTAATTAATATGTCAAAAGACATACAACATGCCCTAAACTGAAATGAAGTGTCCTATGCCTTATGCTCAAACTGACACAAGTCATAAAACTTTATGAAGTCTAACGTGTCACATAAACTTCATGAATATCTAATCTTAATGATATTCTCTTATGAATATTTCTTAATGTTTGACATCAAACCTATTTATTCATTATTTAAATAAAGGGTGTGCTGAATGACGGATGAACGAATTGGAGTTGTATGTAGAATTACACTAATCTAGCATATCAACCGACTCCTTAAGCATCGTATTATAGACATGATTTTGAAATGAATTGAGGCGAAACCCTTTAGTGAGCGGATCAACTAACATGTCATTTGTCCCTAAATACTCCACTGTAATGTCACGTTTCTTAACTAATTCCTAAACGGTCAAAAAATTAATTTCCATATTTTTAGACCTTGTGATACTCTTATTGTTCATCGAGAATATAACTGCTGATATATTATCACAGTATAATCAAATGGGATCTCCTATTGAATCAACGTCCATCAATTCTGTAATAAAGTTCTTAAGCCACAAATCGTGACTAGACGCTCCAAAGAGTGTAATAAACTCCACATGCATTGTGGATGCAGTGTTGAGTGTCTCGAGATAGTCTTCTTATCATCCTCACACCCGACAAAGTCACCAAATAATACAAAATTCTTATACATTAAGTTGCCTACCAACTAGTACAAAATTTTATGGTAGACCAACATAAAATTCTTACTATATGGTAGACCAACATAAAAATCTTACTATATGGTAGACCAACATAAAATTCACAGTAAGGTAAATGAGGATATATTGAGTATCATCTGGAAGAAGAGAGGGCATCTCACTCCATAGTTTTTCCTCTCCTATAGCCATTGGACATCTAGTTATTTTTGCACCAAGGATACTAGTTTCATTTAGAAGGTCAATTGCGTACTTGCATTAGGATAAAACGACAAAGTTGCATCTTCTTGCGATTTTGATGCCCAAAAAATACTTTGGAGTGCCCATGACTTTGGTGACAAAGTGGTCGTACATACACTGCAAGAACAACCAACCCGTGAGTGGTCTTCCGTATGAAAAGAGAATGATCTGCATAATTTCTAAAAAAACAATGGTGGAGATGACCTGGCTGAATTTATCAAACCATGCATGAGGAATTTGTTTGAGGTCATAAATAGTCTTTCTCAATTTGAATAATTGAGACTCCCCCTGAGCAACATAACTAGGAGGTTGCTCCATATAGACTTCTTCTTGTAAGTCATTCTTAACATTCACTTGATACATTTGTCAGTCCTTGTTGACATCAACATAGAAGGGTACCCGGATGGTACTGATGCGGGCAACAAGACAGAATGTGTCGAAGAAATCAACATCATATGTTTGAGTGAACCCTTTAGCCACTAAGTGGGCCTTATATCTATCCACGATGTAGTTAGGATGATACTTGATGATGAAGACCCGACGAAAACTTACAACATCAACACCGGGAGGAGTAGGGACGAAAGGCCAAGTACCCGTAGACGTCAAAGTGGACATCTCTTCATCCATAGACTCATTGCAATGTGGCAAGATAAGAGCTTCATGATAAGTAAGAGGAATGAAGGCATCAGAGATATCGAGAGCAAAACAAAGAGCGAAATTGTGCATATGACACTACAACAACAATAGAATATTGAGTACATGAGCGAACCCCTTTCTGGAGGGCAATGAGGACATCAAGATTAGAGATGTCATTGTTGTCATTTTTGGAGCTGTCTGAAGGTGAGAGATGGCCTGAGAACTAGGTGTGGGAGTTCCAGAGTAAATGGAGGTAAGGAAGTACAAGGGGAAGGTGACAGTGGAGAAGGCGGTGTTGGTAGGATATCCGGCGAAGGAACATGAATCATGTGAACTGAGGAAGAAGACATAGTAGGATTCTCGTGGCTGACCGGTGTGGAAATGATGGAGAATTCGGAGTGGACTAAAAAAATGTAACATTAGCCGAAACATAATGCTTTCGGAGAAGAGAGTTGTAACATCGATAGCCTTTCTAGGCCGTGGAGTACCCGACGAAGATACACTTTATCACACGGCTGTAGAATTTGTCACAACCAGGAGTAGGAGAGTGAACAAATGCAGTACACCTAAATACCAGAGGGGCGGCGTCAGGATATAAGATTGTGATAGGCATTCATCCTCTTTTTCTCAAAACATAAAAAAGTGTCAGTATATTATCAGTAATAGTAAAAGAAATAGTAGGAGGTAAAAAGACTTTAATTAAGAGAAGAAACATTTCAAGTCATCACAATTCCAAGTGTTGGAAATTTTCTCCCTATCATGAGTCTGGAGACGGTAAGCACCAATTTTCAATGCCTCTTTCACAATGAAAGGTCCTTCCTAGTTGGGATTTCGTTTTCCGACTGAACTAGCCCTTGCAGCTGAATCAACCTCCTTCAGAACTAAATCTCCAATGACTGACTGTTTTACTCTAACATTCTTTTCGAAGTATTTTTCCATTCTTCTCTTTACTTCTTCTTTTCTAATTAAGGCTTCATCTCTAATTTCTTCTATGAGGTCAAGACTGCACTTGATCTCTTCATCATTTGTATCCATCCAATCCTCGCTACCTTGCTTGAATAATAGGACTCATCATCTCGAACTCTACTGGAATCAGAGCTTCAGACCCATAAGAAAGTTTGAAAGGAGTTTCCCCAGTAGCTGAAGATGGGGTGATTCTCAATGTTCACAGAACTGAAGGTAACTGCTCTACCGAATTGCCACAAATATTCTCAACTTTGTTCTTAAAGAGGTTCATAATCAACTTGTTTGCAGCTTCAAATTTCTCGTTACTCCTGGGGTGATGTACTACAACAAAATGCAGTTCGATCCCTATTTGACCATAAAAGTTTATCATCTATGAGTTATTGAGCTGAGGGACATTGTCGGTGATAATTGCCATTGGGATTCCATGTAGGCAAACGATCTCTCCCAAAATAAAATTGCTTACTACCTGAGTTGTAGTCTTCGCTAGTGCTTTAGCCTTGATCTATTTACTGAAATAGTCAATCATAACCAGGATAAAACAACGTTATCCACTTGCCATCTGAAAAGGCCCAAGAAGGTCCATTCCCCAAACTGCGAATGACCAGTAGGTTGCTATAGATCTCAATTGTTATACAAGTTGGAGTTGCAAAGGGGCGAACTTCTGACATTGAACACACTTTTTTGCAAACCTTTCTCAGTCCTTATCTGGGGCCAGAAATAATCTTGCCTTAAGATTCTTTTTTTCAACGTTCGGGCTCCTGAATGACTGCCACAATCTCCGAAGTGAACTTTGTTGGATCTGTAGGAGCCCTTAGAGGGGGGGGGGGGGGGGGGGGGGGGCTGAATAAGGATTTGTAAAACTATTATTATATTTTATAAAACTTGAAATAATTAGAGATCAAAATAGTGATTTTGAATAAAGATCTAAATTGATTTATAATGAACTAGAAAATAATATACAATTTAGATAAATGAAGAACAAAATAATTTTATTACTCAAAGAGAGACATGATTATTATTAATAAATTTGATTCCAAAAATAGATTTCTATAACGCTAGAAATCGAAAACGAAAAGTAAAATCCCTTTTTGTTTTCTATCCTGACTCGTATTCCCACGAACCGGTGGATTTAGTCTATCCTCCACCGGATTCAGACTCAAGCCGCTCTAGCCAATCATTCCCTGGATATGGCCTCGAGCACCCCCTAGATCTACACCCTAGACCTAGTCGCCAACATGAGGCAAATTTCTGCCCTAAGACCTACCCAGACCTAGTCGCCAACATGAGGCTAATTTCTACATGATTACGATAATAAAGAGACAACAACAATATGAAAAACTCCCTCTATGTGAATCTCTGAAGAAGTAGACGAAGACCCACAGAGTATGATCATAGTCGATGCGATCTTTCATCACGATGATGAAGTGTGTTGAAATCTTCTCCACAAATCTCTTTAAGCCTTCATGGATTTGTGGGAGTATCTCTCTAAACCTTCCTCTATATGATGTGGCACGAAGCCCTGGAATTTAAGAGTGTGAGAGGATGATAAAGATGGAGCCAAGGGGTCCTTTATATAGGCTTGGAGCTAGCGCCTGCGCTATCGCTACCTCATGCGCTATCCTGGTATAGAATTGTTCTGCGCTTGCGTATCTTTTATTCCAAGGAAACCTTGCGGACATTCCTCATGTGCTCCAAGATAGCGCCGCGCTATCCCCTACCGTCTGGCGCTAGCGCCTTCCAAAATAGCTCCTGAAATTGCTCTAATCAGAGCTAGCGCCTGCGTTAGGTGCTACCGTCGGCGCTAGCGGGCATGTTGGAATTCTGGCATCAAATTTGGGGGCAACCTTCATATGTTATCCTTGAGTCATGTGACATTGTTTCTGCACACTTAAACACACAAGATAAAATACACATAGGATTTGTTATTCTCAAACATAGGAGATGCGGAAGACCATGTTCCAACAAACTCCCACTTTTGATAATAACAAATCCATTAATGATAAATCAGAGCATTAATATATAAAGCATGATGAAACCTACTTGTGTGTGTGTGAGTGGTGACTTAGGATAATTGTCATTTTTGGTATTTTGAATTGCTCCCCCTAAATACATGCTCCCACTATGTGAATGCTTCCCTTATATGTAAGTTATCTTCTTAATTATTAATCAGGTTAGTTTTCCCATTTGATAGCGATTATTATTTATCATGTTAGTACTCCCCCTTTTGTTATTAGCAAAAGTGGGTTAAGGTAGCAAGAGACATATAAAGAGGACTTTGATAAAGCTTTTAGAGGAAATGAAATGATAAAGGAGTTTTGAGCATGAAAATTTTCATGGAGATAAATCAGAGTTGTTAGCATAAAAATGATATGCGTGTTTAGAACAACCAATATAAATTTTACCAAGCAAGTCTATCACTTGTTGAAAGAAAGGAATTTTAAGATTCAAGTGATGATGCACACAAATGAGAAGACTTTAAATAAGCATGAAAGCTCAAGGTAAAAATATATGGTAATGATGCGGAAGACTTATAAAAATACAAGAGACATCTTTTTGTAATCATGATAATTCATAAGAAAAGATATGAGTGTAAGTTCCAAAAGGAAGATGTTTTTGTAAATCATTATTCATTTAAAAACTTTAAGTTTGACAATAAAGTAACCAAACATGAAAGAAAGATATCACACAGAGACTACTATAATGTTATTTTAATTCACAAATTCAAGACATACCAAATATTGTAGAGAGCATGCTGTGTTATCTAGTGCATTCTATATATAAAGAGAGTATAGAATTAGCAATAGGATTCAATACTCATGAGAAGAAGTGTTATGGAAGATAATGATGTGCACATAAGTGTATTTTGAATAGAGTAAACAAATGATTTAATCAAAAAATACAAGACATATGTAGAGTAATGTGCACAATAAAACAAATAATTTTACTTCCACACACTTCAATGCACATAAAAAAATATACAACTACCAAGGTGCACTGCACACACAATGCTCATTAAGACTTATCAGGGTGCAAAGTAGTGTTTGGGGGATCACACACTTTATTTTTCAATATTGATTTTTGTGATCCGGTGTACTTAAGAATAAGTGGTGTAAAGAGAAAGCTTATGGTTTGCACAAGGCACTTAACTATTCTTTCCAAGGTGCTCAACCTCACAATGCTCATTAAGACTTATCAGGAGGTTCAAGTAGTGTTTGGTGGAGTTATCTTTGTCAATTTATTTCATGATTTTTTGTTTTGTACAAGTTCTCTGAATACACTTGTTTTGCAAACCCATTGAATTTTGAAAACACAACCACATTTCTTAATATTAAGAGTGCAAATAAAAGTAGTGTAGGTAAGATACTTGTGCAAAGTTTAATTCATTATACAATTACAATACACAAGCAAACATTCTTAGATTAAAAGCGCATGTACACTTTCCAAAATAAGTGAGTGTATAAATATCCTTATCAATCATAAAAAATTTACTCATACTTAGAGACATGCTAAGCATGGTTCTACACACCACTTTTTCAATACAATTGATGCACATGTGATTAGATATATCAAAGCATGATAAAAACAATGTTCAAAGTAGTTTGAAAAGATGAATTGCAACATTGTAGAGGGTCTAAATGATAGATTAAACCATGCTTGATATTAACATTAAAGTCCATACTGTTTCTTTTGTTTTAAAAAATTGTATTTGATTTTTGCATATAGAAATAGAAATCAGCCAAATAAATAAGGAAAGAATAGAAAACAAATATTTTTGTAATTTTTTCTTTTGCAATTTTGTATTTCATTTTTTAATCATCACACAATGGCATAAAGATAAAAATAGGTAGTACAAAATTGCAATTCAAGATATCAAAAAATCAATTAAAGAACGAAATGCAAAAATAAGTAGTACATATAAAAAAACATATTATTATTGATTTTTTAAAATTTTATAGACAGAAAATTGAACACTCGAGCTAGCGTCGGCGCTAGCGCTAGCGCTAGCGCATCAAACTGTACACTATTTTTTAAGATTTTGAAAATTCTAATTATTGATCTTGATTAAGTGTCCCAAGTGTAGTTTCATGCAGAAATTTAAGATTTTTTGGAGTTGTCTGGATAGTGCAAATTGCCTGAAACGTTGGCATTTTCTTATATGACTAAACATTGCATGAGATATATTTTCTTAAATCTTCATTTTGATTTTTCTAAGGCTTGTGTTTATCAAAATAATGTAAACTAAAAAAGATAGGAAATGTAAACACAAGAGAAGACATGATTGAACAAATTAAAGATGCATGATTTTAGTGATTAAAAAAATAATGTTCATGCATAAAAATAGGTATGCCCTAAAAAATACCCAGACTATATGTCTGCACCCTAGCCCCGTACTAAGTGACAGATGTGCATGAAGAGCTGCACACATGCCGTAGGTTGGGGTGTTACTCCCATATGCATACACTAGAGAACTCTCAACCTATCACTCTTTCCCCCTAGTGCCTCGCAAGGCCCCACTAGAACCCTCCCCGATTAAGGACAAGACATGACATCCAATCCTACGCCCTCGCTATTGTGAGACATGCAATAATGGTATATGATCATAGACATACAAAGCGTTCTAAGTTTATGAATGATTTATAGACTATGAGTTTGTTTGAGTTTTAGAATGATAATATAAAAACTCATAGATATCATGAATTCTATGTTCCAAATTTTCTATTTTTATATTAAACATATGATAACTAACATTGCATAAGATTAGTACGATAACTAATAATATTCATTAAGATACAATGTTAGTATGATAATACATTCGGTCTTTTATGATTTTATTTTTTAATCACGAATTATGAATATATATATTTTTCAAAAAAATAATGATAGTTTTCTTTTTCGATTATTGCATGAGTCTATAATTAATTTGATCTTTGCTAGACTTTTGTTGGACTTAGCAATTTAGAGTAGATCTTAGACTTCTCGAGGTCTACCCTGTGAAGGGTTCGCACCTGTACTAGGAGATGTGATGGGGTGACATCCCAAATCTCCCTTTCTCAAGATATTTAAGTATTAATGGTAGTTACCCATACTAAATATTTAAAACTTATAGACTCAAAATTTTTGAAAGAGAAAAGTGAAATTCATGATTTTATTAATTTAGATAAACATCTCATAAAAAAATTAGAATTTGATTTATGTGGATAAGATTTTTATTGGCAATGAATATATGAAAGATAGATAGGTCATCAAAATAAAATATGACTTTGAATTTTGATTAACTTGATTTATAAACTTATTAAGCTTTAAGAGATAAAATCATATTTCCAATAATATATAAGATGGCCATAACACGATAGTTAAAAAAAGACATTAAAGCATATAATGAAGTAGAAATTTGTATATTTCATTTTGAAACAATTCTACTTCATGCATTTGTTGATACCTAATGAATAAGAGATTTATGTATCTAAAGGGGACCAAGTGTGGTGATTCCTTTGGGTACCCAAATATAACATGTAGGTTTGTGGGTAGATAGTGATGAATGGGTTCTATCATGTGAAGTTAATGTTTCATTTTTAATTTTGGGTCTCCATTCAAACCTTGGATTAATGTTGTTCTTATGCATCAAATTTTCATTGTGATTAACTTGAATATTTGGATAAAAATAATTTTTGAATTTATTATTTACAGGAAATTTGTTTGTATTTAATTTTATGTTGGGAGAATAATTATATTGTAAATGATAATGATGATAGGGATTTGGAATTTCATTTACAAGCTTTGGCTGAACTCTGAGTTCTTATTGACGCTGCGTCGACTTCATCTTTCATCATATTGATGCACCTCTGAGTTCTTATAGAAGTAGCTTCAAATTCCTTCTTAGCTCTGGCTGAACTCAGATGTCGATGTTGCGTCGAGTTCTTATCGATGTATCCGTCAAGTTGAAGACTTGAATTTGAACTTCATCTTCCGCGTCTACTTGAAATCAAAGTTGCGTTGACTTCTAAGATGGCTTCGACGGGATCTTCCTTCTGCGTCAAGTTCATTTCGATGTTATGTCGACTTCAACTGATGCATCGATGTCTAGTCGACGTTGCGTCGACTTTTAGTCGACGCATAATTACTTTGGATAGTTTTCTTCATGATTTCAGCTTGCCTTTCTCATTAGTTTGACTCGGCTGACTTCCTAAGACTTCTATGACTAAATTTCTCTTACTATACAACATGGGTAATTACCATAGAGAGTAGAATCACCTATAGTTAATTTGTTAAGTTAAATCAAAAGGAGTTTTCCCAACATAGTAGTAGTGCGCGGCAACTGCTCCTCAAGTCTTGCCACCATGTCCTGCTGGTCGTACTGCTTCTCTAGCTCCGCGGAGCCCTGGTGTTACGACCACATCCGACCATTTGTAAAAAAGACTAAGTCATTTTGTTCTCGCCTCCCCACACGACTCTTAGGCACCGTGCGTGAGGACAAAGCGGAGGACAACAAGGGATAAAAACAAAAGCATGTGACATGGAACTAAAACTTGCAGGTGTGTAAGGTAAAAACATGTACATTTCTAAGCTAGCAGTGCATACAAGTAAATAGTAGAGCAGAGAAGTAAAGTAAAGCAGTAAGGTAAAAGCGGCGCAAGTAAATTAAAGTGAGATCTATTCTACCATCACAGAAATGCACCTTAACTTATATGAATGCCCATACAAACTTATAAGTTAAGGTTTCCGGAAATATAACTCATCATATAAAAGAGCTCATACTAATTTATATGACGAGGATCTGCAATTATGAATGTTATGCATATGCTATGCTTCATGCAAGTGCAATGCACACACATGAATCTGTGCGCATAGACCTTTTGTAAGTTCCCTCTGTTCGAGTGTGTCAACTCAAGTACCCCGTTGAGGCAAATAGGGGCAGTGGATCGGGTATGTCCACTTTTAGGCGCCTTTCAATACCTCTCTGCCTAGACCTTATTTACGCCCCTAAGAACACATAGGGTATCCGCGTACTATCTGGAAAGTAACACCTATATCCCGCTTTTTGAGTCACCACTCAGGTACACCCCGTTGAGGCAAACAGGGCAGTGGATCGGGTCCTCCACTCCTAAACTAGTATGACACCTCCCAACCTAGACCTTATGTACGCCCCTAAGAACACACATGGTATCCACATACTATCTGGTAAGTAACACCTCTTATTTGTATTTTTCCGAGCCTCCAGCTCGTCGGACTATCAAGTCCTCCTTAGATAACACTGAGCCTACCACTCGCAGGACAAGCCCATCCTGATATCATAGTTTCCCGATCCTCCAACTCACAGGAGCAACAAGTCCTTGTCCCGATTCTTTCCATATTTTGGGACGAGGATTACCTTATCAAGTTCTCTTACTTAAACTACTCTTATCAATGTTTAGTTGATCGTAACGGTTTAAGGTGAATCCTAGACTTCCCGAGGTCTACCCGGTGAAAAGCTTACAACGGTACTAGAAGGTATGCTGGGGTGACATCCAAACCTTCCTTTCTCAGGATATTTACTTTTATTGGTGGCTATCCATTGCCAAGGCCACTCTCATTGTTACTCTTAACCCAACCTATGATGTCTTATGATATTTGTAGCGGAGTGACGATCTTTCGTCGGACACCAAGACTTTTACTCCCCTTAATGCGTACATTAACACTTAGCACCATTTGGTGCTTGCCCTAGGACTTCAACCAGAAGTCTATAACTCTCCAATTGCCACTAAATCAGTTGAGGTTAACCCCTATGATCACCTCCAAGTTCTACCCTTACACAAATGTTTTATTGAACGATGCATACCCTTAATCTCAAATACATGGTGTGAGGTGCAAGCCCTTAACATGTTCATCTACATGCCCTAAGATTTATTCTACTGTAGCACCATGGTCATAATAACACCATAAGTTGTTGTGTCAATCTCTTAAGGTGGAAAACCCCCAAATCATTCATTTATTCAATATGCGGCATGAATCTATATTATTGTTCAATTATAGGACAAATGTTCCCCAAAAATTCTACAAGTTATAAAGATTGATATAAATGGCGTCCTACAGATATGTTCCAAATTTCATTCAGATCCTAGGTATTCTTGATGGTTTATTCATTACATTATTATTTTACTAATCGCAAACCATCACCAAAGATGAACTAGTTTTGATCTTAAAGATGTAACTATCACTAATCCTTGGCCAAATGTTCCAAAATTCATAACATAGGTTCATCATGACAAGATTAAGAAATGACCAGAATTTCATAATATTTCTAATTAATTTGGCCATAAATAATAATTCTTTAATTCCAAGATATATATCATTTACGCATGAAGTGTCACATACAGAAGTTAAAATGTTCCAAATAATTTATCAATGAGTTAGGCCAACCCAACCAGGACACCATTTTGGTTTGACGTACCAAGATGATTTTATAGCGTATCCTAATCAAAAATCGACCTCGGGTATAAACTGGTTAAGGTATGATGATACCCAATGTGACTAAGGGAAGAGTATAATGGGAAAGTAGCTGCTTAAAGCTTAAACTCCGTTGTCCCTAATTCTCCTATCAAGTGATATTATCACTTCTTACCCAACGGAGAGGACCATCTCAAAGAGATTTGGTGCATGAAATCTATTAGTGGAATAGTATGAGACTCATAAACTTAATCTTCAAACCAACAACTGGATTACATTGAAACAATCACCATGACAAATTACCAGAGGTCTGATAAGGATTTGAGTTTAGAAAAGGCCCATTTTTGGTTTGCCCATATATTGACCTTGAGAAGGTTGTTGTAATTGGTAACCTTGAGGGCCTAAAGTGTGTAGCATATCAATAAGTCTCATGGTGGAACTCCAAGTCTAGAGTTGTATGCCCTAAGGATTGAGTGCGTATCTAGGATGAATATATCATAGTGATATCAAAGAAACTTGACCCAAAATGTACGGGGGCTAATCCTTTTGTTTATTGGGCTAATTTGGTACCGACTTGGGTTTCCTAGACCTTATTTTGAAAATGTTCATCACAAACGTAGTGATCTTAAAGTATTCAAACGTTACTCGGGTGAAGATGAGAATTTTAAGTATGCATGATCGGTTTGATGATCAACCCTCCCTAGAAGTCGGGATCCTTGAAGAATTCCTTCATCTTAAGAAATGTGGATTGAATTATAGTTAGAATTTCTCACATTTCAGGGCATTTGAAGGTGACTTACATACGGTTTATTTTATCAAAGAATCAAGCCCTTTCAAATTCGAATAATTTTGTTACCATCGTTATCCTTATACCTTAGAAGATAGTTTGATGCATAACCAGAGATCTTAGAAAGATGACTTCTTGGGTTTGGAGTATCACGATAAAGTTTTCTAAAGGTTAACATAACCAACAAAAGATAGTACATCTCAAGAAGATTGGTTATACTCTTCCCTAATGAGTAATAAGAATCGTCTAGGATGAATGTACTATAATGACATCAAAGAAACTTAGCCCAAAACCTATGAGGGCTTATCATTTATTGGGCTAATAAAGTGCCGACTTGAATTTCTCCCTAGACTTTGATTAGGAATGTTGTGCCTCAATTATAGTAATATGGAAGTTTGGTGTTTTCAAATGTTACTCGGATGATGAAGAGATTGGGTCACGACAAATCTTGGAGTTTTTGGAAGTAATTTTTCCTAAGTCTATATTCCTGTAAATATAGCTTTGGTCGAGCTAAAATCAATATGGAATTGAATGAGAACGTAATTAAAAATGTGTTAATGTTCTTGAAATGTTCTCTCTGCAAATTGCACACTAGTTACCCCCTTTTCATTTATGTGAAGATATAAAAAGTTATGAAGTTAGAGAAACGATGGGCTAGTCATCCCGTCATAATTTTTGGAAGTTGGTTAAATGTTGTACATAGTGGTGTTAATCCCATGAGTATTACGATTTTGGCAACTATTAACTCATGCTTACTCGCCGGTGATAATCTATATGAACAAGATTAGGAAAAATCTCTGCATGCACACATAAGTTGAATTTTTGTCATAGATAAAATACGCGCTTATATCAAAAATCCGAAAGCATGTGTAAACTTAGACATACGAAGTTATAGGGGAAACGATGACTTTCATTGGAAGAATCAATATGATATAAGCTATAGGTATGGTGTGATCGTAGAAGAGGAGTCTAAGTTTTGTGTGCACAACTTTACATATAAGAGTGTTTACTCTCACGTGCATGGTGATCGTTGGTCATAAGAGACTCCAGATCCAATGTAGGGTTAAGGTTTATTTTGGATAATAATATGTCAGAAGACTTGATAATATACCCTCATAATATTGATTATAAGCATCATAATGTATATTGAAGATAAGGAGGCACTATTTATACGAGATTCATTGTGCGATCTTTTCAGATCACAAGAACCTCAAGTACATAGATACATAGACTGACCTAAACCTGCGACAACGGAGGTGGTTAGAGTTCTTATGTGATTACAACTACACCATGCATTATCACTCGGAGAAGGCGAACACAGTGGCAGATGCCTTGAGCACGAGAGCCGACATGCCAAGTATTACGATGCGAGGCATCAGAAGGTGGAATTCTAGGGTGGAGATAGAGTTTTCTTAAAGATACGTCCGGTTTATAATTATTATGGAAAATTATGAAACTCTGTCAGACATAATATTTTATAACAGATATCCATTCACATACTTACAAGTGTGACAAATGAAATTCTGTCAGACATAATACTCTACCAGACATAGTATTATGGAAAATTATGAACAAAATTCCCATACTTAAATGTTGATATCAAATTGTCACATTACACAGCAAGTACTAAAATATTGCATTCAAAAATTCTGTGAAACTTATAATAGGTTGACATTGTCCTAAAAATAACTTTACCATAATTTTAGAATTTTCCAAGTAATATTGTCCACAAAATATCAATAATACAAAAGTGTGACAAATGGAATTCTTGGTAATTCCATAGGTAAATGATTTCCAAAAATCATACTAAAATTTCCAGGGGTATAATATTACATAATTCACCATGTGACAGAAGATTGGATTTTTCCTAAGTATTTAGGGTATCTTTATTTCATTAAAACACTTATTTGACATAATTAAAATTATGTAATTTCATAGGATTTTTTATTCCAAAACTCCTACTAACATTTCTAGAGATGTAATATAACATAACTCACCATGTGACAGAAGAATGATTTTTCCTAAGTCATTAGGTCATCTTTATTTTATTAATACATTTATGTGACATAATTAAAATTATGTAATTACCTAGGATTTTTGACTCCAAAAATCCTAAATTTTTTTGTGGTTGACTCCTCTTATCACAGTGGGTGCATGTACAAAGTATTATAGTCATGCACCAAGTCATTTGTACTGAATTCACAAAATACTAAAACTTAGCTAAGTGCACACCAAGTCACTTACACCATATGTACACATGCATGTGTAATACACCATCATGCAGAGGTCTAAATGACCTTAAATTTTGGTCAGAGACTAAGCATAATCAAATTATCCTTGTGCCCAAATTTTGGGTTATTTTGAGTTGATTTAACCATATAAATCTAGTAATACATTATAATATTATATACACACCAAATTCCACTTTACATACATGTGGAATACACCAACATGCAGAGATCCAAATGACTTTAAATTTTTGGCAGAGACTAAGCACAATCAAATTATTCTTGTGCCCAAAATTTGGGTTATTTTGAGTTGATTTAACCATGTAAATATAGTAATATATTATAGTGTTATATGCACACCAAATTCCCCTTTACATGTGTAAGTTTATAAGGTTTGTAGTCTAAATCACCTGGAGGGGGGATAGGTCTTTTGGATTTTACTTGATTATTATGGACTGTTAGAACTATTCTAAGTAGAAAATCAAGCAACAAAGAAAGCACACAAGTATGTATAGAGGTTCCTCAAGACAGGGTGTCTTGAGTAGTCCTCTTTCCCCCTTCACCTTTCTAACAATGTGTTAGACAAGGCCAACTCCTCCAAACTCAACTCAAAGAGCTTACAGCACAAGTTCATCAGAACTTCTCAGATCAAGAATGATCCTACCTCAGGACAAAGGTCCCTACAACTCAGAGCTATCACCAGCTCCTACCTCAGGCACAGCAGACCTACAAACTCAGAGGAATCTACCTCCTACAGCTCAGACCACCTCCTGGTCCTACAACTCAGACCACAACAGGTCCTACCTCAGGCTAAACAGCCCTACCTCAGATCATCTCCTGATCCTACAGCTCAGACCTCAGCAGGTCCTACAACTCAGAGAATTCCTCCTCCTGCAGATCATGCAATGAATCCCTACAACTCAGATCAGTAGATCCTACACTCAGGCCTTCAGCCCTACAACTCAGAACCCTCAGGTTCCTACAAACTCAGACCAAGAGGTCTTACAACTCAGGCAAAATGCCCTACAGAAAAATGGTTTAGAAATTTATCACAGCAGATGTACTCTCCTGTAGATCCTGCAGAACCTGTGCTTCCTGTAACTGAAGATGTTGAATACAGCCACAACTTGATCTTCCTCTTCAATTGAGTGATGGAAGATCACCTTGCACCTTCTGGTGGAGGCGCTATCTTCTTCTCTCGGTTTCTTCTTCTCTTTCAGGGAGCAGGAAGAAAGTCGAGAGCTTCAGCCGTCAATGGCGAATCGAGATTTTGCACGTAATCGGCCGGGGCATGGAAAATGCCCTAACACTTTCTTTTATACTTCTTTTCATCTTCAACGGCTCTAATTTGATCTCCCAAGAAGTATGGGAGAGATCGGTGGTCCCCTGTAGCTTTTCTGCAACTTGCCCTAGCCGCAGGTCCCGCCGCCCTACTTATCCGTAGAGAAGGTCTGCGCTCGACGAACGCGCTTCACTCTGCATTCGACGAACCTGCTGTATCCTGCGTTCGACGAACTTGCCAAACTCTGCGTTCGACGATCTTGCCTTGTCTCTGCGTTCGACGAACGACACTCTACGTTCGACGAACTTGCCAAACTCTGCGTTCGACGAACTTTCCTTGTCTCTGCGTTCGACGAACACTCCTTTTGTGTCTTCTCAGCGGCTCCTTCTTTGGTCTCGTCTCAGCGGTTGACGAACTTAGCCCTTCATTCGACGAACGGCATGCTGCGTTCGACGAACACGCTGATTCTCAGCGTTTGATGAACTTATCAGCTGAGACACCTTCTTCTCAGCGGATCCGCTGAGACGGCTCCTCGTCTCAGCGGTTTTGACCCTTTGTCTCAGCGGTCCTGCTGAGACAAATCTTCATCTCCTTGTAGATGATTTCTTCACATCTAAGGGCATGTTTGGCCCTTTATTTTGAGTCACCTGTACCTATATATACTACACAAGTATAGCTTTATAAAATACAATATGTCATTTGCATTGAGAGTGATGCTTCTTCAAATCAAGGTAATATTGAGGGCAATATTCCCAACAATCTCCCTCTATTTGAAGAAGGCAGAACATCCCCAATGCTAAGGTACATTAACAGCAAAAAAACATATCACAACAATGATCTGTAGCATGGGCCCTACCACTCTAGGCATTTGCCCTATCTAGCATTGGCCTATCCTAAGCATTGGCCCTATCTAGCATTGGCCTATCCTAAGCATTGGCCCTATCTCCCCCTTTCTGGTTTCTTCAACTATTTAACCTTCTATGGATTGGGAGGCAACATCTATAGATCCATTTGGATCAACTTATAGGTCAACCTATGCACTCTTAGCATTTGCCATCTCCCCCTCAACCTGAGCAGGGAATTTGCTCCCCCTCAATTAGATAGCTATTTTCTGTAATAGCTGATCTAGTTCAGTTTGGACAACCCATTCTAGCTCCCCCTCAATGTGAGAACTAGTCTACACTTAACATTCCTAGTTCTATCTTGAAAGCATTAAACTTGGCCTCATTCAATGGCTTAGTGAAGATATCAGCCACTTGACTGTCAGTGGGGACAAATTCAAGGCTGATATCTTTACATTCAACATGTTCTCTTATAAAATGATACCTAATCTTAATATTCTTAGTCCTGTTGTGAGAGACAGGATTCTTAGCAATGGAGATAGCACTGGATGAGTCACAATAAAGAGGAGATTGGCTTACCTTGAGGTTGTAGTCCTCTAACTGGTGTTGAATCCACAATAGTTGAGCACAACAACTACCTGCTGCAATGTACTCAGACTCAGCTGTGGACATTGCTACACTGGTTTACTTTTTGCTGCTCCATGAGACCAGCCTCCTCCCTAGGAATTGACAGGTGCCACTTGTGCTTTTCCTGTCCTCTTTGCATCCTGCAAAATCTGCATCTGAGTAGCCTATTAGTTCAAAATCATTGTTCCTAGGGTACCAAAGGCCAAGATTTAGGCTTCCCTTGAGGTATCTCAAGATCCTCTTCACAGAGGTGTAGTAAGACTCCTTAGGACAGGCCTAATACCTAGCACAAACACATGTAGAATACATAATGTCTGGCCTACTAGCAGTCAAGTACAACAGGGATCCAATGATACATTTGTACATGGATTCATCAAAGGCCTTCTCCTTTTCATCCTTGTCTAATGATACATTAGATCCCATGGGTGTTCTCATGGTGGAGGCAGACTCCATTCCAAATTTCTTGATGAGCTCCTTGGTGTACTTGGTCTGGGAGATGAAAATTCCATCATCAGACTGTTTCACCTGGAGCCCAAGGAAATATTTGAGCTCACCCATACTGCTCATCTCAAACTCCCCCTGCATTAGATTAGCAAATCTCTTGCATATGTTATCATCAGTAGACCCAAAAATTATGCTATCAACATAAATTTGGACTAGGAGAATCTTGCCCCTTGTTTCCCTAAGAAACAATGCGCTATCTATATTTCCCCTCAAGAACTTGTTCTTGATGAGAAAGCTAGACAAAGTCTCATACCAAGCCCTTGGGGCTTGCTTAAGACCATACAGGGCTTTCTTAAGAAAATAGACATGAGAAGTAAGAGTAGGATGAACAAAACCTGAAGGCTGCTCTACACATACTTCCTCTTTTAGATTTCCATTCAGAAATGCTGATTTCGCATCCATCTGGTAGACTTTGAAGCCCTTGTGAGCAGCATATGCTAGGAATAGTCTTATGGCCTCCAACCTTGCAACTAGGGCAAAGGTTTGGTCAAAGTCTATTCCTTCCTCTTGCCTATATCCTTTTGCAACCAGCCTTGCTTTGTTTTTGATGATTGTCCCATTCTCATCTAACTTATTTCTGAATATCCATTTGGTGCCAATGATGTTATGTCCTTCTGGTCTTGGCACCAACTCCCATACTTTGCATTTTTTGAATTGCAAAAGCTCTTCCTGCATAGCCTGAATCCAGAATGGATCCAAGTTGGCCTCTTCAAACCTTTTAGGCATTAGTGCTCAATTCTGGATTCAGGCTATGCAGGAAGAGCTTTTGCAATTCAAAAAATGCAAAGTAGAGGTGCAAATCCTGATGCAGAAGTTCAAGAAGAAGCAGAGGTGCAAGATGCTGAAGATGCTGAAGAAGCTGCTGAACTAGTGGAAGAAGTTCAGCAAGTAGAGCACAGACTACCTGCAGCTACAAGACATCTAAGGGATCATCCCTTGGAATAGATTATTGGAAATGTCCAGCAAGGTGTGACAACAAGAAGCAGAGCTCACAATGAGGCCTTGTTCCTCAGCTTTCTGTCACAATGAGGCCTTTTAGCCACTTTTGTGAAGGGGACTATGCCATTAGTGATCATACCATAACCTCTGGTGACTCCCTTTTCTGATCCCCCAAAGATGACTTTAGGTCCATTCTTCACTGCTCTGTAATCTTGTAGTAAATCCTTGGTACCAGTCATGTGTCTTGAGCACTCACTGTCCAAGTACCATATTTGGTTGAGACTGGTACTTGAACTACCCTGCAAAGAAGGATTTAGTTATCCTTAGGATCCCAAAAAGCTTTGGGTCCTAGGTGCCTGTTAGTTTGATGAGATACTCTCACACTAGCTACACTCCTAGCAGGAAAGCTCTTCTTTGCATTAGGTACATTGGGATTGTACCAACAATCTATGGCAAAGTGTCCCACCTTGCCATAGCACCAACAATCATGAATATTATATCTCCTTTTCTGAGCATTTTTCTGAATAGGTACAACACTGTGCACATGTTCAGCAGAAGAGGCTGCAGCATTCTTCCTGTTTCTTTCAGCAATAATCTGACTGAAGGATAATTTGTGGACAGTCTTGCTGCTCTTTGTCCTGATGGCCTCAACTTGCTTTGGCTTAGCAGCCATACAAGATCTGAAGGAATCAGACACTGGGCAGCAGGCCTTGTCAACAGATTTGACAGCAGTCTTGCTTTTTGCTGAAGCTGATTTGGAAGTGCTTGCTTTCATGTTCTTGACTGGAGGTGCTGAGACACCAAGCACAAATGGTCCATATTGGGCCATTTGTATTTCCTCATGAGGAGCTTTCATTGCACTCAAGCCCATGCCCTCTCTTTCACTATGGGAAGGAGCATTTCCCTTCCTATAGCAACTCCCAATCTTCCAGTGACCATGAATGCCTTCATGGTCATACCTGTTGGAAGGAAGCAACACCTTTTGAAAGGTGGTTTGAGGCTTAGCCTTCCTCTTGATCTTCTCTCCACTCCCTTCACCTAGCTCCCTTTTATTGACTCCTGGTCCTCTCTTCTTGGTTTGAGAGGAGAAGGTGTCAATAATAGGAAGCACAGATCTGGGCTTGGAGAATTGAGCCACCAGGCTCTTCTCTTTCAACAGCTGCTTCTCAAGGTCCTTGATGACCTTGTTCTTCAGGGAAATAGTGCTCAATTAAACACTTGTCATACCCTTTAAATGACTTATTTGTCTACTCATCTGGGCCACCAGGGAGGTAGGTCCAGTGTAGTCACCTTCAGTCTTCTTAAGGGAGGCAATTTCCTGGCCTTGCCTCTTGGCAAGCTTCTTGCTCTTCTTCAGAGCTTCCAAAAGGACACCATACTTGTCAATCAATTGATTGACATCTTCCTCAGTTTCTGAACCACTTCCACCAATTGATGAAGGAGTTTCAGATTCTGGACATGCAACATGATCAGAGAGAGAAATGAAGGAAATTAATACCTAATCTTTGTCAGAACAATTCTGACTATTTTCCTCATCAGTGAAGGCCATGGGGCCTGGCTGAACACAATCTTCTTCATCCTCCTCTTCATCACTATCTGAGTGTGAGAGAGGGGCCCTGATTCCACCCTTTGCAGCTGGGCAATCTTCATCTTCTTCTGCTGCACATTCTTCAATAGCAACCAGCCCAATAAGGGCTTCTTCCTTTTCAGATTCTGAAGAGCTAGAGTCAGATTCACTCCAGCTCTTCTTCTTCTTAGCTAGAAAGGATTTCTTTCCTTTCTTGCTTCTTGATTGATGAGCCTTCTTCTCATCCTTCTCTCTTTTCTTCATAGGGCAGACAGCAATGACATCCCCAGGCTTGCTGCAGCAATAACAAATAACTTTGGAAGAATTATATTTTGAGTTAGACTCATACCTGTCACTTCTGGAGTGATGCTTTGACTCTTTGTTGTCCTCCTTGTTGTGATATGAGGAGGAAGGCTTGTTCTTCCATTGCTTCCTCCTCAACAGCTTTTTGAAGTGCCTTGTAAGAACAGTAATTTCTTCATCAGAAGAAGAGCAGCTTGATAAGCTAGGCTCAGAATCTTTTGGTTCAACATGTCTTCTAGGAGGTGAGTGAGCCTTCTCTCTCCCTCTTCTTGTGCTTTCAGCCTTGAAGGCCAGGGAATTCTCCCTGGTATCACTCTTTGCCTTCAGCTCTTCTTCCTTCCTGGCAGTCAACTGCATTTCATAGGAGAGAAGCTTTCCATAGAGAGTTTGGGGAGGAGTTTCAGTCAACTTAGCCACCTCCCTTATGACACACATTTTTGTGTCTCAATCTCTTGTTAGAGATCTGAGGAACTTATCATTCAGCTCATAATTTGTGAACACTCTCTCATAGGTTCTTAGTTCATTTATTATTCTAAAGAACCTTTCATAGCACATGGATATGCTCTCCTACCCTTGCTGCCTGAAAGCTTCATATTCCTGATTGAGGAGTGACTTCCTGTCATTCCTCACATCTTCAGTCCCTTCCATGTACACAATCAGTGTATCCCACATCTCCTTTGCAGATCCACAGTGCACTAAATTTTGGAAAGTTGAGTCATCAATAGCATTGACTATGATATTTTGAGCCCTTTTATCCATAGTAGCCAATGTTATCTCATCCTTGGTCATTTCAGTGTATGGTTTGACTACTTGCCTGGTAGGATCAACAGAGGAGGGTTTTGTGATAATGAAGGGGCTTCCTGAACAGTAATGTAGATTCTAGGGTCTGAGGCTTCCATGTACAGCCTAACCCTCTGCTTCCATATGCCAAAGTTGGCCTTGTTACATATGGGCAGTTTCATTGAGCTCGTCTCCTTCTGCATTACACTGGAGGCCATTAGGTTTTGACCTGACTATACCTTTTAGGATCTAGTCAGACTGTTAAGTCCTTCTTGACCAACCTCCCTCTGATACCACTTGTAAGTTTATAAGGCTTGTAGTCTAAATCACCTAGAGGGGGATAGGTCTTTTGGATTTTACTTGATTATTATGGACTGTTAGAACTATTCTAAGCAGAAAATCAAGCAACACAGAAAACACACAAGTATGTATAGAGGTTCCTCAAGATAGGGTGTCTTGAGTAGTCCTCTTTCCCCTTCACCTTTCTAACAATGTGTTAGAAAAGGCCAACTCCTCCAAACTCAACTCAAAGAGCTTACAACACAAGTTCCTCAGAACTTCTCAGATCAAGAATGATCCTACCTCAGGACAAAGGTCCCTACAACTCAGAGCTATCACCAGCTCCTACCTCAGGCACATCAACCCTACAAACTCAGAGGAATCTACCTCCTACAGGTCAGACCACCTCCTGGTCCTACAACTCAGACCACAACAGGTCCTACCTCTTGCTAAACAGCCCTACCTCAGATCATCTCCTAATCCCACAGCTCAGACCTCAGTAGGTCCTACACTCAGAGAATTCCTCCTCCTACAGCTCAGGCAATGAAGCCCTACAACTCAGATCAGCAGATCCTACACTCAGGCCTTCAGCCCTACAACTCAGAACCCTCAGGTTCCTACAAACTCAGACCAAGAGGTCTTACAACTCAGGCAAAATGCCCTACAGAAAAATGGTTTAGAAATTTATTATAGCAGATGTACTCTCATGTAGATCCTGCACAGCCTGTGCTTCCTGTAGCTGAAGATGTTGAATACAGCCACAACTTGATCTTCCTCTTCAATAGAGTGATGGAAGATCACCTTGCCCCTTCTGGTGGAGGCGCTATCTTCTTCTCTCGGTTTCTTCTTCTCTTTCAGGGAGCAGGAAGAAAGTCGAGAGCTTCAGCCGTCAATGGCGAATCGAGATTTTGCACGTAATCGGTCGGGGCATGGAAAATGCCCTAACACTTTCTTTTATACTTCTTTTCATCTTCAACGGCTCTAATTTGATCTCCCAAGAAGTATGGGAGAGATCGGTGGTCCCCTGTAGCTTTTCTGCAACTTGCCCTAGCCGCAGGTCCCGCCGGCCTACTTATCCGAAGAGAAGGTCTGCGCTCGATGAACGCGCTTCACTCTGCGTTCGACAAACCCGCTGTATCCTACGTTCGACGAACTTGCCAAACTCTGTGTTCGACGATCTTGCCTTGTCTCTGCGTTCGACAAACGGCACTCTGAGTTCGACGAACTTGCCAAACTCTGCGTTCGACGAACTTGTCGTGTCTCTGCGTTTGACGAACACGCCTTTTGTGTCTTCTCAACGGCTCCTTCTTTGGTCTCGTCTCAGCGGTTGACGAACTTAGACCTTCGTTCGACGAACGACATGGTGCGTTCGACAAACACGCTGATTCTCAGCGTTTGATGAACTTATCAGCTGAGACACCTTCTTCTCAGTGGATCCGCTGAGACGGCTCCTCCTCTCAGCGGTTTTGACCCTTTGTCTCAGCGATCCTGCTGAGACAAATCTTCATCTCCTTGTAGATGATTTCTTCACATCTAAGGGCATGTTTGGCCCTTTCTTTTGAGTCACCTGTACCTGTATATACTACACAAGTATAGCTTTATCAAATACAATATGTCCTTAGCATTGAGAGTGATGCTTCTTCAAATCAAGGTAATATTGAGGGCAATATTCCCAACAACATGCATGTGGTATACACTAACATGCAGAGGTCCAAATAACCTAAATTTTTACCAGTGATTATAATGATCGAATTAACATGTCACCCAAGATTTGGGTCAATTTGAGTTAGTCTAGTCACATTAATTTCATTTATATGAAAAATCATATTTCTGACAAAACTATAGAAAAATATCATCCAAAAATCCTGATTTTTGGATGGTAGGTCCATCTAGGTACCACCATGCATAGCCAAAATTTTAGGTCCTTGGAAACAACCTAGGAAAAGATATTCAAAAAATATCTTCTAGGGCACCTTTAGGACATCCCTCAATAAAACTGAGATTCTGGGAGTTGTAAGGCACCAAATCAAGTGATTTTAAGTTCATTAGGAAGGTAAGACCAGAAGCTACATTTTTATACTTTACACTTTTACTAGATGTAACACCCCAGATTTCCCTAGCAAAAGAAAGAGGGTTGCTGTAAGGCGCTAACGCCAGGCGTTATGGTTAACGCTAGGCGTTAGGTCCTTCTCGAGAAATTCTTTATGTTCTTCTCGAGAAATGTTTGTAGCACCCCAGTTTTTCCCAGCGGAGTGTTAAGTCTGAGAGCTAGCGCCAGGCATTAGGGCTAACGCCAGGCGTTAGCCTAGGACTTAAGCGTGTTGTCAGACCGTCGGGACGACAACCCGACCGTCGAGACGGGATGTCGATTAGCGTTAGAGCTAATGCCAGCGTTAGCTTCCCGTCGACTTTCCTTAAGCGGCTGTGGATAAGTTCGGCCACCGCGTTAGGGGATAACGCCTGCGTTAAGTGCTAACGCCCGCGTTAGCTAAGAATTATATAAGGCAGCCAAATCCAATTTCCCTTCTAAATTATGATTCCAAGCTCTTTCCAAAGGCAGAGAAGTCATGACCAGAAGGAAGGAGATCTCTTTTGGCTAGCCGTGCATTGTGCCGAAGGCAAATCGGTGAAGGAGATTCTTTTATGCTTGTGCCACCATCGACCCCGTAAGAAGAAAGCTGATTCGATAAAATCCAGCCAGTTCTCTCTTTCCGTTCTATGGCGCCGAAATAAGCACCAAGGGTAACGATTCTCCTCCCTTCATCTTTGGACATGTGCGTCCTTTGATTTGCATGCTTAGGAAGACTTCTACTAATCAGTAGATGGGTTCTTCCAGTGGGTTGATGTTATCCCCACAAAATTTGAATTTAGAGTCCGGAATGGTAGTACGGACATTGACATGTTGTGTGAAGCCCATCTGGACAGGTTGGTCTGGATTTGTGTTGTTGCTTGCTGTTCTGTTCGTTAACGCCATGCGTTAGAGCTAACGCCGGCGATAGCGCCATATGTTGTGTTTTTTGGGTTCTGAGTACTGAGACGTGTTGTAGTGAGTTCTGGAGGAGAAGTTACTCGGAAATGAGCTAACGCCCAGCGTTAATAGTAACGCCCAACGTTAAGGGCTAACGCCCAGTGTTAAGAACTAACGTCGGAGACAAAAATCATTGAGTTTACTTATCGTGTTTAGACCTTGCCCTTGAAAATGAGGTGATGACCCTGTGAGGTTATAGTTTAACGAGCACAGGGGGAAGATGCACCCGTGTCAGGCGTAGGTGAATCCTAACATTTATGAGCGCAGGCACAAGCTGAACCGAACCCGTCCCATAGCCAGTTGGTGATGAGTTCGCTCCTCCGTGTTCACCTCGGGAATTGTGGTATTAGAAACCATAAGGTAATGCTAGCCTTGACGGTCGTAGCTCATAGTGTAAACCCAAGTTGGAAAAAGGACTTGTGGATGGCGTGCCGAGAGTGCACAAAGCGTGGTGTGACTTGAAAGCGTGTGACTTGATGTCACCTTGTGATGAATGTTTCTATGCGGTGCTTAGACGCACCTGTGAAATATATACTGTTGTTGCTTTCCTGCAGGGAAGGAGCACCGTCGCCCCGAGCATGGGTGGGGTCGTTATAAGCCTGGGTCAGCTAAAGCTGACCGATTACTTGTTTTCCCACCGCTTGGTGGATTTGTTTGTACAGGCCCTGGCGAGGCTAGCGAGAAATAGCGGAATGAATCCCCTGCTGCTGTGTTGTGCTGTGTGGAGCTGGCCCTCGAAGGCCGAGTTGATTTGTTTATCGTTTTCATTTGTGGCTGGCCTGTGTGTCGATGTTTGGATGCCATCTTTATTATAAACATGTTGTGAATAAACCTTGTAAATAACTTGTTGTATTTCATTCTTAGTTGCTAGTGTGGACAATGTATGAACTGATTTTATATGAAATTAAATGCTTCCGTTATGCGACTCTGTGGGCTGAGATAGTTATATTCTTAACTATTTAATGCTAATTAAGTAACACGCTCTTCTGTTCATTTCATATGGCGTGGGGTCCCGGCCGAACCTACTGCTATATACTATGTAACAGGGAGGGTGTTACAAATTGGTATCAGCTACGGTCTCGATCCCTTTCCGTCTGAAAGTGGTCGAATTCTTTTAAGGGGTAGTGAGCACGTGTGTGCGTCGCCGTTAAGACATGTAAATAACCAGTAACTGTCCACTTTAGGAATGAAGTACATGTACGATTGTAGCATTGTGATGGAACTTATGAGTTCCTTTGTTATTCTATGCTACCTCTTAGTCGCTAATTGTGTTTTGTGCACATATATAGGCGGCTGGGAGTAGAGCGGGCCCGTCTCGACCCCCGCATTCGACTGCGAGCAATGCACCAGCTGAGGTGTCTACTCCTCCTTCTGCTGAGACAGTGAGGATGATAACTGAAGCGGTGTTTGCTATGTTCACTGCACAACCTGGAGGGCATGTCCCTGGACAACCTCCTACCCTCGGGGTGGCTCCAGTGCCGGCTGTAGCAGTTGAACTAATGGTTGAAAGGCCAGTGCCGGTGAGGGCACGAAGAGCTCCAGACCAACAACTGCAGTACTTTCTGAGTTTCCATCCTCCTACGTTTACGGGGGCAGGAACCCCAACGCAAGCTGAGGATTGGCTATCGAGGGTGCGCAAGACCTTGAAGGCCACTGATACGGAGGAAGGGAAGAAGGTTACTTTGTCAACCTTCCTACTTGATGGGGAGGCGCAGTTGTGGTAGGATGAGATAGAGTTGCATCAGCTAGCAGGAAAGCAGCTGTCAGACATCTCGTTTGACGAGTTCTCAAGAATGTTCTTGGCGCGGTACCTCCCACCTGCTCAACAGATTGAGATGGAGAATTAGTTCAACCATCTAACTCAAGGTGATCTTATGATTGATGATTACCTGCATGAGTTTACCCAGTTGGGGCGATACGCAGGAGCGACCTTTGCCGATAAAGCTCGGAAGACCAATCGGTTTTATGAATGTCTGCGGGAAGAGTTGCGGTTCCTTCTGTCGGGGCCAATGACACAGGGGTTTATGACCCTGATCAATACGGCTCATTCCTTAGAAAAGGATATGAAGCGGTCCCAGAGCAGGAAGGAGTTAGCGGTGGTAAAGCCAGAGTTCAAAGTGCCGAGCTCTGCAAATTCTGGGCGATGCAGGTGGAGGAACAGAGCGTGACCTTCTGGGTCAGCTCAATCTGCTGCTTTGGGTGTGACCACTGGGCGAGACCCACTCATTTGTAATTGTGGTAAGCCGGTTCATATAGCCCGAGACTGTCGTGGCGGCAAGAAGGCGACTATGGTTTATGCGGCGGAGAAAGGGAAGGCAGTGGAGTCAACTGCATCCCATGCTGCTCCAGCCCAGCCCAGAGTGTACAACCTTGGCCAGCAGGAGGCCATAAAGCAAAGCGATGTGGTGACAGGTATGCATTAGTATACAACTTTTATTGCTTTTGATACTTCATACCATGTGCATTGCTTGTTAGCCTTGTGTGTATTAGGCTTTGTCCTAATATTTAACTCTCTGGCGAGAGTGTTGTTTGATACAGGAGCTTCGTATTATTTTCTATCGGAGGCCTTCATACAACTGCTTGGGGTGCCTTCGTCATTTAGAAAGGAACGATTAGATGTGATGCTGCCAAATGGCTGCTCGATGCATGCGGATCGAGGCTGTGCTGTCAAGGTGTGAATTGGAAGTCAAGATTTTGATTTGGAAGCATTGATACTGCCGCTTTTGGAGTTCGATGTGATCTTTGGTATGGACTGGTTGTCGGCGCAGCAGGCCTACATTGATTGCACTTCTAAGGAGGTCACACTAGGGCAGAATATCGAACGTGCAACTACGTTTGCTGGTTTGCGAGGATCGAGCAAGACGTTGATGTCTGCTGTCCAAGTAATCAAGGAAGTTCGGCAAGGTGCAGAGTTGTGTTTTGTGCTAGTGGGAGCTGCAAAGCCTTAGCCCAGTTTGAGTGATGTTCTTGTTATTGCGGAATATCCTGATGTGTTTCCAAAAGATCTTCCTGGGGTGCCACCTCAGCGAGAGATTGACTTTACAATAGAGTTGGTGCCAGGTGCCAAACCTGTCTCACGCTCTCCTTATAGAATTGCACCAAAGGAGATGGCAGAGTTGAAGGTTCAATTACAGGAGTTGTTGGAGCAAAGCTATATGCGCCCAAGTATGTCACCTTGGGGTGCTCCGGTCCTTTTTGTGAAGAAGAAGGACGGAAGCCTGCGTCTCTGCATAGACTATCGTGAATTGAACAAGCTGACCGAGAAGAACAAGTATTTGATTCCTCGAATCGATGACTTATTTGATCAACTAGTCGGATCAACGGTGTATTCGAAACTGGATCTTAAGTCTGGCTACTACCAGTTGCGGATTCGGGAATGCGACATTCCCAAGATGGCATTTAGTACCCGCTACGGGCACTACGAGTTCACGGTGATGCCGTTTGGACTGATGAATGCGCCATCAGTGTTCATGCATTTGATGAATAGGACCTTTCGAGAATGCCTTGATCTGTTTATGATCGTCTTTATTGACGATATTCTGGTCTACTCTCAATCTGAAGAAGATCACGCAGTTCATTTACGCGTAGTTTTGGAGACCCTACGACGGAGTCAGCTGTACGCCAAGTTCTCCAAATGTGAATTTTGCTTAGCCTCAGTAGCGTTCCTTGGTCATGTTGTTAGTGGTGAGGGTATCGCAGTGGATCCAGCGAAGATAGTGCTATCCGGGAGTGGCCCATTTGAAAGTTAGTAGCAGAAGTCAGGAGTTTTCTTGGACTTGCTGGCTACTATAGGCGCTTCGTGGAGAACTTTTCGCGGATTTCTCTTCCTCTCATAACTTTGACAAGGAAATATCAGAAGTTTGTTTGGTCACCAGCGTGTGCACAAGCTTTCGAGGAGTTAAAGAGTCGTCTGACCACGACACCAATCTTGTGTTGCCATGTGGTACAAAAGGCTATGAAATTTACAACGATGCATCAGGGAGCGGCTTAGGCTGTGTACTTCTTCAGCATGGTCAAGTGATAGCTTATGGCTCTCGCCAGTTGAAAGTGCATGAGCGGAATTACCCGGTCCACGACCTGGAGTTGGCGGCCGTGATCTTCACTTTGAAATTGTGGCGGCACTACTTGTATGGTGTGAAGGTGGATATCTTTACAAACCATAATAGCCTAAAGTATCTATTATATCAGAAAGAGCTCAATATGCGACAGCGAAGGTGGATGGAGTTCCTGGGGGACTACACTTTCGAGATACACTATACTCCCGGGAAGGGAAATGTCATCGCAGATGCTTTGAGCCGGAGGGCTTCTGCGCAGGCCAACTGGGTTCAGATGCATGACTCGCGTCTGATCAATGACTTGGAAGCTTTAGAGATCTCCTGTGTGGAGAGGAGTTCTAGTGCGAGTGCGTTCTTGAACTAGACGGAGGTGCAATGCAACCTCGCGGACAGAATACGACAGGCCCTAGAACTTGATTCGAGCATGCAGCGCTACTTGGCAGAGTCTGAGGTTGGGTCTGCTATAGAGTTTGTGTTGGACGACGGTCTAATGTGGAAATACGGTCGGTTGTGCGTCCCAAATGTGGGTAAATTGCGGGAGGAATTGATGAACGAAGCCCATTTTACAAAGTACTCAATTCACCCAGGGAGCACAAAAATGTACCAAGACATGAAAAAGTTGTTTTGGTGGCCAGGTTTGAAGAAGGGCATTGCCCTTTATGTGGCAAAGTGTAAAACTTGCGCACTTGTGAAGGCCGAATGTCAAAAACCTGGAGGTTTTCTGAAGTCGTTGTCTGTGTCGGAATGGAAATTTGATGGCATTACGATGGATATCGTGCACGGTTTGCCGAGATCGCAGAGTGGGAATGATGCCGTGTGGGTGATCGTGGATCGCTTCTCGAAGGTAGCCCACTTTATTCCAAACCGAAGGGACGATTCAGTCGAAAAGTTAGAAAAGTTGTATGTTGATAACATCGTACGATTGCACGGTGTGCCCCGTAGCATCGTTAGTGACCGAGATGGGCGCTTTACTTCGAAAGATTGGATGCTAATCCACCAGTTGTTGGGTACAAAGTTGAAGTTTTGTACTACCTTCCACCCACAAACGGATGGACAAACTGAGCGTACGAACAGAACTCTGGAGGATATGCTCCGTATGTGCGCCCTGGATTTTGGTAAGAAGTGGGAAGATCATCTTTTCATGATTGAGTTCGCTTACAATAACAGCTACCAGGAAAGTATAAAGATGGCGCCCTTCGAGGCCCTCTATGGTAGAGCTTGCCGCACTCCCTTAGCTTGGGCGGAGACAGGCGAGATGAAGCTGTTTAAGCAGAAGGAAGTCGAAGATGCAAATTCAGCTATTCGAACAATCCGAGAGAGATTGTTGATTGCACAAGATAGACAGGCAAAATACTACAACGCCAAGCACAGAAATGTCGAGTTCGCTGTGGGCGACTGAGTTTACCTAAAGATCAAACCATTCAAGGGTGTGTCAAGGATTCGTCGCTTGAAAAAGCTGAGTCCGAGATGTAAGACCCCCCCCCCCCCCCCACCCCTCCCAAATCGGCGGTCCGACCGGTGGATCTTATCGCACACCACCCTTTCGGCACGACGCCGAAGCGATCCGAAGGGTGGAGGTACTAGCTTCTCCAACCCCCCTTCCTTGAATACTCCGTTGTCATGCCTAGAGGTGAAAGTCACTACACACCAACAGAGTAGGGAAGCAGTATTCTAGCGGAAGACATCATCAAAGAGTGCATATTATAATACTTAGCGGAAGACGTCATCAAAGAGTGCACTTTATAACACTTAGCGGAAGACGTAGTTTTATCACAGAAACCACAATTTCAAGACCTATAAATAATCTACATATCTCTGCCGCATAAAATCCTAACCATCAATGATTTATTGCCATTATATATATACCCTGGGATAGGGCACCACAAAAGGAGATGCGGCTTAACAAACTTATACCTGACGTAGCCTGCTCCGTGGCTTCATCCACACACAGATGTTGTCACTCATCCGCACCTGTCACCTGTGCCAAAGACAAGTTATTAGAACCACGAACAGAATCCAACCCCTACTAACAAACAGACATAATATAACATTTATAAGGGAGGGGACTTCTGGACTCTTATTGGGCCGAGGCAGTCTTCCCACGACCACCGCCTACGTACTCCGTATCATCCTGCATACAGTCTTAGACCCACGTTGTTCTATTAGTTTCGCACGGGTTGCCCTCCCAGACCGTCCGTCGTGCGGGTTGCCTTAGAGTAAAACTCATAGGCCATCCGACATTCTCCCAAGGCACATTTTATATTCCCGGAGGAATAATTCTCGAAGGCACAATACATTCCCGTAGGAATATTTCTCGAAGGCAACATTTCATTCCCGTAGGAATTACTTCTCGAAGGCAACATTTCATTACTTCTCGAAGGCAACATTTCATTCCCGTAAAAATTACTTCTCGAAGGCAACATTTCATCCCCGTAGGAATTACTTTTCGAAGTATGTTTCATCATAAGAGGAGAAAAGAGAATTCTCTTAAAGCTTAACAATATATCCACATGTAGTTTAGTAGAAGAAGAGAAGATGAACTACTATTTTAACCCAGCTGGTAATCGAACCCCAGCTGCCCACATAAGGCACAATTGCATTCTTGTGTTCGATCATTATCTCAACTGCTGAGACCATTATTCCAACTGCTGAGACCATTTAAGCTCAGAATTTCTAACTCTCTTATGTCAACAATATATAGTAAAGTAGCTCAATATATTCCCGTAGGAATACTTCCCTGAAGGCACAATATATTCCCGTAGGAATATTTTCTCATAGGCTCAATATATTCCCGTAGGAATATTCCACGAAGGCACAATATATTCTCGTAGGAATATTTTCTCAGAGGCTCAATATATTCCCGTAGGAATATTTATTACTGGCAATACAAGAATAGACTTCAAAACATTGATTCGACTGCGCTGCTGTACAAGCGGCGGCCAGTTCGGCACTATTTAGAGTTGACTCTGAAAGTATGTCACGTCTTCACTTCAACTCTAAATTTATAGGCAATACAGAAGGAAAAGCCAAAACATCGATCTGTCCGCTCTGCTCTACAAGCGGCAGCCAGTTCAGCGCTATTTAGAGTTGACTCTGAAAGTATGCCATGTCTTCATGTCAACTTTAAATTTATAGGCAATACAGAAGGAAAACCAAAACATCGATCTGTCCGCTCTGCTCTACAAGCGGCGGCCAGTTCGACACTATTTAGAGTTGACTCTGAAGGTATGCCACGTCTTCACGTCAACTCTAAATTTATAGGCAATACAGAAGGAAAAGCCAAAACATCAATCTGTCCGCTCTACTCTACAAGCGGCGGCCAGTTCGACACTATTTAGAGTTGACTCTGAAGGTATGTCACGTCTTCATGTCAACTCTAAATTTATAGGCAATACAGAAGGAAATACCAAAACATCGATCTGTCCGCTCTGCTCTACAAGCGGCGGACAGTTCGACACTATTTAGGGTTGACGTTGAAGGAATGTCTCATCTTCACGTCAACTCTAAATTATAGGCAATAAAGAAGAAAAGGCCAAAACATCGATCTGTCCGCTCGGCTCTACAAGCGGCGGACAGTTTGGCACTATTTAGGGTTGACGCTGAAGGAATGTCCCATCTTCACATCAACTCTAAATTATAGGCAATAAAGAAGAAAAGGCCAAAACATCGATCTGTCCGCTCGGCTCTACAAGCGGCGGACAGTTCGACACTATTTAGGGTTGACGCTGAAGGAATGTCCCATCTTCACGTCAACTCTAAATTATAGGCAATAAAGAGGAAAAGCCAAATCATCGATCTGCCCGTTCTGCTCTACAAGCGGCGGCCAGATCGGCACTAAAATATAATGAAGGTGCAACATAAGCAGTAATAAAGGCCGGAAGCAAGGGGCCATAATATCAAGCAGTAAAATAGGCCGAAAGCAGAGGCCATAATATCAAGCAGTATAATAGGCCGAAAGCAGAGGTCATAATATCAGGAGTATAATAGGCCGAAAGCAGAGGCCATAATATCAGGACCAGTGCGAGACTGGAGAATTGAAAGTACAGAAAGCAGTAAATAAAGGACCAGTGCAAGACTGGATTACTGGAAATAAATGCAGAAAGTAAACGCAGGACCAGTGCGAGACTGGAGAGCATAATAAATAAAAGGGTTAGAAGTCCAATCACTCCATAATCAGGAGGCTTCAGTTCCATCTCCATTCATAGGAGAAAAGTTCTGTTCCATCTCCGTTCATAGGAGGAAATTCTGTTCCATCTCCGTTCATAGTAGGAAATTCTTCTCCGTTCATAGGAGCTTACTTATATTTTATGAGGTTCCTTATTTTTGTGTGCCTTGATTTCACATTTTTAATTATCTTGAGGTTATTGAATTGACGGCGTCGCCTCGCGATTGCGACCTTAACTGCGCGTCGATATTTTTACTTTTAAAAATACCCAAACTTTTAGAGGGTGCGATCCAGCCTCCCGAGCTTCCCATAATTTTTTGGAGACGTGCTGGAGGAGGGCGTAGTTTATTAATTTATAACAAAGATTTTTAGCATCGAAAAATAGTAAAACCATTTCAACAACTCCGAAATAATTACAGTAGATGTAGGTCAGTAGTAGGAAGCTTCCCAAATTTTCTCAAATTTTTCCATCACTGTTACGGCTCTCTGATAATTCAAAAACCCAAAATAATACAGTATTTTAATTATTAAAAATACTAAATCGCGACATAAAAATCTGAAATTTTTACCGGGAATACTCCTCGTTGTTATGCACAACTTTTATGTTCATCACTTTTTAATTAGGGCCATGTATCACCTTCCAGAAAATCACCTATCAACTTTAAGTTATAATACTATAAAATTTATAAAAAAAATATAAATTTTGTTAAACTTCTCCTCCCCGCCGCCTGTACCAAGCCAACCCTTACGGGCCTCCCCCGCCGCCGGCAGGCCGCCGGCCGGCCATGGCTCCGCCCCCGACCAACTCCTATGGGGAGGGCGCTCCCTCCGGCGGTGGTCCGGTGGCCTACCGCCGCTGGCCGCCGCCGCAGTTAATTTGCATGGAAAATGGAAGGAGGAGAGGGAGGGCGGCGGCGGCGCTTCGGCCGCCGGAGTTTGCATGCGACACGTCCGGGAGGTAGGGAGGAAGGAGAGGAGGAGGTTCCGTCATGTTTGGGGTCCTCCGAGAGCCTTGCGGCGATGTTGCCATGGGAGGGTAGTGGAGGTGGCGGTGGAGATGGGAGACTCTTCTCCGGCGCCGGCAGGGGTTTGGGGTGGTGGGGCTGGTTCTGGGAAGGTCAAGGAGGATCTCTTGCCGTGATCCCCTACATTTGGGGC
Organism: Dactylorhiza incarnata; assembly: GCA_033032865.1. Taxonomy (NCBI): domain Eukaryota; kingdom Viridiplantae; phylum Streptophyta; class Magnoliopsida; order Asparagales; family Orchidaceae; genus Dactylorhiza; species Dactylorhiza incarnata. Next base: position 1,975,427 of record JAWHQI010000290.1, read on the forward strand.
CATGGGACGCCTTTTATAGAGGCGTCCGAGAGCCCTCCTCCCTCTTCACTCTCCTTACCCGAGTAAAACTCAAGTTACCATGGTTGGGTGGGGGAGACAGCTGGCAGCCATCAGTTGGAGGGGGTGTACTTGTAAGGGCAGATGGTTAGGCTTGAACAAAATATCTCTTCCCACTCTCTAGGTGAAGGTTTGGTTTTGGCTAGGCTTGGATCTTGCCTTGGTCCAAACCTAAGGAAATATATAAGTCCACTTCTTAGGTAGGCTTTGGGATTAATGCTTAGTTCTTGATTAGCCAATAAGATGATGGCATGGGGATTATGGTTTTGGTTGAGTGGGAGATGAGTGGAGAGGGTTTAAAGCTTAAAATCACATCTTTTAAGAGGGTTTGACCAAAGTCAACCCTAAGTGGGTCCCTCTCATGTAAGTCAAGGTTAATGTGGGTCCGAGTCGTCAAGTGTCGAGTTATTCTTATTGTGACGGGGTTGAAATCCAGCGTTCACGTATCTCGAGGTTTCGTATAATTTTACTAGAAATTATTTTATTTACTTGATTAAACGACGTCGGAATCAAGCGAAACGAATTCTGTTGGATTCGTATCGATCATACGAGTCTAACACAACTGACAGAATTCAATTCGGAGCTCGTTTGCGCATTAATCTAAAATGGCGTTGTTGTGACGCTCGGCGTTACTCAAAATAGTCGTTTTGTCCAAACGACCTTGGATTGGAACGAAACGAGTTCCGTTGCACTCGTACCGACCATGCGAGTCTAATGCAACTGACGGAAGTCGATTTGGAGCACGTATGCTCCATATTCTAAAATTGCGTCGTCGTGACGCTCTACGATACTCAAAATAGTCATTTTCACCAAATGACCTCGGATTGAAACGAAACGAATTTCGTTGCACTCGTATCAACTATACGAGTCTAACGCAACTGACAGAAGTCGACTTGGAGCACGTATGCTCAATATTCTAAAACTGCGTCGTCGTGACGCGCTACAGTACTCAAAACGGTTACCTTCAGCAAATGACCTCGGATTGAAACGAAACGAATTCCGTTGCACTCGTATCGACCATACGAGTCTAACGTAATTGACAGAAGTCGATTCGGAGCACGTATGCTCAATAAACAACTTTGACTTTGTGACGAAGCACGATGCTACCCAAAACAGTCATTTCTCTAAATGATCACCACTATATGGTGAAGGTCGGGTCGTGATTGCCCTATGACCCGGCCTAGGTTCCTCCAAGGGTTCAATGAACCGGGTAGACCCCTTTTCAAAGTCGGGATGTTACACGAGATACCTTGGTCCGTTTGAAATACTGGAACGTGTTGGTGAAGCTGCCTATCGGCTCGCACTTTCGACAGAGTTGAGCGGACTGCACGATGTGTTTCACATATCTGTGCTGCGGAAAGTTGTGCCAGAGCCTAGCCAGGTCCTGGTGAACGATCAGGTGTTGGTCGATGATGAGCTGAAGACGTTGGTCACTCCTATTTGCATCGAAGACACTGATTTCAAGCAGTTGCAGAATAAAGTGATCCGAATGGTCAAAGTTCGCTGGAACAACTGCGGTCGTGAGGAGCTTTCATGGGAGCGTGAGCAAACTATGCGTGATGAGTTCCCCGAACTATTTCATTGAGGTACAAGTTATGTGATTTGTACTGTTGCTTTCTTTCTTAGAAATGGAAGTTTGCGACGAACTTTCTTTAAGGTGAGGGGGATTGTAACACCCCAGATTTCCCCAGCAAAAGAAAGAGGGTTGCTGTAAGGCGATAACGCCAGGCGTTATGGTTTACGCTATGCGTTAGGTCCTTCTCGAGAAATTCCTTATGTTCTTCTCGATAAATGTTTGTAGCACCCCAGTTTTTCCCAGCGGATTGTTAAGTCTGAGAGCTAGCGCCAGGCGTTAGCCTCGGACTTAAGTGTGTCGTCGGACCGTCGGGACGACAGCCCGACCGTCGGGATGGGATATCGATTGGCGTTAGAGCTAACGCCAACGTTAGCTTCCCGTCGACTTTCCTTAAGCGGCTGTGGATAAGTTCAGCCACCGCCTTAGGGGCAAATGCCCGCGTTAAGTGCTAACGCCCGCGTTAGCTAAGAAATTATATAAGGTAGCCAAATCCAATTTCCCTTCTAAATTCAGATTCCAAGCTCTTTCCAAAGGCAGAGAAGTTGTGACCAAAAGGAAGGAGATCTCTTTTGGCTAGCCGTGCATTGTGCCGAAGGCAAATCAGTGAAGGAGATTCTTTTGTGCTTGTGCCACCATCGACCCCGTAAGAAGAAAGCTGATTCGATAAAATCTAGTCGGTTCTCTCTTTCCGTTCTATGGCACCGAAACAAGCACCAAGTGTAACGATTCTCCTCTCTTCATCTTTGGACATGTGCGTCCTTTGATTTGCATGCTTAGGAAGACTTCTACTAATTAGTAGATGGGTTCTTCCAGTGGGTTGATGTTATCCCCACAAAATTTGCATTTAGAGTCTGGAATTGTAGTACGGACATAGGCATGCTGTGTGAAGCCCATCTGGACAGGTTGGTCTGGATTGGTGATGTTGCTTGCTGTTCTGTTCGTTAACGCCAGGCGTTAGAGCTAACGCCGGCGGTAGCGCCATATATTGTGTTTTGGGGTTCTGAGTACTAAGACGTGCTGTAGTGAGTTCTGGAGGTGTTGCCCAGAAGTTACCCAGAAATGAGCTAACGCCCAGCGTTAAGAGTAATGCTCAGCGTTAAGGGCTAACACCCAATGTTAAGAACTAACGCCAGAAACAGTAATCATTGAGTTTACTTATCGTATCTAGACCTCGCTCCTGAAGCTGAGGTGATGACCCTGTGAGGTTTTAGTTTAACGGGCACAAGGGGAAGCTGCACCCGTGTCAGGCGTAGGTGAATCCTGACACTTATGAGCGCGGGCACAAGCTGAACCGAACCCGTCCCATAACCAATTGGTGATGAGGTCGCTCCTCCGTGTTCACCTGGGGCATTGTGGGTTTAGAAACTGTAAGGTAATGCTAGCCTTGACGGTCGTAGCTTATAGTGTAAACCCAAGTTGAAAAAGGACTTGTGGATGGCGTGTCGAGAGTGCACAAAGCGTGGTGTGACATGAAAGCATGTGATTTAATGTCACCTTGTGATGAATGTTTCTATGCGGTGCTTAGACACACATGTGAAATTTATACTGTTGTTACTTGCCTGCAGGGAAGGAGCACCGCCGCCCCGAACATGGGGTGGGGTCGTTATAAGCCTGGGTCAGCTAAAGCTGACCGGTTACTTGTTTTCCCACCGCTTGGTGGATTTGTTTGTACAGGTTCTGGCGATGCTAGCGGGAAATAGCGGGCTGAAGCCCCTGCTGCTGTGTTGTGCTGTGCGGAGCTGGCCCTTGAAGGCCGAGTTGATTTGTTTATCGTTTTCATGTGTGGTCGGCCTGCGTGTCGATGTTTGGAAGCCACCTTTATTATAAACATGTTGTGAACAAACCTTGTAAATAACTTGTTGTATTTCATTCCTAATTGCTAGTGTGGACAATGTATGAACTGGTTTTATATGAAATTAAATGCTTCCGTTATGCGACTCTGTGGGCTGAGATAGTTATATTCTTAACTGTTTAATGTTAATTAAGTAACACGCTCTTCTGTTCATTTCATATGGCGTGGGGTCCCGGCCGGACCTACTGTTATATGCTATGTAACAGGGAGGGTGTTACACTAGATCTGCTTTTAAGGGCCTTTATTTTAGCCTAGAAGTCACTGTAATAATATGTGCCAAATTTACATTCAATTAAACCCATGTGGCCTGCATTTAGCTGATCTATCCCAGATCTTGAAGCAATCCGACAGTTCCTGCTCATCTCCAACCTCCAGCCAACGGTCTAGATTTACCCGAGCTGGGAAGCTTTCAAGTTTGATTTCCCGGCCAACCACCGGCCACCAGGGCCGGCTACCACCACCACCTCCGTTGAGGTGGTGGTTGTCGTTTGGCGGCGGAATGGCGGTCGGAGACTGTCTCTCCGATGATCCCGAGGGTGATCGAAATTCGGAAATTTTCTCACATTTCTCGCATGGGATCGTGAAAGTCTTTATTTAAGGGTAGCTAATCACCTAGAGGGGGGTGAATAGGTTATTTTAAATTCTATTTAAGTTCTTGATCAAATCCTAAGTGTGTGTGAGTTATAATCAGAGCTTTCAAGAAACAATCTCAAACACATAGAATTTTATAGTGGTTCCCATATCTAGGGTAATCCACTTTCCCCCTTCTCCCCTCTAGCAGTGTGCCTGATAGGGCTTATATCTCCTCCAGATCTCATACCACAAAAAGGTCTTACAGCTCAGATCTCTACAGATCTTACAGTCTCAGATCTTAACAGTCTCAGATCTTAACAGATCCTACAGTCTCAGATCTCAACAGATCCTACAGTCTCAGATCTCAACAGATCCTACAGTCTCAGATCTCAACAGATCCTACCTCAGCCTTTATAACAACAGGCCTACACTCAGATCCACAACTCAGATCACAAAAGATCCTACAACTCAGATCACAAAAGATCCTACAGCTCAGATCTTCAAAAGATCCTACAGGAATTGAAAATTGATTGTAATATCACCAGACTCTAGTTCTTCAATGTATAGAGCCTTTTATTCTATCTGAATGATCAGACAGAATACTTCAACAGATCATCAACAACAAAATCATCTTCTTGAATCGCACATGCTGTGATAACTGTTGTTCTTTAGGAAGATAAGTTATTCCTCCTTGACCTTCTTTCTTCAGAAAATGTCAGCAACAGATTGTTGAAATGATTTCTTCAAGTCAAAACGATTCTAAAGGAAGAGAAGATTTCTTTTGATTCTTCTTTCGAAAGCCTTTGATTTGCAGAATAAAAACTATACTTCTCTTCAATGGAAACCTTTCTTTTGTATCCTTGATTGCAATGGCAATATCTCTAGAATAGGAAATGAATGCCAACTGCAGATCTTGATGAATTTCCTGGATATTGTTCCTTGGATGCTTCCTCAAATTACGCCTTGAAAGATGGAGAAGATAATGGCTAGAACTATCCCTGAATTACAGATCATGCCTTCTATTTATAACCCACAATCCGTGCCATCTGAGACGCTCCTCCATGTCAGCATGACGTCAGATCCTTAATGGTCTTCAGTGGCTTTAGTTTTTGACAAGGCATCAAGACATGGTTGTCGTCTCGACGTGGCTTAGCTTGCTGTAGATATACTGTAGCACAATCCTTTACTTAGAGCATTTTCAGGAAGAGGGCGTTGATCAGTGTGTAACTCAGTCGACGCTTCTTATTCCACGGCGTCGAGTGATGTTCCTTGTTTCGATGCTTTCTTGACTTAATCTCAAATCTTCAGTCAGTGACCTTGCCGTTGAGACAACAAACATAGGTCGACACTTTTGGGTCACAAGCGTCGAGCGATGTGTAGTGTCTCGACGCTTGTGGACTTAGATGAACTCATTTAGCTTGACCTGATCTCCTGCACAATGATTTTAGATAATATATCAAATACATTGTGAGGTATATCTTTGATTTAGGAATGAACTTCTCCAAATCTAGGACATTGTGGGCAATGGTCCCAACAATCTCCCCCTATTTGAAGAAGTCATAACCTTATTCAATGATATAACCCTTTTTACAAAGATAACCAATATTTTCTACACAGGCAATCATAATATGATTAATATAACACTTTTCATAAAATCAGATTACCATATCAATCTAATAAGAGAAAACATCTCAGGCATGAATTATAACATAAGCACAGAATCACATATTACATGATCTACATCACAAGCAGTTCAGAATTAATCATGTAGATATAGTGAATAGATCACATCACAGGCATATATATTATTGATGAGTAATTTATTTACTCATCTTTTAGTTTAGGTTTATTATGTTTTCTATATAAAATTATGTTATTTTTAGGAATTATTTCATATAAATCCTTCCATTGTTATTTCATAAGCTAACTTAAGGTTATTTTGTGTTTACAGGTTTTCTGGGCTGTTTCGAGCAAAAAGTTAAAATTACACGCCCCAGGTCACGGGCGTGACCATGGGCGTGTAACCTACGAAATACTCCAGACCTGCTTCTGCCACTCTGGGGACGCTCCGTGAAGATTTCGCCAAGTACACGCCCCAGGTCACGGGCGTGACCAAGGGCGTGACCCAATGTCACGGCCACGACCCGCCACAAGCATCAGGAGCATGCTGCCACGTCAATTAAAATTACACGCCCTCGGTCACGGGCGTGACCGAGGGCGTGACATCAGGTCACGGGCGTGACTCGGCCCGCGCTTCTTCCCGCCAGAGTTTCCCGCCAGCAGCCAGATTTCAGGATTACACGCCCCAGGTCACGGGCGTGACCTAGGGCGTGACACGGCCGAAACGCTCGCAATTACTCAAGAAGGCGCCCTCTCCGCTGCCGCTTCGATCACGCCCCTTACACGCCCCAGATCATGGGCGTGACCAAGAGCGTGTAACACCAAAAATTCAGCTATTTAAAGGGAGCTTTTCCAGATGTTTGGGGACGAATTTTGGGAGTTCTAAGTTATTTTCTTGCACTGCTTTCATTATTCTTAAGCTTGTAATCTTCTTCCTTAGCTTGCACTTTCATTTCAGGTTTGTAATCTCTTGTTTCCTAGTTGTAATTTTCCCTTTCGATTAATAAAATAGCACTTTTACTCTTATTCTGCTCTCAATCTTCATTATGCACCTCTTGTATTTCATCAATTCCTCCATCTCCATGAGTAGCTAAATTTCATTAGTACTCGGCCGAGATGATCCAAGGAAAATATAATCCATAATTCAGTTTAGAAATTCTTTTTCTCTTATTTAGATCGCTTAAGATTTATCCTTGAACTTATATTGATTGAGATTATATTATCGATATTTAATCTCATTGTTGTTTTCGTAGTCAATAATCAAGAGGTTTTGAGTTCGAATCGATCACTTTAAGGATAAAGAGATTTGAATGCACTCCTCGAGAGAGGACGGCATAAATCTCCCGGATTGGAGTTATATCCAATAGAGGGGTTCACTTCGATAAAGCGAGCTTTAGGGGTTTCAATTATAGAACGAGAGTTCGATTGATCAACCTAAACTCAGTTTGGCGTATCCTCGAGAGAGGTACGTTCATAAATCAGGAACCTCCACGGTCAAGCATTTCTTTTAAGAGGATTAGAAGTTCTATTTCTTTATTTATTTATTTTTCCAAGGTGATTCAAGGTTGAGTACTAACTTTTAATTCATTAATTTAAATAAACTATTTCTCATTTTTCGCAACCAACCAACCACAAATCCTATTCGATAAAATAATAGAGATTTTCCGAAGTAAGAGTATTCAACCGCCCCGAGTCTAATACGACCTTGTTTTAATAACCTATACTACATTCGATACGGTTCACTTGCCGTTATCGTTTGCAAGCATAGTTTTGCCCATCAAGTTTTTGGCACCGTTGCCGGGGAAACGGTTGATATTTTGAAAACCGAAATATCTATTAATTTTATCTTTTTCCCTTTTCTTAATTTTAAGGCGCAATTAAATTCCTGGAAAGGACGCTTTGGGTTTGAATTCCCATCATAGCCTCTAGTACCTTGCAAACCCTTCACCGGGTAGATCTTGGGAAGTCCAGGACTAATTTTAAATCACCTAATAAAATAAAATAAAAAATCAATCAAAAAATTTTAATAAAATAAAAATTAACTTTTTTATCTAACAATCTTATTTTTCCCTTTTACTTTTTCCGCTTTCTCTCTTTTCTTTTTGGTTTATGACCCGGGGAAACTCTTCAATTGATTTTGAATTTGGTTTTGATCCGAAAATCGAGCGCACCCTGCGGCGACGTCTCCGATTTAGTGATCTACCAATAATTCGCGAAGAGTCAGTCGGAGAGACTAACGAAGATATAATGGGTGACCCCGACCATAATGAGGCTCCGCTACGGACTATGTCCTATTATGCTAGGCCAAATTGGGAGGGAACACAATCAAGTATTATTCGCCAGCAGTGGCAAATAATAATTTTGAAATCAAAACGAGTATCATTCAAATGGTACAACAAACTGTCATCTTTGACGGGTTACCAGATGAAGATCCAAATTTACATTTATTGAATTTTTTGGAAATTTGCGATACGTTTAAAATTAATGGCGTCACCGATGACGCCATTCGCTTGCGTTTATTTCCATTTTCTTTGCGGACTAAGGCCAAGCAATGGTTGGGATCTCTTCCTAGAGGTTCCATCACTACATGGGCCGAGATGACGGAGAAATTTTTGACTAAATATTTTCCTCCGGCGAAGTCCGCTAAATTACGAACGGACATTCTCTCGTTTACGCAAATAGACTCGGAGTCTCTCTATGACACATGGGAGCGCTTCAAGGAATTATTGCGGAGATGTCCTCACCACGCCCTTCCCTTATGGCAACAAGTTCAAACATTCTACAATGGTTTGAATCTCCAAACGAGGCAGATGATTGACGCAGCAGCTGGGGGAACTCTAAATAATAAAACCCCAGATGCCGCTCAAGAGCTTTTTGAGGAGATGGCCATGAATGCTTATCAGTTGAATGCGCCACGGTCGCGTCCTAACAAACCGACCGGACTCTTTGAAGTCGAGGCCACACCGAATTTAGCACATCAAGTAGAATGGCTTACTAAGCAATTGGCGGAGTTGTCTGCTTCCTCCGCCATTAACGGGGCTAATAATAATAATAACAATTATAATAATAATTATAATCAAGAACAAGTAGACTATATGGGAAACTCTTATCGTCCTCCTTATAACCCAAATAATATTCCTAATAGTTATAATCCGGGTTTAAGGAACCACCCAAATTTTTCATGGAGCAACCCCAATAATGCTCAACGCCCCCCACTAGTGAATCCTCCCGGATTCGCTCAACCACAACCACCAAAGTCCCCTTCGCTTGAAGAGGTCTTCACCAAATACGTTGCCACTACTGACTCCAATATCCGGAACCTTTCCGGATCTATCAAAAGTCTAGAAAATCAAATTGGACAGCTCGCCAAGATGTTCTCCGAACGCCAGCAGGGAGCTCTACCGGGCAATACTGAGCCCAACCCTCGGGAGAGCGCCAACGCAGTTACCCTCCGTAGCGGAAAGGAGGTAACTTCTTCAAAATTGGTCGAGCCAGAGGTAAACGTTTCAACTTCATCTCCGCAAGTTATTTCTTCTCCTACTCTACCTTCTTCTGCTTTAGCTCCGCGTATTCTTAAAAATCCTTCTATTCCTTATCCTTCGCAATTTAAAAATGAACGCAATGAGGAGCAATATAGAAAATTTACTGAAATTTTTAAACAAGTTCAAATAAACGTGCCATTTTTCGAAGCAATCGCCCAAATGCCCAAATACGCAAAGTATCTAAAAGATCTACTTTCCAATAAAAATAAACTTGAAAATTTTTCGCGTATATCTTTAAATGCCGAATGCTCCGCAATTTTATTAAATAAATTACCGCAAAAACTAAACGATCCGGGACGGTTTTCAATCCCGTGCTTGTTTGGTAATTTCTTAATAAAACACGCTTTGGCAGACTTGGGCGCTAGTATAAATTTGATGTCATTTTCATTATTTAAAAAGCTTGGTTTGGGCACCCCAAGCCCAACCAATATTAGCATCCAACTAGCGGACAGATCTATTAAATACCCGATAGGGGTGATTGAGGACGTGCTTGTCAAGGTTGACAAATTTATCTTCCCGGTAGATTTTGTCATCCTAGACATTGAGGAAGACTCCGAAGTCCCAATTATACTCGGACGTCCTTTTCTCGCCACCTCTCGGGCAATCATTGATGTTAGTAATGGCAAACTTCTCCTATGAGTTGGGGATGAAAAAGTAACTTTTAGCATTAACAACTCTATGAGAAATTCGTTGTCTAATGACGACTCTTGCTTCACGTTAGAATCAAATTTTGAAGAAGAAATAACGTCAATTTCTGAATTAATTTCACCTTTATTTGAAAATCCGGAAATTGAAAATTTATTTTGTCTAAAAGAAATAACTCGGCCGCTCAAATTTGAAGAAGTAAAATTAAATATTTCTAAAATAAAAACATCTTACGAGGAGCCACCGAGTTTGGAATTGAAACAACTGCCGGAACATTTAAGATATGTTTTTTTAGAAAAAGATTCAAAATTGCCTGTGATTATATCTTCCGCGCTTAACGATTCGGAAATTTCCGAATTAATAAAAATATTAAATAAATCACCGCCATGCAATTGCATGGAAAATTTCTGATATCAAGGGGATTAACCCCTCTTTTTGCACGCACAAAATTAATTTAGAAAATAATTCTCGCAGTACTATTCAGCCTCAACGACGGCTTAATCCAAATATGAAGGACGTCGTTAAGGCCGAAGTAATAAAATTATTAGATGCGGGAATTATTTACCCAATCTCTGATAGCACTTGGGTTAGCCCAGTGCAAGTCGTGCCCAAAAAGGGTGGAATAACGGTAATCACAAATGAAAATAATGAGTTGATCCCGACCCGTACTGTTACGGGTTGGCGAGTATGCATCGATTATAGAAAATTAAATGATGCTACCCGCAAAGATCACTTTCCGTTACCCTTTATTGACCAAATTTTAGAACGCTTATCCGGTCACTCACACTACTGTTTTCTCGATGGTCTTTCGGGATATTTTCAAATCCCAATTGCGCCCGAAGACCAAGAGAAAACCACATTCACCTGTCCGTTCGGCACTTTCGCATATCGAAGAATGTCGTTTGGTCTTTGCAACGCGCCGGCTACATTTCAACGATGTATGCTGGCAATTTTTAATGAACTTGTAGAAGACGTCATGGAAATTTTCATGGACGATTTTTCTGTTTTTGGCGATTCATTTAAAAATTGTTTAAATAATCTTGATCGTGTTCTTCAACGCTGCGAAGACACGAATTTGGCACTCAACTGGGAGAAGTGCCACTTTATGGTCCAAGAGGGATTAGTCCTTGGGCATAAAATTTCTAATAAGGGGATCGAGGTCGATAGGGCCAAGATCGAGGTCATAGAAAAACTTCCCCCTCCTACCAATATAAAATCTATTAGAAGTTTTCTAGGACATGCGGGTTTTTATAGACGGTTTATAAAAGATTTCTCAAAAATTTCGAAACCGCTAACTCATCTTTTGGAAAAAGAATTCGCGTTTAATTTTGATGACGAGTGTTTAAAAGCGTTTAACAAAATCAAAAATGAACTAATAAATTCCCCTATTTTAATCGCGCCAAACTGGTCTCTTCCGTTTGAAATCATGTGCAATGCGAGCGATTTTGCTGTAGGCGCAGTTTTAGGCCAACGGGTGAATAAACATTTTCACCCAATCTATTACGCAAGCAAAATGCTAACATCCGCACAAGCAAATTATACAACAACGGAAAAAGAATTTTTGGCAATAATTTTTGCGTTTGACAAATTTCGATCATATTTAACGCTTTCAAAAGTTATTGTTTTTACAGATCACTCCGCTCTCCGGTATTTACTACAAAAAGGAGATGCAAAGCCTCGACTGCTAAGGTGGATCCTCCTACTACAAGAATTCGATTTGGAGATCCAAGACAAAAGGGGAGCGGAGAATGTTGCGGCCGACCACCTCTCACGGTTGGAGAATCCGGCTGCAGGAGCACTAGTGGAATCCGCAATTGACGACAAATTCCCTGAAGAGCGCCTCCTTGCTATCGAAAAGGTAACGACTTCTTCCACCCCTTGGTACGCGGATTTGGCCAACTATTTAGTGGCCCGGGTCCTACCAAAAGATTTTTCAAGTCAACAAAAGAAGAAATTTTTTTCAGATTTGAAAAATTATTTTTGGGAGGACCCCTTTTTATTTCGTGTCTGCGCAGACCAAGTGGTAAGAAGGTGTATTTCGGGCGAGGAAGGCGCCCAAATTCTGCGGCACTGCCACGAAGGGCCAACCGGTGGCCATTATCAAGCAAACCGGACCGCAAGAAAGGCGCTAGAGTCGGGCTTCTATTGGCCCACCTTATTCAAAGATGCTCACAATTTCGTGAGTAATTGTGATCGGTGCCAACGGTCAGGTAACATTTCTAACCGGGACGAAATGCCCCAAAATATTTTTTTAGAATGCGAAATTTTTGATCTTTGGGGAATAGATTTCATAGGTCCTTTACCCTTCTCTTTTAATAATAAATATATCCTTGTTGCGGTCGATTACGTGTCAAGGTGGGCGGAAGCACAAGCTTTTCCCACTAACGACGCGAGAGTCGTCGTTAAATTTTTAAAAAAATTATTTTCACGATTTGGCACACCCCGAGCACTAATTAGTGATCGGGGCACACATTTTTGTAACAACCAACTTGCTAAAATTTTAGCAAAGTATGGAGTTACCCACAAGCTATCTACCGCCTACCACCCACAAGCAAATGGCCAAGTGGAGGTGGTGAACCGTGAACTAAAAAAAATTTTAGAAAAAACTGTGTCCGTTAATAGGAAGGATTGGTCGCTAAAATTAGACGACGCTCTATGGGCATATCGGACAGCGTACAAAACCGCCATCGGATGTACACCGTACCGATTAGTCTACGGAAAAGCTTGTCATCTACCGGTGGAATTAGAACATCGCGCCTTTTGGGCGCTAAAATTTTTAAATTTGGATTTAAACTTAGCCTCCGAGCACAGAAAACTACAATTAAATGAATTAGACGAGTGGCGCGCAAACGCTTACGAAAATAATAAGATTTATAAGGAGCGCACAAAATTTTATCATGATAAAAAAATCAAAAATCCAAAAACTTTTTCACCGGGAGACTTAATCCTATTATTTAATTCAAGACTTAGGCTTTTTCCGGGTAAATTAAAATCACGATGGTCCGGTCCCTTCATAGTTAAAGAAGTTTGGCCATACGGAACGGTGCTAATAGAGCACCCAGAAAAAGGCTCTTTCAAAGTCAACGGACAACGCTTAAAATTATATCACCCGGGCGACCCAGCGCCCGGAAACATCGAAACCATTCACTTCCAAAATCTTTAAAATTACCACTTAGTCAAGCTATGCGACGGTAAACAAAGCGCTCCTGGGAGGCAACCCAATGTTAACCTCTTTATTTTTCTTTTCTTGTTTTTTTTTTCTAATTTAACTCTGCAGGTGTTCGACCGGCAACCCCGACTATCATTCAGGGAAGCCCTCTTTACACTTTAGTAATTTCTCTTGATTTTTCTTGACATTTTTTTTTTGTTTTATCTTTCATACTTAGTTTTAAACATTGGGGACAATGTTTAATTTTAAGTATGGGGGTGTAGCATAGCTTTCTTTGCAGTTTTTCTTGAAAAATAAAAAAAATATAATAATAAAAAAAATGCAATTAAATTTCTTGGAAAGGACGCTTTGGGCTTGAATTCCCATCATAGCCTCTAGTACCTTGCAAACCCTTCACCGGGCAGATCTTGGGAAGTCCAAGAACAAAAAAAAAATCTATTAGAAAATGTTCTTTTTATTCATCAAAACTCCCACTTGCTAAATTATAAGTTCCAAGTAGACTGTTTTTCATATGGACTAAAATAATTTTGTGCTAGAATAGTTTTTGAAACTTTAGAGTAAAATTGTTGACTCATGTAGTGCTCCTAGTCATATGCTTGTCTTTGAGTAGTTTTGGTGTAAAATTAAATTCTTGGCATAGATCTAAAATTATGTTTTATTAACTTGCGTAGTAATAATTTATTTTACTTTTAAATTCGAATCCGGTCTTATCCAAAAGTAGTTTAGGTGAGTGTGTAGAAGATTGTTAGAAAGCTATTACTCGAATTGAACAAAAGGGTATCCTTTCTCGATGTCTAGAACTTGCCCCAAGCTATTTTCGAAACATGTGCGCTTTAGACAAATTAACTTTACGGAAATGATTTAGGTCTTTCTTTGGATAGTTTGAGCCTTTGCACCCAACCTAGATTTACCACCATTGTTCACACAATTTTGAGCCTTACACCTTTATTTGATCCACCCTCATCATTTCGGCACCAAAGCTAAAAAGCCCTAAACCCAAATGAACACTTTGAAATTTTGAGCTAAATTGAAAAAAAAAATATTTGGGTACGATTCTATGAAAAAAAAATTTATGGGTATCAATTCAAAAAAAAAAAAGTGTTTAGATCTCAAAAAGCAATAATCTCATAATGATATGCGGCCCAGGTATGTACATGCATACTTGGAATGATCCCAATTATGAAGATTCATGATTTAAATAAAAGTGTATGAGAGTGTTTTTTCCCTTTGAAAAAAAAAACGAGTATGAGGGTAAAGCTTCATTATTTTGTGGTGGCAATCATTTTCTTTTAGCTCAAAAATTTTGTTTAAGTGGAATGCGCCTTCATGTTTATCATTGTTACCTCACCCTTAAACTCAAGCCTTAAAATGCACCCTATTTAAGTCCTAAAGATCCATAGAGTCGAATTAGTTCGAAGTGTAGTGGAGAAAGTGCAAACGGGCAAGCCTATGGCCGTCGACATTGATGGATTTCTTTGGAGGCCACCCCGAACGTCTACATCTAGTAATTTAAATCTCAGCAATCACGCTATTTTCTCCCTTCACATAACTTTTTGATTGACCGTCGACTCATTTTTAAAGTAATGATAAATAATTATAACGCATTTTTTTTAAAGTATTTCATAAATTAGCATTTATGCCAAGAACATCTTTTTACTAAAATATCTACACATGCTAGCATATTACTTCGCATTTTACTCTCTAGTCTTCATAATTCTATCTTGCATTAATTTTTCTCACCCTTGTGAAAAATGGACTGCTCGGGACGAGCAATGAGCAAGTATGGGGGTATTTGATGAGTAATTTATTTACTCATCTTTTAGTTTAGGTTTATTATGTTTTCTATATAAAATTATGTTATTTTTAGGAATTATTTCATATAAATCCTTCCATTGTTATTTCATAAGCTAACTTAAGGTTATTTTGTGTTTACAGGTTTTCTGGGCTGTTTCGAGCAAAAAGTTAAAATTACACGCCCCAGGTCACGGGCGTGACCATGAGCGTGTAACCTACGAAATACTCCAGACCTGCTTCTGCCACTCTGGGGACGCTCCATGAAGATTTCGCCAAGTACACGCCCCAGGTCACGGGCGTGACCAAGGGCGTGACCCAATGTCACGGCCACGACCCGCCACAAGCATCAGGAGCACGCTGCCACGTCAATTAAAATTGCACGCCCTCGGTCATGGGCGTGACCGAGGGCGTGACATCAGGTCACGGGCGTGACTCGGCCCGCGCTTCTTCCCGCCAGAGTTTCCCGCCAGCAGCCAGATTTCAGGATTACACGCCCCAGGTCACGGGCGTGACCTAGGGCATGACACGGCCGAAACGCTCGCAATTACTCAAGAAGGCGCCCTCTCCGCTGTCGCTTCGATCACGCCCCTTACACGCCCCAGGTCACGGGCGTGACCAAGGGCGTGTAACACCAAAAATTCAGCTATTTAAAGGGAGCTTTTCCAGATGTTTGGGGACGAATTTTGGGAGTTCTAAGTTATTTTCTTGCACTGCTTTCATTATTCTTAAGCTTGTAATCTTCTTCCTTAGCTTGCACTTTCATTTCAGGTTTGTAATCTCTTGTTTCCTAGTTGTAATTTTCCCTTTCGATTAATAAAATAGCACTTTTACTCTTATTCTGCTCTCAATCTTCATTATGCACCTCTTGTATTTCATCAATTCCTCCATCTCCATGAGTAGCTAAATTTCATTAGTACTCGACCGAGATGATCCAAGGAAAATATAATCCATAATTCAGTTTAGAAATTCTTTTTCTCTTATTTAGATCGCTTAAGATTTATCCTTGAACTTATATTGATTGAGATTATATTATCGATATTTAATCTCATTCTTGTTTTCGTAGTCAATAATCGAGAGGTTTTGAGTTCGAATCGATCACTTTAAGGATAAAGAGATTCGAATGCACTCCTCGAGAGAGGACGACATAAATCTCCCGGATTGGAGTTATATCCAATAGAGGGGTTCACTTCGATAAAGCGAGCTTTAGGGGTTTCAATTTTAGAACGAGAGTTCGATTGATCAACCTAAACTCAGTTTGGCGTATCCTCGAGAGAGGTACGTTCATAAATCAGGAACCTCCACGGTCAAGCATTTCTTTTAAGAGGATTAGAAGTTCTATTTCTTTACTTATTTATTTTTCCAAGGTGATTCAAGGTTGAGTACTAACTTTTAATTCATTAATTTAAATAAACTATTTCTCATTTTTCGCAACCAACCAACCACAAATCCTATTCGATAAAATAATAGAGATTTTCCGAAGTGAGAGTATTCAACCGCCCCGAGTCTAATACGACCTTGTTTTAATAACCTATACTACATTCGATACGGTACACTTGCCGTTATCGTTTGCAAGCATTGTTTTGCCCATCAATTATGATAATCAAAGAAGAATCAGTTTGCTCTGCGAGCTCATTAAGATTGTTCAATTTACACAATATATTGTCTGAGAAAATTTTGTAAAAAGAAAATTTCAAGTCCTATTGTTGTCCTGGTTCCTTGATTTCTGGTCCTCTCCTGGCTTTCTTGGTTTGAGCTTCAGCAACTCTTTTCCTTCTCTGGAAGTAGTCAAATGGCTTTGGAAAGTATTTGATTGGCTCCTTAGCATTTTCCTGAACTCTCCCAGCCAGCTTGTCAGCTTTGAACTTTATAATCAGCTCCTCCTGATCCCTGTATTTTCTCCACTCAACTTCAGAGTACCACTTCTCTCTTTCTCCTGGATTAGTTTTAACTGATTTCCATGCTGCCAGAATTATTTCCCTTGAGGAGGGAGACCAGTGTTCATAATCATCTCTTGCTTCAATTTCTTCTCTGAATTTCCTCTTGCTGGATTCTACTTGTTCATAAATAATATTCTTACTCTTGTTCTTATCTTCAGGACTATACATCTTAGCAATGTTCTTTTGAATTTGGGTAGGAGATGCAGGCTTGGATTCAGAAACTTGATCATCATAGTTTATGGGAGGATGGCCTAAGGTTTTTCTGATGCAATTGGAGGTCCAAATAACATGATCAGAGCTGGCTTTAATTATTGACCTCTCCCCCTTTATGACTTCTTCTGCTATATGATCTCTGAGGACATTTTTATGAAATCTAACCTGACCCTCCATATGATTGACTCCTCCTTCAATAGTTTTCTTGACCTTGAGAAGGTGGTCATCAATGGTATCTGTAGTCATTTTTACTTGATTTCTTAATGTAGGGGGACCTCTCATCAATCTTAGCTAGCATGTCAGTATCATGTTGTTGCAACTTGGCTTTTATTTTGGCAGTTCCTGTTAAAATCTGTGCAACTTGTTCTTTATATAAAACTTGCATATTGTTGCTCAAAATGCGTGCCCTGATTGCGTTGAACATCATCTGCAGTCTTTTCAATACTTTCTTGTTTTGCTTTAATGATCTTTGAAGTCTCTTTGATGTCATTTAATTGGTCAGTTGTGTAATTCACAGAAGCAGCAGCTCTTTTGAAAAACTTGACCATTTCATCTCTCATTTCAGTCATCTGAAGGTTGATTTCAAACCTTACTAATTTCATTTGAAAATTTACTTCATTATTCATTTTAGTGTTGTTTTCCTCAATATACTGCTCCAATGATCTTCTTTGACTATTAAGCAAACCCTCCAGCTGAGGTAGTATAGAACTTAGGTCCACATTATTTGCTCTTGCTTCACTAGCACTGCCACTACTGTCTTCTTTGAACAAAGAATCTTTTCTATAGCTCATATATGAACTAGAGGATGATTCTATTTTGATAATTTACTCAGCTTTTTTCTTTTTGGTTTGAGATTCTTCTCCCATATCCATAGTGAAAGTGCACAGTTAACCACACTAGAATTCTCTAGAGGGAGTGAATAGAGATTTAAATAAATTTTGTGCAAAGTTAACAAATATATATATGTGTAATAATCACAGAATTAAGCTTCCCACACACACCAACAAGAATTAAGTAAATAAAGAAAGAAATAGCAAAATGAAAATCACAGCAAAACATAAAGAAATATAGTGGTTCCCCAAACTTTGGGTAGTCCACTCTTCTACCCCCTTGGTAGGAATTCACTATCCTGCACTGAGTCTTTTGATAAGGAAACTCTTAGAACCAGCCTGAGTCTTTTGATAAGGAGACTCTTAGAACCAGTACAACTGAATTTTTTGAAGAGAGATTCTAAAAACTCTTTTACACAATTGAAGTTGAAATAAGAATGAGAAGAAGAATTAGAAGAAACAATTAAAACAAGAAAGAATTTTCTTCCTAGCAAGAAGATTAGAAGCACAAGAATAGTGAATGTAATCTCTCTTCTATAGTGAGAAGGAGATTGTAAGCTTTTCTCTCTTTTGTGAGAGCTTTCAGAATTTGCAGCAGAATGGCTTCGGAAGGAGGAGAAGATGAAGGCTTTTTCTTTGCTGCAGCACACTATCTCTTTTCTCAGCTTTCTCACTCTTCACTTGGGAGCTCTTCCTCTTTTTCAAATGTATATGGTGGATCACTAGTCATTATTCTCTGCCGACCTCCTCTTTATTTATAGCTATGTTTCAAAAGATGTTGCTAAAGGGGAATAATCAATCAGCAATTAGAGAGAAAAAGTTTCCATAATAATTAAATCTGTAGAAGAAAAGAATTCATTCTGATTTCAAATAATATCCATAATAATCTTAATCAAATTAGTCAAGAATCAAATAGAAGGAAAGACTGATTCAGAACGGCTATAAAAGAATAATATCATTCCATAAAAATCAGATCTACAAAAAGAAGGAAAGAGATCGGCGTGTTTTTGAATTTCTTATCGAAATCGACGTGCGTCGATTACTATTTGACGTAAACGTCGATTTCATCCTGGCTGGACGTCGAGAGGAGAATAAGGAAGGTGCGTCGACTAAGGTGTGTCGACTTTATTAAATGCGTCAACTAGAAGTCAGAGGTACGTCGAGAAAGATTACGTCGAATTCTTCTTAGAGTTACTTCGACTCATTCTGAGAGAAACGTCGACTACATTTCGACGTTGCGTAGAATACTATTCGACGCATATTTACTTAGCCTAATTTTTCATTCTTAGAATTTATATTCTACTCAATTCTAGGGGTTAAGATAAATCATTTCCCCAACAATCTCCCCCTATTTGTCTTAACCCTGTTTAGAGAGAAATTGTATCAGCTTTTAATCAACACAGCAAAGCATTTATATAGATAAGAAATATGTTAAGCAACCATAAGAAATCATGTAACAAGTAATTGTCTTTCACAAGATTTAAACTAGAAACATCTTGTTATACATGAAGTTGACAAAGGCAGAATAAAGTTTCCTAGATAAATTTTCAATAGCATCAAAAATATAGCCCCTGGCTCTATCAGGATGCTCCTGGATATTCCTGATAATTGTGTGCAGTTTTTCCAGGATCTTGTCAGCATCAGGGAGGGTGTCATTTATGGAATAGCCCTTACTGATGATAATTGCTGCCTTTTCATCAATCATTTCAATTGTAATGCTTTGAGGTTTCTTTTGTGTAGACTTGGGCTCAGATGGTCCCTTGTTATCAACCTTGGGCCTATATTTTATTTTCTTCTCTGATTCCTGTTTCTCAGGGATCTCAGACAATTTTCCTTTCCCTTTCCAGGGTGAGTCATGCCATTTGTCTAATCTTGCAGGTCTTTTAGGCTTCTTATAGGGAATGTAGATATCTTCTGCACACCCTACACCCCTCTTGTGCTTTTGTCCTTTTTCTAGGATGAGCCCTGCCTGAGGATTTTTCTTTTGATAAGCTTCAACATCAAACAATTTCTTTGGAAGTTTGATGGAAGATCTAGCAAGAATCTGTTCTTTAGTCACCCCCCTTCTTGATCTTTTCCAACCAGATATTCCACTTATCTTATACTTCTTTCATAGCTGCTTCATATTCATACAGCTCTCTTTCTCTTATTTCTTCATGCCTCTTTTCCATGTCAGGATCATGGTACTCCTTTACAGGACTGTTAGGAGTGATATTAGGCATTCTTTCAAACCTTTTTATCTCCTCAACAACCTTTCTATATTTCTTTTCCTTTGCATAGTCTTTTCTTTCTTCTTTGGAGAATTTTTGCCAATGAGGGATGGCTTCTCTTCTTCTTTTCATTTGTCCTCTTGGTTTTTCCCTAGATAGCATTTGTGGAGGTAAAGGTAGTAGAGGAGGTAGAGATGGAGGTTGAAGTGGTGGAAGAGGCAGAGGTGGAGATGTAGTTTTCTCTTTAGAAGGAGAAGGTGGAGAAGGAACTTTTGTAGGAGAGGGAATTTGTTCTGTAACAGGAGGCAAAATGTCCTCTAGAGGAGTATCCTCAAGTAGGGGTGTCTTGAGTTTGATATAGCTAGCAGAGAAGCTGGGAGAGTGATGCTGATATTCTTCCACACACAAGGGTGCCTCAATCCAGACTTGCCCTTTTAGGTCATCAGAGATAGTTGTTTCTTCCTCCCCCTGGACTTCTATATTTTGTACTGCAACCATCTCCCCCTGAACATATGGGGCATCTATTCTGAATGCTGAATCTACAGCATGGTCTCCTTCAGTGTGGTAAGATGAGGTTTCACCAAAGGGGTTGTTGAAGGTGTAATCATAGTGATTTGAGAAGATTGGAGCCTATTGTAAGAAAAGGAGTTGGAGAAATATTTTAGTGATAATATTTATAGTTTAGAGAAGAATGAAAAATTAGCCCTGAGCTTCAAGAGAGATAGATAACCTGACAGGAGGGGTTTCTGGAGCAACTCTCCCCCTGGTTTATATCGTTCAGAAAGGATGTAAACCCTTTTGGCGACAGAGGTTGTTCTTGAAGAAGAACATGAAGCTCAGGAAGAGAGGCAGAGAGGTTGGCCAATTTGGCTTCACAGGTGGTGAGCATGTCGGCACACTCATTTGAGAAGTTGGTCAGACGTGTCTGGAAGTCATTCAGAAGTTGTTCCAGAGCATCGTTTATTGTTTTGATGAGA
This sequence comes from Dactylorhiza incarnata, assembly GCA_033032865.1. Lineage (NCBI taxonomy): Eukaryota > Viridiplantae > Streptophyta > Magnoliopsida > Asparagales > Orchidaceae > Dactylorhiza > Dactylorhiza incarnata. The sequence continues at coordinate 1,996,422 of JAWHQI010000290.1, forward strand.
GCAGATTGAGCAGGGGTTGGCGCCATTGATGCAGAGAGAAATGTAGAAGACGAAGATTTTGGCGGTTTGGGAGAGTATGAGTTATAAAATAAGAGGTGTTATTTAAAGAAGGTGAAACGTCGAAAAGGAAACAGAAATCAAGGTATATTAGGTAACCAATCGTCAAAAGAAGAAGGGAAGATTTGTTTCCAGTTTTATTATGAAGTCGACGTTACGTCGAATTGGAGTTGACGCATGGTCGATGTGTCAGAGCATCTGTGGCGTTGGTCATTGATGTCGACGTATGCGTCAATATGGAGTCGACGCTCCGTCAAAACATTGTCATCCTAATGTCCTGTCGGCATGGTCGCAGACTTGCGTCGAGATTAGATCGACGGTGCGTTGATAAGGGATCGACGTATCTTTGTCTTTAAGAAGTCAATGCTAGCGTCGAGTTCCTCTCGACGGTGTGTCGATAGGTAATCGACGTGTCTTTAAGTACTTGCTTAGTTTTTCTGATTTCTTTTAGATTTCCCCAACAATGGTGTTTACAAGCTTCCATCAAGCATTCCCAAGGTGTTGATAAAGTAAGTATGCTTAGTTTCATCTAAGGGTTTGGTAAAAATGTCTGCTCTTTGACTATCTTTATGAATATATTATAAGGTTATCTTACCTTTTTCTACATTGTCTCTAAGAAAGTGATGTCTGATCTCTATATGTTTGGTTCTACTATGAAGGACTGGGTTGGATGCAATGGATATAGCACTAGAGCTATCACAATAAATTTTAGAGTTATTGACTTCCAATTTATAGTCAAGAAGCTGATTTTGCATCCAGAGGATTTGTGAACAACAGCTCCCAGCAGCTATATATTCAGCTTCAGCTGTTGAGGTTGAGACTGAAGTTTGTTTCTTACTGAACCATGATATTAATCAGTCACCTAGGAATTGGCAAGTACCAGATGTGCTTTTTCTATCAACCCTACATCCAACATAGTCTGCATCTGAGAATCCTATTAATTCAAAATTTGTTTCTGCTGAGTACCACAGACCTAGTTCAGGTGTTCCCTTTAGGTATCTAAGAATCCTTTTTGCAGAGGTGAGATGGGATTCTTTTGGATCAACCTGAAATCTAGCACATATGCAGGTTGCAAACATAATGTTAGGCCTGCTAGTTGTTAGATATAGAAGGGATTCTATGATTGCCCTATATGTCTTTTGATCTACTGATTTTCCCTTATCATCCTTTTCTATAATGACATTAGTTGCCATAGGTGTTTTCATGGTAGAGGCTGATTCCATACCAAACTTTTTGATTAATTCTTTAGTGTATTTAGATTATGAGATAAAGATTCCCTCACTGCTTTGTTTCACTTGTAGCCCTAAGAAATAAGAGAGTTCTCCCATACTACTCATTTCAAATTTTGATTGCATTAGATTAGCAAATCTTTTACAAAGTTTGGGATGAGTTGAGCTAAAGATGATGTCATCTACATAGATTTGAACAAGAAGGAGTTGATTTTTATGGGTTCTAGTAAAAAGTGTTTTATCTACTTTTCCTCTTTCAAAAGAATTTTCTAAAAGGAAGTTGAAGAGAGTTTCATACCAGGCTCTAGGTGCTTACTTAAGACCATAAAGTGCTTTGTTAAGTCTATAAACAAAGTTAGGTGAGTAGGGATTGACAAAACCTGGTGGTTGCTCTACATACACCTCTTCTTGAAGGTCACCATTCAGAAAAGCACTCTTGACATCCATCTGGTAGACTTTCATCTTCATGAAGGCTGCATAGGCAAGAAAGAGTCTGATTGCTTCCAATCTGGCTACTGGAACAAAGGTTTGATTGTAGTCTATTCCTTCTTCTTGTCTGTATCCTTGTGCTATAAGTCTTGCCTTGTTCCTGACAATTACTCCAGTGGAATCTAGTTTGTTTCTGTATACCCACTTTGTACCAATAACTGGGTAGTTTCTTGGTCTCTCAACTAGGTTCCGCACTTTGTTTCTCTCAAATTGGCTTAGTTCTTCTTGTATGGCTATAATCTAGTGAGGATCACAATTTGCTTCCTCAAACTTCTTTGGTTCAACTTGAGATAAGAAGCATTGGAGCATCATCCCATTGGAGACTTGGTGTCTTGTTCTTACTCCAGTATTGGGGTCTCCAATTACTTGGGATTGTGGATGATTTTTCATATTGATCCCTTTCCTGCTTGGATTTGTCAGATGCTCTTCTTCCTCATTAACAATGGGATCATTGTCCAACTGTTCTTCCTGAACCATGTTTTCTTGTGGGAGTTGTTTTTGATTGCTCTTCTCTGAACCTTCTTCATGCTCTTGTTCAGACTCCTCACTTGGTTCCTGTAGCTGGTTTTCTTTCCCAGTGTCTCTGTTCTCTAGAGTCAGTTGTTTAAGCTGAGTCTCTATGCTGCTATTTTCCTGTGGAAAAGGATTGGTGGAAGTTTCCTCCCCCTTAAATAACATGTTAGTTTCATCAAATATAATGTGCATAGATTCTTCAATTCTGAGAGTTCTCCTGTTATAGCATCTATAAGCTTTACTGGATGATGAGTACCCCAGAAATATTCCATCATCAGACTTCTTGTCAAACTTGGCAAGATGATCTTTCCCATTATTTAGAATAAAGCAAGCACATCCAAAAAATTTAAAGTATTTAACAATGAGTGTTTTCCCTTCAGAAGCTCATATGGATTTTTTGCCTTAGCTTTGTGAATGAGGCTTCTATTTAGAACATAGTTTGTAGTGTTGACTGCTTCAGCCCAGAAGGTTTTTGGTAATCCTGATTCTGCAAGTAAGGTCCTTCCTGATTCAATTAAAGTTCTATTTTTCTTTCAGCAACTCCATTTTGTTGAGGAGTTCTAGGGGCTGAAAAACTTTGTTTAATACCTATATTCTCACAGAAACTACAAATTGACTGATTTTCAAATTCAGTCCCATGATCACTCCTGATAATTTAAACATGAGTATTGAACTCAGATTGAATCTGTCTTATGAATCTTGAGAGAATCTTATGGGTTTCAGACTTAGCCCTTAGAATGAATACCCAGCTAAACCTAGAATAGTCATCTACAATGACTAAGGTATAAGACTTTCCACCTAAGCTCTGAGTGGATATGGGACCAAAGAGATCCATGTGCAGTAAGTAGAGGATCCTAGGGGAGTCATCCTTACCAATTGGTTTGAAGGATGACTTGGTCTGTTTTCCTAGTTGGCAAGGTCTACATGGAGAGTCCTTAGAGAATCTACCCTTTGGTAGGCCTTTGACTAGGTTATTCTTTGATAGTTTACTAATGGTTTTGTAGTTTAGATGACCCAGTCTCCTATGCCATAATTCACTTTTATTAATAATATTGTTGAACAAACAAACTTCTGTGGGTGAGGAGCTAAAGTCTACTATATATACCTTCCCTTTTCTAATTCCATTGAGTATTATGGCACCAGTCTTGATATCAATAATATGGCAAAATAGTGTGGTGAATTTTACCTCACACTTACCACTGTCACATATCTGACTTATACTTATCAAATTGTGCTTCAGTCCTTTGACTACCGCAACATTCTTGAAGGTAACTTTCCCTTCTTTGAAATCTCCAAAGCCCCTGGTTTGGCCACAACTAGAGTCTCCAAAAGTCACTGGTGGTCCAAGTCTATCCTCAAAATTGATTAATAGGTTTTTGTACCATGTCATGTGCATGGAGCATCCACTGTCCAAGTACCACACCAGCCTGGAGATGTGATACATATGCACATAAAATTTTAAACATTAGTTTGGACCCTCCTAAGCTGGGGTCCCTTCCTCCCAACAGTGAAAGGTTTAATGAAAGAATAAGTGGGTTTTTCAGAATATCCTTCCTCCTTTAGGGGTATTGGCTTATCATACCAATTGTCTTTGGTAATGTTGCAGAAATAGTGTTCATAATAAAAGGAAATGGATTGAGAAGACTTTTTGGAAAAGGAGATATTTCTGTTAGATTGGTTGCGTCGATATGAATTCGACGTATGTTTAAAGTTGCGTCGAGTGGAAGTCGACGCTTCCTTCATTCTGTGGTTACTTTTAGTCGAAGCATAGGAGAGATTGCGTCGATTGGGAGTCGGCGTATTTTGGTGTCTGCGTTGATTAGAAATCGATGCATTATTTTAGTTGCGTTGAGTAGAATTCGACGCACATCGATAATGATTCGACGCAAGTTTGTTTCTTTTCTGAGGATATTTACCTAGGATTCCTTCATGCATAGTGAGATTATTTTTGTTAAAAACAGTGGTTGTTTCTGAATTTTCTTGTGATCTTTCTCCTGTCAAATGATTCTCCCTAGTGAAGTGAATAGGATGTCTCCAGACAGATTTGTTGGGTGATTGAGGTTTGGGTTCTAAGTCAGCGTTATATTCTAGTTGTCTAAATCTATCAGTGAGATTGTTAGAGATATTCTTGAGCTTCTGACTTCTTCCATTTAGAGAGTCTTCAAAGGCTTTTGCCTTTGCTAGCTCATTTCTTAGTGCTTGATTTTCAGTATTGATTTTATCTAGTTGCTCCTCTGAGAGTCCTAGACTGAGCTCATAGTTTTTATGTTGTGTATTTATTTGTTTGAGATTGTTTAGTTCATTTCTTAGTTCCTTTACTTCTTTCTCAGATTTGACTAGATCTAAACAGAATTCTTTGAAACTATTTTTGAAATCAGTGGAAGAGAAATCTATATCATCAAATATATTTACCAGAGATGTATCTTCAGGCTTTTCAGTAGCCATCAAACATGTTTCCTCTTGCTTAGCCTTTTCCTGATCATCTTCAGATGAAGTACTTCCTTCGGATTCTGAATCACTCCATGATTGAGCAATGAACCCTTTCTCTTTCTTCTTCTTCTTCTTCTTTAGATCTGTTCTTTTCAGATCTTTCTTATTGCTGATCTCTTTAGGACATTCAGGTGCAATGTGTCCAGGTTTCCTGCAAGAGTAACATATAATCTCTTTATTAGGAGTTTTATCACACCTGGTTTTTGAGTCTCTCCTTCTGGATCCTTCTGTTTTTATCCACTTCTTGAACCTTCTGGCCAGCAGACTGATCAGCTCTTCATCACTTGTAGAGGGTTCACCTTCAGTAGCCTTCAAAGCAATGCTCTTTTCTTTGAGAGTGTAGGAGCCTTTTCTTTCTCTTCTTTCTCAGCTCTTGTTTTCAACAACTGTTCATAAGAACTTAATTTACCCAACAGGACATCTGTTGAGATTTCTTTTTGACTTCTGGAGTCTTTAATTGGCCAGATTCTTGAATCCCAAGAGCTATGGAAGCAAGTTAGCAATTTGTCATTTAACTCAGTGAGAGATATGTCCTTCTCAAGTGTTCTTAACTCATTTACTATGAGGCTGAATCTGGCATACATGTCTACAACACTTTCACTTTCTTTCTTCTGGAAGTTTTCATATTGAGAGATGAGTAATGCCTTTCTGTCCTCTCTCTCATCAGCACTTCCTTCTACCACTTTAGAGAGAGCTTCCCATATTTCCTTAGCTGACTCACATTCAGCAATCTTTTGGAAGATTTCATCTGAGAGGGTTAAGACTAGGATATTCATAGCCTTGGCATTATATGCTTGGGCTTTCTTTTCTTCATCTGTCCATTCAGCCTTTGGAGCAAGTGTTTCAGTTACTTTTCCACTTGAGTCCTTTCTTAATGGCTTGGGGGGACCTGTCATGACAACATTAAACAATTCATCATCAATAGGGTTTAAATAAATTCTAATTCTTGTTTTCCAAAGTGCAAACTTTTCAAGGTTGCAAACTGGTGGTCTGGTGGAAGCATAATCTTTGATTTGTGCCATGTGAAAAATAGTTTTTAGAAATATATATATATATATATAAGAGGTATGATCTTTTTGATCAAGGAGTTAACCTTTTTAGATCAACCTCCCTCTGATACTAATTGAAAGTGCACAGTTAACCACACTAGAATTCTTTAGAGGGGGGGGGGGGGGGGTGAATAGAGATTTAAATAAATTTTGTGCAAAGTTAACAAATATATATATGTGTAATAATCACAGAATTAAGCTTCCCACACACACCAATAAGAATTAAGTATATAAAGAAAGAAATAGCAAAATGAAAATCACAGCACAACACAAAGAAATATAGTGGTTCCCCAAACTTTGGGTAGTCCACTCTTCTACCCCCTTGGTAGGAATTCACCATCTTGCACTGAGTCTTTTGATAAGGAGACTCTTAGAACCAGCCTGAGTCTTTTGATAAGGAGACTCTTAGAACCAGTACAACTGAATTTTTTGAAGAGAGATTCTAAAAACTCTTTTACACAATTGAAGTTGAAATAAGAATGAGAAGAAGAATTAGAAGAAACAATTAAAATAAGAAAGAATCTTCTTCCTAGCAAGAAGATTAGAAGCACAAGAATAGTGAATGTAATCTCTCTTCTATAGTGAGAAGGAGATTGTAAGCGTTTCTCTCTTTTGTGAGAGCTTTCAGAATTTGCAGCAGAATGGCTTCGGAAGGAGGAGAAGATGAAGGCTTTTTCTTTGCTGCAGCACACTATCTCTTTTCTCAGCTTTCTCACTCTTCACTTGGGAGCTCTTCCTCTTTTTCAAATGTATATGGTGAATCACTAGTCATTATTCTCTGCCGACCTCCTCTTTATTTATAGCTCTGTTTCAAAAGATGTTGCTAAAGGGGAATAATCAATCAGCAATTAGAGAGAAAAAGTTTCCATAATAATTAAATCTGTAGAAGGAAAGAATTCATTTTGATTTCAAATAATATCCATAATAATCTTAATCAAATTAGCCAAGAATCAAATAGAAGGAAAGACTGATTCAGAACGGCTATAAAAGAATAATATCATTCCATAAAAATCAGATCTACAAAAAGAAGGAAAGAGATCTGGCGTGTTTTTGAATTTCTTATAGAAATCGACGTGCGTCGATTACTATTTGACGTAAACGTCGATTTCATCCTGGCTGGACGGCGAGAGGAGAATAAGGAAGGTGCGTCGACTAAGGTGCGTCAACTTTATTAAATGCGTCGACTAGAAGTCAGAGGTACGTCGACAAAGATTACGTCGAATTCTTCTTAGAGTTACTTCGACTCATTCTGAGAGAAACGTCGACTACATTTCGACGTTGCGTCGAATACTATTCGACGCATATTTACTTAGCCTAATTTTTCATTCTTAGAATTTATATTCTACTCAATTCTAGGGGTTAAGATAAATCATTTCCCCAACACATAGTATCAATATCAAGGTTCTCTGGAGCAGGGATCTCATGCTGAGACCCCCCCCCCCCCCCTTAACTGCTGCATTGTCTAACTTAGTATTATCTTGAGCAGGTATCTCATCCTGAGCCTCCCCCTCGATTGCTGCATTGTCTAACTTAGTGTTATCTTGAGCAGGGATCTCATCTTGAGCCTCCCCCTCAATTAGAAACTTCCCCTCAGCTATAGCAGGGAATCCAGATGGAACTTCTCTCTCTTCTTCTTCTTGCTCTTTCTCACCTTGTTCCTTGTTGATCTTAGTAGCCACTTCCAATATTGGATAAGTACCTATTTTGTGTCAGGAATACTGTCCCTAGGTTGTTCCTTTTCTTTATCTTCAGATGTTGTAAGATCAGGATTGTGGATTAGGGTGGATTTTGATTTCCTTCTGGAGGATGATGAACTTAACGAGCTGGAAGAGACCTGCTTCTTCTTTTTCTTTTGAATTTTCTTCTGCTTGGAGGATGTCTCTGCTGGTGGTTGATTTGACAGAGTCCTTTCCCATCGTTCCAACATCTTTATGTCCATTTTCTTCATATGGTTTATTTTTGAGCCAAATTTGTGGTTTAATGTATCTGGGATCACCTTTACAAGGTAAAGAGATAGTATCCTACCCATGTTGGGTGCTTGGATACATTCTATCACTCTATCAAAAACAACCCGTCCCCAGTCAGTTTTAAGAGTATAGATGATTCTGGTCAATAGGATGAACATTTTCCTAGAGATTTTGTCATGGGAGCCTGTCTTACATAACAGTCCCTTTCCAATTATGTCTGATAATAGCTTTCCTCTTGAATTCATTCCTTTCCTCAACACGCTTCCAGATATTTCGTGTGAAGTTTCAATCCCACACCAAACTTAAGCTAACCTGATTTGTTCGGACCTTACCTCTTCTTCTTCTTCATCACTCTTGTGCATTGGCAGTTGTAGTGCCTTAGCAAGTCTTTTAGGTGAGATCTTAACCTTCTTTCCATTTACTGTAGATCTGAGCTTGGAATTGGCGGTGTCTACTACTACATTAGAGAATAACTCTAAGACTTCTCATTTCCAGATTAATGTCGATTCAGATAAGAGGTATTCTAGCCCTGATTTATGAATTAACACGATAGTGTTCTTGATTTTGTTTGGAGCGGCTTGGAAACCATTTCGAACTAGCTCTCCTCCTTCATAGAGGTAATCGCTGTTCTTGGGAGGCATTGTTGTTGTAGGTTTTTGATTGAAGGTTTTGAGAATGAGATTTTCTAGGGCAAAGAATTTCGAACTGGGAATTCTAGGTTTAAGAAAGCATAGGTACTACCGAAATATCTTCCATATATATAGAGTTTCTACTTCTTGGTAGTTGAAAAGCCGCGCAGAAAATTTGTTTGATAAGATTGATCAAATAGTTCAGATTCACCCTGTCTCTAGACGGCCTTGCTCTTTCTGTAAAAGCGTTGAGACCGCTCGATGCAAGTTATCCTCGCTCGACGCCAGTTATCCTCTCTTGACGCCAGTTATCCTCGTTTGACGCCAGTTATCCTCGCTTGACGCCAGTTATCCTCGCTCAACGCCAGATATAATTTTACTCACCTTCTTGGACTTAATTCAATTATTATTTTTATTTATTTATTACATTTTCTATACTATTTGAAAATTGTTATTTATTCTAGCTTTATTTTGGATTATTGTATATTTCAAGACAACTTCATTCCATATTTAGCATTCCTAATTCAATTTTGAAGTTATTGAATTTTGTTTCATCCAAAGGTTTAGTGAATATATCAGCCACTTGTTTGTCTGTGGGGACATATTCAATAGTGATATCCCCATTTTATACATGTTCCTTAATGAAATGATATCTAATTTCTATGTGCTTTGTTCTACTATGTGATACAGGGTTATTAGCAATAGCAATGGCACTAGTTGAATCACAATATAAAGGGGATTTACTTAGCTGGATTTTATAGTCTTGGAGTTGATGTTGAATCCACAGTAGCTGAGCACAGTAGTTTCCAGCTGAGATGTACTCAGATTCTGCTGTAGAGATAAATACACTAGTCTGCTTCCTGCTACTCCAAGATATTAGCCTTTTGCCAAGAAATTGACAGGTGCCTGATGTGCTTTTCCTGTCCTCCTTGCATGCTGCAAAATCTGCATCTGAAAATCCCGTCAGTTCAAAATCATTGCTCTTAGGGTACCATAGGCCAAGATTGAGAGTACCCTTCAGATATCTCAGGATTCTTTTGACAGCAGTATAGTGAGATTCTTTAGGGTTCACTTGGTACCTAGCACACACACATGTTGACAACACAATGTCTGGCCTACTAGCAGTTAGGTAGAGCAATGAGCCAATGATGCCTCTGTACAGGGTTTCATCAATAGGTTTCCCCTTGTCAACCTTGTCTAGTGACATGTTGGCTGCCATTGGGGTATTCATGACAGTGGAATTTTCCATTCCAAACTTCTTGATGATCTCCTTGGTGTACTTGGTCTGAGAAATGAAAATTCCTTCCTCAGACTGTTTCACTTGGAGTCCCAAGAAGTATTTGAGCTCTCCCATGCTGCTCATTTCAAATTTCTCTTGCATAAGGCTTGCAAACCTTTTGCAAAGATTTTTATCAGTTGAGCCAAAAATTATGTCATCTACATATATTTGTACTAGTAGTATATGACCTTTAACTACCCTAAGAAACAATGTCTTGTCTATCTTTCCCCTTGAGAATTTGTTCTCAATGACAAACCTAGACAATGTCTCATACCAGGCTCTAGGTGTCTGTTTTAGACCATACAAGGCTTTTAGTAATAGATAAACATAGTTTGGGTGAATAGAGTCAATAAAACATGGGGGTTGTTCTACATATACTTCCTCCAGTATTATTCCATTAAGGAATGCTGACTTCATATCCATTTGATACACTATGAATCCAAGATGTGCTGCAAAGGCCAGGAATAGCCTGATTTCCTCCAGTCTTGCCACAGGAGCAAACACTTGATCAAAGTCTATGCCTTCCTCCTGTCTGTATCCTTAGGCAACCAACCTTGCTTTGTTCTTGATAATCACTCCATTTTCATCCAATTTATTCCTGAATACCCACTTGGTCCATATTGTAACATCCCAATTTTAAAAAGGGGTCTAGTCGGTTCGGTTGAACCCTTGGAAGAGCTTAGGTCGGGTCACAGGACAACCACGGCCCGACCTTCGCCACATAAATGGTGGTCATTTAGAGAAGTGACCATTATGAGTATAGTAGCGCGTTACGACTACGCTATTTTAGTAAAATAAGCATACATGCTCTGAATTGACTTCCGTCAGTTGCGTTAGACTCGTATAGTTGATACGAGTGCAACGGAACTCGTTTCGTTTCGATCCGAGGTCATATGTAGAATATGACTATTTTGACTATCGTAGCTTGTCACGACGATGCAATTTTAGAATATGGAGCACACGTGCTCCAAATCGACTTCCGTCAGTTACGTTAGACTCGTTTGGTCAATACGAGTGCAACGGAATTTGTTTCGTTCCGATCCGAGGTCGTTTGGAGAATGACTATTTTGAGTAATATCGAGCGCCGCAACAACGCCATTTTAGAATATTGGGTAAACGAGCCCCAATTTCACCCTAGTCAGTTGCAACAAACTCATGTGATCAATCCTAGCACAATGCAATTCGTTTTGTTTAAATTCGATGAGATTTGAGAAAGTCATCCGAAATGAGTTATTTTAAGCTACGTGCCGACTCAAGCAAATAATTATGAGTAAATGGACACGGAATCAACTCCGAATGATTTTGTTAGCATCGTATGGTTGACACAAGCGCAACGACACCTCTCGCACATTTTGCTACACATAATTTGGGAGTTGTGGACTCTCTATACATTAAGTTGTATCTACATACAATTATTTATATCATATAAGTGTATGTGTGTGTGTGTGTGTGTGTATATATAAAGCTGGAAATGAAGGGTAAGAAAATAGGGGGCGGAAAACCAGCAACGAAAACCAGGGGCGAAAACCAAGGAGGAGCTCTGTGGGGGCATGCGATTGGAGCTCATCCGCTATGAAAGGGCAGCTTCATCACCTCTTCAAGGGAAAGGAGACCGCAGTGCGCCCCTCGCCCTCATCTTTCCCTCTTCTTCCTCCTCCTCTTCGAAACTCTGCCGGAATAAGGATCGATGGCAAGAAATCGGGGCACGACAAGGGAGACTCCGACTCCTCCCCGCCTCTGATTGGTGGTAACCCTATTCTCCTCCTCTTTTGGTTTTGGTTTTATTGTCAACAGATTGGCCGGTCATGGCTATAAAATGGGGCTCGATTGGTACTCTAAGGGCACCTCATCTCTTCCTCCCTCAAGCTTTTCACGACAATGGCTCCATTTCCCCCATCTACTTCTTTCCTCCTCCAAATTTCTGGTAAGCTCTACCTTGATCAATTCATCATTAATATCTGATGGGTTGCGAATGGGAGATTGGGAGTATGGATAAGCCCTCATCTCTCTTACGGGAAAATGGAAAAGTAAAATGGGAAGGATAAATCAAAATTTAAAACTCTCACTCTCTCTCTCCCTCCTTTCTATCCCCATGAGTTCTGAATGTTGTGGAAACCCCCAACAATTTAGTAGTAGCTCTGCAAATTGATCAAGTTGGAGGATCATGAACTGGACACTCCTCGTTCTAATATTAACAAGACTAATAATAAGGAAACGTTATGTTTATTATTTCAATTATTATGATGTCTAGTTATTACTAATTTGTCTCTTTATTCAATTCTATTGATTGGTTGCTATAAGTTCACCGGCAACCCATGGCACTATCAGTGTTTCGAGGAGGGTGGCGGGGGTCTTACTGTCTGTGCAAGCCCTTTTCATAAAGGTTGGTTTAAAAGAAGGCCTATGTTTGAGTTTTCACATGAGAATTTAAGGTGTCATGGTATAAGGGTTGAATTAGGTGGACTAAATGTGGGAAATTTTGTTTGTTAAATTTCCTTCTATGAGAGGTGATGAGGAATGACAACTAGATATGAAATGAAGATGCTGCTTTTATCCTATCTTGATCAAGGCTGGCTTGAGGGGAAGCTTTCCAGGAAAACTGAGCAATCTTCAATATTTTTGAAGTTGGGAGATGAGAAAAGAACTTCTCCGACTCCTTATTTTTCTACCACTACATTGGAACTTATCTGAGCCTTTGGATTTACCTTGTTTATGTTTCTCTTTGATCATCAACCTCAGGGGTACTTGAACTCTTAGAAGCCTCTCACTTTTTCTCTCCCTCTCTCTTTCCCCTCTCTTTCTCATTCCTTGAGTGTAAAAGTTCTTATATATATATACACAAACCATATGGTTTAAGACTGGGCCTGTTTGGGGCTTCACTTAAGGAATTTTGAGATAAGGAGTGGAGCTAGTCTAGACTCATCGAAGAGGGCTTGCGATCTCATGCAGCCCATGAGCTGTCATTCCTCCTCTGATTTCTGGGAATAGGCTGAAGGTAGATAAGTTGGGCTTGAATTTAATGTTGGTGGATTGGATTAAGATCATTAATGCTATATGCATCCCTCCCCCTCATTTCTCTCTTTCTCTCTCTCCCTCTCTTCCTCTTGACTTCCTGATGGATTATTATTGGAAATCAAGATTGTTGAACGTACGCGTTGGAATGGAAAATTTTGGTTTGCGGCTAAGGTGAGGGGAACGGGGTTTGAATTTTATAATGAGGAAACTGCCTTCGCATGCTCCCTTACTACCTCTTCTCCTTCTCCTTCCCCCCTTCTTTCTTATCTCTTGATGCTTAGTTATTGATTATGACTGGAATTTCTTATCTTGATGCTTGGGTATGAAATTTATACACTTCGCGATGAAATCCTTGTTCCCTTTTTGGGTCGGAACTGTTTAGGGCTGTGGTTGCTGTGGCTTTGTGCTCCCCTGCTGTAATTGCAGTCTTGATGTTCTCTTTGTTGAATTTAGGGCTACTATTTATTGTTTTACCTTGTTGTTGGGGGCTATTTGCTTTGGGCTGCTCTTTACCATTTTTCCTGGGGCTGTTTTGCCTTGGGGCTGCTCTTACCCTTGTTAGCTGAGGCTGTTTGCCTTGGGGGCTGCTGTCATAAAAACCTGCTGCTATGTTTCCTGTTAATTAGGGGCTGATTTCATGTTGTTTTTAGTCGGGGCTCCTCTTTGTCTTCTTTTCTAAAGGACTGTGGATGTTTTTTTGTTTGGGGGCTGCTTTATTCACATATGGGTCTATTAAATACGTACATACATCTCCACTCCGAAATCCTTAACTTGGGGGCTGCCATATTATAGAAAACAAATCCTATTCTCGATATTTCGTTAAGTTATTGTTATATGATTGGTGGGCCGCCTTCGAGTAGTAAGTCTCGGTAGTTCGAGTTGCGTAGTCGACTCATAGCTCTAGTTCATTCTTGCTATATGGTATTTAATTGCTTTGCTTATACAGCCCTGAATATGAGAGATCTTGGAGTAATTCCTTGCCAAGTGGTGAAACCGAGAACTGCTATATGCGTCGTGAAAGATCTGGATTGGGAAACTCGTGCCTTGAGCTTCTCGTGCTTCTCAGTTTTGGTAAGCTCTGTCTCAACCTCCAAACTTTTTAGCAAGGTTTGAAGCTAGACAAAGGGTATGTTACTTGTCTTTCTCTTCTAGAGCTGCCACCTAAACTCTTCCCTAATTATCCTCACCATTTCTTACCCAGGGCAAGTTAACTGATGGTTTAAGCTCTTGTTACCAAATTGTTTATCCCAGTTATTTCCAAAGTATTATGCCTAATTTCCTCAGCTATACTCATTAATTTGATATCAATTGGTTGTTATCGTCTATATGAGGGTGGCTCCGTTCCTCTTTCCGGCAGGACTGGCGGAGAGGAAAACCGCCCCTTCCTCATGTTTCTTCCTCCTGACAATAAGAGGTCAAGGGGTATCACCGGCAATGGGTAACTACTCTCCCTTTCACTCTCCCCTTCCTTTTGGTTTATGGTGGATGTTTGGGTGTATGCTCCAAGGTTTGCAACATTTGAAAAGCCTCCTTTAGTCCGTCTTTGGAAGATCTGGACTGTGGTTGTTGGTCTATCCTTCTAGGAATCTCATTATTTGAGATGTTATTTGCTTATGTTTTGTGGGGAAATCGTGCTGGTTTATCCTTCCAGGAGGGTGGCTGTTGGTTTACTCTTCCAGGAGCTTCACTATTAGAAGTTGAGTCGGTTATACATAAAAGTGGCGTTTTGAATGAGGTAACGAATTCGTGAGAGAATGGAATGACTATGGGAGTTGACCACCCGTGGTCTACTATGATATACACCTCGTCTATCTTCATCTTATTCATGTTTTCTCTCTTACTCTTCGATGCTACTTCATGTACCAAGGAAGGAAATAAAAGTTCACGGGTATTTTGGGCTTGATCGCCAAACACCCAAGTGATTGGCGAAAGACTACTTGAATACAAAATTGTGCCTTATGTGGATGGCTTGGGTTTGAGTGCCAAGCGTCCAAGTGGTTGATGCAAACGTGCCTTACGTGGATGGCTTGGGTTTGATTGCCAAGCAATCCAAAAGATCGATGTATGTCGGATTAAGACAACTGTACCATCTCGAGTGGAAATATTATTAAGCTTATGAATGGTTTTTCTCCTCTCCCTCTATAAACTCTCGGATGGAATTATTTCTAAACTTAAGAGGAGTTTCTTTTCTCTCCTCTTACGAAATTATAATGTTGCCTTCGGGAAGTAATTCCTACGGGAATGAAATGTTGCCTTCAAGAAGTAATTCCTACGGGAATGAAATGTTGCCTTCGAGAAGTAATTCCTACGGGAATGAAATGTTGCCTTCGGGAAATATTCATACGGGAAAATATTGTGCCTTCGGGAAATATTCCTACGGGAATATATTGTGCCTTCGGGAAATATTCCTACGGGAATATATTGTGCCTTCGAGAATTATTCCTACGGGAATATAAAATGTGCCTTGGGAGAATGTCGGATGGCCTATGAGTTTTACTCTAAGGCAACCCGCATGATGGACGGTCTGGGAAGGCAACCCGTGCGAAACTTATAGAACTACGTGGGTCAGAGACCGTATGCAGGATGATACGGAGTACGTAGGCGGTGGTCGTGGGAAGACCGCCTCGGCCCAATACAAGTCCAGATATCCCCTCCCTTATAAATGTTATATTATGTATGTTTGTTAGTAGGGGTTGGATTCTGTTCGTGGTTCTAATAACTGGTCTTTGGCATAGGTGACAGGTGCGGATGAGTGACAACATCTGTGTGTGGATGAAGCCACAGAGCAGGCTACGTTAGGTATAAGTTTTGTTAAGCCGCATCTCCTTTTGTCATGCCCTATTCCGGGGTATATGTATATAATGGCAATAAATCCTTGATGGTTAGGATTTTATGCGGCAGAGATATGTAGATTATTTACAGGTCTTGAAATTGTGGTTTCTGTGATAAAACTACATCTTCCGCTAAGTATTATAAAATGCACTCTTTGATGATGTCTTCCGCTAGAATACTGCTTCCCTACTCTGTTGGTGTGTAGTGACTTTCGCTTAACACCACCCCTAGGCGTGACAACGGAGAGTTCAAGGAAGGGGGTTGGAGAAGCTAGTACCTCCACCCTTCGGGATCGCTTCGGCGTCGTGCCAAAAGGGTGGTGTGCGATAAGATCCCCCGGTCGGACCGAAGATTTGGGGGGGGGGGGGTGTCTTACCAATGGATCAGAGCGTAACCGATCTTTCGACCAATAGTGTTCACAGAAACAACTCTTTCTCCACCGATCATTATTGCGTGGTACGGGACGAACCACTGCAGCGAAAGCGGTGGTGGACCTTAAAGGTAAAAGTTAACAACAAACTTGGCATATATATGTGAATCAACACTTACATGCCTTTACCACATCTGATCTCAACTGATGATTTACCTTGTCCCCAAAAAACACTTTCATTAAACCCTTAAAATGACCACTTCAAATTTTGAACCCCGGGTTTAAGCCTCTTCGTTTTATTGGGATTAAATTCTCATTTTCAAAATTCCATTCGAGATAAACTAATCAAATGGAATTTTGTGGGCAATATAAGGATTCTATTACTAATTTCAATCCCAGGTTTAAGCTTCTTTGTTTTATTGGGATTAAAATTCTCGTTTTCCAAAATGTCATTTGAGGTAAGCTAATCAAATGAAATTTTGTGGGTATATGGAGAATTGCTCTAACGATTGCAAATATGAAGTATGGTTTGACTTGATCAATTTGACGATCTGTTGAAAATAAAGTCGTGCAATCGTAAAAGAACTAGGATAAAATGTTAGTCTTTTCAATAACGTTAATACGTCAGGAAACGATTACTGAGGCGACGTGCTGGATTGAAGTAAATTAGTGGCAAATTTATAAAATAAACTTGTATGCACCCCATCCCAGAAGTACATTGTTAGCATTCATGGGACCTGCGATATTTGCATACTCGGCCAGCCGGGAAGCCTCGTTAAAAAGGGTAAGCCACTGAGGACCCGAATGTGATGGCTACCTATTTTTATTACTTTTATTGTAAATTGCTTGCATTGGGAAAAGTGGCGGGTCAGTCATGCCCGTAGACCATACGTACCGGTGCGGGAAGGTTGACGACTCTAGGCGACAGGGAGGTGTGAACCCCGGGAGCTCGATTGTATCTTATATGCCCCGCTGGGTCCCTCCGCTGGTTGGCCAAATTCAATTGTTGCCTCCACTTCCAGTTGAGCTCTGCTCCTTGGAAGGTGTTGAGTTGCCTCCACTTCCAATTGAGCTCGACTCCTGGGAAGGTGTTGAGTTGCCTCCACTTCCAGTTGAGCTCGGCTCCTGGGAAGGTGTTGAGTTGCCTCCACTTCCAGTTGAGCTCAGCTCCTTGGAAGGTGTTGAGTTGCCTCCACTTCCAGTTGAGCTCGGCTCCTTGGAAGGTGTTGAGTTGCCTCCACTTCCAGTTGAGCTCGGCTCCTTGGAAGGTGTTGAGTTGCCTCCACTTTCAGTTGAGCTCGGCTCCTGGGAAGGTGTTGAGTTGCCTCCACTTCCAGTTGAGCTCGGCTCCTGGGAAGGTGTTGAGTTGCCTCCACTTCCAGTTGAGCTCGGCTCCTGGGAAGGTGTTGAGTTGCCTCCACTTCCAGCTGAGCTCGGCTCCCTGGAAGGTGTTGAGTTTCCTGCACTTCCAGTTGAGCTCGGCTCCCTGGAAGGTGTTGAGTTGCCTTCGTCTCCCGTTAAGCTCGGTTCACGGGAGGGGTATCGAGTGATGAAGGGTTTCTTGTTTCTCACGATTAGATCAATTTGAATCGTTCAAACCTTGGAGGGACTGGATTTTGCTAAAATTACTTACTCGATATAATTATCTAAGCTGGTAATTCATTATACGAACAACTTGCCCGCGCGAAATATCCTCCCAGACAATATATATCAGAGTTACTGCAGAATAAGCATTGCCATGGTAAAGTTATCCTCTGTTTCGCTTAAGCTACTTATTACAGTACACGGCGGGAGCCGTCAACATAGCTCGTTAGGTAAAACCAAACCTAGAGACCCTTAAAATTTGGGATCGTTCGACACCTCTAGTGGTCCACAGTATGTCCCGCTTTGAACCCCCATGACCCACTCGTATTTTCAGGGACGAAAATTTTCTTTGTTTTATTGGATTGTAACATCCCAATTTTAAAAAGGGGTCTAGTCGGTTCGGTTGAACCCTTGGAAGAGCTTAGGTCGGGTCACAGGACAACCACGGCCCGACCTTCGCCAAATAAATGGTGGTCATTTAGAGAAGTGACCATTTCGAGTATAGTAGCGCGTTACGACTACGCTATTTTAGTAAAATAAGCATACGTGCTCTGAATTGACTTCCGTCAGTTGCGTTAGACTCGTATAGTTGATACTAGTGCAACGGAACTCGTTTCATTTCGATCCGAGGTCATATGTAAAATATGACTATTTTGAGTATCGTAGTGTGTCACAACGATGCAATTTTAGAATATGGAGCATACGTGCTCCAAATCGACTTCCCTCAGTTACGTTAGACTCATTTGGTCAATACGAGTGCAACGGAATTTGTTTCGTTCCGATCCGAGGTCGTTTGGAGAAAACGACTATTTTGAGTAATATCGAGCGCCGCAACAACGCCATTTTAGAATATTGGGTAAACGAGCCCCAATTTCACCCTAGTCAGTTGCAACAGACTCATGTGATCAATCCTAGCACAATGCAATTCGTTTCGTTCAAATTCGATGAGATTTGAGAAAGTTAGCCGAAATGAGTTATTTTAAGCTACGTGCCGACTCAAGCAAATAATTATGAGTAAACGGACACGGAATCAATTCTGAATGATTTTGTTAGCATCGTATGGTTGACACAAGCGCTACGGCGCCTCTCGCACATTTTGCTACACATAATTTGGGAGTTGTGGACTCTCTATACATTAAGTTGTATATACATACAATTATTTATATCATATAAGTGTACGTGTGTGTGTGTGTGTGTGTGTATATATATATATATAAAGCTGGAAATGAAGGGTAAGAAAACAGGGGGCGGAAAACCAGGGGCGAAAACCAAGGAGGAGCTCCGTGGGGGCATGCGATTGGAGCTCATCGGCTATGAAAGGGAAGCTTCATCACCTCTTCAAGGGAAAGGAGACCGCAGTGCGCCCCTCACCCTCATCTCTCCCTCTTCTTCCTCTTCCTCTTCGAAACTCTGCCGGAATAAGGATCGATGGCAAGGAATCGGGGCACGACAAGGGAGACTCCGACTCCCTCCCCCCCCCCCCCCCCCCCCCACCCCGCCTCTGATTGGTGGTAACCCTATTCTCCTCCTCTTTTGGTTTTTGTTTTATTGTCAACAGATTGGCCGGTCATGGCTATAAAATGGGGCTCGACTGGTACTCTAAGGGCACCTCATCTCTTCCTCCCTCAAGCTTTTCACGACAATGGCTCCATTTCCCCCATCTACTTCTTTCCTCCTCCAAATTTCTGGTAAGCTATACCTTGATCAATTCATCATTAATATCTGATGGGTTGCGAATGGGAGATTGGGAGTATGGATAAGCCCTCATCTCTCTTACGGGAAAATGGAAAAGTAAAATGGGAAGGATAAATCAAAATTTAAAACTCTCACTCTCTCTCTCCCTCCTTTCTTTCCCCATGAGTTCTGAATGTTGTGGAAACCCCCAACAAATTAGTAGTAGCTCTGCAAATTGATCAAGTTGGAGGATCATGAACTGGACACTCCTCGTTCTAATATTAACCTGACTAATAATAAGGAAACGTTATGTTTATTATTTCAATTATTATGATGTCTGGTTATTACTAATTTGTCTCTTTATTCAATTCTATTGATTGGTTGCTATAAGTTCACCGGCAACCCATGGCACTATCAGTGTTTCGAGTAGGGTGGCGGGGGTCTTACTGTCTGTGCAAGCCCTTTTCATAAAGGTTGGTTTAAAAGAAGGCCTATGTTTGGGTTTTCACATGAGAATTTAAGGTGTCATGGTATAAGGGTTGAATTAGGTGGACTAAATATGGGAAATTTTGTTTGTTAAATTTCCTTCTATGAGAGGCGATGAGGAATGACAACTAGATATGAAATGAAGATGCTGCTTTTATCCTATCTTGATCAAGGCTGGCTTGAGGGGAAGATTTCCAGGAAAACTGAACAATCTTCAATATTTTTGAAGTTGGGAGATGAGAAAAGAACTTCTCCGACTCCTATTTTTTCTACCACTACCTTGGAACTTATCTGAGCCTTTGGATTTACCTTGTTTATGTTTCTCTTCGATCATCAACCTCAGGGGTACTTGAACTCTTAGAAGCCTCTCACTTTTTCTCTCCCTCTCTCTTTCCCCTCTCTTTCTCATTCCTTGAGTGTGAAAGTTCTTATATATATATATACACAAACCATATGGTTTAAAACTTGGCCTGTTTGGGGCTTCACTTAAGGAATTTTGAGATAAGGAGTGGAGCTAGTCTAGACTCATCGAAGAGGGCTTGCGATCTCATGCAGCCCATGAGCTGTCATTCCTCCTCTGATTTTTGGGAATAGGCTGAAGGTAGATAAGTTGGGCTTGAATTTAATGTTGGTGGATTGGATTAAGATCACTAATGCTATATGCATCCCTCCCCCCCCCCCCCCCCCATTTCTCTCTTTCTCTCTCTCCCTCTCTTCCTCTTGACTTCCTGATGGATTATTATTGGAAATCAAGATTGCTGAACGTACGCGTTGGAATGGAAAATTTTGGTTAGCTGCTAAGGTGAGGGGAACGGGGTTTGAATTTTATAATGAGGAAACTGCCTTCGCATGCTCCCTTACTACCTCTTCTCCTTCTCCTTCCCCCCTTCTTTCTTATCTCTTGATGCTTAGTTATTGATTATGACTGGAATTTCTTATCTTGATGCTTGGGTATGAAATTTATACACTTCGCGATGAAATCCTTGTTCCCTTTTTGGGTCGGAACTGTTTAGGGATGTGGTTGCTGTGGCTTTGTGCTCCCCTGCTGTAATTGCAGTCTTGATGTTCTCTTTGTTGAATTTAGGGCTACTCTTTATTGTTTTACCTTGTTGTTGGGGGCTATTTGCTTTGGGCTGCTCTTTACCATTTTTCCTGGGGCTGTTTTGCCTTGGGGCTGCTCTTACCCTTGTTAGCTGAGGCTGTTTGCCTTGGGGGCTGCTGTCATAAAAACCTGCTGCTATGTTTCCTGTTAATTAGGGGCTGATTTCATGTTGTTTTTAGTCGGGGCTCCTCTTTGTCTTCTTTTCTAAAGGACTGTGGATGTTTTTTTGTTTGGGGGCTGCTTTATTCACATATGGGTCTATTAAATACGTACATACATCTCCACTCCGAAATCCTTAACTTGGGGGCTGCCATATTATAGAAAACAAATCCTATTCTCGATATTTCGTTAAGTTATTGTTATATGATTGGTGGGCCGCCTTCGAGTAGTAAGTCTCGGTAGTTCGAGTTGCGTAGTCGACTCATAGCTCTAGTTCATTCTTGCTATATGGTATTTAATTGCTTTGCTTATACAGCCCTGAATATGAGAGATCTTGGAGTAATTCCTTGCCAAGTGGTGAAACCGAGAACTGCTATATGCGTCGTGAAAGATCTGGATTGGGAAACTCGTGCCTTGAGCTTCTCGTGCTTCTCAGTTTTGGTAAGCTCTGTCTCAACCTCCAAACTTTTTAGCAAGGTTTGAAGCTAGACAAAGGGTATGTTACTTGTCTTTCTCTTCTAGAGCTGCCACCTAAACTCTTCCCTAATTATCCTCACCATTTCTTACCCAGGGCAAGTTAACTGATGGTTTAAGCTCTTGTTACCAAATTGTTTATCCCAGTTATTTCCAAAGTACTATGCCTAATTTCCTCAGCTATACTCATTAATTTGATATCAATTGGTTGTTATCGTCTAGATGAGGGTGGCTCCGTTCCTCTTTCCGGCAGGACTGGCGGAGAGGAAAACCGCCCCTTCCTCATGTTTCTCCCTCCTGACAATAAGAGGTCAAGGGGTATCACCGGCAATGGGTAACTACTCTCCCTTTCACTCTCCCCTTCCTTTTGGTTTATGGTGGCTGTTTGGGTGTATGCTCCAAGGTTTGCAACATTTGAAAAGCCTCCTTTAGTCCGTCTTTGGAAGATCTGGACTGTGGTTGTTGGTCTATCCTTCTAGGAATCTCATTATTTGAGATGTTCTTTGCTTATGTTTTGTGGGGAAATCGGGCTGGTTTATCCTTCCAGGAGGGTGGCTGTTGGTTTACTCTTCCAGGAGCTTCACTATTAGAAGTTGAGACGGTTATAAATAAAAGTGGTCTTTTGAATGAGGTAACGAATTCGTGAGAGAATGGAATGACTATGGGAGTTGACCACCTGTGGTCTACTATGATATACACCTCGTCTATCTTCATCTTATTCATGTTTTCTCTCTTACTCTTCGATGCTACTTCATGTACCAAGGAAGGAAATAAAAGTTCACGGGTATTTTGGGCTTGATCGCCAAACACCCAAGTGATTGGCGAAAGCCTACTTGAATACAAAATTGTGCCTTATGTGGATGGCTTGGGTTTGAGTGCCAAGCGTCCAAGTGGTTGATGCAAACGTGCCTTACGTGGATGGATTGGGTTTGATTGCCAAGCAATCCAAAAGATCGATGTATGTCGGATTAAGACAACTGTGCCATCTCGAGTGGAAATATTATTAAGCTTATGAATGGTTTTTTCTCCTCTCCCTCTATAAACTCTCGGATGGAATTATTTCTAAACTTAAGAAGAGTTTCTTTTCTCTCCTCTTACGAAATTATAATGTTGCCTTCAGGAAGTAATTCCTACGGGAATGAAATGTTGCCTTCAAGAAGTAATTCCTACGGGAATGAAATGTTGCCTTCGAGAAGTAATTCCTATGGGAATTAAATGTTGCCTTCGGGAAATATTCCTACGGGAAAATATTGTGCCTTCGGGAAATATTCCTACGGGAATATATTGTGTCTTCGGGAAATATTCCTACGGGAATATATTGTGCCTTCGAGAATTATTCCTACGGGAATATAAAATGTGCCTTGGGAGAATGTCGGATGGCCTATGAGTTTTACTCTAAGGCAACCCGCATGATGGACGGTCTGGGAGGGCAACCCGTGCGAAACTTATAGAACTACGTGGGTCTGAGACCGTATGCAGGATGATACGGAGTACGTAGGCGGTGGTCGTGGGAAGACCGCCTCGGCCCAATACAAGTCCAGATATCCCCTCCCTTATAAATGTTATATTATGTATGTTTGTTAGTAGGGGGTTGGATTCTGTTCGTGGTTCTAATAACTGGTCTTTGGCACAGGTGATAGGTGCGGATGAGTGACAACATCTGTGTGTGGATGAAGCCACAGAGCACGCTACATTAGGTATAAGTTTTGTTAAGCCGCATCTCCTTTTGTCATGCCCTATTCCGGGGTATATGTATATAATGGCAATAAATCCTTGCTGGTTAGGATTTTATGCGGCAGAGATATGTAGATTATTTACAGGTCTTAAAATTGGGGTTTCTGTGATAAAACTACGTCTTCCGCTAAGTATTATAAAATGCACTCTTTGATGATGTCTTCCGCTAGAATACTGCTTCCCTACTCTATTGGTGTGTGGTGACTTTCGCTTAACACCACCCCTAGGCGTGACAACGGAGAGTTCAAGGAAGGGGGTTGGAGAAGCTAGTACCTCCACCCTTCGGGATTGCTTCGGCGTCGTGCCAAAAGGGTGGTGTGCGATAAGATCCCCCGGTCAGACCGACGATTTGGGAGGGGGGTCTTACAAATGGATCAGAGCGTAACCGATCTTTCGACCAATAGTGTTCACAGAAACAACTCTTTCTCCACCGATCATTATTGCGTGGTTCGGGACGAACCACTGCAGCGGAAGCGGTGGTGGACCTTAAAGGTAAAAGTTAACAACAAATTTGGCATATATATGTGGATCAACACTTACATGCCTTTACCACATCTGATCTCAACTGATGATTTACCTTGTCCCCATATTCATTAAACCCTTAAAATGACCACTTCAAATTTTGAACCCCGGGTTTAAGCCTCTTCGTTTTATTGGGATTAAATTCTCATTTTTAAAATTCCATTCGAGATAAACTAATCAAAAGGAATTTTGTGGGCAATATAAGGATTCTATTACTAATTTCAATCCCAGGTTTAAGCCTCTTTGTTTTATTGGGATTAAAATTCTCGTTTTCCAAAATGTCATTCGAGGTTTGCTAATCAAATGAAATTTTGTGGGTATATGGAGAATTGCTCTAACGATTGCAAATATGAAGTATGGTTTGACTTGATCAATTTGACGATCTGTTGAAAATAAAGTCGTGCAATCATAAAAGAACTAGGATAAAATGTTAGTCTTTTCAATAACGTTAATACGTCAGGAAACGATTACTGAGGCGACGTGCTGGATTGAAGTAAATTAGTGGCAAATTTATAAAAAAAACTTGTATGCACCCCATCCCAGAAGTACATTGTTAGCATTCATGGGACCTGCGATATTTGCATACTCGGCCAGCCGGGAAGCCTCGTTAAAAAGGGTAAGCCACTGAGGACCCGAATGTGATGGCTACCTATTTTTATTACTTTTATTGTAAATTGCTTGCATTGGGAAAAGTGGCGGGTCAGTCATGCCCGTAGACCGTACGTACCGGTGCGGGATGGTTGACGACTCTAGGCGATATGGAGGTGTGAACCCCGGGAGCTCGATTGTATCTTATATGCCCCGCTGGGTCCCTCCACTGGTTGGCCAAATTCAATTGTTGCCTCCACTTCCAGTTGAGCTCGGCTCCTTGGAAGGTGTTGAATTGCCTCCACTTCCAGTTGAGCTCGGCTCCTGGGAAGGTGTTGAGTTGCCTCCACTTCCAGTTGAGCTCGGCTCCTGGGAAGGTGTTGAGTTGCCTCCACTTCCAGTTGAGCTCGGCTCCTTGGAAGGTGTTGAGTTTCCTCCACTTCCAGTTGAGCTCGGCTCCTTGGAAGGTGTTGAGTTGCCCCCACTTCCAGTTGAGCTCGGCTCCTTGGAAGGTGTTGAGTTGCCTCCGCTTCCAGTTGAGCTCGGCTCCTGGGAAGGTGTTGAGTTGCCTCCACTTCCAGTTGAGCTCGGCTCCTGGGAAGGTGTTGAGTTGCCTCCACTTCCAGTTGAGCTCGGCTCCTGGGAAGGTGTTGAGTTGCCTCCACTTCCAGCTGAGCTAGGCTCCCTGGAAGGTGTTGAGTTTCCTGCACTTCCAGTTGAGCTCGTCTCCCTGGAAGGTGTTGAGTTGCCTTCGTCTCCCGTTAAGCTCGGTTCACGAGAGGTGTATCGAGTGATGAAGGGTTTCTTGTTTCTCACGATTAGATCAATTTGAATCGTTCAAACCTTGGAGGGACTGGATTTTGCTAAAATTACTTACTCGATATAATTATCTAAGCTGGTAATTCATTATACGAACAACTTGCCCGCGCGAAATATCTTCCCAGACAATATATATCAGAGTTACTGCAGAATAAGCATAGCCACGGTAAAGTTATCCTCTGTTTCGCTTAAGCTACTTATTACATTACACGGCGGGAGCCGTCAACATAGCTCGTTAGGTAAAACCAAACCTAGAGACCCTTAAAATTTGGGATCGTTCGACACCTCTAGTGGTCTACAGTACGTCCCGCTTTGAACCCCCATGACCCACTCGTATTTTCAGGGACGAAAATTTTCTTTGTTTTATTGGATTGTAACATCCCAATTTTAAAAAGGGGTCTAGTCGGTTCGGTTGAACCCTTGGAAGAGCTTAGGTCGGGTCACAGGACAACCACGGCCCGACCTTCGCCACATAAATGGTGGTCATTTAGAGAAGTGACCATTTTGAGTATAGTAGCGTGTTACGACTACGCTATTTTAGTAAAATAAGCATACGTGCTCTGAATTGACTTCCGTCAGTTGCGTTAGACTGTATAGTTGATACGAGTGCAACGGAACTCATTTCGTTTCGATCCGAGGTCATATGTAGAATATGACTATTTTGAGTATCGTAGCGTGTCACGACGATGCAATTTTAGAATATGGAGCATACGTGCTCCAAATCGACTTCCGTCAGTTACGTTAGACTCGTATGGTCAATACGAGTGCAACGGAATTCGTTTCGTTCCGATCCGAGGTCGTTTGGAGAAAACGACTATTTTGAGTAATATCGAGCGCCGCAACAACGCCATTTTAGAATATTGGGTAAACGAGCCCCAATTTCACCCTAGTCAGTTGCAACAGACTCATGTGATCAATCCTAGCACAATGCAATTCGTTTCGTTCAAATTCGATGAGATTTGAGAAAGTTAGCCGAAATGAGTTATTTTAAGCTACGTGCCGACTCAAGCAAATAATTATGAGTAAACGGACACAGAATCAACTCCGAATGATTTTGTTAGCATCGTATGGTTGACACAAGCGCAACGACACCTCTCACACATTTTGCTACACATAATTTGGGAGTTGTGGACTCTCTATACATTAAGTTGTATATACATACAATTATTTATATCATATAAGTGTACGCGCGTGTGTGTGTGTGTGTGTGTGTGTGTGTGTGTGTGTGTGTGTGTGTGTGTGTGTGTGTGTGTGTGTGTGTGTGTGTGTGTGTGTGTGTGTGTGTGTGTGTGTGTGTGTGTGTGTGTGTGTGTGTGTGTGTGTGTGTGTGTGTGTGTGTGTGTGTATATATAAAGCTGGAAATGAAGGGTAAGAAACAAGGGGCGGAAAACCAGCAACGAAAACCAGGGGCGAAAACTAAGGAGGAGCTATGTGGGGGCATGCGATTGGAGCTCATCGGCTATGAAAGGTCAGCTTCATCACCTCTTCAAGGGAAAGGAGACCGCAGTGCGCCCCTCGCCCTCATTTCTCCCTCTTCTTCTTCCTCCTCTTCAAAACTCTGCCGGAATAAGGATCGATGGCAAGAAATCGGGGCACGACAAGGGAGACTCCGACTCCTCCCCGCCTTTGATTGGTGGTAACCCTATTCTCCTCCTCTTTTGGTTTTGGTTTTATTGTCAACAGATTGGTCGGTCATGGCTATAAAATGGGGCTCGACTGGTACTCTAAGGGCACCTCATCTCTTCCTCCCTCAAGCTTTTCACGACAATGGCTCCATTTCCCCCATCTACTTCTTTCCTCCTCCAAATTTCTGGTAAGCTCTACCTTGATCAATTCATCATTAATATCTGATGGGTTGCGAATGGGAGATTGGGAGTATGGATAAGCCCTCATCTCTCTTACGGGGAAATGGAAAAGTAAAATGGGAAGGATAAATCAAAATTTAAGACTCTCACTCTCTCTCTCCCTCCTTTCTATCCCCATGAGTTCTGAATGTTGTGGAAACCCCCAACAAATTAGTAGTAGCTCTGCAAATTGATCAAGTTGGAGGATCATGAACTGGACACTCCTCGTTCTAATATTAACCCGACTAATAATAAGGAAACGTTATGTTTATTATTTAAATTATTATGATGTCTGGTTATTACTAATTTGTCTCTTTATTCAATTCTATTGATTGGTTGCTATAAGTTCACCGGCAACCCATGGCACTATTAGTGTTTCGAGGAGGGTGGCGGGGGTCTTACTGTCTGTGCAAGCCCTTTTCATAAAGGTTGGTTTAAGAGAAGGCCTATGTTTGAGTTTTCACATGAGAATTTAAGGTGTCATGGTATAAGGGTTGAATTAGGTGGACTAAATATGGGAAATTTTGTTTGTTAAATTTCCTTCTATGAGAGGTGATGAGGAATGACAACTAGATATGAAATGAAGATGCTGCTTTTATCCTATCTTGATCAAGGCTGGATTGAGGGGAAGCTTTCCAGGAAAACTGAGTAATCTTCAATATTTTTGAAGTTGGGAGATGAGAAAAGAACTTCTCTGACTCCTATTTTTTCGACCACTGCCTTGGAACTTATCTGAGCCTTTGGATTTACCTTGTTTATGTTTCTCTTCGATCATCAACCTCAGGGGTACTTGAACTCTTAGAAGCCTCTCACTTTTTCTCTCCCTCTCTCTTTCCCCTCTCTTTCTCATTCCTTGAGTGTAAAAGTTCTTATATATATATATATACACAAACCATATGGTTTAAAACTGGGCCTGTTTGGGGCTTCACTTAAGGAATTTTGAGATAAGGAGTGGAGCTAGTCTAGACTCATTGAAGAGGGCTTGCGATCTCATGCAGCCCATGAGCTGTCATTCCTCCTCTGATTTCTGGGAATAGGCTGAAGGTAGATAAGTTGGGCTTGAATTTAATGTTGGTGGATTGGATTAAGATCACTAATGCTATATGCATCCCTCCCCCTCATTTCTCTCTTTCTCTCTCTCCCTCTCTTCCTCTTGACTTCCTGATGGATTATTATTGGAAATCAAGATTGCTGAACGTACACGTTGGAATGGAAAATTTTGGTTTGCGGCTAAGGTGAGGGGAACGGGGTTTGAATTTTATAATGAGGAAACTGCCTTCGCATGCTCCCTTACTACCTCTTCTCCTTCTCCTTCCCCCTTCTTTCTTATCTCTTGATGCTTGGTTATTGATTATGGCTGTTTGCTTTGGGCTGCTCTTTACCATTTTTCCTGGGGCTGTTTTGCCTTGGGGTTGCTCTTACCCTTGTTATCTTAGGCTGTTTGCCTTGGGGACTGCTGTCATAAAAACCTGCTGCTGTGTTTCCTGTTAATTAGGGGCGGATTTCATGTTGTTTTTAGTCGGGGCTGCTCTTTGTCTTCTTTTCTGAGGGACTGTGGATGTTGTTTTGTTTGGGGGCTGCTTTATTCACATATGGGTCAATTAACATACATCTCCACTCTGAAATCCTTAACTTGGGGCTGCCATATTATAGAAAACAAATCCTATTCTCGATATTTTGTTAAGTTATTATTATATAATTGGTGGGCCGCCTTCGAGTTGTAAGTCTCGGTAGTTCGAGTTGCGTAGTCGACTCATAGCTCTAGTTCATTCTTGGTATATGGTATTTAATTGCTTTGCTTATACGGCCCTGAATATGAGAGATCTTGGAGTAATTCCTTGCCAAGTGGTGAAACCGGGAACTGCTATATGCGTCGCGGAAGATCTGGATTGGGAAACCCGTGCCTTGAGCTTCTCGTGCTTTTCAGTTTTGGTAAGCTCTGTCTCAACCTTTATACTTTTGAGCAAGGTTTGAAGCTAGACAAAGGGTATGTTACTTGTCTTTCTCTTCTAGAGCTGCCACCTAAACTCTTCCCTAATTATCCTCACCATTTCTTACCTAGGGCAAGTTAACTTATGGTTTAAGCTCTTGTTACCAAATTGTTTATCCCAGTTATTTCCAAAGTATTATGCCTAATTTCCTCAGCTATACTCATTAATTTGATATCAATTGGTTGTTATCGTCTATATGAGGGTGGCTCCGTTCCTCTTTCCGGCAGGACTGGCGGAGAGGAAAACCGCCCCTTCCTCATGTTTCTTCCTCCTGACAATAAGAGGTCAAGGGGTATCACCGGCAATGGGTAACTACTCTCCCTTTCACTCTCCCCTTCCTTTTGGTTTATGGTGGATGTTTGGGTGTATGCTCCAAGGTTTGCAACATTTGAAAAGCCTCCTTTAGTCCGTCTTTGGAAGATCTGGACTGTGGTTGTTGGTCTATCCTTCTAGGAATCTCATTATTTGAGATGTTATTTGCTTATGTTTTGTGGGGAAATCGTGCTGGTTTATCCTTCCAGGAGGGTGGCTGTTGGTTTACTCTTCCAGGAGCTTCACTATTAGAAGTTGAGTCGGTTATACATAAAAGTGGCGTTTTGAATGAGGTAACGAATTCGTGAGAGAATGGAATGACTATGGGAGTTGACCACCCGTGGTCTACTATGATATACACCTCGTCTATCTTCATCTTATTCATGTTTTCTCTCTTACTCTTCGATGCTACTTCATGTACCAAGGAAGGAAATAAAAGTTCACGGGTATTTTGGGCTTGATCGCCAAACACCCAAGTGATTGGCGAAAGACTACTTGAATACAAAATTGTGCCTTATGTGGATGGCTTGGGTTTGAGTGCCAAGCGTCCAAGTGGTTGATGCAAACGTGCCTTACGTGGATGGCTTGGGTTTGATTGCCAAGCAATCCAAAAGATCGATGTATGTCAGATTAAGACAACTATACCATCTCGAGTGGAAATATTATTAAGCTTATGAATGGTTTTTCTCCTCTCCCTCTATAAACTCTCGGATGGAATTATTTCTAAACTTAAGAAGAGTTCCTTTTCTCTCCTCTTACGAAATTATAATGTTGCCTTCGAGAAGTAATTCCTACGGGAATGAAATGTTGCCTTCAAGAAGTAATTCCTACGGGAATGAAATGTTGCCTTCGAGAAGTAATTCCTACGGGAATGAAATGTTGCCTTCGGTAAATATTCCTAAGGGAATATATTGTGCCTTCGGGAAATATTCCTACGGGAATAAATTGTGCCTTCAGGAAATATTCCTACGAGAATATATTGTGCCTTCGAGAATTATTCCTACGGGAATATAAAATGTGCCTTGGGAGAATGTCGGATGGCCTATGAGTTTTACTCTAAGGAAACCCGCATGATGGACGGTCTGGGAGGGCAACCCGTGCGAAATTTATAGAACTACTTGGGTCTGAGACCGTATGCAGGATGATACGGAGTACGTAGGCGGTGGTCGTGGGAAGACCGCCTCGGCCCAATACAAGTCCAGATATCCCCTCCCTTATAAATGTTATATTATGTATGTTTGTTAGTGGGGGTTGGATTCTGTTCGTGGTTCTAATAACTGGTCTTTGGCACAGGTGACAGGTGCGGATGAGTGACAACATCTGTGTGTGGATGAAGCCACAGAGCAGGCTACGTCAGGTATAAGTTTTGTTAAGCCGCATCTCCTTTTGTCATGTCCTATTCCGGGGTATATGTATATAATGGCAATAAATCCTTGATGGTTAGGATTTTATGTGGCAGAGATATGTAGATTATTTACAGGTCTTGAAATTGTGGTTTCTGTGATAAAACTACGTCTTTCGCTAAGTATTATAAAATGCACTCTTTGATGATGTCTTCCGCTAGAATACTGCTTCCATACTCTGTTGGTGTGTAGTGACTTTCGCTTAACACCACCCCTAGGCGTGACAACGGAGAGTTCAAGGAAGGGGGTTGGAGAAGCTAGTACCTCCACCCTTCGGGATCGCTTCGGCGTCGTGCCAAAAGGGTGGTGTGCGATAAGATCCCCCGGTCGGACCGACGATTTGGGAGGGGGGTCTTACACCTATGACTTTGTGTTTCTTTGGTCTTGGTACCAATGTCCAGACCTTGCATCTTTCATTTGCTCTTCTTGCATAGCCAATGTACATGAACGGTCCCTATTGGCTTCTTCAAATTTCTTAGGTTCTATTTTGGATAGGAAGTTATGATGCAGTGCCTCATTTATTGAGTTTCCTCTTCTTGTTTGCACACCTTCATTGGGATTTCCTATAATCTGTTTTTTGGGGTGATCCTTCAGGTGCTTGGTTGCATTTCTACACCTCTCATTTTCCCTTTGTGATTCTGGTGCAGCTGTTTGAGTTGGTTATTCTTGAGGTTCTAGATGTTGTGGTTCTTCAACAGCAATTGGTTCTTCATGCGTGTCTTCTTCTTGAGACTCATCCTCTCTAGTCACAGTCCCATTAGTTTCATCATTGTCTTCAATGTGCTGTTCATTGATATTCAGCTCCTTCAATTTCTGTGCTGGACCTGCATTACTAGAGAGACTTCCCAGATCCTTATAAATAAGGCTGGTTTCATCAAATACAACATGTATAGATTCTTCTATCTTATTAGAGCTTTTGTTGGAGATTCTATAGGCTCTACTTTGAGAGCTATAGCCAACAAAGATTCCCACATAGGCTTTTTCAGCAAACTTAGTGAGGTGGTGCTTTCCATTATTTAGCACAAAGCACTTACTTCCAAATATTTTGAAGTAGGCTAGAGTGGGTTTTCTACCTTTCATCAACTCATAAGGGGTCTTATTCAGTTTCTTATTGATAAGTGCTTTATTCTGCACATAACATGCTGTGTTTACAGCTTCAACCCAAAAGTGCTCAGGAAGTGAGGAGTCACTCAGCATACTCCTACTGGCTTCAATGAGTGTTCTATTTCTTCTCTCAGCAACCCCATTTTGTTGGGGAGTTCTGGGAGATGAAAACTCGTGTGAGATGCCTAGATTTTCACAAAACTTGGTCATGGCACCTGACTAAAATTTAGTTCCATGGTCACTTCTGATTTTGACCACTGTATTTCCTATTTCATTTTGGATTTGCCTAACAAAGCTAGTGAATACTTCTAGAGTATCTGACTTGTGTCTTAGAAAGAACACCCATGTGAATCTAGTGTAATCATCAACAATAATAAGAGTGTAAACCTTTCCTCCTAAACTGTGAATTGGCATTGGGCCAAACAGGTCCATGTGTAGGAGGTATAGACATCTTGTGGAATCCTTCTCACCAATTGGTCTGAAGGATGACTTGGTTTGCTTACCCATTTGACAAGCATGGCAGGGACCCTCCTGCACACACTTCCACTTTGGCCCCGCTCTCACTAGTTCTCCTGAAATGAGCTTATTTATAGTCTTATAGTTTATATGAGCTAACCTTTTGTGTCATTGCATACTACTAGAGGCTTTATTCTCAGCTACTAAGCATATAGGATTTTCTTGTTCAGAACATATAAAGATTAAACAGTAAATGTTGCCACTCCTAGTGCCTGAGAGAATTATCTCATTCTCTTTCATAATTAGGCACTCATCCTTGTGGAATGAAATGTCATACCCAAGATCACATAATTGACTTATGCTGATGAGATTGTGTTGCAATCCATCAACATAAGCAACTTTGGTGATGGTGACAATTCCATTTGTGATTTTACCATATCCTTTAGTCTTACCTCTGTCAGATCCTCCAAATATAACCTTTGGTCCATCCTTCACAAAAGTATAATCATTCAGTAGACTTCTTGTTCCAGTCATGTGCATGGAACACCCACTATCCAAATACTAGATATGATTTTGATTGGTCTTTGGACATACTTGCAGTAAGAAATTACTTTTTCTTAGGAACCCACACAAAGTTGGGTCCTAGAACTTTGTTAGCATAAGATGGTTTGTTTACTTATTGTTTGATCCATTGTGCTGTGTGTGTTGCCATTGGTCTGAGTACTGGTTTTCCAGAATTAATTCTTGGGACAGTTGGGTTGAACCAGTAATCAAGAGCAAAATGGCCAACCTTTCCACAACACCAACATTCATATTTATTATACCTCCTTTGAGGTCTTTTCACCTCTTTGGGTTGACTCACATTTTGTCTAGTTACCCTAATTAATGGAGTTTTCTGAGGTGATTTTCTGTAAAGTTTTTCAGTGAATTTTGCAGATTCAGATTTCTTGATAGCAGTAGTCCTCACTACTAGTCTCAGCTCCTCTCCTTTGGATTTGGTGTTTGTTCCAGATACAAAGGGGCCATGATGAAATAATTCTTTTTCTTTGTGTAGAGATTTGGCAGCACTAATACTTGGTTGAATTAAGTGAGCTTTGCGAGTGGAACACTCATTCTTCCAATGTCCATGCACACCCTCTAGATCATACTCATTTGTGGTAAGCATGGCTTTGTTGAATTTTATGGGGTGCATGGGTGCCTTGTCATTATCTTTAGATTTATTTTCTGCCTTCGCTTTATATCCTATGCCACATCTGTGTAGTGCAGAGAATGTGTCTATTATGGGAAGGACTGTTTGTGGTTTTGAAAATTCTGCCACAAGCTTCCTTTCATGCCAGCTAGGAGCTTTGTCTCAAGTTCTTTTATTAATTTCTCTCTAGAGCATATAGTCTCAACTTGAATGATGGACTCAACTCTCAATTTGCTAAGCTCCTTGCTTACCTGATTCAGCCTCTCAGCTGCCTCAGAGTATTGGGAGTTAGTCTCCTTTAGTTCAGTTATTTCTTTATGTAGCTTCTTGTTATGCCTTTTACTCTTTTTGAGGGCTTTAAGAAGTGACTCATATTTCTCAACCATTTTCATCTACATGAAAGTTAGATTTTGAGACACTCTCATCAGAAGAAAATGAATTTGCCTCAGGTTTTGAAATGGTTTTATGTTCAGATTCAGAATCAGATAAAGGAGTTCTATCAAGTACCTTCACAGTGGAGATTGTCTCCTGATCCTCTTCATCCCTAAGGGCCATGAGTCCTATATTTTCTTCTTCATCCTCTTCACTATCAGACCTTGATAGTGGGGCTCTTATCATAGGTCTATGGTTCAGAGTGTCTTCGCTTTCGTGGACAGCCATCAGTGTCATGAGTGCCTCTTTACTGTCTGAATCAGATGTTTGAGACTCACTATCAATGAGAGTGACTTTGCCTTTCTTGGCTATCAGGCTCCTCTCATGTTTCTTGTCAGACTTGTGCCTCCTCTCATCAGACTTCTTGTTGTTCTTTCTTTTTGATGGGCAATCAGCAATCATGTTCCCAGGTTTCCTGCATCCAAAGCACACAGTTTCTTCTGAATTAAATTTATTATGTTTAGAATTATACCTGTCCTTCTTGGAATCAGGTCTAAATCCTTTTGAATAGTTGGAGTGCTTCTTGGATCTGGAAGACTGAGAAGACCTAGTTTTCCAGTGTTGTTTTCTTCTGAGCATCCTTTCAGCTGTTTGGTGAAGAGTGCCAGTTCACCATCTGATATTTCAGAGTCAGAATTGCTGGTCACTGATTCTTCAGATTCAGATGGTATTCTGGGGGGTGATGATATCCTCCCCTTGCTTCTCTTGGAACTTTCTGCCTTCAGAGCAATGGGATTCTCCTTGTTGTGTCCTTCTTCAGCTTTTCTGGTGTTCAGGTGAAGTTCATGGGACAGAAGTTTCCCATATAGGTTCTGGGGCTGAATATTTCCCAGATTTCCCATTTCCCTGATAGCACAGGTCTTGATGTCCCATTCTTTATTAAGGGATCTCAAGAATTTATGATTCAGCTCATAGTCTGTAAATGTTCTTCCATAGGTTTTCAGACCATTGACAATTTTGAAGAATTTCTCATAACATATTGCTATTGAGTCCTTCTTGTCTTGTCTGAAAGCCTCATATTGCTGATTCAGAAGAGACTTCCTATCATCTCCGACCTCTTCAGTCCATTCCATATAGACAATAAGTGAATCCCACATTTCCTTGGCAGTTTTGCAGTGCACTAGATTCTGGAAAGTTGAATCCTCAATTGCACTAACAATGATGTTCTGGGCTCTCTTATCCATGGTGGCCAGAGTTACTTCATCTTTAGTCATCTCAGAATATGTTTTGGGAGTCTTGATGTTTCCATCTATGAATGAGACCTTCATAGGAACAAAAGGTCCTTCTAGTACTGTGATGTATATCCTAGGGTCAGAGGCTTCCATGAATAATCTAACCATTTCCTTCCAAATCCCAAAATTCTCTTTTCTACAGATTGGTAACTTCATGGATGTGAATTCCTTGTTCCCTTCACTGTTTGCCATGAAGACTTAACAGATCGACCCTTAGGAGGTCTTGTTCAGGCTGTTAAACCTTTTCTTGAACAACTTGCCTCTGATACCACTTGAAAGTCTTTATTTAAGGCTAGCTAATCACCTAGAGGGGGGTGAATAGGTTATTTTAAATTCTATTTAATTTCTTGATCAAATCCTAAGTGTATGTGAGTTATAATCAGAGCTTTCAAGAAACAATCTCAAACACACAGAATTTTATAGTGGTTCCCCTATGTAGGGTAATCCACTTTCCCCCTTCTCCCCTCTAGCAGTGTGCCAGTTAGGGTTTATATCTCCTCCAGATCTCAGACCGCAAAAAGGTCTTACAGCTCAGATCTCTACAGATCTTACAGTCTCAGATCTTAACAGATCCTACAGCCTCAGATCTCAACAGATCCTACAGTCTCAGATCTCAACAGATCCTACAGTCTCAGATCTCAACAGATCCTACAGTCTCAGATCTCAACAGATCCTACCTCAGCCTTTATAACAACAGGCCTACACTCAGATCCACCCTTGGATCCTACAACTCAGATCACAAAAGATCCTACAACTCAGATCACAAAAGATCCTATAGCTCAGATCTTCAAAAGATCCTACAAGAATTGAAATTGATTGTAATATCACCAGACTCTAGTTCTTCAATGTATAGAGCCTTTAGTCTATCTGAATGATCAGACGGAATACTTCAATAGATCAGCAACAACAAAATCGTCTTCATGAATCGCACAAGTTGTTATAACTGTTGTTCTTTAGGAAGATAAGCTCTTCCTCCTTGATCTTCTTTCTTCAGAAAATGTCAGCAACAGATTGCTAAAATGATTTCTTCAAGTCAAAATGATTCTAAAGGAAGAGAAGATTTCTTCTGATTCTTCTTTCGAAAGCCTTTGATTTGCAGAATAAAAACTGTACTTCTCTTCAATGGAAACCTTTCTTTTGTATCCTTGATTGCAATGGCAATATCTCTAGAATAGGAAATGAATGCCAGCTGCAGATCTTGATGAATTTCCTGGATATTCTTCCTTGGATGCTTCCTCAAATTACGCCTTGAAAATGGAGAAGATAATGGCTAAAACTATCCCTGAATTACAGATCATGCCTTCTATTTATAACCCGCAATCTGTGCCATCTGAGACGCTCCTCCATGTCAGTATGACGTCAGATCATCAACGGTCTTCAGTGGCTTTAGTATTTGACAAGGCGTCGAGACATGGTCGTCGTCTCGACGTGGCTTAGCTTGCTGTAGATATACTGTAGCACATTCCTTTACTTAGAGCATTTCAGGAAGAGGGCATTGATAAGTGTGTAACTCGGTCGACGCTTCTTATTCCATGGCGTCGAGTGATGTTCCTTGGTTCGACACTTTCTTGACTTAATCTCAAATCTTCAGTCAGTGACCTTGCCGTTGAGACAGCAAACATAGGTCGACGCTTTTGGGTCACAGGCGTCGAGCGATGTGTAGTGTCTCGACGCTTGTGGACTTAGATGAACTCATTTAGCTTGACCTGATCTCCTGCACAATGATTCTAGATAATATATCAAATACATTGTGAGGTATATCTTTGATTTAGGAATGAACTTCTCCAAATCTAGGACATTGTGGGCAATGGTCCCAACAGATCGGGCTCAATTGAGCCCGATTTCTCTCCTATTTGATCTAGGATGCTAGCACAGGGGGAGGGGAGGAGAAACAGACCTTGTTTGGGTTGATTGATGGGGGATTCATCTAGATGACATGGCCGACCACCTCAAGATGTGCTCCTTGCCGATTTTGCTACACTCCACCAATTCCTCCACTTCAAAACTCGATTTCCACTCCTTAGGCCCTTCTGAAGATGATGGTGGCTTTGATTTGGGTTGAGAAGGGCTCTATGTTGAGTTGCCATTAAGGCATGGTCGGCTAACACATAGGATGCTTTACAAAGGCTGCCATTTGGCATCCACTCTGCTTGATTTGTGGGGAATAACTGAGGGTGTTCAGTGAAGTGTATTGGGAGACGAATTGGGAGCCAAGTGGCACCCAATCCATGAATTCCTCTTTTGGTCTTATGTGAAATTGGGGAATTCTCCACTTTGCCCCCTTGCATGTCACCCTCATTCAAATTCAGAGGGTATTGCTAGTCTTTAGATTGGTGGGTTGCAGGATGGGCTGCCTATGTGGGCTTTAGTCCATTAAAATTTGGTTAGCCCTTTGAAAATCCATATTTAGATCAATTTGACCTATGTTGACTTTTGATGGTTGACTTGGTCAACTAAGGGTGGGGTTGACCCTACTTGATGGTCATGAGTCCCATGACATCACTCAATGCTCATTGGGTCATGGTGGGGCACCAATTGGGCTAATTGAGCCATAAGGTGTGATTTTGACCAAGATTGGGCTAGGTTTGACTTTAGTCAAATTGGGTCAATTGGTTGACCAAATGATGGGGCTTTTTGTTAATTGACCCTCTTTGAGGGTTTCCATGTATTAGTGGGGTCAATTTGGCCATATGAAGTCTAATTCAGCCAATTTAGGTTGAATTGGGCTATGTTGACCTAAGTTTGACTTTGGTCAATTTGGCCAATTTGGTTGACCAATTGATGGGGATTTTAGTAAATTGAACCTCTTTGAGGGTTTGTAATGTATTGGTGGGGTCAAATTGGCCTTATGAAGTCTAATTGAGCCAATTTGGGTTGAATTGGGCCATGTTGACCAAAGTTTGACTTTAGTCAATTTGGCCAATTTGGTTGACCAATTGATGGGGATTTTGGTCAATTGAGTCTCCTTGAGGGTTAGGGATATAGTGGTGAGGTCAATTTGTGCTTGTGAGTTCAATTTGGGCTAGTTTGACTTAAGTTGACTTGTGTTCACTTGAGGGCACTAAGTAGGTTTACCTTAACCCAATGTGTCTTAAGGTCACCTCCTTGCCTCAACTCGCCATTCTCACCACATGTTATGCCCTAACACTATCATGGGTTCTAGTTGGATTAGGGATGTTACATTTGATGAATCTAAACTCTTTGATTTTCTCATCAAAATGCATATTCAAATTTCGAGAAGCTTGCTTCAACCCATAAATGGATCTCTGTAACTTGCATATTTTAGTGGCTTCACTTGGAGATACAAAACCCTTGTGTTGTGTCATATACACTTCCCCAATGAGGTTTCTATTAAGGAAAATAATTTTGACATCCATTTGTCAGATCTCGAAGGCATAATACACAACAATAACAAGTAGAATTCTGATGGACTTAACCATGGCAACATGGGAAAAAGTCTTATCATAGTCAACACCAAGAATTTTCTTGAAACATTTAGCCACCAGTCGCCCTTTGAATGTTTGTACATTCCCATTCATTTCGGTCTTCTTCTTAAAGACCCACTTGCACCCTTTGGGTCGTACCCCTTCAGGTGGTTCCACCAAGGTCCAAACTTGGTTTGCATACAAGGAGTCATTTTAGATTTCATGGCCTCAAGCCACTTCTCAGATTCCAGTCCATTCATAGCTTCTTGGTAGGTTGCAAACTCATCATCATGATCCATAAGAAACACATTACCTATTTGAGACATGAGAAATCCGTATCTCTCAGGCTCAACTCTAGGTCTACCAGATCTATGTAGGACTTGTGTTTCATGAGCAGGTTCTCTAGCTACAATAGTTTGTAGTCCTTGCTCAGGTTCCATCTCTGGTTCATTCATTATTTGTGGTTCTTGAACCTCTTCAAGTTCTATTTTAGCAGTCTTTCTAACTAGAAACTCTTCTCTATATAGACACCAGTCCTTGTAACAAACACTTTGCCCTTAGACTGATTATAGAAAAAGTACCCTTTAGTTTCCTTAGGATATCCTACTAGATAACACTTATCTGATTTGGCCTCAAGTTTGTCAGGCATTTGACGTCTCACAGATGCCTCACAACCCCAAATCTTAATGAAAAACATATTAGGATGCTTCCTAGTCCATATCTCATATGTTGTCTTTTAAAGCATTTTCGTTAGAACATGATTTAGTGTGAAAGCAGCTGTCTCTAGAGCATACCCCCAAAAAGAAACAGGCAGATCTGTATGACTCATAATCGACCGCGCCATGCCTAACAAAGTATGATTCCTCCTCTCAAAAACACAATTATGTTGTGGTGTTCTAAGTGGAGTGAGTTGTGATACAATACCACACTCTTTCAGATGATGAAGAAACTCCTGACTCAAATATTCATCACCTCGATCAGATCAGAGTGATTTAATTAATTTTCCTAGTTGGTTATGTACTTTTCATTCTTGAACTCCTTGAAATTTTCAAAAGATTCAGATTTCTTCTTCATAATAAACACGTATTCGTATCTACTGAAATCATAAGTAAATATAATGAAGTTTTGGAACCCACCTCTATCCATAGAACTTATGGGTCCACATACATCACTATGTATCACATCCAAAAGATCATCAACCCTCTCAGTATGACCAGTGAAAGGAGCTTTAGTCATTTTGCCTAATAAGCAAGACTCGCATCTCTCAAATGAGTCATAATCAAATGAGTCCATCAATCCATCTTTATGGAGCTTGGATATGCGTTTCTCATTTATATGACCTAAACGATAATGCCAAATGTACGTAGGATTTGAGTCATTTGTCTTTAGTCTTTTAATATTTTCTACGTTATAATTGGCTAGTCTAAGTTCAAAACATGCAAGCCATTAAACATCTGAGCTATGACATTACAAACATCATTCTTATAAATAGAACAACTATTGTTCTTAATTATAAAAGAAAAGTCATTCATGTCCAAACATGAAATAGAAATAATGTTTCTAGTTATCGCAGGAACATAATAATAACTATCCAGTTCAATAAAAAGCCTAGTGGGCAAAGAAAGATGGTAAACACTGACGGCAATGACATCAAATCTTGCTCCATTTCTAATGCATTGGCCTATCTTTCTCTTACCTAACATTCTTCTCCTTCCCAGTTCCTGCACATTTGTACAAATGTGAGAATCACATCTGGTATCCAATACCCAAGATGTATGAGCAGAAAAGTTTATTTCTATAATATAAACACATAGATCATAAGTCACACTTCCCTTCTTGTTCTGTAGATCCTCAATATAGAGGGGATAGTTCCTCCTCCCGTGCCCCACCTTACCGCAGTGGTGGCATTTCTCTTCCTTGGCCAGACCTTTATTTTTAGTGCCGAAGACTAGGGATCAAGATAAGACTTAGATCTTATCTTCATCTTCTTTGATCCCTTGACCTTGCCCTTGCCTTTATGTACCATCAGTGTGAGGCTAGCAGGCTTGACCTTCTTTTCATATTGTTCTCGGTAGTTCTCAACATGCCAAGGAGTTCAGGCAGTGTCTTGTCAATTTCATTCATGTTGTAGTTTAAGACGAACTGCTCATAACTGTCCGACAATGATTGCATGATCAGATCAGTGGCTAACTCTTGGTCCAAGGGAAAACCCAATCTTTCAAGGTTTTTGATGTACCCAATCATCTTGAGTACATGAGTCCATACTAGGTCTCGAGCTCTCATTGCACTGAAATAATGCCTTGGATATATCTAACCTCTCTTGCCGAGCTTGCCCCTTGAACATTTTCTTGAGGTGCTAAATTATCTCATAACCACACAAGATCTCGTGTTGCTTCTGAAGTTCAGAGGTCATGGTAGCAAGCATGGGACATTCAACATCCAG
Source organism: Dactylorhiza incarnata (assembly GCA_033032865.1). Classification (NCBI taxonomy): domain Eukaryota; kingdom Viridiplantae; phylum Streptophyta; class Magnoliopsida; order Asparagales; family Orchidaceae; genus Dactylorhiza; species Dactylorhiza incarnata. Next base: position 2,037,314 of record JAWHQI010000290.1, read on the forward strand.
GAAATCATCTTGATACTTCTTGTAAGTATCTTTGTCTGATCGAGGAGCATTCCTGACAAGATCTATGGGGGGATCCTCTTCGAAGACATAGAGCTTGTGCTCTTACCTGAGAACAATCCTCAGGCTCCTACTAGTCAAGGAAGTTCATACCATTGAGCTTGTCCTTCTCAAGGATGGCTCTTAGGGACAGGGTGGAGTGAGATCCACTTGCCATGTAAATTCTGCAAGAAATTTGCAAAATAGTTTTAGTACTATATTTCAAAATACATTTTATTTTAATAAGGACATTTATTAAAATCTCCAATTATTCTCTTCAAATTGATAACCCTTAATATCAATTCGAAGAGTTTATGCGAGCTACTCTCTTAGTGGACAAGATCCATATTTCTGATACGCGGAAAATGGTTTATACGCAAGTGCATGTGTCGATCAAGTAATAAGATGTGAGTAGAGATCGTTCCCATGGACAGATGGCTATTCTAGTGCTTACAAATACTAGTTACACCGTTTCGTTAAATTCAAGTAAATCTAATGATGTGATTTTAAAGAGTGACAAAAATTCTGAACGGAACTTTAAACTAAATTAACTATTTTAAAGATACTTTTTACCAGTTGAGAAAAACAGTCTTGTATTTCTGATTTCCTATGTCTATCATGATGATGTTTGAAGATATTATTTTATAAGAATATTCTTTAATTTATCTTGCGATGATTTTATGGAAGAAATCCTCATCTCTCGAATCTCAGAAGCCTTGATATCTTACTCCTCCTAGTCATCTCTAACTAAAGCGGAATGAAGATATTATGAAGGATAAAAATCAAGATCGCTAGTAAGAAGAAGAAATCTCTTTCACCCTTCTATACTATAGATAACTTATGAAGCACTCACACTCCTCCTCTCTCGAATCTCGAAGTGTAGTGAAAATATATAAACTTTGGTTAAAAATTTAAATCACTCATCTCGCGATTCTCGCGATGCAATAAAGTAGCCTTTAGATTATAACTACGCCCCTCTTCTCTCGATTCTCGCGGCGCAATAAGAAAAATAAAAGCAAGATCCAAAAGTTTCGTTCAAATTCATAAGATCTCTAAAGAAAAATTGTCAAACAAACTTATAACTTAAAGGAATCATCACGATAACATGCATAATGCTCTCATCATACAAGACTATGAGAAATTAGTTCATAACTAAGATCAAGCACCACAAAATTGGAAAGATCTTACAAGACATGATGGCCGAAATTAGATTCTCCTCGCTTTAATGGCTTGAATGCCAAATCAGCAGTTGAATCCCCCTTTGGACCGAATTCCACTTGTTCACCTCTTTCTTCCTTTTTTGAAAATGAACAAAGATTCATATTTCTCTCTCCTCTCCCCCCTTATATAGCCATACACAATCTTTGGGGAGTCATTCAGGCCGAATGGATGCGTCGTTTCAACAAATAACCGCCAGATTTTGAAAATTTGCGTAATTTGAAATTTCTGCTTTTCGCCGATTTGTTGCAACAAATTTTTTCAGGATTTTCCTTCATAAACTGTACTGAAAATGTTCTGACTTTGTTGCAACAAATTTCCTGACTTTGACATAAGCTTGTACTTCAATGCTACATTAAATTTCTTACATTTCCTAACATCAAAACATGCTAAATAACTTAACTTGATCCCAAATATAAATTTATAAATTTTTATCTACTATTTATTTGACTTTTTCATTTATATTAGCAAAAGGGGTTAAAATAACTGATCAAGATAACTTCATTTTGGGAAGTTATCACACCCACATACTTAGTTCTTTGCTAGTCCCTAGCAAAGATAACTCATTGCAAATAATTGGTTGAGCACAAAATAAAATTCGATTCACCTTACTCTTGAGTCCACTTAGATAAACTTCATTCAAGGGATTTGCATGAACAATTGTTAAACTTATCAATCATTAAAATTTCTAATTTTCACAAAATCCATTAGTTTGATAAAAGAATAAGTTTTATCAATATCCTCAGTGAAGTATGTGATATTTCTTAAATTTATTTACTCCCTTTGCAATCTATTTTATTAAACTTCCTCATAATTGGGAAGACTAAGAATAATCCGAGTCTTTGATTTAGCCTCCACAAGAGTTTAGTAGTTCCAATTGAGAAGAAATCATAAGGAATTACTGAAGGAATGACTTTGGCTTGGTAAGGAACTTATGGATAAATTTTGATAGTGGACGGAATTTCCCTAGTTAATATTCTTAATAACTCTCCATACTATGAGGTTATTTTTCAATCATCAACGTTTTTAGTCTATAGTTGGGATCATTCCAAGTAGGTGTACACATACTTAGGCCACATATCACTATGACACACTTATACATTTTCTCTCAAATTTTTTATGATCATAGTTGGGATCATTCCAAGTAGGTGTACACATACTTAGGCCACATATCACTATGACACACACTTTTTCTCTTTTTTTATTAAACACCCAAAGTTGGAAAGTTTACTAAGAAATAACTAGTAAAATTATATGGGAATTATGCATGGTCAATTGTATCAAATTGTCATGGTTCCAGCTTAAAGGATTTGGGAAAATCAAAACAAATGTAGGCTTTGAGGTGCTAAATTATCCCAAGGAGGCTACCTACACTCCATGGTTTGGCTTACAGCATTGACTCAATTCTTACTCATCCTTTCACCATTATGTTTAGAAGTCAATAATTTATTTTGCAGAGAGTAAACCCTTTAAGTAATATTGTGCATAAAACGAGGATCATGAAAGAACTTTATTCTATCTTACTAACTTCATATGATCAAATGAAATTCTAGGATTGAATAGATGAACAATGCAATCAAATTAAATATCTTGAATAAATTTGTAAAATGTAGACAACAAGAATAAGGCTCCTCAAAAGAAATAATAAATTGAATACTTTGCACTCATCTAGTGGAGGATTGAGTTAGCCTCACCCTCACACTTAGTCCTTTGCTAGCCTCTAGCAAAGTTTTAAATTCGATATTTTAGAGGGATATAAAGTGATAAACAAATAAAGACAAGCAAGTACTCCCCTGGTTGTAGTAGTAAGTAAAAGCGATAGGGAATCTGATTGATTGTCCACATGGTATCTGCAAAATATTATGCTGCACTAGTAATCAGAATTTAAAGACATAAAATAATCACATCACTGATAAATGATTAAAACAGATAAGAAAATCACCAATACAAGTAAACACAATATCCAAATGCATAGCGCAAGTGACTACTTGATAATATAAGTATAAATTGGCAAGAAACACAGTTGTACTGTCAAGTACTGTTAGATGTCAATATGTTGTAGAAGACATCTTAGGAAATGTCGCCATACTGCCGTGAAGTGTGTGTAGTATTGGAATTAAACATAGATATGGATGTCAATGTGTCAGCAACCATATCGAAAATAAACAGATCACAATATAATGTATGAAAGACAACTGGAATGACTTTCATTCACATAGAAATAGCACACATAGAAATTAAATGAAAGTAGCAAGCACAACTTAAGTTCGGTAAGATAGCATCAAGAAGTCTGTGCTAATTTAAACAAAATAGAAATAGTTAGAGTAGTTTAATTTGTCCCATCATCTCCGTTGTTCTCCTCCGGGCTATCCTCCTCCTCACTCTCTTCGTCATCCCAATGATCTTCGTCGCTGAACTCATCGCTCGATTCATCTTAATGAGACTGTGGTAGAGATGGATCTCCTCTTTTACCTTGCGCATTTAGTATATAACCGTCATCATCGAATGGTCGCAGAAAAGGTAATGATTAATCACCAACTGGAATGAGATTGCGTTGTAATAGTTTTTGTTGATTTCGATTCAGAATTTGTAAGTGAGCGGTCACAACCATATGATGCTTTTGTTGATGTTCTTTCATGTATTGTAAATTGGCCATTACCATATCCATATCAGAATAATCCATCTTAGTTTCCTTAGCGATTTTAGATGGCTTGCTTGAGGATTCATCACGACCTGTTGTATGTCCCATTTTTGCAGCGGCACATCCCTCCGAGACTTTGATATTCGAAGCGATAACTGTGTGAGTAATGTGATGTCCAACCTGAGTGACTATATCACTATCTCATGCGCTTACATCGGCATTATGACAAAGCATTGTAATGAGGGTAGGAAACCATAGTTGCTGGCCCTTTGTAGAAGTGGCTCTTCTCCGGATGTTATCGGAAATTATGCGGCCAATATTAATGGTAGATCCTTGGATTATGCAGTATATAAGTAATGCTCGATTGAAAGAGACAAGGTTTGGATTCTTTGTAGGGGAAACGCCAGCATTAATGAATAGAAGCCATACCTTTGCCTCCCTACAAAAACTAGATGCTTTAAACACATGTTTTGTTGGATTAGCCCAAGCATCCTCCGGATTAAGGCAAAGAACTATTGCGATGTCATGTGGGGAAAGAGTAGTCTTGAGGGAGGTATACTCATCATTTACCCCATTATGTAGATGGAAGCATGAATTTATGGCTTTAGATGAATAGTTAATCTCCTTCCCCTGACCACAGCCACATCCTTCTTCTGAAATTTGGCATTTGCGTAAAATTCATATACCCAAGGTAATATTGCTTTAGTTCGTGGGTGGCAAAAGGTTTCCCACCCTTGCTTATGTATTTGAGCAACATAAGTAATACTCCAGGATCTCATTTCCATGATGAACACCCTCTCGAAAATTACTGACCTATTCTTAATAACTTCAAAAAGATCTTTGGCCTCAGGATTCACAAACTGAAGTTGTTTGTGGGCTACAGATTTTCCAGAAACCTTCTTCTTAGAGGCCATTTCTGAGATCGTGAATGTATAAAAGAGAAAGAAAAATGCTCGCGAAATGAGCGATGTTCTGGTTCGATAGATTGCTTGCGAGAAACTGAAAATGCAGAAATTTAGGGATGAATCGGAAAGAACACTTACGGTTTAGAGTCAGAAGTACGGGGTCGCTGTAGTGAAGGATTGTTGGACGGGATTTCTGGCGGGGGGGGAATCGTCAAAAGAAGCGAACGACGAAGGGTTTCACGTCGAATGGGCGGAAAATGAAATGTTCTTTACTTCGAAAAGGGTTTTAGAGAGACCTAAACTGGTCCAATAATCGGTAAACAGGAAGGGTTTAATTTTCCGGTTCAGCGAAACCGGTTTTATTCTTTAAATGGCGCAGGAATGACAGAACCCATTTAGTTGTAACAAATTTAACATTCGATTTCAGCTCTTAAAAGTAGTTAATTTACTTAGCAAATGTCAACTTGAGTTGCTTGATGATCTCAGAATTGTCTCATATGAAAATTTACATACTAAATTGCAGAAGTGGAAATACTAATTACTATTAATTGTGTTGCCTCCCAGCCAGCACCTGATTTCATGTCCCGGCAGGATATTCGGGATTGAATTTCTCATTTGAGTTAGAGGAACGACACCAATCGTTCCTTATCGCCACTCCGATATATTTTCAAACGCTCGCCATTTACTTTAAATTCAGAATTACCGTTCTCATTTAATATAGTGACGGCTCCGTATGGATGCACTTCTTTCACTCAAAACATACCAGACCAACATGATTTAAATTTGTCGGGAAATAATTTTAAACGAGAGTTAAACAATAAAACTAATTGCCTCGGTTCTAAGTGTTTCTCCTTCAATCGTCGATCGTGCCATCTTTTTGTCTTCTCCTTATAAATCCTTGAATTCTCATATGAATTCATCCTTAATTCTTCCAATTCATTCAGTTGTAGAAGTCTCTTCTCTCCCGCACCTTGAAAGTCATTGTTTATTTTCTTTATTGCCCAATATGCTCGATGCTCTAATTCTAGGGGTAGATGACAAGCCTTCCCATATACTAACCTATAGGGGGTTAATCCAATATGTGTCTTATATGTTGTTCTATAAGCCCATATAACATCATTAAGCTTTTGAGACCAATCTTTATAATTAATGCTAACAGTCTTTGCAAGAATTTTCTTTATTTCGCAATTAGAGACCTACGCTAAACCATTTGTTTGAGGATGATATGTTAATGCCACTTTATGTGTGACGCCATACTTCCTTAATAATGTAGCAGATAATTTGATACAAAAGTGACTCCCTCCATCACTAATGATAGCTCTTGGTGTGCCAAATCGATTAAAAATATAATTCTGTAAGAAGTGTAAAACCACTTTAGCATCATTCATAGTGGTGGCTATGACTTCAACCCATTTAGACACATAGTCAACGACGAGAAGAATAAACAGATGACCATTCGAGTTTACAAAGGGTCTCATAAAGTCTAAGCCCCAAACATCAAAGAGTTCAACTTCTAAGATGACGTTCATTGGCATGGACTCATTTTTCTTAATATTCTCATTTCTTTGACATCGATCACATTGGCTAACAAATTCTTTGGAGTCTCCGAATAAAGTAGGCCAATAGAACCCTGCCTCTAAGACTTTCATCGTCGTTCCATCCCCCTTAAAATGACCTCCGTAAGGAGAGTTGTGACATTTATTCAAAATACATTTCATCTCTTCCTCCGGTATGCATCCTCGCACTACACTATCTGCTCCAATTTTGAACAAAACTGGCTCATCCCAAAGATAAGAACGTACTTGATGTAAAAATTTCTTCTTTTGTTGAAAATTAAAATCAGGAGGGATAATTTTACTTGTTAAATAATTCACAAAATCAGCATTCCATGGTAAAGAATATTCAGAAATAACTAAAATTCGTTCATCAGGAAATCTTTCATCAATTTCAGAACGTAATACATAATTAGTAGATTCTATCCTGGATAGATGGTCAGCTACTGGGTTATCTATCCCTTTCCTATCCTTGATTTCAACATCAAACTCTTGTAATAATAAAACCCAACGGATCAACCTAGGTTTAGCATCCTTCTTTTCCATTAGGTATCGAATAACTGCATGGTCAGTAAATACAATGACTTTAGTACAAAGAAGATATGATCTAAACTTTTCGAAAGCAAACACTACGGCTAATAATTCCTTTTTGGTAGTGGTGTAATTAATTTGAGCCTCAATTAAAATTTTGCTAGCATAGGCTATAGTGTAAAAGATTTTTCTCGTACTTGGCCTAATACAACGCCAATGGCATGGTTACTAGCATCACACATAAGCGTAAAAGGTTCTCCCCGGTCGGGAGCCACTACAATAGGTGTCGTAATCAATCGAGTTTTAAGTTGATTAAAAGCATCAAAACAAATATCATCAAAATCGAACTTAACATCTTTTTCTAATAAACTACTTAACGGTTTGGCAATTTTAGCAAAATCTTTGATAAATCTCCTATAAAAACCTGCATGTCCTAGGAAGCTTCGTAAAGTTTTTATATTCTTTGGAGGTGGTAATTTTTCTATAACCTCAATTTTTGCTTTGTCTACTTCTAACCCATTTTTAGACACATGATGCCCAATGACTATCCCTTCCCGCACCATAAAGTGACATTTTTCCCAATTTAATACAAGGTTAGTTTCCACGCAACGAGAAAGCACTCATTCCAAATAACATAAACATTCATCAAAAGTTTTTCCAAAGATGGAAAAATCATCCATAAAAATTTCTATGTCATGGTCCATAATATCAGAAAATATAGCGATCATACAGTGTTGAAAAGTGGCTGGTGCTTGCACAAACCAAATGGCATCCTCCTAAAAGCAAATGTTCCATAGGGACATGTAAAGGTTGTATTTTTTGGGTCTTCCGGATCTACGGTAATTTGATTGTATCTGGAATACCCGTCTAAGAAACAAAAGAAATTGTTACCAAAAAATTTATCATGGACTTGATCTATGAAAGGCAATGGAAAGTGGTCCTTCCTAGTAGCTTTATTAAGTTTTCGGTAATCCATGCATATTCGTCATCCCGTGATAGTCCTAGTCGAAATTAATTCATTTTTATCATTCTTTATCACCGTCATTCTCCCTTCCTTAGGTACATATTGAACCGGGGATACCCATGGACTATTAGAGATGGGATAGATTATTCCAGCATCTAACCATTTAATTATTTCTTTTTTACTACCTCTTTCATGGGTGGACTAAGGCGTCGTTGAAGCTCTATGGATCCTTTATATTATTCTTCTAAGATAATTTTGTGCATACATAATGAAGGACTAATTCCTCTAATATCCATTATAATCCATCCCATGGCCAATTTATATTGCTATAATCCATCCATTATAATCCATCCATTATATTCCAGCATCTAACCATTTAATTTTATTAACTGTAAATGTTCTTCTAGCATATAATTGGAGTTAATTATAACCGGCAACATGTCATTTTCTCCTAAATAAGCATTAAAAGATGTTCTGGTAAAGGTTTTAATTCAAGGATGGGTGGCGTTATTATTGATGGTTCGGCCGCACTCGGCCCCTCTTTCATATCTAAAGACTCCGGAGTACGGGTAAATGCTACTTGACATGCACCCAATTCCAACACTCTTCATTTTCTTTCTCATCGTCAAGGAATTCATCAATATCTAATAAGGATTTTAAGTCATCATCTTCACTATCAAATTCATAATTTCTCCTAAATTCACGAAGTATTAGACTATTTACCCCTTCCGTCCGATCTTCTTCTCTATCAGGAAATCGCATGGATTTGAGTATGTTAAAGGTGACTTGCTCATCATTCACTCTAATGGTGAGCTCACATTTATGAATGTCAATTAATGTTCTCCTGGTTGCTAAGAAAGGTCGGCCTACTATGATAGGGACCTCCTTATCTTCTTCCATATCAAGGACTACAAAATCTGCCGGAAAAATAAACTTTTCCACTTTGACTAAAACATCCTCCATAATTCCTTTTGGAAAAGTAAGGGATTTATCGGCCAATTGTAAAGTTAAAGATGTTTTAGATATTTCTCCTAATCCCAGTTTTTCATAAATTGATAACGACATTAAATTAATGCTTGCACCTAAGTCACACAAAGCTTTCCCTTTGAATTGATATCCTATAGAGCAAGGAATAGTGAAACTTCCCGGATCTTTCAACTTAGGAGGTAATTTCTTTTGAAGGATCACACTGCACTCATGAGTGAGTGCTACTGTCTCATTCACACCAAATTGTCTTTTCTTATTTAGGATATCTTTCATGAACTTTACATAACTTAACATTTGTTTTAAGGCTTCGACGAAGGATATAATAATTTGTAGTTTTTTAAATATGTCGAGAAACTTCTGGAATTGTTGATCTAGTTTGCTCTTTCTTAGCCTTTAAGGAAATGGTGGAGGGGGGTAAATCATTATGTTTCCCTTCTTAACTGTCATCTCTACGTCATTTTCATTCTTATTTTTTCCTATTATTTCTAGTTCCCCCCTTCATTGTTATTACACTCTTAACTTTCTTCTTCAATTTGTCTAGCTTCTTCATTATTATCCTCTTGCTTATGATTATTATCTTTTTCGAGTGGATTTTTACCATGACCACCTATTAACTCCCGCCCACTCCTCAAGGTGACTGCCTTACATTGATGATTATCTCCCTTATGATTGGGTGTAGTATCCGTAGGAAGTGTACCTTGTGGACGAATGCTCAAAGTAGATGTTATTTGTCCTAGTTGTGATTCAATTAATCGCATTGAACCTTCTAAACTAGAGAAACGTGCTTCATTATATTGCATGGATTCTATAATGAAGTCGTTGATAAATTTTCTAGAAGGTCCTGCTTAATTAGGATGATGGCTTTGAAGTTGAGGGATAGGATCAGAATTGAATAAATGTGATGGAGTTGAACCAGAATTATTCTTCCAAGAAAAATTAGAGTGGTTCCTCTATTCTGAATTATAATTATTTGGATATGAATTATGATTTTTTTGAATTGCCCTCCAATATAATTTACTTCTTCATTGTTACCTACAAGTTGCTCAATTGTTAAAGTGGGATTAGATGTAACCGTAGGAGTAACTATGCTATTGACTTGTGGTGTCATTTGATTTTGGTTTAAAGTCAAATCATCTAACCTCTTATTAATGGTATTGAATTGAGATGTCATTTGGGCAGTAAATGATGTTAATTGGTCTACTTGGTACATCCCTGCCATAGCAGAAGATTGTCCTTGGCGATCGATGGAATGATAATTATTAGAAGATAAATCTTCTAAGATTCTATAAGCATCTTCTAGGTATTTGTTCATGAGAGAACCTCCCGCAGCTCCATCTATTTGGATCATAGTAGATGTCTGGAGGCCATTGTAGAAGGTCCACACCTATTGGTGGATGGTTAAGACATGGTGAGGACACTTCCGCAATAATTCCTTAAAGCGTTCTCATGCGTCATAGAGGGTTTCTCCATTCACTTGCATGAACGTAGAAATATCTCTCATTAATTTAGCAGTTTTGGATGGGGGAAATATTTAGCCAGAAATTTTTCAATCAAAATGGCCCAAGTGGTAATGGACCCATTAGGTAAAGAGTTCAACCAGTCTTTTGCTTTCTTCTAAAGAGAAAGGGAACAGACGCAATTTGATGGCTTCCTCCGATGCGCCATTAATTTTGAACGGGTCGCAGATTTCTATGAACGTTCTTAGATGAGAATTAGGGTCTTCATAATTATGACCACCAAACTTATTATTCTGAACAAGTTGCATAGCAGTAGAGTCAATTTTAAAGTTATTGGCTTCAACAGCGGGCCTAGCAATACTAAATTGGACCCCTCCCCTAAAAGACATATTATAGTCGCGACATGTTCTTTTACTTTCTACTTGATGTCCATTATGTTCTACTTGACCTCCTAATTAAGTCTTAACCCTCTTGGTGAATTTCATCATCATTATTATTATTATTTGGTTCCATTGTGGAAGAATTGTTATGTTCCAACCTAGTTGATTTTCTATTTCGTCTACAGGTTCGTTCAATTTGAAAATTTAATGGTAATAATTCTACTGATCGATACCTGGACATACACTAGCAAATTCTGAATAACAGTAGAGGAAAACAAAATAACTTAACAATAAAAAATAAAAACTTGACCTCCAATTACGAAGGTTCACCAATATTGCAAGAAAAACACTAGATTCGTCGCACCTCCCCGGCAACGGCGCCAAAAATTTGATACACAGAAAATGGTTTATACGCAAGTGCACGTGTCTATCAAGTAATAAGATGTGAGTAGAGATCGTTCCCACAGAGAGATGACTATTCTAGTGCTTACAAATACTAGTTACACCGTTTCGTTAAATTCAAGTAAATCTAATGATGTGATTTTAAAGAGTGACAAAAATTCTGAACAGAACTTTAAACTAAATTAACTATTTTAAAGATACGTTTTACCAGTTGAGAAAAGCAGTCTTGTATTTCTGATTTCCTATGTCTATCATGATGATGTTTGAGGATAATATTTTATAAGAATATTCTTTAATTTATCTTGCGATGATTTTATGGAAGAAATCCTCATCTCTCGAATCTCGGAAGCCTTGATATCTTACTCCTCCTAGTCATCTCTAACTAAAGCGGAATGAACATATTATGAAGGATAAAAATCAAGATCGCTAGTAAGAAGAAGAAATCTCTTTCACCCTTCTATACTATAGAGAAGTTATGAAGCACTCACACTTCTCTCTCGAAACTCGAAGTGTAATGAAAATATAGAAACTTTGGTTAAAATTTTACACCACTCATCTCTCGATTTTTGCGATGCAATAAAGTAGCCTTTAAATTATTATTATGCCCCTCTTCTCTCAATTCTCGCGGCGCAATAAGAAAAATAAAAGCAAGATCCAAAAGTTTCATTCAAATTCATAAGATCTCTAAAGAAAAATTGTCAAACAAACTTACAACTTAAAGGAATTATCACCTTAACATGCATAGTACTCTGATCATACAAGACTATGAGAAATTAGTTCATAACTGAGATCAAGCACCATGAAATTGGAAATATCTTACAAGACATGATGGCCAAAATTAGATTCTCCTCGCTTTAATGGCTGGAATGCCAAATCAGCAGTCGAATCCCTTTGTTCTCCTCTTTCTTCCTTTTTTGAAAATGCTCAAAGATTCATATTTCTCTCTCCTCTCCCCCTTATATAGCCATACTCCATCTTTGGGGAGTCATTCAGGCCGAATGGATGCGTCGTTTCAACAAATAACCGCCAGATTTTGAAAATTCGTGGAATTTGAAATTTCTGCTTTTCGCCGATTTGTTACAACAAATTAAAAATTTGTTGCAACAAATTTTTTTCGGGATTTTCCTTCATAAATTGTACTGAAAATGTTCTGACTTTGTTGCAAGAAATTTCCTGACTTTAGCATAAGCTTGTACTTCAATGCTACATTAAATTCCTTGCATTTCCTAACATCAAAACATGCCAAATAACTTAACTTGATCCCAAATATAGATTTATTAATTTTTATCCACTATTTATTCGACGTTTTCATTGAAATTAGAAAAAGAGATTAAAATAATTGATCAAGATAACTTCGTTTTGGGAAGTTATCAATTTTACCCCCATCATAAGTCAGCTTTGGCTGATCACCCATAATATGGTTATTTAGGTAGATAACATTTGCAATTGCATCACCACGCAACTCTTGTATGGTTGGTGAATAACATTTATTCGCATCCATCAGATGGTGCATGTCAACCCTATGCCTCTAGGCACTCAACCGTTGAGGTCACTTAGTTAAGTTGAACCCAATGTAGATAGTGGGATATCATAATTATCCGCTCACACCCTTACCAATATAGATTAATGCACTTTGCTTTGGCAAGCCCAAACTTCATCGATCGAGGTAGGAAGAGTGTCGTCCATCGGAAGGCATCCGAACACTTAATATTAATTTTAAGGGATTTTTCATAATACTTGATTAACACTTAATCAAGATTAACATTTAATCATTGTGCACACAATTTCACAATCATGAAAAACAACAAGCACAACCCAGATACATTCCAGATGCACAATAAAGAAAACCATAAACAATTGATGTTTTGGATTAATCTGAACATTAAGAACATTTCTAAATCTTCGGATATACATGTACAATATGCTAGTACAAGCAATCTTCCTTATTACAGCAGATAAGCTTGTCACTCTATGTTCATAGTTTCACAAACTATCATAGAAGGACGGTTACTGCTAAGGGAGACAATTTCTGAAATATAGAAATTGTGGAACCTCCCTCTGATACTACTATTGGATTTTCCTTAGATGTTGTCACATCATATGTGAGTAGCGGAATAAAAACAAGAATAACCCAAAAGAAAAATAATAGAATCTTGCGATAACCATGAATCAAGTAATAAATTCATCAAATGCAATAAAAGATTACCTGTGCAGAATTGAGTCACAACTCGATCAAGATGCTACAGAAAACAACGACTAGGTCTGTTGAGTTCTGATTACGCAGAAATAGGTATGCGCCTTTACGGGATGATCTAGACTAACAGGAGAAACACCTTTCCATCGACAATCAAAAGCAGGTTGGAAGAATCGGGGCCTTCGTCTCCACGAATTGCTAGGTTCGATTCCAGGAGAGGATCGACGCTAGGTTTCCGATTCACAAAAGGAAAGTCATTGGGTTTGCCTTCACCGCTCTACAGGAATTACCCCAAGAAAAGCAGAACTCTTCTTGAGGGCTCGGGAAATGAAAAACTTCTTAACCCTAAAACTAAATATTATATCTATATATAATACCTAGTGAACCGAGTTCAACTACAACAGGAATTACCCCAAGAAAAGCCGAACTGGGTTCAGTGTTTAAAATATGAGAATAAACTTTCTTTGACTGTATCAACATGATGTCTCATCGATATATATTGGCGAGATGTGAAAGTGCACAGTGTGTTGAATAGAGATTTAAAATCTTTTATACTAAATGTGCACACACAATAAAAATACTAAGTACTATGTAATCATCAAAACCAAAATAGAATAAAGTATTCACAGTAAATGTAAAACAGAAAAACAGTAAATAGGGACAACACAGAAATGCAAATGCAGAAGACACAGAATTTTATAGTGGTTCCCCAAAATGTGGGTAGTCTAATCTTCTACCTCCCTGGTAGGATTGTACTAACTGTGCCTGAGTCTTTTGATAAGGAGACTCTTAGAACCACTGAGTCTTTTGATAAGGATACTCTTAGAACCACTGAATCCTTTGAAAGAGGGATTCTTAAAACTCTTTCATAGTTGGGGAATAAAAATAGTAGAAGGAGAAGAAAGAAGAGGATATAATTCTTCTGCAAGAATTCTTCAGAAGCTTTTTCTTTGTATGTTGTTGCTTCTGTTTATCTCAGGATCTGAATATGATGAACTCTTGCTTAAGATAGTGATAATTGCAAGGGTTATAAGCTTGATCCTGATTCACTGCACTTCTATAGACTTGTTGCTATGTGATGGCGAAGAAGAGGCAGCAGTGTTGTTATTTTCTTTTCCTGTGCAGAGGAGATATTCTTCTATTATGTCTTAGGGTTGAAGGAAGAAGAAGGAGAGGAAACCCTATCTCAACAGCCAGCAAAATATGATTCATTGTTCGTTTTTTCTTCTCCTCTCAGCATACTTATTCTCTATGATTGGAGTTTGAATTTCTTTTTTCTTTTGGATTGTCCTTAGAAGGAATGCCCATTGGACAATTGATTTTTCCTTCTACTTTTGTTCCTAACCCATCCATCTGATTTGAATAAATTCCAAGAATATCTTTGTTGCATCTCTGGAATACTCCATTCCATTCTTGACAATAAATGAGCCGTTGGAGAACAGTCTTCAGCTTTGTAGACCTTTTGAAAAGGTAATAGAAAGGACAACAGAAAACCTTCTATTTCTGACTATATTCGACACTGCGTCGACTTCATCTTTCGTCATATCGACGCACCTCTGAGTTCTCATAAAAGTAGCATCAAATTCCTTCTTAGCTCTGGCTGAACTCAGATGTCGATGTTGCTTTGAGTTCTTATCGACATATCCATCGAGTTGAGGACTTGAATTTGAACTTCATCATCCGCGTCTGGTTAAAGTTGAAGTTGCGTTGACTTCTAAGATGGCTTTGATAGGCTCTTCCTTCTGCGTTGAGTTCATTTCGACGTTGCGTCGACATTACTTGATACTTCGACTGTCAGTCTGAGTTGCTTTGACTTCTAGTCAGAGTTGCGTCGACTTCTAGTCGAAGTTGCATCGACTTATTTTCGACGCAAGTCTTAACTCAACTGAATTTGTGCTTATCTTGACTGGTCTTGACACTTTAAGGTGAGTGTGACATCCTAGGACATCTAATGACCATTTTACCCTTTCTATACAATGTGGGTAATATAATCTAACAAATGAAATCAATGTAAGTAATTTGTTAGATAAATCACACGGGTTTTCCCAACAAGATGTCTAGCCGACACTATCTCATTGATAGACATTATATCGACGAGACGTCTCGTTGATATACACTATATCAACGAGATGCCTAGCAGACTCTTTCTAGTCAAGATTATCTCGTCGATATACACTATATCGTCGAGATGTCTGACGTACATTGTGTCGTCTTGATGTCTAGTAGACAAACTATCAGTCTGCAGACATGTAAGTCGATATACATTATATCGACTTGAAGTCTATATGACAGACTTTCTAGTCAACAGATATCATAAGTCATCAAGCCGATATATACTATATTGGCGAGATGTCTAGTCGATACGGTTCAAACAGACTAAAGCTCTAGTCGACATTGTCTAGTCGATATACATTATATCGACGAGACATCTAGTCGACTTTGTCTAGTCAACATTTTCTCTCTCAGCGAACTATCAAGGCGACATACATTATGTCGTCTTGATCTCTAGTCGATATCACCATATCGACATAGAGTCCAACTGACACAAGTTCTCTCCCATTCAATCCAAACTTGGCTCTTCACTCATATCCCATATAAGTTGAGCTAACCCGATCAAATAACCAATTTTGTGTACGTTATTATGTGCAACCCCATAAGCTCATAAAGACTCCAATAGTTGATTATCCTCGATAATGATTGGAAACATCACAATGGATCATAATGGTTTGATCCGATGTAATGCTATATAGTTTTCGATATTATTAGATCATCGTTGTCAATTTGCGTTCCGATGTGCGCTGTGTGCTATCCGCAGACCAGATGTTGAATGAAATGAAATATTATATGTGACATATCTATTAGTAGGAGTTAGCTTATTATGCAAAATATTAGGTCTTCTTGTCATTTCCAAAAAAAGTGTCCAACATGAAATGTTGAGACGACACTGAGAGCTTTCCAAAATATGTCTGAACCACTCATGATGACCTTTGTAGCCCCATGTACAATTAATCTAAATTAGGTCTAAATTAACTTAGGGAAAATCATATTTTGTGTATTTTTCTCTGGTTCTAAGTTATCATGACCGGAATTTTGGTATGATAGATATAAATATATCTCCTGGTAAAAATATTGGAATTTTTGGGATAATTTTTTCTAAGATTTTTGTTAAAATATGACCTTGTGACAAAATTTAAATAAATGAAATATATGGTACTTTTTCTATTTATATTGGCCCCAATTTTTGGTGAGCCCTTTAGTATGCCATGAAGTATAAGTGACCCAAGTTTGGTGTCATTTGGACTTGAATATCTCTGTTAATCCCATAAGCATGATTTTGATGATTTTGTCACACCAAACTATAGGGAATGTGTATTAATTGTATATTTATCAAAATATAAAGTGCTCAATTGTGGAATTTGTACAGAACCTATGTAGTCTTATTATCTTTGTATATTTGGAGTTTGAGGGCATTTGGGTGAGGCATTTTCTTTGTTCCATAGTGTGCTAGTGACAGAGTATGTGTTATACACTGATCTATAAGTTTGTATTAAGTAGAGAACATACTCAAAGTGCAAGGACATAACTCCTAAGTTTGTGGAGTGTATACTCTCTAAAATTTCAGAGTACCTTGACTCTTATGTGATAACCTTCTTGTTTAATAAGAGTTTGATGACTTACTTTTCAAGTATTGGTTTGCTTATAGCTCTTTATGAATCGTTACTTGTTTACATGAACTAGAACATTTAGTCCATGATTTACTACATGTTAAGCTTGTACATAAGATTTCATGATATTGTTAGTAAATGTATTACTTCATTTATTATGTTGCAAACTGTATTGTATAGGGTTGTTATACCCCTTTCACTGATCTATTGTGAAATGTTCATGATTATAATAACAGTAATGTAAAGACTATCATTGTCTAGTAGCATGTTTATTATTGTATTCATGCATGAGTCATCATCATAATTATGATGGGGGTTTAGTTGTGTGGCGGGTATTTCTGACTCTTCCAAACATAGCACACTAACGGGGAGTATGAGATGTGACTCTTGAAAGCAGTAGATCTTGAGGAGAGCCTCAACTACCTTCTATGGTACTCTTCCTCATTATGATATGCTATCATGTCCTTTAGGAGTCTTTTGCAGTACGTGCATTTGACTTGGTCATTTACTCTGAAAGAGTACATGCTTGACCCGTACATGAGGGCCTAGGATGAGTTGTGTGTAACTTTCCTAGAAGTAGTGGTAACTGTGCCACTGTTATTGTCTTGCCACTACGATGAGGCATGTATGATCTTTACCTACTTAAAAAGGTTAATTATGTCGACATAAGAGCATACTTTTATAGTGTCTAGAAATGCAGTAGGTTTCATGCATCTTTATTGCCAAGCGTCATATTCAACTTTGTTACTTAAGGAATTTTGTATGGTTTATGTGTTATTATACTTGGACCCTTATCTTATTCAATGTATGGGCATTGTAATAAGATAAGTTACTTTTATAATGTTGTAATTCACCATGGACCCTTATTATATGAGTTTGTATGAGCTCTCTTATATAATAAGTTATTATTATGTGATGTTATACTGATACATGTATGTTTCTAACATAAACTATAAATAAATAATTTGTGGTTTATTGTGCTAATAAAATGTTGACCATATTTGCCTCGTGCCCTAGGGGGAACTGGGGGGTGGGAGGATGCTTCTTAGTCGTCGATGACTAATAGTTTATTACTAAACACCACCAGGAGAAGGAATCAGTAGAACTCCAGTGGGATCACCCACTAAGGTTCAACCCGTACCGAGGTAGAAGTCGTGTTATCAGGACAACTCCCTCTCCACCCTGAGTTCCGGACTATGCCACTAATTCATCTGATGATCCAGTGGATATGAGATTTGTTAAAGTTATCGTTGTTGATTAGTCCTTTATGTCTTGTTGCTTATTTCGGGCATATGTAGCCCTCTATTTTCCCTATTTTTCTACATTGTTATTTGAGATGTTTGTGGTTGTTTTGTGACATTGATATTCCTAGTATATTTCATGTTTATTACTTTCATTGTATTCATGTGCAAGTATACTATGATGTGAATTTCTGGTGAACGACCGGCAGTGTAAGTGTTATGTGGTGGTGTCTGCCATGTTAGATGGTACCACTGTAGGATGGTTACTCTAGGCATAAGTTCTCTCTCTGACTTAGGAAAGGGATCTTACACTCTGCAATCAATATTCCTTAACTGGAAATCTTTGACTGGTGACTGAAGCGCTCAGTGATCATTGATCTTAATTAATGCTCAAAGATCAACAAACATTGACCATCGCCCGTTGTTTGGTGACTATGAAGCTCACAAATCAAAGACTGAAGAAGCTAGCTCAGTGATCTAGGATAACTGACCGGTGACCAAACTGATCAACTAATATAAGATATGAAGAAGTCAGTCCAACAATCACTGATCGTTGACCAGTGGCCGCTAGCCTCACTTAGTGATCATCGACCGCTGACCCCATATCAAAAAAGTACTATCACAAATAGTTGACTGAAGTTCTATGATTATTGACTACACTTCCCCTCCCAGGAGGAGCTCCCCTCATCGATTATTGATCGAGGCGCTCAACAATCATCTATCGAGTTCAAAGGTCAATCAATATAAAATATAGCCATTGAAATTCTGAGAATTGAAGGTGTCAGCTTTTTGCCATGCATACTTCTTTGGAACATACATTGAAATGGAAAAATGATGTGATATAAAAACTCTTCTTAATTATGAAGGATGCCCTAGCAAACTATATCCACAAGATCTGCCGTCGAGAACGAGAACTTTTATTTTCTCTCTTTTTCTTCTCTCTGCAAATTGAATCCTCATATTCTAAGATTCAGCTAGTCACTCTTCTCCTGTAATAAAATATGCATGATCTAAGGCTCTCAACATCACAACCAACTGTTGTAATTGGTTATCAGGCTCTCCCTTCAAAAGAGTTGTTTGGGTTCTTGAATCTCTACATGAAAAGATTCTCCTGTAATAAAAGTCTCCAGTGGAAAAGATTTATTGCCTTGGTTCAGAGGCAGAGCTAGCCCACATATTCTTAAGAGAGAGGACGTACCCAGTTGATTGGGTAACCCCTATAAACTTTATGTCATTTGGATGCCCTCTTTCTTTTTATGTTAATTTTGTTGTGTTGTTGTGTTTTATTATCTCATTTATCTTGTTTTAACTTCAATAGATCTACGTTATATTGAATAACCCTAAAGCCTCTGTGATAAGATAATAAGGCAAATGATTTAAATTATTTCACTTTGTGTGACTTCTATATTCACCTCCCCTATAAAAGTGTTCATAGATTCTATTCTACACTTTCAATTGGTATTAGCGATAGGCTTGCCTCTAAGGGTTAAAACCTTGGTGAATCAAGATTTTGACTCTAAATACTCTCTGAGTGATTATCCTAATTTATTATGTCTTCACAAAAATATTATGCATCAACATCCAGACCACCCAAGTGCAACCTTGATAGGTTTGTTATATGGAAGTCAAGAATCAGACTTTATATGGATTCCATATATGAAGAAAGTTATGAATCTATTCTTTTAGGACCCTTCATCCCAAAGAAGGTCAGCAGGACATGTGATGGTGAAGTCATCAAGCCATGAGAATAATTTTCTGAAGAGGATAAGAAGATGATTTCTTACAACAAGAAGTCCATGAATATCCTAGTTATCACCATATCTGATGATCTCTACCAGACCATCATCAGCTGCTCCACTGCTACGGAGATTTGGGATGCTCTCATTGTTATGGCTAAAGGAATTGAAGATGAAAGAGAAAATAAGAAGGCATATCTCATAAGCTTGTGGTGGAGTGGTAAAAAAAGGTACACTGCCATCATAAATGGGTTGAGGACCTACGAAAGAGAGATCCCTGATGAAGATCAAAATGATGAGCTCCTTAAGAGTCTTACTAAGGAGTATCTTCCATACACCTGGCTATATAAGATACAAGAAAGCTTAGGAAAATTACTCATAATGCACTACTCTATGGAAGGCTCTAGTCATTTGAGTTGGCCACCTCTCAATCAAAGGAAGAGCAATAACCAACTACTCTATTCAACCAACTCATAAAAAGATAGCGGCTTTGGCAGCCACTGAATAAATAAGAAGTCCTCCCTTATTTTCTAAAGAGGAGCTAAGCTTCTTGGTAATGAAGCAACATGCACGGAATAAAGAACACTCCTTCTAAGTACAAGGATAGGAGTAAGGACAAAATTAAAGATCCAAGAACATCAGGTATGATACTAAACAACCTAAGGAATCATTTGATATTATTGAAGGAAAGGAGGGCACATATCCACAAATCGTGGGAAGAAAACAAAGGATCATCTAAGATTCAAAGTAAAGGATGAGGATAAGAAGTTGAAGCCACACAAAAAGGAGAAAAGGTGATTGCACAAAACTAGAGTGAATCATCATCTTCTTTTGAGGAAAGCTCAAACTTTGATAAAGAATAAGGATCTGAAGTCAAGTGCCTAATGACACATGATGAAGAAGCGACCTCAACTTCAAATTAGGTACTAAATATACATTCTTTTGATTTCAATTCTCGTGAATTAAAAAATATTTTTTAAACCTATGTAATGAAAAGTTTGGTTTCTCAAAGTAGGAATACTCGCGAGACCCCTCGAAAATGTTCGCCTAAACCTAATCGCACTCGGGCTCCCGCGGGAACTAAAATTTACTAATCAAGTTTTTGTCGCCGTTGCCGGGGACGTGGAAGCGAATGCGTAGCAAACTAAGAATTGTGAAAATCAATAGATACTCTCGAAACTAGATGCTAGGAGATAATAGACGACGTGGGGTTTTATTTTTCCTGAAATTAACTTCTTTTTTGGATATTTTTGCGATTTTCTCTCCAGGTACTCGCGTATTCTATGTTTCATATACCTGTTTCTCATATCTTTTGCAGAGATATACAACTGCTTCTGATTTTCTCTCTAGGTACTCGCGTATTATATGTTTCATATGTAACACCCTCCCTGTTACATAGCATATAACAGTAGGTCCGGCCGGGACCCCACGCCATATGAAATAAACAGAAGAGAGCGGTACTAAAATTAGCATTTAAACAGTTAAAACTATAACTATCTCAGCATCAGAGTCGCATAACGGAAGCATGTTTAGATTCCTTTAAAACCAGTTTCTAACAAGTCCACATTACTACTAGGAATGAAATACAACAAAAGTTATTTACATGAGTTTGCTTACATCAAAAAGGTGGCTTCCAGACATCGGCACGCAGGTCGGCCACACATGAACAAAAGTAAACAAAAGCTTTGGCCTTCAAGGGCCAGCACAGCACAGCAGCAGGGGCTTCAGCCCGCTATCTCCCGCTAGTCTCACCGGGACCTGTATAAGCAAATCCACCAATTGGTGGGAAAACAAGCAACCGGTCAGCTTTTGCTGACCAAGATTTATAACGACCTCGCCCCACACTCGGGGCGGCGGTGCTCCTTCCCTGCAAGTAAGAGTCAGCAATATATATATATATATATATATCCGCAAACAACACCAACGGAGGCATACCAAGCCACCCGATTCGTGCTCTCAAGGCACACTTTGGCATACTCCCTGAGTTACGCCCTCAAGCTAAGTCCTATTTCAACTTAGACAAGTAAATTGAGCTAGCCCGTAAACGAAGTTACGGCACTCTTCCATAGCCCGGTGCAACGAGGGGCGACCTCTTCACCACCACTATAGGGGGTTTGGTTCAGCTAGGCCCGTGCTCAATCATCGCGATACGAGTAAGCTTCACCCAATACCCATCTCTTAAAGATGGGTTTTGCAAGTTCCACAGCTTTTCCTGCTACGCATCCAGTCTCTAGGAATTTAGGTAGCACGGAAACACACAATCTGTGTGCTGGGCGCTACCGCCGGCGCTAACGCTAGCGCACGACGCTAGCAACAGAACCTAATTCTTCCCGGCACTGGTAACAGAACTCAACCCTGCTACCTCTGGGAATACACCTCCAGACATCAACACTGGTAGCTCACCTGGAGCTACCGCCGACGCTAACGCTAGCGCCCGGCGCTAGTGACAGAACTCAGTTCTGCCACCAAATTCGGGTATTGCCTGGGAAACACCTCCAGGACCCTTTTTCTGTACAAAACAGTACACATAACCTGAATCACAGCACTTACACGGAATTATTTCCGGCACTTTACACATCACCAATCCGGCTCGATCCGTCCAGATGGATTTCACACAGCATGCCTATGCCCGTACTACCGTTCCGGACTCTATATGCAATTTTTGGGGGAATACCTTCATCCCACCGGAGGATCCAATCCACTAATTAGTAGAAGCCTCCCGAAATACATGCAAACCAAAGGACATATATGTCCAAGGATTAAGAAAGAGAGTCGTTACCCTCGTAGGCCGTTTCGGTGCCATAGAATTGAGAAGGGAATGGCGGGAATCCGCGATGACACACGCACGCAGACGCTTCTTCACAAATCCCTCCTGGCACGACGACAACTCAACACCAACGGTTCTTCTTCCCTGCTCCCAGCTCTCTGCCCTCAGAACTTGAGAGAAATTCAGAAGAAATGGGCTGAAGGGTCGGGATTTGGGGATTTTATGATTTTCACGCTACCGTCGGCGCTAGCACTAGCACCTGGCGCTAGCCTTGAGTCGGTACCGCTTGGAGCCACTACCGCCGGCGCTAGCTCGTTGACTTCACCATAATCTCATTTTTGTGTATTTTGGCGTGCACATGAACTTTGGGGTTTTACATCATATACCTGTTCCTCATATCTTCTGCAGAGATATACAGGTGTTTGCGAGTTCTCTCCAACTACTCGCATATTCTTTGTTTCATATACCTGTTTCTCATATCTTTTGCAGAGATATACAGGTGTTTGCGAGTTCTCTCCAGGTACTCGCGTATTCTATATTTCATATACCTTTTTGTCATATCCTTTGCAGAAGTATACAGGTGTTCGGGAGTTCTCTTCAGGTACTCGCGTACTTTTCTTTCATATACCTGTCCATCATATCTTTGCAGATATAAATAAGTGCTCGTGAGTCCTATTTAGGTACTCGCGTAATATGTTTCTTTTATACATGCTTTGACTACTCTCTTGTAGAGATGAGTAGGTGCTCACAAGTTCTCTTCAAGCACTAGCAAGTTCCCACAGGTACTTACATTCTTTTATACATAAGTTTTATCCTAACAGAAAAGGTGGATCTTGACTCTCATGGGTAAGTTCAATTTTTTCAAAGTTTTTTCAAAAATGCGGGGATCATGTTTAACCAGAAATCGGCGATCCCCTCCAAGCTGACCTTTTTCAGGTACCAGGCGATTTCGGAGATCCCAGCCGGTCTCAGCAGCATCCCAGGCGATCTCCCCCAGCTCCGGACGACCTCCCCCTGCCTAGCGAGCTCCCCCTCCGGGCAGTCTCCTCCTTCAGTCGGGCGGTCTCGCCTCTGCCATACGATCTCCCCCTTCGGGCAGTCTCCTCCTTTAGCCAGATGGTCTTGCCCCTGCCGTATGAGCTCCCCCTCCGGGCGGTCTCTTCCTTCAGCCGGGCGGTCTCCTCCTTCAGCCGGGCGGTCTCCTCCTTCAGCCGGGCGGTCTCTTTCCTGCCGCGCGAGCTCCAAAAAGGAAGTTCATTTCAGAAAAAATAAAACCCCATGTCGTCTTTTATCTCCTAGCATCTAGTTTTAAGAGTATCTATTGATTTTCATAATTCTTAGTTCGCTGCGCATTTGTTTATCCTATTGATAGATGTAAACGCCTGTGGTTATGTTTTAAAGAATAACTTGTGTTTTCAATTTAAATAGAAGATTTATTTTCAAGCACTACTGCTAGTTTATCTAAAATAGAGGCATGTGTATTATATTAGAAAAACAATCTTAGACTTTAATTATCTCTACCGTAAAGCCTTTCGGAACTTAGGAACATTCAAATTACTAAAGTTACTTTCAAATTATTTTTTATTAAAATTCTAGAATTTTTCTTGAAAAACCCCCACTCCCTTACCTTTATTAAACCCCATTTTGAGTAGGCATGAAAAAAAATATATTATAGAAGAAGCAAAAAACCAATTTTATTAGATCATATGTCAATGAGAATAAGATTTTGTTCCGTAAACATAGGCACCCAATAAAAACTAAAAAGATTTTATGTCAATGGGAATAAGACTTCATTCCGCAAACATAAGCATTGTGTTATTTAAAAATTGAAAAAAATTATCCCCCGTAAACCACGACGGGCTCCAAAGAAAAAAAATTGAGATGGGTGAGAGGATAAAATTCATCACCCCTAATTCAAGTGTTCTTCTTTTGCCAAAACTCTATACCCCTTCCCCTTAGCCAATTTATTGTTTCTAGACTTAATTTAAATTTTTTTGAGAGCATAATTAGTAACTTGTATTATTTCCTTCAAATTCCTTAAACCTAAGGTTCTTATAATTCTAATCTACTCTTATTTACTAATTATTGCAATTTTGCTTGCTATTTGATTTTCTTAAGAAATGTTTTGATTTGTGGGGTATTAATTTTGTAGGTCAGCTTCCCTCTAGTTTAGGAAATAAGTATATTCTAGTCGCAGTAGATTATGTTTCTAGGTGGGCGAAGGCCCAACCTTTACCCACTAATGATTCTCGCGTGTTGATTTCATTTCTTAAAAATAATTTTCTCATTTTGGTTTTCCTCGGGCGATCGTTAGTGATAGGGGAACTCATTTTTGCAACGCTCAGCTCGCTAAAGTTTTAGCTAAATATGGCGTTACGCATAAACTATCCGCCGCTTTTCACCCCCAAACTAACATTCAGGTCGAAGTAGTCAATCGCGAAATTAAAAGAATTTGGGAAAAACCATCTCTACTTCTCGTAAGGATTGGTCATTAAAGTTAGACGATGCTCTTTGGGCCTATCGGACGGCGTACAAAACCGCTATCGGTTGTACCCCTTTCCGACTGGTCTAGGGAAAATCGTGTCATCTCCTGGTAGAAGTAAAACACCGTGCATATTGGGCACTAAAATTTTTAAATTTCGATCCACACTCGATCGGTGAGCACAGAAAAATTTAATTGAACGAACTCGACGAGTGGCGAGCCAACACTTATGAGAATAATAAAATATATTAGGAGTGAACGAAATTTTATCACGATAAGAACCTACACCACCCTAAGACGTTTAAACCAGGCGATCAAGTTCTTCTTTTTAATTCTCGTTTGCGTCTCTTTCCTGGGAAACTCAAGTTTCGATGGTTTGGACCGTTTACGGTCAAACAAGTTTTTCTGTATGGCACTGTGCTGTTAACGCACCCAGGAATGGGTGAATTCAAGGTTAATGGTCATAGATTGAAATTATATTTTTCTAATGATTGGGTGTCTTCGACTAGAAATTTCTCCCTACTTAAATAGTTTGCATAATTTAGGACTTAACTCTTTATACTCCGGATTTTTATTTTCGGTCCCTCTTTTGGTCAAATTAAATGTTAGCTTAAATATATAATTTTATGCTAATCACTTATGATATCTCTCTTACTTTTGCTCTCGAATAGCAAAAGCTTAAGTATGTGGATATTTGATGAATAGTATATTATACGTATTTTAGATTAGTTTTTAGCATAGTTTTAAGTAATATTGTACATATTTCAAGTAAATTATTGAATAAATGATTTTTATCTAATATTATATATATATTTATATGTAAAAAGGAACTATTTAAATATATATAAATATATGAAACTATATTTATGTAAGTAAATATGTAAAAATATATTAAACATATATGTAAAATATTTATGTAAAGTATTTAAAAATATATGTAAATATTTATTAAATGAAAAGTATGTCTATATATATATAAATATAAGCTATAATAAGTTAAATATATAATAATAAAATTAACTATATGAAAATATAAACAATATAAAGTTAATTTATATGGAATGTATTTATATATATTTGAGTATGAATATTTGAATGTATATATAATATTTATATATGAATGTATAATTTTATATATAATCAAGCTTTTAAAAACCAGATCGGACCGGCCGGACAGCTGACCGGACTCACGGCCGGTCCGGTCAAGGTCCTAGACCCGCTCCCACAAATGACCGCCCAAGAATCGGAAAATCGAGCGGGTGAGGCGGTCAACTGGGAACCGGTAGCGGTTTTTGGTAACCGGGCTGGTCATTGGGCCCGCCATTTTAATCTCCAAAAGTTGCTTTCGCTGGGATTTGAACTCTAACCCTCTCTATATTTACTTCGGAAGGTAACCACTGAGGCAATTGTAAATTGCTATTCATAACCGAAAATATTTTATACATATATAAACTTAAATAAATATTAAAATAAACGGGAAAATGTTTGACAATTGTATACAATACATATACATGTATTATAAATATAAAATTTTATTTTATCGTGATATGTATGTAGTGAAATATTAGTATAATATATATCATATTTATTTGTGAGTATATTATAATTATATATATATATGATTTTAATTCTATTTTAGTTTTAAATTTTGAAATAATATTAATTATTTTTATTTATCTAATATAATATGGTTGTATCAGGTGAACAAAAAAACTGGGCCTGACGGGCCGGCCCGAGCCCGACCTGGTCAAGGCCCGGTCAAGCCCGGCCCGGTTCAGGCCCAAACCAGGCCGAGCCCTTACTCGGGGCCCTGAAAGAGCCCCGATTTGGAGCTGATACCCGGCCCGGTACCCGGCCCGGTCTGAGCGGGTAAAGCCCGAATATCGGGCTAGCTCGAGACCGGGCCGGCCATAGCCCGATCCGGTCTCGGGCTAGGCCCGATTGAGCCTAACGGCTCTCAAGAGAGAGCCGTTAGGCTCATGGCAGCATGGCTGCCACGTGGCAGCCATGATGCCATGAGAGCAGCCAACGGCTCTCAAGAGAGAGCCGTTGGCTGCTCTCTTTTCTTTTTTTAATATTTTTTTAATTATATTAAAAAATTATTATTTTAATTATTTTATTAAAAAAATCCAAAAAAATTCTATAAATACCCCCTCCCCTCTCTTTTTCTCACACCCCACCCCTCTCTCTCTCTCTCTTAGCTCTCCCAATGGCGTCGTCCTCCACAACTCCAGCGTCGTCTTCCCAAAGTACGACTTCGGTGGTAGAGCACAACCGTAGAGCGAGTATTTGGGAGCATTTTGAGATGGTCCTAGTCGGGACCGAAAGAAAAGCGCGCTGCAAGATGTGCTCGAAGTTGATATCCATCAGCGGCAACTCGACGCTCGTTAGACACCAGAAGTCTTGCGAGTCGAAACAAGCTCCTCCCGAGTCAAGTCAAGCCCAAATTTCTGGAGCCGGACAGATTTGGACGTATGATCAAATGCGACAGCGAGAGCTGCAGGCGAAGTTCGTCATCAAACGTGGGCTGTCATTCAGCGTATTCGACAATGACGACGGCACAGAGTACATACATGGGGGGCTTCAGCCCAAATACCAAAAGGTTAGTAGAATTACTTTAAGGCGCGACACGATTAGGTTATATTTAGAAGCAAAACAAAAATTAATTAGGTATTTTGAAAATTTCGAAGGACGTGTGAGTCTAACGAGCGACGTTTGGACGAGTAATTTAAATTTAGGATTAGCTTATCTTTGCATCACTTGTCATTGGATTGATCCCATTTCGTGGGAGCAAAATAAATGCGTAATATGTTTTACAGGTTTTGAATTCCCGCACACGGCTATAGCTTTATATAAAGTTATTATGAAATGTGCGCGGGAATTTAAAATTAACGATAAAATACTTAGTTTTTCTCTTGATAACGCTTCCAATAATGGCGTCGCAATTGAATTGTTAAAACGAGATTTAAAACCATTTCTCAACGGCGCGTTTTTTCATACTAGATGTGTTTGTCACGTCCTAAATTTAGCGGTACAGGATAGTTTAAAGGCAATGTCACAATATATTAATAAAATTCGCGACATGTTAAAAACAATTTATTGTACTAAACAACGAGCTCAAGATTTAGAAAATTTTGTAAAGCACAAAATCAGAAATATTTGAAACCACAATTAGATATGCCTATTAGATGAAACTCAACCTATAAAATGTTAAAAAGAGCCGTTCTACAAAAAGATCTTCTAATGGAATATTATAGTTTGTTTAATATTGAACACGGTTTAGGTGAAACTGATTGGAATATTATAGAACATTATATAGATTTATTAAAGTGTTTTTATAGGGCCACCATTTCTTTATCTGAAGTGTATTATCCAACGAGCGCATTAGTAATTGAACATTTCGTACATATCACAGAAAGATTTAGTTATTATAGGCAACACGAAGGTTGGGCTCCTTTAATTAAAATAATGGAAGAAATTTTTTTAAAATATTATAGAGAAATACCGCCTATGTTTTCGTGCGTCGCCGCTTTAAATCCGCTACTTAACGTAGAAGACGTAGAAAATTTGATCGACGAAATCAATACTAATCTAACCTCAAATATAAATTATGATGAGGATGACCCCGTTAGTACTACAAGTTTAACTACTTTTTTTACGCAAAGTTATAATTATTACAATAACTTATACGGGTCACGACCCCGCAAAGAAATAACGCAACCCAAAACGAATGATAGTCTTAAAAATAAAATTTTAGATTTAGCTTCTAGGAAAAAAGCGCGCACATCTGGTAGTTTAGATGAATTAGGATTATATACAAAAACTCAATTTAGCGATTTTATGAGTTCGGACGAGATCGAAAACTTCGATCTCTTAAATTGGTGGAAATGTAAAGCTAATACCTATCCTGTTTTGGCCTATATGACCCGTGATTTATTAACTGTCCAAGCTAGTATAGTAGCTTCGGAGTCCGCTTTTTCTCTTAGTGGCAAGGTTTTGAACGAGCGGAGGAGCCGGCTTAACGAAGATTCGCTGGAGATTTGCATATGCTACAAGGACTACATGGACAGTTTAAAGAGGAAACAACACATAACAGCATTGGAGGATAGCTCAGAAGAGATAGAAGACGAAATGGACGCGTTGAATCTACAAGATGATTAAATCGAGCCTAAAGGTACTTTTTTTAATATATGTAAATTTTTTTAATTACATTTTATAAGAATCATAGCCTTCGTAGGTTTGTATTTTGTACAATTGCACGACTTAAATTTTGTAATTTTTTAAATTTTTTGTTCCAAATTTTCAATATTAATAAAATTTTTTGTTCCAAATTTTTCGTTCCAATTGTTCAATATTAATACAATCTAATTTTAAACTTAAATTTTTTCAATTTTTTTTAAATTTTTGGTTTGAAAATTCCAACAAAAATAGAGACCGTCTGATATGACTTTGTAATTTCGAAACCGTTGATGTAAAGGTACTAACCAAATAAAATCCTTTCAAAAACCCGCAGCCCGCAAGCCCCTAACCCGCACCCTCCCCCGATATTCCACTACGCTGCCCCAAAGCCCTACCCCGCTCCTCAGCAGCGTGCGACCCCTTCTTCCAAATGCTGACAGAAATCGGAGTCCAGAGGCATCGCTATCTTCCCGACTTCTGTCGTCGACTCAACACCATCGCTGCCCACTCCTCCGCAAGTTCCTCGCAATCGCACGTCATTCAACTCCAGTCGATGCCCTAGCCAACAGATCGCCGCCGAGAACGAAGAAGCACCACCGCCGAGAACAAAGAAGCATCGCCGAGAACTCCACTGATATGTAGCTCTGCGCGAATGGAGAGGAAGTTTGGTGAATCCCTCCTGATTACATTTCAAAATCCTATCGGGATCACGTCTAGGGCATCACCTCCCCCTTTGGTAACACCTCCTTCTTCTTCTCTTCTTTCCCCCATTTTTTTCTTATTTAAGTTCCCTTCATTTGCTTAATCCCATTTCTTCCCATTCCTCTGCTCTAGGGTTGAGCTCATACCTATCCGGTAAAAACAACTGTGATGGCTATTATCTGCCTTCATCAGCTCCAACCTCAAATAGGACTCAAAATATTTGTTGATTTCTGAGTTTTCGTAAGATGGATTTCCTCTTCTCTTGCCATTTTTGTCCCGTGGAGCTGGAAAACCCGTGGGTTAAGTCATTCGGAAAAAAAATTAGGTAAACAAATGGCCATCAATAGTTTACTTTGTTAATTTTGCATTAATCTATATTCGGCTGTAAATCAATATATTCTTCCTATGTGATAAAATTTCATTTGAAAATTTTGTTGTTGTTGATAATCATAAGGTGTTCGATTATATGCCCCAAAGACACAAGTTCTTAAAAAAAATTATCTCAATAACTTGCTGATATAATAATCTATACTATGAATGTGCTTACAATTTCTTCTATGTTTTGTCCCCGTTAAACATTTAATGGATTTGACATTTCATAATTTAATTAAGGTTAATGAATGTGATTAATAAGTCGTTGTGCTTAATCTATTAGTTTGAGATGATTTATCTTTATCATACTATTGTTCATTCATTGTCCACTATCATGGAAGTACTTTTCTATATGTCGTTGTGCTTATTTAGTATTACATATATTTGGGTGCATCCCAAGGACCATAATATTCTAAATATTCTATATGTTGTCTTTACTGCCTTTATTATAGAAGAGGATCTCCATCATCATCAGCATTCTGAAAGCTCGATCCCAAAGCTCAATACACGTTGTCCTACGCTAGGGCTAGCAGGTGAAAGTCTAAGTCCTCTACAACACATGTGATTGACTGATATTGTTTTCTACTTTATTTTTCTGTTGCATAATGTTTTTATCTTATCTGATCTCTCTATGTTAGCATAAGTGTTGGATTCGATCTCTGTTTACACAGGGTAAGTGATGGTGAAAATCCAAGGTTTTTTATGGAAGTGAAATTCAATTTCTATTTCTACATTTTGATTCGTTTGTCTGGAATGTCATTAATTTTGCTTTAAGATTGCTTAAGTTCTCTATGGATCTAGGCTAAAAATAACCTCTATGTCATTCTCTCATCCACACACCTACGATGATGGCCATTCCATAGGACATCCTCCACCAGCTATATCAACGGATGCATTCCATACAGGTACGGCTCCTTCCCTACCGGGCAACATTAAACTATTTCTCAGGTGCGGCTTCTCCTCCTACAGCTTTACATTCAATCTATTTCATTCTGGGCAAGATTGTCTACTTGGCAATAATCGATCTGTGTAGCATGGCGAAGGA
The DNA here is from genome assembly GCA_033032865.1 of Dactylorhiza incarnata. NCBI lineage: Eukaryota > Viridiplantae > Streptophyta > Magnoliopsida > Asparagales > Orchidaceae > Dactylorhiza > Dactylorhiza incarnata. The sequence continues at coordinate 2,068,771 of JAWHQI010000290.1, forward strand.
TTTATTTCGTAAGTGAGATTAAACTTTAGTTATGTAAATTTTAAGGTATTTCCAGATTATGTGATACACTAATTAGCATTTATCATAAAAAGGGATTGTTTTCTTTATATTACTGTTATGGAAGAGCTTAATTAAGAGATCATATTGAGGGAACCCTACCGTTTGCTTGGTTTGATGTTCTTTAGATGTCACTGCTATTAAGATGCACTCTTATTTATTAAATATTGCTAACATTTAAAACATGTAATTAATTGTCTAACAGTCAAAATACACTAAATACACAATCAGCAATCAATTACAATTTGAATCATTAATATTAATTGGGAAACATTTACACATTGCCATAAACATTTCTTTTAGTAAGGATAGCCCAATACAAAATCAAACCATAACATTTCAGCATTGTATTATTTCCTCCAAGCAACATTAAGAGCGCGTCTGAACGGATTGATGGAAATGAGACTTTCAGAATTAGAATTGATATCCTCCCTCGACCGCCTCACGCCTTCTACGGGTATGATTTTGCATATAATCTGTAAGAGTTTGGACACCATGGAAATGATTTCCTATAAATGCAGCAGCCCGAGCATTGCCAAAAACAACATGCGCACAATATCTTCACATTGGAATTTATCTTTGGATTCATTTCTGTTGGAAGAGTGTTGTGTTCTTGTGTTGGCCGTCTTCAAAAAAAAGGGCTTCAGAGCTCTCATGTGATACCAAGGTGAGAGCTCTCACGCAAATGCAATATATATTCCTTTTTTGTTAAACATAGTCCAACTTCCCTAAACTATGGGATATGATTTTACGCTCCAGTATTACCTGATTTTTGTGGTGGAACTTTTTTGACCATTTCTCTAATAATCGATATTATTCCTTTTGATTTTCTATTGATTGCCTTATCACTTTTATTTTACTTTTTCTTATTAACCGATCAACCAATTTAGTTTCAGTTAACTTTTACTTTCAACTTGAACAAATTCCATTCTCTCTGTTGAAAGAGTGCAATGCATTGTCCTTTTGACATGCCTATATCTTTCTGATAGAAGACAAAGGCCAATAGACTAGGCACTATCTGAAGAAATGTGCAACATTCTTAGAACAGTCTGTCCAAAAACCCGTAAGCCATTCATTGACCTCAAGATGGGAGAGAAATTGTAGTTGCATCTCATTATGGATGCATATTTACAGTGGGCGGCAATAAGTTCTCAGGAAGATTGTGCCCACTGTCCTTTTGACGAAGAGAGCGGTGATGGCATGCTAAAAAGATTTCTGGAGCGGAAGACTTCAGAATTGCCAAAGTAAATTAGAACGTATAGATTCATTAGATGTCATGTTAGAATTTTATGAATTTGTCAGTCTAAAGTTCCAGATAACTTGTTCATATATCTTTGGATGCATAGTTTTTAATAGAAAAATTGAATCCAGGGAGTTGGATGAAAAAACAGTGATTTGTCATGGAGAGCAAAGGTTATTATTCGGTAATGGATATGGAAGAGATAGCAGATGTTATTATTCCCATGGAGAGCAAACACAAAAAAATTGGAACTCAAACTTAGGAATCTTAGGTATAACAAGGTAGGTTCCAGTCATGCACCCCATGACAAATATCACCCCCATGACAAATGTCGCCCCCCACGTTAAATGTCGTCCCCCCACGACAAATGTCATCCCCCCACGACAAATATCGCCCCCACGACAAATGTCGACCTCCACGACAAATGTCGACCTCCACGACAAATGTCGTCCCCCCCCCCCCCCCCCCCCCCCCCCCCCCCGACAAATATCGTCTTGGATCGGGTCGGAGGCCCGTGCCTGTCACTCGTATATATATATACGAGTCGAACGACACGGCCCGCCGGCCGTTGCACCCTTCGCGGCAGTACTATCGGCGCAACAGCACCCTTCGCGGCAGTACTATCGGCGCAACAGTACCCCGTGCCATATCTATCTCTCCGACTACGACGGGATCCGCTCCTACTGCCAAGTGCGATTGTACCCGGCCGGCGACGGCGGACTTCGCCCGCCCCCTGTGCCCCACGCGATAGTTCTCCGCCAGCCCACGACGGGCTCCGCCCGCCCCCTGCACGCACCCAGTTATTTATTTATTTTTCCATTTTTCCTTTTTTATTAGAAATTTTAAAAAATAAAATATAATATATATATGAAGATAATGTATTATATATATAATAGATTTTAAAATATAATTTAATATAATGATTAAAGAATATATATTAAAATATAATAAAAAAAATTTAAAATATAAAATATAATTTCTTTATATATATAGATATGTATTATATATAATATAATTTATATAAATATTATATATTATACCTAATATAATATAAAACCCCGCCGATACCAGCCTCCTCCTCCGCGACCTCCCTTCCTCGCCGCCGCCGGAGCCACCAAGGGCCTGACCGGACACCCCGGCTCCGGCGGCGGCGAGGAAGGGAGGTCGCGGAGGAGGAGGCTGGTATCGGGGTTTTCGGGGGGAGTTGATTTGGGGAAATCAAAATATTGGCTATTTGCAGGCCATCTCCATTTGATCGGACGACTCCTATATTTTGAAGCCATATATCCGACGGTCAATATTTTTTGATAGATTTTTGATCTCACGCTATTCGCAGACAAGAGAAAATTAGACATGTTCTCTGGGTTCGACGAACGGCTATCTGCGTTCGACGAACGGCGCTCTGCGGTCGACGAATGATATTCATTCTGCGCTCGACGAAGAACAGCTATCTCAGCGTTCGACGATCCCGTCTCAGCGGTTTACAAAATCCAGCCGTCTCAGCGGTCGACGAAAAGCTGCGTTCGACGATCTCAAGTCTGCGTTCGACAAATATTCAGCAGAAGCTCAGAACGACGAATTAAATAATCAGATCGACGAACTTGAAGCTGAGCTCGATGAATTTCTACCAGCTTTATAATTTAGATATTCTCAGTTCGACTAATATTCTTATATCTGATTAAAGCAATATTTTAATCATTTCTATTTATATATTGCTATATATTGCTGCCTTTATAAATTAACAATATAGCTGTTGCAGCATTAAATATTATAGCCGTTGGCAGAAAAGACAAAGACGGAAATTTGTCTGCTCGAGGAAATTAAAGAGATATTATCTCTTTCCTTGTCGGGAAAGAATTCAAATCAGCCCTGATGCCTTCTCCAGAATATATATGCAAAGAGAAGAGCGGAGAAGAAGAAGAAGAGAATAGGAAGAACCAGAAAGAATAAACAAGGAGAGATACAGGAGAAAAACAAAGAAGCAAAAAGAAGAATACATCAACAGAGTTCTTTATAAGAACAATATATTTTATCTATCTATCTTCTTTTTGCTAACTCTTCTCTGCAGAACATATTTATCCTGAGACACCAATCAATATCATTTGCTCAGGATCAAACTGCAGAAGAAGAAAATGAGTATTTACAATCAGGAGAAGAAGTCTCCACAAACTGTCATCAATTTCAATCAGACAGGGGGAGCTCTTCAACATCATCGTCAAAGATCCAATCTCAACAACACCATCTGGATCTCTAGAGTCTTCTCAAGCAAAGAGAAGAACAATATATTTTCCATTTTCTTTTTACCTGTATAAAGGGTTATAACTCCCTTCAAAAGCTACAGTCATTGGTGGCAGGGCACTGATCAAAAACCTGTAGTTGGGTTAGAGCACCTGATCAAAAGCTCACTTGGTGTGTGGACACCTGATCAAAACTCCCTTGGTGGCAGGGCACCTGATCAACAACCTGTAGTGGATTCCTACCAAGTATGGTAGAAGAGTAGATGTACCCAGGTTGATTGGGGAACTACTATATATCTTTGTGTCATCTGTGATGTGATTCTTTTGCTGTAATTTGTTGCTGATTTCTTTTTTGCTTTTATAACTCACTCAGCATTACACATATTTATATATCACTATTTTGAAATAAACCAAAAAGTTTTAATTTAAGAGCTAACCTCCCCTTCAATTGGTATCATAGCAAGGCTGATTATATTAATCACCTTCAACTAATACTCAATTGCACTTTCAATTGGTATCAGAGGGTAGTTGATTTTATATACATGCTAACACCTGAATCATAAAGATCAATTAGTTCTTAAGTTTTTTTTAAGGTTTTTCTAAAATCTAATGACACAAGTAGAATTTTCAAATCCACCAATCTGTAATCTAAATAGATTTTCTTTATGGCAAACTAGAATTAAATTATATATGAATGTCATAGATGAAGAAATCTATAATTCTATTTTGACAGAACCTCCATCTTCACAAACATCAACAGATGATCAAAGGAAGCTGAAAAGTGCTGATGCAAAGGTTATGGACATATTAGCTCAATCAATGTCAAATGACATTTATCAAAAAGTTGTTGATTGCACTTCAGCAAGAGGCATCTGGAACTCCCTCACAAAGATGGTAACTGAACCTTCTTTCACTAACTGTACTTATGATGCAGAATCATCATCTAGTCTAAGTGAAGAAGAATAAAAAGCTAGAGCTTTCTGCATAATGGCCATATATGGCTCATATCACAACTCAGATGCAGAAGCTGAATCAGATGAGGTAACTGAGGTAACTTCAAATCTAAATTTTACTTCAGAACAACACAAATCAGATTTTAAGTTAACATATACAGATTTAATAAAATTTGACAAAGAAATAAAGGAGTTAACAAAAATAAATAATTTAACTCCTGGAAATAATAAACTTAAAGAAAATTTGAAAAACTTAGAAGAACAAATTATTTCTTTAAAAATTAAATTAATTAAGGCTGAAAAGTTTAAACAATCTTTTAAGGAAAAAGAAATTATTTATGTTCAACAAAATCAGAAAAAGTTTTCAAATTTATATTTTAATGAAGTAAAAAAGGCTAATATATTTCAAATGCTTAACCTTTTTAAATCTTTTAACTCAAATAATAATTAATCAAGCAGTTATAAGATTCATTTGAATTTTTCTATCTTAAAAACAAAGTCAGATAACTTCAATGTTCTTACAGACTTTCTTCAAAATCATGTTGAGCATTCTACTCAGATTGCATAGATCAGAAATGATCAGAGCACTGAGTGTGAGTCTCTTCTGATAAGGGGATTCTATAGAAGGAAGGTATCAGACAATGTTTTTCTGAATTTAAAATTCCTTAGAATCCATTAAGAGCTAGCAATTCATAATATTAAAATCCTATTTAAATCAAAATCTAGGAATCAGAAATTGCTTAAATGTATTTTAAACGAAGAAGAAATAATATTATGTATGATTAAATGTTTTCCAAAAAGAACAAGTAAATTTTCTATCTGTTTTATTTTCTACATCTCCTCTAAGCTTTATATTTCTAACTGTTATTCAATTTTTTTTATGCTTAGTATCCTAAATCAAATAGGGGGAGATTGCTAGAACTCAGTCTTAATTTGGCTTAGGATCCCTCAAATAGGGGGAGATTGTTGGAACCTTAGTTTTGGATTTGAGTCGTGATCCTTATTTATAAATATTCTGTGATCGATGAAATTCCATTAGGACAGGAGACAAGAGAAAATTAGACATGTTCTCTGGGTTCGACGAACGGCTATCTGCGTTCGACGAACGACTATCTGCGTTCGACGAACGACGCTCTGTGGTCGACGAATGATATTCATTCTGCGCTCGACGAAGAACAACTTTCTCAGCGGTCGACGATCCCATCTCAGCAGTCGATAAAATCCAGCCGTCTCAGCGGTCGACGAAAAGCTGCGTTCGACGATCTCAAGCCTGCGTTCGACGAATATTCAGCAGAAGCTCAGAACGATGAATTAAATAATCAGATCGACGAACTTGAAGCTGAGCTCGACGAATTTCTACCAGCTTTATAATTTAGATATTCTCAGTTCGACTAATATTCTTATATCTGATTAAAGCTATTGCTATATATTGTTGCCTTTATAAATTAACAATATAGTCGTTGCAGCATTAAATATTATAGCCGTTGGCAGAAAAGACAAAGACAGAAATTTGTCTGCTCGAGGAAATTAAAGAGATTATCTTTTTCCTTGTCGGGCAAGAATTCAAATCAACCCTGAAGCCTTCTCCAGAATATATATACAAAGAGAAGAGCAGAGAAGAAGAAGAAAAAGAGAATAGGAAGAACCAGAAAGAATAAACAAAGAGAGATACAGGAGAAAAACAAAGAAGCAAAAAGAAGAACACATCAGCAGAGTTCTTTATAAGAACAATATATTTTATCTATCTATGTTCTTTTTGCTAACTCTTCTCTGCAGAACATATTTATCCTGAGACACCAATCAATATCATTTGCTCAGGATCAAACTGCAGAAGAAGAAAAGGAGTATTTACAATCAGGAGAAGAAGCCTCCACAAACTGTCATCAATTTCAATCAGACAGGGGGAGCTCTTCAACATCATCTTCAAAGATCCAATCTCAACAACACCATCTAGAACTCTAGAGTCTTCTCAAGCAAAGAGAAGAACAATATATTTTCCATTTTCTTTTTACCTGTATAAAGGGTTATAACTCCCTTCAAAAGTTACAGTCATTGGTGGCAGGGCACCTGATCAAAAACCTATAGTTGGGTTAGAGCACCTGATCAAAAGCTCACTTGGTGTGTGGACACCTGATCAAAACTCCCTTGGTGGCAGGGCACCTGATCAACAACCTGTAGTGGATTCCTACCAAGTGTGGTAGAAGAGTAGATGTACCCAGGTTAATTGGGGAACTACTATATATCTTTGTGTCATCTGTGATGTGATTCTTTTGCTGTGATTTATTGCTGATTTCTTTATTTGCTTTTATAACTCACTCAGCATTACACATATTTATATATCACTATTTTGAAATAAACCAAAAAGTTTTAATCAAAGAACTAACCTCCCCTTCAATTGGTATCATAGCAAGGCTGATTATATTAATCACCTTCAACTGATACTCAATTGCACTTTCATATTATAAAGAAGAACTTCAAGAACCATTGAAGCCAAAATATGACCAAACATTCAATTACAACCCTTTGTTTAACACAAACTCCCTCCAGCCGTCAGATCAAAAAAAAACCTAACACGCTCTACTTAAAGACCTGCAGCAAGTACCCTTGATTTCAAATATCTGCAACCCTACCGCTCCTCTGTAGCCGATCAGCAGGGCGCCGGACATTGTCGCAATCGAACCCGCCGGAAGCACGAGGCGATCCTACCTGGACTTACCCCTGCCTGCGTGACTCCAGTCCATCATCGACGCTGCACGTGACACCGGTCCATCATCGCCGCTGCACGTGATGTCGGTCCATCATCGCCGCTGCACGTGACGTCGGTCCATCATCGTCGTTGTAGCTCCCTCTCGCGTGACGCCGGCCCATCATCGCCGCTGCAACTCCCTCTCGTGTGACGCCGGTCACACCATCGGCAACATACACCTAGGCGAAGCCCTGCCCACCTTCTATTCACTCCCGATGGCGAAGCCCTGCCTACAGACTCCACGCGCCACTTCATGTTAGAAATTTGTAAATAAAACATTTATTTATAACGCTTTATTAGATCCTTTATGATGTTTGGTTTATGACTATTCATATTTGTTGAAAAGCTCCAAAACCAAAATTGGAGGGAATCCAAATTATTTGGAGGGAAACATTTCATGAATGAAAAGATGAACCCATTAGTCCCACCATGTTCATTTGCTTTCTAGCTAAAGAGTATATATTTGTTTTCACTCTTTCTTATTTGTTCAAAAGAACATAAGGAGAAACTATGAACCACACGCGCGCGCACGCACTGCACCGCACTGCACTGCACTGCACCGCACCGGATCCAGATTTGGGATTTGGGGAATAATTGTATTTTAGTACAAAACAGTTTTAGACCTTTTATTCGGATTTGTGTCGACTTAACGATCTCCATCCTGCGTTCGACGAACGGCATGCTGCGTTCGACGAACTTCATCCTGCGTTCGATGAACTTGCCAAGGTTCTGCGTTCGACGAAATGCTTTCTGCGGTCGACGAACTTCAGTCTCAGCAGTTGACCAAGTCTCAGCGGTCAACGAATTGATTCAGATCGACGACGACAGGTCGTGTCGTCGATTGCGAGTCTCGACGATAAGTTGTATCGTCGTGAACAGGTCGTATCGTCGATTGCAAGTCTCGACGATAAGTTGTATCGTCGTGACGCGCGGTCTCGATACGTTTTGTCGTCGAATAGCAGACTACTCTCGACGATAAGTTGTATCGTCGTGTAGTCTCGACGTGACCTCATTCTTTGACGTTTTCTCTTGCAGTTATTACGCATGTTTTCTAAACCGCTTACGCGTGCTTTTTGTCATTAATTTCGTACGTTGGGAATACAACATTTCTCTTCCCGATTTTCAGCCTTCCAATTATATCCGTTCGTATTTATTGTGGCTTTTATTATTGCCGTTTTACGAGATCCTATTTTGGAGGAACCTTGCGGTCTGAGTTTGATATACGTTCTTTCTGCAAATCTAAATACGGCTGCTTTCTGCTCTCTCTCTCTCACGTTCGTTCTTGCGATTTCCTTCTCTTTACATTTGCTTCATCAAGTGGGAGTTCGGGTGCTCTGTGCTTCTTCGGTGTCCGCGCACATCGAAGCTTTCGGGATCTAGCCGGGTGTTGTACCTTGGAGGAGTGAGCATCGGTTGAAAGTCCTGCCGGAGGGTGGTGCAACTTCTTTAGGGTAGTGACCACACGCCTTACCTAGGCTTGATTCTAACCTATAGATTACTCTCTTTTATTTCTCACCCCCCTTCATGCAATTTTTGATATTGTTGTTCATATATATATACTGTTTCTGCAAAGTTTTAAAACAAAAAAATACATCATTTTGTATATTAATATAGGAATACAGAAATATTATTCCATCACTTCAAATAACATCTCTGATGTTTTCTGTTAGGATTTCTCCAACGCGACTCCAGGTATGTTGGGTTCCTACTCCTTCAATGTTAATATTATTCTGCTCTTCCTCCAAACAGTGTTTACACCTCTGATTACTTTCTAAGATATCAAGTGCTTGCAAAAGGTGCTATCATTTCAATTTACGCCTCTGATTGCAAAAAGAGCTTAATGTCATATATTAGAATGAAAGGAAATAATAGTGTTTACAACTCTGATCTCCACCATATAGATGATGAAATTGTGAGATTTTTAAAATGTATAAGGAGAGAAATGTAATTCATAAATATGAGAATTAATATTTATATGCAGAGCTTACCAATAGAAACAATAAGAATGATCCCATTTATATTGTAAGAGAATTCAGGCATTTACTTCAATGTGTTCCCATTTCGTATCTTTTTCAAATAGTTCCAGTGCCTACAATTTTGGCTATACTAAAACATTATGTTTCAGGAATACCTCAATTTGATGAAAGTCATCGTAGCTATATAGTTCTCACTCATTTCAATTTTAATCCTTACAAAATAATTGTATATTTTTGATTGTATACCTCCCAGATGGTCTTACTTGCGTAAAAACCGAAATTTTATTAGGTGTTTCAAAACCGTAGTGAAAGAAGTGCTAAAACTGTCTATGTTAAAGAAACAACTGTTTAATCAATAAGAATGAATCATGAGCTTTACATTTTATTAAACTCATCATTCTTATTGTTATATGAATCTATCTATAACTTTCTATTATATCTAGCAAATAGGAGCAGAAATATGATTATGATCATGTACATAATATCATTTGAAAATCCAATTAGTTTATACAAAAACACATAATATTATAATAAAGACAACTAAAGACAACATTGTTGGATTCGCCGGGAACGGGCGAAGCCCTCCAGGGGCGGGTAGGGTATTGTAGCGCGGGGCACGGGTAAAGCCCTCAGGGGGCTGGTAGGGTACTGTCGTGCAGGACACGGGGGCGAGCAGGGTACTGTCGTGGGGCGCGGGGGGGGGGGGGGGGGGTCGTGCACTGTCACTCGTATATGTATATATATACATATATATATACATATATATATTCATATATATATTCATATATATATACATATATATACATATATATACATACATATATAGAAATAATTACCCGTACCTCCCCTGTAAGTTAGCATAATTACTTAGAGCACCCATCTTATTTTCAAAATTACAAAAACCTCCCCTGAACTTTTAATTTCATAACATCATGAACAAAAATTATGGATTTTTTTGTAATGAAATTGTACCACGGATGGGGTTTTTTGTAATGAAATTAAAATTTTAAGGGAAGTTTTTGTAATTATGCTAACTTATATGGGAGTTTTTTGTAATTTCGAAAATAAGAGGGGTGCTCTCAGTAATTTAGCAAAGTTAGAGGGGAGGTCCCGGTAAATGGCCCTACATATATATACATATATATACATATACTAGCATCTTCGAACGGGCTACGCCCGTTCTCGATGCGTCGCTGCGGGCTTCGCCCGTAACCAAGCGGGCTTCGCCCGCTTGGCATTCAGGCGGGCTGCGCCCGCACCTGTCGTGGGTGGTGTCATTTGTCGTGGGGGTGATATTGGTCGTGGGTGCGACATTCGTCATGGGGGCGACATTCGTCGTGGGGGTGTCATTCGTCGTGAGGGCGACATTCGTCGTGAGGGCGACATGTAACGACCCAGCTTTGGCGTTCGAGCGGGACCCAGTCCACGATCTGTCCTCAGCTGGCATCGCTACCGGGCTGCAGCCCAAGCACCCCAACCCTTCTCCGCCCACTGGCGGGTTGTTGGTGGCCACAACCTCCCTTTTTGATGAGCTACCGTGCTCGGGTTGGAGTAGTACTGGGATGGGTGACCTCCTGGGAAGTCCCCGTGGTGCATGCTTGACTATCGAGTTTAGCTCATCAAAAAGGGAGGCTGTGGCCACCAACAGCCCGCCAGTGGGTGGAGAAGGGTTGGGGTGCTTGGGCTGCAGCCCGGTAGCGATGCCAGCTGAGGACAGATCGTGGACTGGGTCCCGCTCGAACGCCAAAGCTGGGTCGTTACACGACATTCGTCGTGCGGGCGACATTCAGTTTCATACTATTCTGATTGAGTTCATGATTGAGATGTCTTTCTATTTTGTTTACTTCAAAATAAAATTAACTGTTTATTCATGCTCTATGGCCATGCTTTATTAATACTACCCTCCTTTTATTTTCTTTATAATCTCTTACAGTTGTGCCTTCATGCCAATATTATTAAGTTGTCACAGTACTCTAACACCATGTCAATCGTACTCTGAATTCGTATTCTAAATTCAGAAAGTAAATTGTTCATGCTCTATGGCATCATCGATCGATCGATTTAAAAAACATAGAACAAGAGCTTACCGGAGGTGCCGATCGATGAAGCCCTAGGCGTCTGCGAGAGGAAGGTTCAACAGCGTGTTCGGTGATGCTGAAGGAATCTGCGGGAGGAAGTATGAGGTGATGCTGAAGGCATCTGCGGGAGGAAGTATGAAGCGTGTTTGGTTGAGGAGTGGAGGAAGATTCAGCATTCGAAAAGAAGATTTTAAAAACGTAGAATGGGAGCTTACCCTAGGCGTCTGCAGGAGGAAGGTTTAGCAGCGGGAGGAAGTATGAAACGTGTTTGCGACATTGGTCAGGGGCGGCGACATTGGTCGTGGGCGGAGACATTTAGCGGAACGACGACATTTGACGGGGCGGCGAAATTGGTCATGGACGACGACATTGGTTATGGGCGACAGCATTGGTCGGGGCCGGCGACACTGGTTGGGAAGGCGACACTGGTTGGGAAGGCGACACTGGTCGTGGGCGGCTATATTGGTCGTGGGCGGCGACATTGATCGGGGGCCCCGACATTGGTCGGGGCCGACGACATTGGTCGGAGGAGGCGACATTGGTCGTGGGCGGCGACATTGGTCGGGGACGACGACATTGATCGGGGACGACGACAATGGTCGTGGATGGCGACAATGGTCGGGGGCGGCGACAATGGTCGGGGGCAGCAACAATGGTCGGGGGTGGTGACACTGGTCATGAGCGGTGACATTGGTCAGGGGCGGCGACATTGGTCAGTGGCGGCGACACTGGTTGGGGGCGGCGACTTTCATGGAAGTACATCAAATACAAAAAAAAACATTAGGCGGAAGCGACGACATTCATGAAAATGTTATTTTTCGAAAACATGACAAATAAGCTACATGTGCAGTTCTGTACATATAGATTGTCCTGGAGAGGTTTTTGAAAGTCATCATTGGGTCCGAGGCAATGCAACAAAGGGGGGAAGGAAAATGACACTCCCATGCAAGCAGGCTAGGCAATGCTCTATGCTCTTAAGGGATGTGCCGGTGCTCGGTGCACATGAACATCAATTAATTAACGTTGTAATAAGTATTGAAATGCATAACAAAAAACTCATTTTCTTTATTACTAACCAACTAATTGCAACAGAACAACAGAATAAAACATTTGGCAAACAAACAAATCTTATTGCCGAATGCAGTAAAATTTCTGAACTCTTGCACTTATGGTCTATTGGCGAATTTAGTAAATTCCAAGCCTCTTGCACTCCATTGGTGAATGCAGTAAAATTTTAAGACTCCTGCACCAATTACCATTGTAATAAACATTGAAAGAGACCACACGTAAATGGTGAAAATAAAAATTTAAGTATACTAAATTATAATGATTTCCTTCATGATTTTTCTTCTATCATCTTTCTAAGCCATGGCAACAACAGATAAGAACATTCTGAATTTAGGGTTCATTTGGCGCGGCGTTTTGGCCGCGCGTTTGGGGCAAACGCCGCCGGACGGCGGGTAACCAAACGCCCTCTGGCAGCGTTTGCTCCGGCTGGACCAGCCGCGCCCTGAAAAACGGGGCAAAATGCTCTGTTTCGATCCCCCCTCCCGCCCTCCGGTTCGAAAGCGGCGGGTGAAGACGCCGTTTGCTCCCGCCATCGCCGCGCCAAATAGCCTTAATTTTAAGGTAAGTAAAGAGACCACATGTAAGGGAAGGGGGAAGTAAAAATTTAAGCATACTAAATTACAATGATTTTTAAATAGTTGTGAATTTAATTTTGAGCTATCTTATAACACTCAATTCCCCGACCCAAAATAATGAATGAATTCACTTCCTTGAGCAAAAATCAAGAAGAAACTCAATTCAGTCGCATTGTATACAAATTTGACAAAAAACGTGCGGCATAAATACATTGGAATGTATAGAATTGCAGGAAGATCTTGTAAAATTACAGGAAGATCTCACACAAAATTGCAGTAAGCAGACATAAAATCCTCATGTGGAGTTAGAGGGATAGACCAAATGCTGAACACAGAATGCCGATACAATTTCCATGTAAAATTCCAAAATTCTGGAACCAAATGCTGAAGTAAAAGTAACTGGATGATCCACGTAAAATTCTGGGAAAAACATTTGGAAAAACAGATTAGGCATACATATGGATGCTTGGAATAAATTCTCGAAAAAAACACATTTGGCATAAATTCTGGGTAAAACATTTGGAAAAACCTCATTAATATGGAGCATGGGATCTTCAGCGAGGGCAAACATAAGTTGTCTTCTAATTCTCGCATAGATTAGAAACATCGCCACTCCAAATAGCTCTTCCATGGTGAAGGATCTCGAACCTTAAGGACGATAAAGCTGAATTTGGATTAGAAACATTAGAAATGCATAAGACAAACAACAGCTGGGAGAGGGAGAAAGAGAGAGATATAAGAGCTTCATTGCCTCACTATGTACATAATGAAGATTAAGAAAATTACCTTACTGCATCTGTGAAAGAGAAGAAAAAAAAATAGATGTCTTCATTCAAAAAAATCAGTAAAATATTTAGAAATATTACCTGAAACTGTGAAGAAATGGAGGCGCAACCGAAAGAAATAAAGTCACAGGTGGAATGAAACCAGGAAAAAGATAAGAGGAAGCATGTCAATGTGAAGATAAACAGAGCTGTAGCGGGGCTGAAATGGTAAAGAAAAAGGTGTCACTAAGAGCAACCAGGGTCACGTCAAACTGAGGAAGTAAAGCAACCGAAAATTTAGGCATAGATGAGCGTACCTTCTAGGGAAGCTGTGAGGAAGAGAGTTCCTTGCCATTCGAGAGTGTTCCCTGCCATTTGTAAGTGCTGTGATTGGAAGTAAATGGTGCTACTGCTACAAAGAGGAACCAAGAGATCGCCGATGGAGAGTTCTTGCACAGAGAGGAACTGCGAGAGATGCATGAGGAAGCCGCAGAGTCGAGCGACGATGGAATGGAGGGAGGCACCGTCGATTTTACTGCCTTCGGAGCCCTATCTCTGCAAGCACGGGCTTTTTAGAAGTCTTGGAGCTGGCGAGGCTCTGCCGAGGGCTCTGGCGAGAGGGTTTTAGAAGTCTTGGAGGAGGCTCTGTCGAGGGCTTTGGCAGGTAGCGGGGGCTTGATGGGAGGTAGCCGCTGCTTTCGGCGGTGGCAGTCGAGGAGGAGAGGTGCCGAGCGGGAGAAGACAGGTTTTTGCCGTGCCGTGCAGGAGGGGTACTGTGCGTGGTTTTTGCCGAATGGTTTTTCGCCTGTCCATTCACAGTTCTCGATGCGTCGCTGCCCCTGACAGGGAGAGCTCTGTTGCTGCCGCTGCTTTCGGCAGATTTGATGGAAGCGGGTCAAAAAGCTGTCTGTCGGACGTGTGCGGAAGAAGCCTTTGCTGGCGGGATTTGCTTCTGCGGGAGATCATGGGCGGGATTTTATTCTGCGGGAGATCAGGGGCGGGATTTTGCTGCTATTAATAAAGCAGGCCTTTTTATCAAATCCAGCCATATTGTTGTACCAAATCCAGCCATATGGTACCAAATCCAGCCATATGGTTACAATCCAACGGTGGCAAATCCAGCCATATTGTTGTACCAAATTCAACCATATTGTTGTACCGAGCCTATGTATATTTTGTGGCTACTGACGGTGGCAAATCTTTTTAGCATTTTGATCGTGTGGTTAAAATTAAAAGTATGGTGTGCTTGGCAAGATATGTATATTTACTTATATAATAAAGATATACATATATATACATACATATATATATACATATATACATATACATATATACATACATATATATACATACATATATATACATACATATTGTTATACATCCATAAAGGCCTTGAGGTGCGTCTACTCCACTAAGGAGAGATGGGGTCAACGATCAACGCATGATCGCTCGAGTTGAAGAAACCGAACCCGCCAGTGCGAGAACACGCACAAAACGCGCCGCGCGCCGCCATGACCGAACCCCACTACTGGGGTGCGATTAGCCCGCACCCCACTAGTGGGGTGCGAATAGCCGCACCCCCCATAGTGGGGGGTACGGCCAAACCGCACCCCCTTGGGTGCGGCCAAGCAAAGCCGCACCCCCCCTGGGTGCGGCCGCGTCGCGCCCCCCTTAGGGTGCGGCCGAGCCACTCTCCCCGTTACGGGTTCGGCATAAATCCCCCCCTTCTGACTCGCCGCCCGCACTTCGGGTTCCGGATTCCACCAAGAGCGCTTCCCTGCGCGCCCAGAACGCTTCCCCGTTTGTTATTCGCTCAGAACACTTCTGAGCGCGCTTAGAGCATTTTTCACATTTCGGGCACGCTCACTTTTTGTTTTTCTAATTTCTCACATTGCAGGAACGGTTTGTCGTCTTTTTCGCCTTCAACAAAGCTGCCCGAACTGCCCGAACTGCCCGAGGGCGAGGCGGTCATTTACGAAAAATGGCGATCCGTGTGCTCCGAACCGGAAAACGTGATTCATCCGCCATGTGGTTACGGTGGTTACAACGGCGAAACTACCGGGCTACCCCCGGCCAAAGCTATAAATGGAGCCCAGAGCCTTCATTTGAGTTGACCTTGCCTTCTGCACTCGGGAGAGCTCCTTGAAGATTTTCACGGAATTCTCCTTCGGCGCTTGAAGATCTCCTTCGTGGACTTGAAGATTTCTTTCATCCCGAAAGGCGACTCAGCATTTTCACTTTCGTTCTTCGGAGCATTCTCACTTTTGTTCCCCACAGTTCTCAGAAGGAAAAAGACTTAGTTTTCCAAGAGGTGGCCTGTCACCTTCGGAACTCTCTCTCTCTCTCTCTCTCTCTCTCTCTCTATTATTGTAACGAGCAGCGGCCTATCGCGCTCAAATTCTAAGTACCTAACTGTAAACTCTCAAAAGATAGTGAAGTTTGGTCGGCACAGCTCCGGACGCGTGGTTTTTTACCCTTTCCGGGTTTTCCACGTTAAAAAGTCTCAGTGTACTCAACGAATCTCTAATTGACTGTTTGCGTGCTCGGTACGCTTCCGAGCTAAGGTGGTTCAATTCGACCGGTCTACCAAAGCACCCGAGCGACCCACAATAGTTTGGCGTCGTCTGTGGGAACCGATTCCCAAAGTTCAGCAAAGATAACTGAAGGTAACACTTGCCGCCAATTACAATGGCAAGAAGAAGTGCTCGCACCACTGAAGGATCAGTCCCGGAGGGGCGCATCGACCCAGCTCCCTCCCACTCGCTTATCAATGCGCCTCTCACAGAAGAGGCAGTGCTTACGCCTGCGACAGTACTGGAAGGGCGCATTCGGCAAATGGAAAAGCAACAAGCCGAGATGCTGACTCTCGTAAGAAACCTTGGGGCTCCTCGAGTTCCCGTTCAACCTCCAGCATCGAATGTTCCGCCGCCCCCAGCTCCGAATCACGCTCCGGTCGAGGGAGCCGATCGGGAAGATGAAGCCTCAGAAGATTTCTCCGACGCTGCAAGCTCCGCTCATCCTGCTCCGCCGATCAGAGGACCGGAGGCTGATCCCCATCACCATCGCCAAGGAAGAGCTGCTCCTGGCCGAGCAGTAGAAAGAACCACGCGAGAGGAGATACATGACATGATTGCAGAAGAGTACGGTCAGGCAGCGCGACGCGCAGCTCTCGCCCGCCGTCCCGCGCATCACGGCTCCCCACTATCGCCTCAAGTCTTGGCCCATCCAGTTCCAAACGGCTTCAAGCTTCCCAACATCGAAACATTCGATGGGACAGACGACCCGTTGGAACATGTCAATTACTTCACCACTATCATGAGGATTTACAGTGCCCCCGATCAACTCCTCTGTCAAGTGTTCCCGGCAACCTTGAAGGGACAAGCGCGCACTTGGTTCCACTCCCTGCGAGATGGGGCCATCAACAACTTTGCAGAAATGGCGCAACAGTTCATGGACCAGTTCATAGCCAATCGTAGGATTGTCCGAGATCCCTCCCATCTCTCGGGAATCCGTCAGAACGACGGGGAAACTCTGAAGGATTTTTTCCGACGCTTCACCTCCGAGGCTCTACAGATCTCGGGAGTCGACCCCGAGCTCTTGCGAGGAGTTTTCCTCGGAGGCCTCCGCCCAAGTGGTTTCTACTCAGCTCTAATGAGAGAAACTGTGCCAAGTTATACTGACCTCATTCACCGAGTTGAAGCTCAGATAGCTGCCGACGAGGCCATCGAAGCGCACCGTCGACAGTTCGAAGGTAGCCAAGGAAGGAAGAGGGGTTCGGATCAAGCCCCTCGTGGACAAGAAGAGCGGCGTGGCGAGGGACGCCGCAACGATGAACGTCGCCGCGACCCCCGAAGAGACCTGGGTCCGCAGCCTCTCAGGGTCTACACCCCATTGAATACCACCAGAACAAATGTGCTCTACGCCATTCAGAACAACCCAAAGTTCCGCGCACCTCGGGCGTTAGCCCCAAACCAAAGGGGCGATCAGTCCAGGTACTGCGAGTTCCATCGGGGGAACGGGCATACCACTGAAGAGTGTACCAGACTTAAAGACGAAATTGAATGTCTCGTCCGCCAGGGACTCCTAGGGAGATTCCTACAAGGCCAGGTTCGCAATCAGCCTCAGCAGCCTAGGGAGGCAAGGGAGCAGCCTCCCGCTCCCCGGGGCGTAGGAGAAGGAAGGCCGATGGTGGGAGAAATTGAAACGATCGCTGGACCTCCCGTCCTAGCTACGCAAATCCTCTCGATTGCCAAACCCCCAAGAGACCACGAAGACAAGAAGCTCAAATAGGACATTACGATCGCTTTCAGGGAAGAAGACCTGCAAGGTTTACGGCTACCGCATCAGGATCCCCTCATAATCAGTGCAGGGATCGGAGACCCTTGCTTTAACGTAAAAAGGATATTGGTCGATAATAGAAGCTTAGTTGATGTTCTGTTCCTTTCTACTTTGCAAAGTATGAAGCTCACGAAGGATCAGCTCAGCCCTGCGGCCGGGCCCGTCTATGGCTTCGACAACCGACCTGTCCCAGTTCAAGGCATGATCACTCTCCCAGTCACATTGGGTGAGTTTCCAAGATAGTCAACGTACAGCATCCAGTTCGTGGTGGTGGAATCCACTTCCGCCTATAATGTCATCTTTGGGAGGCCGCTCCAATCTATCTTTGGAGCAGTTCCGTCCATTCCGCGTCTAGCTATGAAGTTCCCGACTGCCGCAGGAATAGGGGTCATAAGAGGAAACCATGAGGAAGCCAAAACCTGTTATCTGAAGCAAGCACAACCGACAAAGGCAACCGCCCTCAACATCAACAACTTCGACCTACGGGATGAAACTACTCTGCAGCGGGGTGCGCCCGTTAAAGGATTAGTGGAAGTACCACTCTCTCAGCAGGACCCGACTCGGACCGTTCAAGTCGGATCCCTCTTGTCGCAGGAAGAACGGGAAGATCTCACAACCTTCCTACAGGAGAACGAAGACATTTTCGCTTGGAGCCCGGAAGACATGCCCGGGGTATATCCTGAAGTCATTTTTCACTCCTTAAACATTAACCCTGCCTGCAGGCCGGTGATTCAAAAGAAGAGGAACTTCGCCCCTGAGCGGTTGAAGGCAATCGAAGAAGAAGTGGCTAAACTCATGGAGGCGCGGTTCATCCGCGAAGCTGAATACCCCACGTGGCTCGCTAACATGGTTATGGTAAAAAAGGCCTCGGGAAAGTGGCGAAGGTGCGTCGACTACCGCAACCTAAACCAGGCGTGCCCAAAAGACAGTTTCCCTCTCCCGAGGATCGATTAGCTCGTCGACGCGACGACTGGCCATGAGCTACTCAGCTTTATGGATGCTTATTCAGGCTACAACCAGATAAGGATGAACCCCGCAGACGAGGAGCACACCGCCTTCCGCACCGACAAAGGAGTCTACTGCTATAAGGTGATGTCATTCGGCCTTAAAAACGCCGGGGCTACCTACGAAAGGCTGATGAACAAGGTCTTCAAGAACCTCATCGGAGAAACGATGGAGGTATATGTGGATGACATGTTGGTGAAGAGCGTCCACCGTTGCGACCACTTGAAATACTTGGGAAAGTGCTTTCAACTTCTCTGTCGCTTCCAAATGTGGCTCAACCCCAGCAAATACACATTTGGTGTGACGGCGGGAAAGTTCTTGGGTTTCATGGTGACCCATCGGGGAATTGAGGCCAACCCCGAGAAGATCAAGTTGTTGGAGGATATGTCGCCACCCCATTCAATTAAGGAAGTGCAATGTCTGAAAGGGAGGATCGTCGCGTTATCTCGTTTCTTGTCACAGACAGGAGACAAATACCTCCCTTTCTTCAAAATTCTTCGGGGAGCACGCCACTCCGGGTTCCAGTGGACTGACGAGTGTCAGGCGGCCTTCGAACTTCTCAAACAATACCTGGCCTCACCACCACTTCTGTCAAAACCCATCCTCGGAGAGACCCTGTTCCTGTACCTGGCAGTTTCTCCCACGGCTCTCAGCTCGGTGCTGGTAAAAGACAAAGGAGGGGTGCAACGGCCAGTCTACTACCTCAGCAAAGTCCTCACCGACACAGAAACAAGGTATCCGGCAACGGACAAGACAACATTAGCTCTCGTCTTCTCGTCAAGAAAGCTTCGGCCCTACTTCCAGTCTCATACAGTAAAAGTGTTGACCCAACTCCCGCTACGAGCAATCCTCCAGAAACCAGAAGTCTCTGGAAGGCTAGTGAAATGGGTCGTAGAGCTCGACGAGTTTGACATCCAATTTCTGCCCCGGCCGGACATCAAGTCATAAGTACTCGCCGACTTTGTTGTAGAGTACACCATTCCATCAGAAGCAGCTCCTATCAAAGACACTACTAGTCCCCGTTGGACTCTCTACGTCGACGGAGCTTCAGGAGCTGAAGGAGCCGGAGCAGGATTGCTCCTCATAAGTCCCAACGAGATCACCTTAGATTACGACCTCTGGTTAAAATTCCTCGCAACCAACAACATCGCGGAATACGAGGCACTGATCGCCGGCCTCCGGCTCGCCATCGATTGCAAAGCAGAGAACCTGACAATTTATGCAGATTCCCAACTCGTAGTCCCGCAAGTTGAGGGAGACTACGAGGCCAAGAATGATCAGATGGAGAAATATCTCGCGCTTGCGAGAGTGCTCCTTCAGAAGATCTCATCGTATCAAATCCTGCACATCCCCCGGGAGCAGAATTCTAGGGCAGATGCTCTGTCTAAGCTTGCAACTTCACCCACCAGCTACCAATTCTGAAAGCGCCGAGTGGAAGAGATCGTGGTTCCAAGTATACAAGGGCCATGGGAAATCGCGGCCATCCACAAGGAAGAGTCTTCCTGGATGACCCCACTGCGAGCCTACCTTGAGCACGGACACCTCCCCGAAGACCGTCTAGAAGCGCGAAGGTTACGGATGCGAGCAGCATCATTCGCCATCATGGACGGGGAGCTTTACAAATGGGCATTCTCAGGGCCCTACCTAAAGTGTCTACCGGTAGGCGGGGCGGACTACGCCCTAAGAGAAGTACACGGGGGAATCTGCGGAGAACACCTAGGCGGGAAAGCTTTGTCCTAGAAGATACTACGCCAAGGTTTTTATTGGCCAACAATGAAGAAGGACGCGACCGAGCTAGTCCAAAAGTGCAGGAGCTGCCAGCTGCACGCAAACGTACCTCATCAGCCCCCGGTCGCGCTCTCCACACTTCAAAGTGCGTGGCCATTCGTGCAATGGGGAATCGACCACCTCGGCCCCCTACCTCTAGCATCTGGGCAGAGGAAGTTCATCATCCTAGCCATCGACTACTTCACCAAGTGGGTGGAAGCGGAGCCCCTGGCCAAGATCACAGAAGAGAACGCCAAATAGTTTGTCTGGAAGAGCATTATCTGCCGCTTCGGTATCCCAGCAACGAGCATTGCCGACAACGACACGCAGTTTACTGGGAAATCCTTCACCAAGATGTGCGAGGACCTGAAGATCAATCTCCGTCACACGGTCGTAGCACATCCGCAAACTAGCGGGCAAGTGGAAGTCACGAATCGCACCATCCTCAAAGGGTTGAAGACGCGCTTGGAAGAAGCTGTGGGACAATGGGTATACACACTCTCAAATGTACTATGGGCATACCGCACAACAGAGAGGACCACTACAGGAGAGACGTCTTATAACCTTTGTTATGGTACTGAAGCTGTCATCCCCGTCGACATCGGCATTCCAAGCACCCGGGTGCTAACTTTCGATCCCACCAAGAATGGCGAACTGCTTCAAGAGAATCTTGACTTAATCCACGAAGTCCGAGACGACGACGCCCAGCGTGCCGCATCCTACCAAAGGCGCGTAGCCCGGCTCTATGACAGAAGGGTGAAGCCCAGACCAATCAACGTAGGAGATCTCGTCCTACGCAGCATCGAGGCGGACGGAAAAGGCCCCCACGGAGATAAACTCTCACCAACTTGGCAAGGTCCGTACGTTGTCACTGCGGTCGTAAAACCAGGAACATACAGGCTCAGAACAGCGGAAGGAAAGACTCTACCACGCACCTGGAACGCCCAGAACCTGCGTCGCTTTTATCAGTAATATCAAGTCTGCTATCACGTAGAAAGCCACGAGCTCAGACTCGTGCAAACTTATCCTATGTTATGTATTGTATGCAAAGTCGCGAGCTCAGACTCGTGCAAATTATCTTATATTATGTACTGTATGAAAAGTCGCGAGCTCAGACTCGTGCAAACTTATCTTGTACTGCGAAATCCACACACAAAATGATTTTCTACTATGAAAAATATGTCTTTGACACCTACATTCGATTTAGAAAAATCATTATTATCTTCTTCAAAAAAGGCTTTTTATCACCCATTTTGGGGCCCTGCCCCGGGGACTTTGCACCGTCGTCGATTGAAGGTTCGTCCTTCTCCTCCGTCATCGAGTCCCGGCGTCATAGGGGCCTGTCCCCCTTACGTTCGCCACCAGTTTGAATACACCCGCTATTCACCGGCCACTTCGGGGCCCTGCCCCGGGGACTTTGCACCGCCGTCGATTGAAGGTTCGCCCTTCTCCTCCGCCGTCGAGTCCCGGCGTCGTAGGGGCCTGCCCCCCTTACGTTCGCCCCCGGTTTGAATACACCCGCTATTCACCGGCCACTTCGGGGCCCTGCCCCAGGGACTTTGCACCGTCGTTGATTGAAGGTTCGCCCTTCTCCTCCGTCGTCGAGTCCCGCGTCGTAGGGTCCTGCACCCCTTACGTTCGCCCCCGGTTTGAATACACCCGCTATTCACCGGCCACTTCGGGGCCCTGCCCCGGGGACTTTGCACCGCCGTCAATTAAAGGTTCGCCCTTCTCCTTCACCGGTCGCTTCGGGGCCCTGCCCCGGGGACTTTGCACCGCCGTCGATTGAAGGTTCGCCTGGGCTACCCCCGGCCAAAGCTATAAAAGGAGCCCAGAGCCTTCATTTGAGTTGATCTTGCCTTCTGCACCCGGGAGAGCTCCTTGAAGATTTTCACGGAATTCTCCTTCGGCGCTTGAAGATCTCCTTCGTGGACTTGAAGATTTCCTTCATCCCGAAAGGCGACTCAGCATTCTCACTTTCGTTCTCCGGAGCATTTTCACTTTTGTTCCCCACAGTTCTCAGAAGGAAAAAAACTTAGTTTTCTAAGAGTTGGTCTGTCACCTTCGGAACTCTCTCTCTCTCTCTATTATTGTAACGAGCAGCGGTCTGTCGCGCTCGAATTCTAAGTACCTAATTGTAAACTCTCAAAAGATAGTGAAGTTTGGTCGGCACAGCTCCGGCCGCGTGGTTTTTTACCCTTTACGGGTTTTCTACGTTAAAAAGTCTCAGTGTACTCAACGAATCTCTAATTGACTGTTTGCGTGCTCGGTTCGCTTCCGAGCTAAGGTGGTTCAATTCGATCGGTCTACCAAAGCACCCGAGCGACCCGCAGCACATATATATATACATACATATATATACATACATATATATATACATATATATATATATACATATATATACATATATAGATATACATATATATATACATATACAGATACATATATATATACATATATATACTTATATACATATACATATATGTACATATATATATATACATATATACATCTATACATCTATATACAAATATACATATATACATATATGTATATATATGTATAAATATACATACAGTACCCGGCCGGCGACGACGGGCTACGCCCGCCTTTGCGCCCACAACATATACATATGAGTACTTAAAATGACCGCACAAAAATTTTAATTAATATTTTATAATTGTTTTTTTCAGAAACATTTATATTTTAGCAAAAAATCATTTTAAACTAGGTCTAGGAGGTCTAATGATTACCTACCATAGTAAGTGTAGGAGGTTTGCTAAATTTTTTAGGGATTTTATGAATTTTCATCATTATTTTTATTATAGGGATATAATGTAATTACACAAATAGCTATTATATTTTATGAATTTCCATTTTTTCATCATATATGTTAAGACATTAGAGTAAAAGAATGAGGCTATATTTGACAATTTTGAATGTTGCATCAAAAGAAACTTCTTGTATATAGTAGTTAAAGATATATATATATATCTTTATTATATAAGTGAATATACATATGTTCAAAGGCACACCATAGATTCGATCTGGACCGTCCAATCCAAGCATGATGATCAAAATCTGGCCACACGGCGAAATGACCGTTTTGCCCCTGCAGGAACGAAAAAACTGGCCAGCTGCGGCTCGGTTCGGTCAAGCCGGCTCAAGGGGGGCGGGCGGGCTCAGGCGGGGGCGGGTGGGCTCACGCGGGTCGGGACGGGGCGAGCCAGGGCGGCCTCACGCGGGCCAGGCGGGAGCGTGCCAGCCGGCTGTGCCCGCCCGCTGTAATCTTTGAGATTACACCGGCTTCCCGCTATATAAACAGCGGGAAGCCAGTGTAATTGGCGATGTGGGACTAAAAATCCCACATCGCCATTAAGCGGGCGGGGCCCGCCTGTGGGCCCCGCCTACCATTGTTTTTTTAAAAAACCGACATGTGTACGCGTAAATTGAACTGATATCCCCCAAATGCCCCTCTTATTTTCCCTCTTCCGCAGGCTAATCTTCACTTTCACTCGAGGTCCTCGGTCACAGTGCGCTCTACCGAAATCGCCCTTCCGCCGCTTCCTCCGCGCGATCCGCCTCCGTCACGCCTCGCCGCGCTGTCGGCGAGGCAGGGCATCTGCGTGTGCGTCGGCGTGTCCTACCGGCGCGTGTCTTCCCACCGCTGTTCTCGCCGCTTCTCTCTTAGTAATGGAGCCCGTGCCTCGCTGCTCACTGACCCTGCTTCTCTGCGCCTCTCTGCTCTGCGTTCCGCTACTCCGCCGCCGCCGTCGCCTCACACGCAATTCCTGCTCCGCCGGTGAGTTCTTCGTTTCCTTTTTGATTTCGTTTTAGATTCCCTTTCTTATTTCGTGTACTTCTGGATTTGTAGCTCCCCTTTTTTATTGCTTGCCGCCGTGGACTCCGCAATCGACATCGCCTGCATCCATCGACTTTGCATCCATCGGTGAGGTTGCTCCTTTCTCCATTTCAGTTTTATACTGAATTTCTTTTTGATTTCCTTTCTGATTTCGTTCCGTTCTCGCTTTCTAGGTCGCCTATATTATTACTCCCCGCCGTCGACTCTGCAATCGACATTCTCTGCACCTGCAATGTCCTCCCACGACCAACAAGCCTCCTTCACCGTCATACTTTGGTTTGCAATTTCTTCCAAGGCTTCCTGTGCTGCACGCTGCTGTTCACTTCCTCCTCCATTCTACCTCCAACAAACTCTAACGAGGAAATCAAAAAATGTATTTCTCTTCCCTGTAAAAATGGTTCTACCTCCTTCCACTGGATTTCTTAAGGTTTCCAGATCAGTTTTATTGCGATGCACATCTATCTCTTTTTGGTCTTTGCACTGCATTTCTTCCTCTGCTCACAGATCTCTTTGTTATACTCCTCCCATCCTCTGCTTCAATCTACCACTGTCACTGCAGTCTTCAGTCTCTCAGCAGAAACTTATTTTGATGTGTTCTGCCTAAGGCCTTGCTTTGACCCTCGCACCTGAATCCAGCTTATCCTGTTGCCTCTATGCTTTTCGTTCTAAGTTTTAACTACGCACCGAGTTTGCGTAATGCTTTTGCTACGCAAATGTTGTATATGTATACTGTTCTGCTGTTTATACGCCCCTGCTATACTCCTCCCATCACGTGCTTTAGTCTCCCACTCTCACTACAATCTTCAGTCTCTCAGGAAGAAGTTAAAATGATGTGCTGTCACTGAGGCCTGTCTTCAACTCTGCCACCTGAATGCAACTTCATCCTACTGACTCTGTGCTTCTCTTTTATTACCACTGTAATGATATTTTCTCTTCAATGCATTAAATCTATATTAAATTTCCTTCTGCTTTTGTGCATGTCTCCTATATTTCAAGCAGTGCCCTCCACACCAACTTGATTTTCTCCAAATTACGAACACATGTTCTCATCATGCAGATTATGATATGAAATCTGCTTAGTTTTTAATATAGATTAAGCTAAATGGCTGGCAATTACTGCATGAGGTACATACCCACAGCTTGATAGCTATTATTGTTCGTATGTTACAGTTATCGTTTTTCGTAATTTACCATGCACGAATACCATTTGCGGTTCATTCATTCCATGAATTTTTTAGCTGTACTGCAATTTGTTTAGCTTCAATGTACTCAAATGTGAAAATCACTGCTCACCTACTATATGCAAAATAATGTTTCTGATTTTGTAGTCTGTTCTTGCACCTGATATATGCATAATATTCCCCAACCTTACTCATTACCAATTTGGTTATACAAACTTACTCATTATTTGAAATCGGTTGAAGTGAACCCCAACTGAAAGTGCTTCAACACGCAATGCATTCCATCAACATACTGCCTTTTTGTTCATGCTTGCATCGGGCCCCATTTTGCATGAGAAAAACTGTGCGTTCCCCCTCTACTCTTCGTAAAAAAACTTACATCTACCGAAGCATTTCACTTCCTTTTTATAACATCTTCAATTGTGGAACTGTAGCTTCAAATCAAATATACATTTGCATCATTGGATGCAATATAAAGAAAAAAACAAATTCTTTCATACAAATGCTCATGGAAATCGAATATTTTTAGTTAGCTGGTGGTTCAATCTTCATTTTTTTTCTGTGTGCTCACTGCAACCTCACACAAATGCTGCTGCAGAGCTGTAGGAACATGACATAATTGTATGATCAAACAACATTACTGAAAGAGAACACCACGTGTTCATCTTGATGTTGCTTTTGCATAAATTTTATATTTACTTTTACGGTACGGTTGTTACCTCAAAGAAGTTACAACTATTACCTTTAATGATTCAATAATCTCATCATGATTTGCTTCTTGCAGCTTCAAAGCCTTTGCCTGAACAGCTGACTGAAGAATACTTTGAGAATATCACAAAGATTCCTCCTCGAGGTAATTCCACCTCCTCTTCATGAATTTTGCTGGATTGATGCTTCCTGTTTCCTACTTCTGATTGACAATTCCTACTTTCAGCTATTGTGATGGTAGATTAGCAAATCAGTCAATATAACTTGAACTTCTGAAGCTTAGTTTTGAATTCATAAATTCCTGAAAGGGAACACCGTTTTCTGATAATGATGTTGATTTTAACATGAGATTTTAATTTTGAAAACTTTGACTCTTACCTGTAAATCAAATATAAATTTGCATGATTTGATGCAGTACCAAAAAAAACACATCTTCGTAGTAAACTTGGTCATTCACATGCGTTGGTTTCAGTTTCCTGCAGTTTCAGCTCTCCTGTAGCAACTTTCAATTGATGATTCCTATTATTCCCTATTCTTATCGTCCATTAGCAAAGCACTCAATATAATGTGAAATTATGAAGATTATATTTGAATTGATAGTTGTATGATGAAACTAAAGTAGTGAAAGAAAATACCATGTTCTGATCATGATGTTCATTTTGGCGAGCGAATACCGGCGAGGGGCGGGCGATGCCCGCCGACGCCGAGGGGGCGGGCGAAGCCCGCCGACGCCGAGGGGGCGGGCAAAGCCCGCCTTGAATGCCAGGCGGGCGAAGCCCGCATTGATGCGGCCGAAGGCCGCCCGAGAGCATCGAGCACGGGCTACTTTTTTTTCAATGTTTTTTAATGAAAACCAAATGTGAGCTTTTTAAATAAAATATTGCGAAGACCGGCGAGGGGCGAGCGAATACCGGCGAGGGGCGGGCGAAGCCCGCCGACGCCGAGGGGCGGGCGAAGCCCGCCGACGCCGATGGCCGGGCAAAGCCCGCCTTGAATGCCAAGCGGGCGAAGCCCGCTTGGTTGCGGGCGAAGCCCGCATTGATGCGGCCGAAGGCCGCCCGAGAGCATCGAGCACGGGCGTAGCCCGTGCGAAGATGCTCGTATATATATATATATATATATATATATTAACACACACACACACACACGAGTGACAGGGCATGGGGGGCCCCCGTGCGGGCGGCGACATTCGGCAGGGGCAGCGACATTCGGCAGGGGCAGCGACATTCGGCAGGGGCAGCGACATTCGGCAGGGGCAGCGACATTCAGCGGGGCGACATTCGGCAGGGGCGGCGACATTCGGGGGGGGGGGGCGACATTCGGCAGGGGCGGCGACTTTCTGCGGGGGCGATCAATATTTATATCAGTATATATAAAACTTAATTTAATTTTGTTCAACAAAAATCATATGGTGTGATGGTTGTTATCTTTGGTTGACATAGTGGAGACCTCGGTTCAATTCTCACCGTTGACAAATTTTGTGAGATTAAAAAATGGGTCATATGACACCCATTTTTAAATAAATTTAGGGGTAAAATCGCAATTTCATGTTGTAGGGTACTCTACACCTTCATAGTTTTAGGTCACCCCCTAATAGGTTTAGGAGACCTATGAAAAAGTGGAGAGAGAGGGAGCGGTTTGATCCGACGCCTGATGAAATATCTTGCTAGATTCAACGGCCGTAATCATTTCAACGGCTTTAAAATTCATGGGTTTGATATTTCTTTATATATGGTAAAGTTCTTGGTAAATTATGAAATTTTGGAATTAGTTTTTTTATGTCATCATAGTGCCTGTCATTTTCTCAGAATTTTTGGAAGTCATGGTGTAGTACTTGATGTGTAAAGTTATGTTTTCAACCCTTTCATGTTAAACAGAAAATATGATCATATAGTCCTTGGAAAATTATGAAATTCTGGAATTAGTATTTTTATGTCATTATAGTGCCACTGTAATTTTCTCAGAACTTTGGGAAGTCAAAATCTAGTACTTGATGTGTAAAGTCATCTTGTCACCCTTTTTATGATAAATAGAAATTACGATTATAAATCTACTGGAAAATTATGATATTTTGAAAACCATATTATTATGTCATAAGTCAGCTCTGGAAGTTTATTTAGCAAGATTGAACTTATTGACTTGGTACCTCCTTTACATTCTAAAAGATGATATTTGATTAATGGATTTTTAAATAGAGGTCAAATCAACATGAAATGTATCAAAATTTTGGTTAACCCTTAAATTGTCCATTATGAATCTTTGGTAAAAATTAGAGTCCATATGGACATGTTAAGGTTAAAATTGCATCATAGGAATCAAATCTAGTTCAATCTCATTGTTGGTATGCGAATAGTAGAAACCTCATATGATGATTTGACCAACAAGATCACATAGAAAATCAGTAAGATTTGGATTATAACAGTAACATATCATTTACATCAGCCCTAGAAGTTATGGAACCTTTGGAGTGCATTTGTACTATGATTTTGGGAATTATTAAGAATCATGTCGCGCTATACATAAAAGGGGCAGTTATCAACTTAGGAGATCATGAAGATTATTCAGCATGATAAAGTGTCCATGATGTATCACTAGGGTGTGATTAGAGACATTTGAGAATCATTTAAGATCTACACCACTTAGAGTATTGGAAATCTTAAATGTTGAGCATCGTTCAAGAGAACGTTAGCTTAAGGGTAGAATTGGAGATAATTTATAAAGCGTCAAGTAATAAAGAGTAATAAGTAGAGTGGGTCTTAGAATCGGGTAGCCACCAATAAAAGTAATTGTCGTAGAATGGGGGATTTGGGTTTCAGCCCATTGCATTCCCTAGTACCGCTGCGAGCCCTTCACCGAGTAAACCTCGGGAAGTCCAAGATTCACCCTAAACTTTTAAGTATACAATAATTAGACAAGATTAGTCTAACTAAATGAATAAGAGATATGGTAAACTTCATCCCGAGTTAAGGGATGGGAAGTTTTATATCAGGACGGGTTAGTCCTGCGAGTTGGAGGCTCGGGAAATAGTATATCAGGACGAGATGGTCCTGCGAGCTGGAGGCTCGGGAGGTTGTATATCAGGACGGGTTAGTCCTGCGAGCTGGAGGCTCGGGTGGTGATAAATTGCATGTGCATAAGAACAAATTAGTGGTGGGTCTTCGGTACTGGACCGCTCGTCACACCGACGGCAGTACGTTGACTTAGGTGGGTGTGAGGGTTTGAGGGGCCAGTAGATTGTTTATACTACGGTCTGGAGGACGATCCCTGAAAATGCACACTTGACCTCAAAGACTGGTGGATACCAGCAAAGAGTACGCAAGACTCTAGAGTGCACCTAGGACGTGTACAGAGGCGCACGAAGGGTCTAGGCCTGGTAGTGTGTATACCCGCCTAGGAAGTGGAGTTGCCCGCTCCACTGTTGCCGTAGCCACAACGGTGGTACCAGAGAGTGAAGCTAGCTTCAAAAATCGGGAACTAAAGGTCTGTGATCACAGAGTCGTGTGGGTGAGTTGCACTTGTATGAATCATATCATAGCATGCATATCATATCATACGTAAACATAGAGCATAATTTGCGGACCCTTATCATATAAATTAGTATGGGCTCTTTTATATGATAAGTTATAATTCCGGAAATCTTAACTTATAAGTTTGTATGGGCATTCATATAAATTAAGGTACTCATGTGATGGTAGTGTAGAATTATTTACTTGTTTGCTATATTTGCGCGCACTGCTTACTACTTACTTCTTTTACTGCTCTTTACCGCTTACTTGTTTATACTGCTAGACTAGTGCTTGCCTATATATATACTTGCTAGCTTAGATTTCTCTGTCACCTGCTTTTTGTTTACTCCACTTTGTTATCCTTCGCTTCTTCCTCCTGCTCGGTGCCTAGGAGTCGCGGGGGGAGGCGGGCACAAAATCAGCTTAGTCTTTATGACTAACGGTCGGTTGTGACCGTAGGTGTTCGAGGAGCTAGAGCACCAGCACGACCAGTCAGGACATGATGGCAAGACTTGAAGAGCAGAAGCCGCGCAGTACTTTTACTACAAGACAGGTGTTTGAAGATTTGAGAGTTTGTTTAGCTTCCGCATAGATGTGGAATGAGAAAGTGAGATTTTGTTCTACTTTGGATATGTACCGGGCATAAGCCCTTTTACTCTTTCATTTATTGTACTCATTGATGGACAATTTACATTTGGATATATATATAGATGCGTGTGATCGTGGACTTGTTTACTTATTTTCTTCTCATTCTTGTTGGCCTAGTTGATCGTTCTTGCCGGCAGGATCGGCGTCTTGCGGAGGCGGCTAACTCGTGGGTTAGCGTCACCGTAAGGCGGCGATTCTGGGCATAAGATCCGGGAACTCTCCTGGTGCGGGAGGGGGGTCTTACAGCATGCCCATTCGGAATAGAGAGGTCTCATTCCGAGAGATGTTCATGCTATTTTTCCAGTTGGGCTAAGATGAATTTAATAGAAAAAAAATCTTTTAAAACAAAGCGAAGTTTCAAGAGAATGTATTTCCTTCAATATCACCACAAATTCAAGATATTGTAATGGGGTATGTATTTTTGTTACGATTAAAAAAGATAGCCAGCCGCGTAACCACGCAAAGTAAAGTCACCAAATAACACAATTTATTGCAGACGACAATTAAATGTTTTCGTCGAGACAAATCTTAGAAGAACATTAATCGCGGGAAAGTGGTCTCTCTGCACTCAAAAATGTCAAGCCATCCGAGATATCGGTAAATGCCTTGTGGGCATGGGCGGATCCAGAGGATGTTCGTAGAGAACTGGCCCACCATTATTTTTGAGATTTGCTATAGAGCAACTCCAATGGGGGAACTCTAAATATAGAGATCCACCTTGTACTATGTTCTCTAAATATAGAGAACATGGTTGGAGTTGCTCTACCATGTTCTCTATATTTAGAGAACATGATTATTATATATATATATACTTTTATGTTTATCTATATATATATATATTAAATTATTTTTATATGTATATTATATATATATATTTATATTTATAATAATAAATTATTATTTTTATTATTAATTTATTTTATTTGATTAAATTTTTTTAAGTTATTTTTATTTCAAATTTTATTACAAAAAAAATAAAAATAACGACAAAATAGAAATTTCATTGAATACAATAAAACTTAGTGGGTTCGCTAACATACAACAAAAAGAAATGCGCATTGAAATTAAACAAACAAAAAAAACAAAAAAAAAAACTAAAAGACTGTAAAAATTACATAATTCAAAATAAAAATATTACATTGGAACTAATACTAAAATTCTGGTAGGTCATCACATGGTTCGTTACGACTTCCGCGCACAGTTCCCACGAGTTGTTCGTCTCCATTCCCGGGTACTTTATAGTCGCTTCCTCCATATTGGCTTCCTCCGTGATGGTCTCCTCTGAACTAAGGTCCTCCATATTGGTCTCCTTCATATTGGCTTCTGTCGCACTAGCTTTCTCGGTACTGGCTTCCTCCAAACCTGGGTACTCTATATTGGCTTCCTCCATATTGGCTTCCTCCATGCTGGCCTCCATGAAACTGAGGTCCTCTGTATCGCTCTCCCCCATATTGGCTTCCTCCATATTGGCTTCCTCCATGCTGGCCTTCATGAAACTTAGGTCCTCTGTATTGGTCTCTCCCATATTGTCTTCCTTCGTAACCACTAACTTCATACATACCTCCTCCATATCCAGTTCCTTCGAGTGATGAAGATCCTTGAAATAATGATTTTTTAATGTTTCTATCCAAAATAGCTTGTTTTTTTACGGAAATACTGACGCTCTGGAGTTCCTTTGATATTTTCCAAATCTATAATCATGATATCATGATCTTGTTTAGCGCTCTGAAGATCTAATAGTCTCTTAGCATTTTTGAGTTTTAACTTCATGAGTTGTTTTATAGAAGACCTATCATTTGCTCGTTCTACTTGCCCCCTCCTTAAAATATCCATGATTTCTTCATTTTCAGCAGTCTTGGCCGCAATATCACAACTCTTACCACTCACATTTCTCCTCCTCTCTTTTTCTTTCTTTCTTCCATCAGGTCGATTAATGGAATTTGAGATCGGCGATTCTTCATCACCAGTACTAGCAGGATTCATTTCATTGCTGTCTGTATTTAAGTCTATACTTTTCCGTTGACTGGGAGAGTTGGAATCTAAAGTTTGTGACAAGCCAATATTCATAGAGTTCATACCTTTTATAGACCCGGACGTATCTATCCATTTTTCTGTA
This sequence comes from Dactylorhiza incarnata, assembly GCA_033032865.1. Taxonomy (NCBI): domain Eukaryota; kingdom Viridiplantae; phylum Streptophyta; class Magnoliopsida; order Asparagales; family Orchidaceae; genus Dactylorhiza; species Dactylorhiza incarnata. The sequence continues at coordinate 2,101,596 of JAWHQI010000290.1, forward strand.
TTTTCAAGATAAACCAAACATGGTCAAACAAGAACCCTTTCTTTTCTTTCGGAACGTCTCCATATAACACTTTGGCTTGAGTGAGCTACAAAAAAATAATTATTATAATATCATATTAACTAATGATTATAATATATAAAATATAAAAAAATACTTACAAATCGAGTTCAGACGCACCGCTGGGGTTTCGTTGCTCAATCTCAATCTGTCGAATACACCCTCGAAATTTGCTAGCTCTTTTTGATTGCTCCCCATAACTGGGTCTTTTGAGACCTCAAACCAAGCATAACATAGTGCTTGATCTGCTTTAGAGGAGAAAGCTGCTCCACGGCTGGAAGACATGATGAAAATTAAAGGAAAGAGAGAATACTTGATTTTTTAGAAAGAGTGATGTGTACTTATATAACCATATGTGAGTGGAGAAAGAATCTAATGCTGAGATAAAAACAAAGCACCAGAATTGATGCATGACATGATTGATGGAGAGAAAGTGATGTGTGAGTGGAGAAAGAATCCAATGCTGAGATAAAGCAAAGCACCGAAATTGATGCATGACATGATTGATGGAGAGAAAGTGATGTGTGAGTGGATAAAGAATCCAATGCTGAGATAAAAACAAAGCATCAGAATTGATGCATGACATGATTGATGGAGAGAAAGTGATGTGTGAGTGGAGAAAGAATCTAATGCTGAGATAAAAACAAAGCACCAGAAATGATGCATGACATGATTGATGGAGAGAAAGTGATGTGTGAGTGGAGAAAGAATCCAATGCTGAGATAAAAACAAAGTACCAGAATTGATGCATGACATGATTGATGGAGAGAAAGTGATGTGTGAGTGGAGAAAGAATCCAATGCTAAGATAGTTCTTTCAAAATAATCTATATAAACATCACTTACGGCTAACCACATATACTACTCTCGTACACAAAATGAACTATGGAGCCAGTTCATCCCATTTGCCATCTCCTCCATGTTCAGATGATGAATTATTCGATGAAGCAATTCTTCAGTGGGAAGAAGAGCTAGATGACTGGGAAAAAGAAGATGAAATTTTAGCTCATATTTATACCTCCAACAAGGCCAAAATTGCAACTCAACTTCAAGAAGATGCGCAACCGAGACGCAGAGGTTCAATACCTGGTCACGTAGTAATCAACCGGGGGGGAATTGAAGGTAACACTAGACTGTGGAATGATTACTTCTCTGAGCATCCCACATATGGGGAAAGATATTTTCGAAGACGATTTCGTATGCGAAAAAATTTATTCCTTCGTATTGTCGTCGCAGTGCTGGAGCACGATAATTTCTTCATTCAAAAGAAGGATGGTGTTGGTAAGCTTGGACTGTCAAGTTTACAAAAAATTACAGCAGTATTTCGTATGTTGGCGTATGGAACAGTAGCTGATACTTGTGATGAGTATATTCGAATTGGTGAGTGATGAGTCCGGTTTATATACATATTTTAGGACTCATTTAGGCTTAGTATCATGCATAGGTACTGCATATTAGGTTGATTATCGCTTATATTGGATTAGTTGGTTATTTGCGTAAATAGTACCTTCCTTAGCCTACTTTTGTGTGTTATCTCGGATGTTCTTTTTTTTTTCTCTTTGGTGCATATTTTATGTCGCTCGGTGCTTTGTTTCTAGGCCCCAGCGGGTATGTGTGAGTTTGCTGCAGGTACCAGGAGCTGAAATGCATTCCAGGGGGGCAATCCATGTGATTCCATGAAGATCTGGACCTGATCGTGCGATTTGTTCACGCACGATCAGGCGCACGATCACTATTCAGATCACACGATCAAATATAGATGGTCGTCCAGGCTGCAGTTTGCTCGCGCACGACCAATGACTATAGTGCGTCTAACATCCCTCAAATAACTAGACCCCTAAGTTGGTTTTGTCATGACCAGGTCATGACAAAACCATAGGAAGAGCTCAAGACCTTGTGAACATAGGTGAGAAGGAGAAAACCCAAGTGGTCTGCAAATAGCAATTTTAAGATACCAAGCCTAGGGTTGGACTTTAGGACCCCACCTTGAACCTTGACCCCACAATAGCATCCCTAACCCATTAGATGTCTCCTTGAAGCACCAGTGACCCATTGGGGTCAACCTAAGAGGCCAATTTGACTAAAGTCAACCTTAACCCTAAATTGGTCAAACTAGCTCAATTAAGATCAATTGGCCCCCACCATGCCAAATTGACCATGCCCCTATCCTTGTATGGGTACTAGGATCCTAATGGACCAAAAAGATCCATCATGGGGCCTCCAATTTGACCAATTTGCCCTAAGCCCTAATTTGGTCAAAGTGCCCTAATAAAGGGCAATTCACCTTCACCTTGTCAAATTGACCCCACCTATACCTTCCTAACCCTTGAGGGAAGCCAATGGAGCTCAAGTCACCCTTTGGGGTCAACCCAATTGGTCAATTTGACCAAAGTCAAACTCAAGCTCGAATTAGGTCAACATACCCCAATTTAACCTAATCTAGCCCAATCCACTTGGGCTAGACCCAATTAAGGTGGTCCACCACCTAATGGGGTTTGAATGCTGCTGAGGTGGCCATTCAATTTGGAGAGAGTCGGCCAGGAGAGAGAAAAGGGAGGTTTCTCCCAAATATGAGAGAGAGAAAGAGAGCTTTTATGGTGATTAGATGCAATTGATCCTTCATATCCCTCCCAATTGATGTGCATTCATCTCCCCCTTCAGTTACCCACGAATTTCTGGAGTTTTCCATGGCCAAGGGGGCTGTTTCAGAGAGAATTTAGTTGTAACCGAAATTTGGTTAATGGCCATTAATGGCTTTTGGAGATAAAGCTCTCTTAGTCGAATGAAACTCCTCCCATTTCCTTCAGTGCTCAGAGAGAAAGAGATTCCCCTTTTTCCCAGTGAATTTCATGCAGAGAAATCCTAGATCGACATGGCATCACAAGCTCCAGCACCAACAATGGCAACTCGTCGGTATTCACGCCGCCAAGCCCCTGCTCAGGTCTGATCCTCTTCTCCTTCCTTGGTGTTAGATCTCTTCATTTTTCGGGGCTCGATCCGTGCACAATAGGGCTCAGATTGTGCATTCGAAAGGGTGCATTTCGTACCCATTTTTCCTCCCTCAAAACCAGATCCGACCACCTCCGGCCGGCCAACCACCTCCTATCGCCGGCCACCACCTCAACGGAGGTGGTGGTGGCATTGGTCGGCCGGAAAGAGACGCGGGTGGCCAGGAAATCACCCTGCAAAGAGGCCCAGGACGGGCCGTCGCGAGCCGTCCAACGTTCGGGGACGATGATGGAGAGTCGTCGGATTCATTTATTTACGTTTATGATTATATCATTTGATTCGTCGAGCGCCGCAAGAAGTTCGTCGAACGAGATAGTTCGTCGAACGAGATAGTTCGTCGAACGAGAAGTTCGTCGAACGAGATAGTTCGTCGAACGAAATATTTCGTCGAACGGGAGTAGAAGTTCGTCGAACGAATCTGTTAGTCGAACGCTGATATAAGTTAATTTAGTCGAGCGCTGTTAAACGTTAAATTAGTCGAACGCAGATACTTAAGAAATTGGTCGAACGCAGAATTGTTCGGCTTTCGTCGAACGCAGTTTGCTCTGCTTTCGTCGAGCGCAGTTTAAATTTCGTCGAACTCAGTAACAGTTATTTAATTAATTGTTTTCAAGATTTCTGTCATATATTTTGTTGTACTTAGATTTAATTGTTAAAAATACTTAGGCCCCTCTACAGAAAAAGTGGTCAACACCAAAGTTAAACCCCTTAGGGTCTACTTTATTTCAGAATTTATTTCACCCCAAAAGGAGTTCTGTAGCTCCTTGTAGGTCCATTTTAGTGGGGTTGGTCCCTAGCGTAGGACAGCCACAAATTCTTGAATAACTTTTGATTGGGAAATGATATGGACTTGGGATTTAAAACATAGACTACTTATTCCTACACACACATCATATCCAAAGATGAGATTTATAGGAGAACCTTTCTCTGAGGTTTTTGAAATAATTTCATAAATCATCTAATAATTAGTTAGTGGGTTAAATGACCTCAAATGCCCTCCAAATTTTGGTGGGTGCTCCTTAGGGTTACTGTATGACCTTGGTAAAATTATCAACCCAATTGGGACTGTTTTTGTTTAAGTATTTTATAAACCCAAGTTAGGTCAAATAGGGTCAAAGTTAGGGTATGATGTTTACCTTGGGGTATGGTGGTCAAAACTCATCACCATGTAATGAAACCTTGGTAACTGGTTTAGTATCACCTAAAGAATCCCCATGAGTGGTTTGGGGTGGTGAGGAGGTGGATAAGCCCTAGAATACTAGTTTTATTCCTAAGTGTGCATTTAGAGCCTTGTGAAGGCCATGTGGTCAAAAGTCCCTGGTTGGTTTTGAAATTTGGTGGATAAATTCATAGAGTGTAATTAGGCACTGGGTAATTTTATAAGAATTTTAGGAGCCTATATTCCCTTTGGATTAGGACATAACACTACTAGAAAACAGTTTTTTTGCCAGGGTAATTTGCCGTGGCAAAAAGTCAAAAATCGTGGCTAAAGATCTTTTGCCACGGTTTAGCCACGGAAAAAATTCGTGGCTAAAGGTCGCGTGGAGAAAGATTTGTGGCTACAGATTGGCCGTGGCTAAAAGTATTTGCCACGAACAAAAAAAACCGTGGCTAATACCTAAAGTTTTCGCCACGGTTTTTCCTTGTAGCAAAAGTATTTCAATATACGCATTTAGGTTCTTTTGCCACGGTATGGAACCGTGGCAAATATTATGATTATTAGCCACGATACTATGCCGTGGCTAATACTCTTTATTATCCACGGCCTAGAGGCGTGGTTGCTTTGCTGCCTATTAGCCACGGCTTTATACCGTGGCTAATAGTGTTTTTGAATTCTTTTAAAGAACTATTAGCCATGGCTTAATGCCGTGGCAAATGTTTTTTTGATTTTTTTTTTAAAAAAATATGCTGCATGCTGCATCCTGGCAAGGCTTCTGCACTCAAAAATAGGATATAATCGCTCCCTGCAGTACTCATTGAAGAGAAGTGTGAATAATTGGAAAAATCCTAAACAACAGGCTTCCAGCAAATAGAACACACGGGTTGGAGAAGAATTAATCATACGTTGTTCCAATTACAAATATGAGCTCCAGGCAATAAGTAAAAAATCAACAATCCAGGATGTAAGTTTTTTTTTAATTTATTTAGGTTTTTGAAAATAGGACTGGAGAAGACAAGGAGAGAGTGGGATGATTGAAATAAATATTGTTCCGAAGAGCAGCGCGGTGATCAATGTGAAGAAAAACCTCACCGCCGTGTAGGGCGGATTTCCCCAGTAGGAAGGACTGGGAGTACTGCGTCGGGAAGTAGAGATCGGATGAAGAAGGCGGGGGTGTGCTGAGCTCCTTGATCAGAGCCTTGTTCCTCCTGCAAGCAATCGCAATCATCATCTTATAATTAGTATATTGTGGAGGAGGAGGAGGAGAGCAAAATGATTGATCAAGTTTTGGATGATACTTACTGAAGTAATTCAGAATTCTTGTAAGCATCAGTGAAGTCAACTCCGAGCACTTCCTTCTGGGCCATTGATGTCACCTCTAACATCCATGTCGCTGGGTTATAACCATCCTTTATCTTGCTCACGCCATTAATTCCCTATCAAATTAAAGGAAGCCACTATGTCAATCTCTTGCGCTGTTGGTTTTACCTGATCGGAAAATGAAGGGAATGTCTTACTCACCTCGAAGTAGCTGATCAGATGGCCGGAATGATGACCCAGCGGTCCTACATAGATCTCTTGTCCGCCTCGTTTCATTAGGAAGAGCTGCAGTCAGCATGAAAGGCAGCATTCTTTTAAGCATGCAAATGAATTGTCTGCAGTTATATTGGTTAGTTATATTGGTTGCTTGGTATCTGACCTCGTCAAAAGCTTCGAATATGTCGATGCTGGGTTGATGGATTGTGCAGACTACAGTTCTGCCGGTGTCTACCGTGTTCCTCACAGTTCTCATGACAATGGCAGCAGCCCTGGCATCAAGTCCGGAGGTAGGCTCATCCATGAAGATGATGGCGGGGTTAGCAACAAGCTCCACAACAATCGTCAATCTCTTGCGCTGCTCTGTGGACAGTCCGTTCACTCCCGGCAATCCCACCAATGCTCCCCTCAACGGAGCAAGCTCCACTAGTTCCATCACTTGCTCTATAAACATCTATTGCACAAACAATAATAGAGCATCATATCCAGATGATCATGAGTGTGCGCAGGCATGGGGAGTAATGCCGAGTAGACCAGAGAATACCGACCTTTCTTTTTGCGGAATCGGCTTCCGCGGGCAGACGAAGCCACGCCGAGTACACCAGAGATTCATACACAGTCACATGAGGGGAATGGATATCATTCTGCTCGCAATACCCCGAAACCCGAGCGAATGTCTCCTGCTGCTTGGGATATCCATTAATCATGATGCTCCCCTCTATGTATCCTCCTGTTTTACCAGCCCCGCTAACACCCATCAGGGCGGTGAGCACCCCGGGCCTGAACGACCCGCTCACGCCCTTCAGAAGCTCCAACCGGTCTTCCAGAACCCCTTTAGCCTTCATTTCCTGCAAAATGGACATGAAGATCCTTTTGGGGTGAGCAAAATGGACAAGAATTAATTGTTACACAGGATATAGCCATGGATTAGTTGAGTTACCTCCGGCATGTCGACAGAGTATCTTATATTGTCAAATGCCATGGAAAGCGGGGTGAAGGGGAGGACCATTCCTGTCTTGGCTGGTGCGGACACAACTGGCTCTTCATTGCTGAATAGTATAGAAATACCTTCCGCACTATCGTTAGCTTTGGATTTAATACATCAAAATCATCTCAGAACAGTTTCAGTTGCACATTACCTGCTGCATTGCTGACAGAATCTCTGCTCCTGGCCTCCAACCAGCACTATAGGAGTCTAGGAGTGTACCTCGCAGACCATGTGCCGCCTGTGATACTCCCTACAAGTACTGAGGTCATTTATGCACCCATCCACAAGACATGAGACCTTCAGGCCTCCGCCGCCGCTCAGCGCCGCCCTGGGTTGCTTAAACGAGCACCCCTCGGCACCACCGGCCGGAGACGGCTGCGCCATGGAAGCTCTTCTCTGCTCCTTCCAGTTATCTGCCAATCCGAAATCCCCCAAACCCCCCAGCTTGAGATCAAGTGTTATTGTTACAATGTATTTAAAAACAAAGTTAGACTGAAATCCATAAAGGGAGCAATAAGAAAAAAAAGGTTGATAGGACAGACCATTTTCGTCCAGTTGACATCAAGCCATGCTGCTAAGAGCCATAAAAGAACATAGAATTTGTAATTTGATACAATATTTTGAGCATGAATTTATAACTAGATGCAATTCATGAGCACTTTGATCCAAAAAAATATGACTGTGGCATCCCAAAAGCACCTGTAACGAAAGGCATCTCAATATATAAACTCTATCATCAAGAAAAACAAAACCTCATATCCTCTATTATTTATGCAAATAAATATAGAAGGAATCTTGGTCAATAATAACTCTAAGAGTAAAAGCTTCAGTAAGTGATGCAAGTGGAAATCAAAAAGTAGATATACATGACACCAAAATTAGCTAATTGTAAATACCATCCAGATGTACTGAAAGAAACATTACCTAAGAGAATGATTATCATGATGAATGTGAGCTTCATCAGATGAAATTTAAGACTTCAGCATCAAAAGAATTGCTTGCTGCTTAGAATTATCAACCTGTTCAAAAGAATTGCTTGCTACCTATGAGTAAGCTATAAATGTTATCTGCCCAGTTTTAAAAATAAATATAAATGATATCATTATGCTACATATGGGTAAGCTATAAACTTACCTTGCCCAGCAATGCTAATTGAAGAACTTTGTGCTGCAATAACAAGGAATGCATAGCAAACTTATAAAAGAACCTATTATGATGAGCATGGGTAGAATGGGGTGCAAAACAGATGGAAAGGAGAGCAAAGAGTCATTCGTACCTTAGAAATGGAGCCCTAGGTGGCTGAAATCGTGGAGCAGAAACCTTCGTCTCCCTTCGGTCTGAACCTGCAGTATTGCAGAAAAAAATTAATATTAATAGATATGACATTGCTGTAGACTTATGAATAAATAGGACTCATTACCAATGAATGAAATAAAAAAGCTATTACTTTTTCATTCATATTGGTTAAAGATATCTTTAAAAACAGGATAAATCTTTAGCTTCCACAATGAGCTTAAAGCACCATATTGATCTGGGATCATCTGGTAAGGAGCAGTAGAAGCATAAAGTACCAAATATTCTATTATCAAAGAGTATAATAGGCTTGCTATAAAGTACCCAATATTCTATTATCCACAGTAATAATTAATAACTTGAATAACTTGTATTCATCCATCTTACATACCTGTAAGTCTCTGGGTCACTAGGATTACCAATGAACATGGTATTAAAACTAGTATGCGAGGTCCACAACCTGGTCATTTGGTGGGCCATCTGGTTTTGGGAGGACTTGACCAGATAAACTATTGTAGGTTGAAGGGGATTGATATGAGTTCTGCATGAACAATATTCCTTAAGAAGAAATTTTAATTATAAATTTTATTATTTATCAATTCATATATGTTAAACATGTTATTAAATGAGTATAAAAATATACTACTTACTTGTCCGTGCTAGAAGGTATCAAAGGTTCTAAATAGGACTGAAAGGGGAAGAATTGGGGCCTCGCTGAATATGGAAGTGGCCTCGCTCAATATGGAACATTTCATTCATATGTACACATTACAAATATCACCTCACAGACAGCTAGAAATTAAATAATCTGAAGCCAACTGCTATCACATCCAGAGAATGTGCAAAAGAAAATGAAATGGCAGTTAAGTAACCTAAATGCTATCACATCAGGTAATATTGATTCAAGTAATATTTTCAATTTTCAATATGGATTAGCCCCATCATGATTAAGCAAATTGAATTGAATTGCTCAAAATAAATTCAACACACAAAAGTGAAATCAAAAGTGTTTCAAAATTTTGAAATTATTTATCATAAGTGGATCAACATTAAAGTCTTTAATTTGGGTAGTGCAACATCTGCTGAAATTCCGCATCTTCGTGAGCGCTATTTTCATCCCCAACCTAAAAAATTATACATTAGAGATATGTTAAACATATTAATAATTAAATGAGTAATAAAAAAATACTACTTACTTGTCCAGTGCTAGAAGGTATCGAAGGATCTGCTCGGCTTCTAGAAGAGGGTGTTGTCGATGTCAATGGGTAGCCAACACGCGCCAAATGAGCTTGCATCTCTTGTTGTAGGCGTGCCATCTGTTCTTCCATTTGAACTTTAACTTGTGCCTCCATTTCTGTCTTCATTTGGGCAATTTGAACATCAAACTGAGATTGCATTTCCTCTCGAAGCTGAGAACGGATTGACTCTACCGCTTCATGACTAGGTTGTAAATTAAGATCTTTTTTCTTCATTAATCCCCACGTACGCAAACGCCCGTGTCCATCCTCTCCCATCACCTGAGTGAAGCATGAATCTCTATATTCTGCGGTGCGCTCCTCCTCAGGCACCTTTTCAAGAAGCATGTTCATATCTTCCTGTGGTATGAAGATATAAAAATAAGAAATGTTACCAATATTTTGACTTTATTTGAAATTAGTTATGAGAAAAAAGAAATGGGAACATACAATGGCCTCCTGAGCTTCAAAATCAATTTTGCCCTTCTTATCTGTTCGTGTTCTTATAAAAACATTAATTCTATCTACATGATGGTTACCTTGTTTCTCCATCTAAAACAATAACAAAAATTAAAAAATTGTGATATCATATATGCATTATATAAACATATTTTAGATTTTACCTCCAATCGAACAGAACGAAATGAGGTCCTCCCCATTTTATGGTATCCTCCAAGATTTTCACGGTTGATTGAGTTTTTCTTTGATACCACTCTAACAGATTCTTGTCCCCAATATTGGACAAGAGTTCTCCATTGATCAGAAATAACACGATTTGGAACAATAGCAAGGCGCTCCTCATCATTTGTATATATATCATAGTTATCACGCTTAACGTGATATTTCCACTCTCTCCACCGCATTCCAATTGAATGCAAGCATTTACTTCGAAAATCCAGAGGAACATCTGTATTTTCCTACATTTACTCAAAGAAAAGGAATTGAATAAAATTGAGTTTATTTTATATGTGACATTCATTAATGAAAAATAATAATAAAGTAACATACCTGCACCTCTCTCCATATAGCATCAAGCATGTCATCGGGTATATCCGTCCATCGTGGATATGTGAGTGGCAGTTTAAACCCATTTCTAGCTAATATACCGAGTTGGCTAACAAATGGTTGCTCGCTCTTGCCTGTAGGGTACCCAAATCTATCAAAATCAACATGAAATCGCTCACTGGAACAGGGACGATCACCTGTGAATGGAAGCAGTGGTTGGTCGTGAGGAGGGCTTGGAGTGAGAGGAGGAGGTGGATGTGTGAATGGATTGCAGTGGACGATACCTTAGCCAGCGAGCGCGAGAAGAATTAACGATGTCGTAGACGGCGAGCACGACAAGAGTCGACGATGGCATAGCGATGTCTTCCGTCTTTGGAGAGGCTAGATCTACAGTCGAACGTATGCGGGAGGCTGCATTCATACGCAGTAGGCTGCACTCGCGCAGGTAGTTGAGAGAAGAGTGGGCTCGCCGGAGGAAATCGATCGGGCTCAGAGCAGCCCTAAATTATCGCCGCAAGGAGAGAGCAGAAATGCCGAGCGGGAGCAGAAATGTCGAGCGGGAGAGTGGTAATTAGGGCTTTATGAGAACCAACCGTGGCAAAAAAGAATTATTTGCCATGAATTTTTATAATCCATGGCTAATACATAAGTATAGCCATGACTTTTTGCTCCCTAGCTAAAACTATACTATTAGCTACAGTTTTTGTATCCGTGGTAAATGCTATAGTTTTAGCCACTATTTTTAATCCCTGGCAAAAAAATGTGTGGCTAATAATTGTTTTTCTAGTAGTGTAACCCCTTTAGGGAAACTTATTATAAGACACATTTACATGCTTAAAAGTCTTGGATGATGATGAGACTTTGGTTGTGCCATTATAGTCATGATTTAGACCTCTGGTAATTTTTGTGAATTTTATTAAATAATTTAATCAGTACTTCTTTCTCAAGGCACTTGTTTTGATTTAAACTTAAGAAAAATATTTGAGGGTCCAAACTCTTTGCTAAATTGTAAAAATTGGTGATAGCCCCTTTCTGGACATTAGGAACCTCTGTAAATTTTTATAGAATTTTTGAGGACTTAAATCAGTAGGCTACTTCACAGTTCATTGAATTTGAGGTTTTATTAATTTATTTATTTTAGTGAGAAAATGATTTCCTTAAATCCTGAAACTTTGTCAGTAGCCTTTTCTGGTGAATATAAGAGCTTGGTAATTTCCCATAATTTTAGTGTTGATGTTTTTGGTAGTTCCTTCATAAAACTATGATTTTGGATAGATGATAAATAATTAAATTGAAGGAGAATTTCTTACTGTAAAAATATGATGTGTTGTTTCTGATGTTATTTAGTCACCATAGATTTATCATAATTTTTGGAAAGCCATGTCATAAGATTTTCTTATAGTTCATGTTCATTTTCATGCTTGGCAGATGTTTGGAGAAAATAAAATAAATATTAATTAATTAGAGAAAAATATGATTATCTGGAATTAGTCTTATAACATCATGATAGACCTCCAGTAAATATCATGGGTTAGTTGGAAGAATATTTGGAGTACCTCTAGTTGTAAGCTTCATATAGTTAGTTTGGTCTGCGTTTAGTAAAACTGTGAAACTTGGGAATTTAGTGACATACTAGGAGGGAATGGTGTGCAGGTGGTGCACATGGGTGGATTAGACAGTTGTAAGTCCACCCAAGGAAGTGTATGTGAGGAAAGTGTACTTGGTGGGTTAAGAGTAAGGTTGTCCTGGGGATTGACGAAAGATCGTCTTTCCCCTGGTGTGTCTTAAAGCACTTAGGTCTAACTCAAGTGAAACGGTAGAAGGGAATTCTTAAGGGTAGATACCAATAACAGTAAGTATCTTGAGAAAGGGAACTTTGCGGTGTCAACCCATTACAGTTCCTAGTACCGTAGCGAGCCCTTACAGGGTAACCCTCGGGAAGTCCAAGGTTAACCATAAGTCATAGGAGTATAGAAGATGCTTAAGACCAACAAATAACACATTCACTCACACTCCGTTGTCACGGGAGTTTGGTTGGTTTGGTTCCCCCGAGTTGTAGGCTCGGTGGTGGTAGGTGCGGATTGTGGATCCGGAGAGTTTGTGACTCAGTGTGGTTCTTGGTTGGGCAAGTTAAGCCCAGGTGGTTTATGTTGGAGTTTGTAGATAGATAGTAGAACATGTTGCATGTGCACAAGGTGGTGGGTCCTTGGTGTCGATAGTTGTTGCACCGACGTTGATACTCGGGCTCGGCAAGTGTGGAATTTACACTTGGCCATAAAAGTCTGGTGGTCCAGCCAGTAAGAGTACGCAGATGCTCCGCGGTCTTGCGTTGAGGCGTACGATAGGTCTAGGTTAGGTAGTGCATATACCAACCTAGAGGTGGGCGAGGCCCAACCCACCTCTTCCGTCTGCCACTACGGGAGTATCCTGGGAGTCTTGCTAGCTCCAAAAAGGGGGAACTAAAGGTATGTGTGCACAGAGTCGAAGTGGGTGAGTTGCACTTGTATGAACATAGCATAATTGCATGCATTGCCTGACATAGCATAAACATTGCATTACAACCCCTACCCCTATCGTATAAGTCGGTTATGAGACTTCTTATACGATAGGCCTTGCTAAACGACCCCTTAGTCTATAGGTTTGTGTGAGCATTCCTATAAATCAACGGTTACCTTTCCTTTATATATGTCTTTACTTACTGCACTTTATTTATTCTTTACCTGCTCTTACTATGCTTTATTACCTGTTTCATTTATGTATATATACTTGAGTAGTGGTAGAACTCTTCCTGTAGAATATACCATGTCATCTGCTTTTGCTATTACCCCTTATTTGTCCTCCGCTTCATCCTTTCCGCTCGGTGCCTAGGAGTCACCGGGGGAGGGGTGGGGGATTGGCTCAGTCTTTTGACTAACGGTCGGTGGACCTTATCATTTTAGGAGACCGCTGCGACGGAGCAGCACCAGAGGCCGGTGCAGATGGAGGCGGGGCAGTCTAGCACGGGAGCACCGATGACAGGATCCGAGAGTGGCTATTAGTTCTAGATATTTTGCTTCCGCGAGTGAATTTGTAGTGAGGCTTGATGTATCGGGCAGGAGCCCTTGTTATCTCTTTCCTTATTTCAGTTATATTTATGTGGACATCTCTTCGTGGATGTATTACTTTTCTATGTGATGTGGACTTGGCTTTCTTTTAGCTTGTTTTCCTTTGCTTCTTCGTGATCGATTTGGCCGGCAGTATCAACGTTTTGTAGTGGCGACCTTCCCGAGTGAGGGTGTCACCACAAAGCGGCGGTTCTGGGCCTAAGACCCGGGTGTTTGAAAAGAAAAAAAGGGGGTCTTACAAGTGATATCAGAGGGAAACCTCGATCCGAAGAAAAGAAGTCCACAAACCCTGTGCCACCCCGCGCGAGCTTAGTTTGAGGACAAACTAGCAGCGGAAGCAATCGTGTGCCCATAAGGGAAGTCACATGAAAAGGTCCACTTATAACCGATCGTTCTTTAGCTAAGTTCCTTACGAGTGTTACTTTCTTGTGTAGCCCGCGACAAACCCTACGCCGCAGCATGGAGTCCCACCAACTCCAGACGTCGTCCCACCACCACCGGCTCCTACCCCGTTCCTGCAGACAGAGTTGGGACAGACACTGACTGCCATTCTGGAGACTTTCAGGGCGCAACAGGCACCGGCCCCTCAGCAAAACCCTGGGGCCAATTGGCTGAGCATCTTTCGAGGTCTCTCCCCGCCATCATACATCGGGACGGAGACCATTGTGAGGACTGAGGAGTGGGTAGATATCATGGAGGAGATGTTGATAGGAATCCAGTGCCCGGCAGACATGGAGGTGCCACTGGTGGTTTCTTGCTTGGAGTCTCATGCTAAGAGGTGGTGGAAGAGGTTCCTGGTTACAGCTTATCCGGGACTGGAGGCTGCGGACGTTTCGTGGGAGGATTTCAAGGCGGCACTACTGGAGCATTTCGTGCCGCAGTCTGCGAGAGACGAGCTGGAGGATATGTTTTTGCAGTTGAGACAGGGGAGCAGGACGGTTCTGGAGTATCACCGGGAATTTACCCATCTATCCCGGTTTGCGGTTTCGTATCAGCTGAATGACGCAGGATTTGCAAAGAGGTTCTACAAGGGCCTCCGTGATGAGCTGAGGCAGGCCCTCCTCTTTGTCTCTGACGGCAGCATGACAAAGATTCTAGAGATGGCCAAGAAGCTGGAGATAGACCAGCAAGCTGTTCGTGGGAGAAAGAGACCGATGAAAGATCAGGGACAAGGAGGCAGAAGGGATCAGCCGAGAGGCCGAGACGCTGGGGAGAGAAAGACGGAGGTCCGACCCCGCCAGGAGGAGAGGCAGGAGCAGAGAGAGGAGGTAGTGTTGGCTCCTCAGCCTCTACATATGCGGGAGATGCCAAGGATTGGAGGAGGTGGACCACCGCCGGAGTGCTACCACTGCCGCCAGAACGGCCATATCAAGAGAAACTGCCCTCAGAGGAATGCGCCACCAGCACCACAGGGCCAGCATTTCGGGGGCCGAGGACGTGGACGAGGTCGTGGATTTCAGGGCGGCGACCGGAGACAGTACAGGGAGCAGGCATACGCCCTAGACTTGGCAAGGCCCCGGGACCCAGCAAGGGTCATCGCAGGTACTTTGATGTGTTTCTTTTAATTATTTGTACCTTATAAATTTCAGTTTTACCTTAGCATTGAACCAAACAACAAAACCCTCAGGTTTAGTACGCGTTTACGGCAAACAAGCGTTTACCTTGTTCGATACGGGTGCCTCGCACTCGTTCGTCTTCGCTAAATTTATCGAGGACCTAGACCAAGTTCAACACTTCAGGATCGATTACAGGAGGGTGCGATTCCCGGACGGATCGGAGGTTCTAACAAATGCCACGTGCAGTATGAGAGTGGAGATTAGAGGAAGACTGTCCGAGGCCCCGGCAACTGTGTTGAAGATGAAAGACTACGACCTGATCCTGGGCATGAGTTGGTTGTTCGGGAACAAGGCAAGGATTGACTGCCCAACAAGGAGGATCGTTCTTAAGCACGAAGGCGGTGAAGTAGTTTTCGAAGGTACTCAACCCACCTCTCGTCTCTTCTTATCATCTATTCAGGCCGTCAAGGCCCACCTGCAGGGAGACGAGGTATATCAGGTGCTCTTCGAGGCGACTGAAGTCAAGGACTCGGTGTCAAGTATCCCGGTCGTACGGGATTTTGCGGACGTGTTTCCGGAGAAGCTTCCCTGACTGCCACCGCACCGCGAGAAGGATTTCCAGATCCAGCTGGTGCCAGGGGCTAAGCCGGTGTCCAAAGCTCCTTATCGGATGGCCCCGAAGGAGTTGGTAGAGTTTCGGAGCCAGCTGCAGGAGCTGGTGGAAGCTAGGTTCGTTAGGCCGAGTTCCTCACCCTGGGGAGCTCCGGTGTTGTTCGTGAAGAAGAAGGATGGCACGCTCAGATTGTGCATCGACTACAGAGCTCTGAATAGGCTGACGGTGCGAACACGTACCCTCTGCCAAAGATCGACGAGTTGTTTGACCAGCTAGAGGGAGCCCACTGCTTCTCGAAGCTGGATTTGAGATCAGGATATTACCAGCTGAGGATCCAGGAGGAGGATATCCCGAAGACGGCTTTCAGCAGCCGATATGGATTGTATGAGTTCACTGTGATGCCGTTCGGACTCACAAATGCACCATCAGCATTTATGAGCCTGATGAACCGGGTGTTCGAGCCTATCTCGACATCTTTGTCATTGTGTTCATTGACGACATCCTCATTTACTCGAGGACGAAGGAGGAGCATGCACGACATCTGACACTAACCTTGGAGAAGCTTCGGGAGCACCATCTGTATGCGAAGTTCAGCAAGTGTCAGTTTTGGTTGAAGGAGGTGGCCTTCCTGTGCCATATTATCAGTGGAGCTGGTCTAGCAGTGGATCCAGCAAAGATTCAGGCTGTACGGGATTGGCTGCCGCTGAAGACGGCCACTGATGTGAGGAGTTTCTTGGGACTTGCCAGCTACTACCGGAAGTTCGTTCAGCGGTTTTCTCAGATAGCCCTCCCGCTCACATCCCTGACGAAGAAGGATACTACTTTTACATGGACGTCGCGGTGTGAGGCAGCCTTCCAGGAACTGAAGGGTCGGCTCACTTCAGCTCCCATTCTTGCCCTTCCATCGGGGAGGGAAGGATTCCAGGTGTATACGGATGCGTCATATCAGGGGATGGGTGCCGTCCTGATGCAGAACGGGCATGTGATAGCTTACGCCTCCCGCCAGTTGAAGAATCACGAGCGGAATTACCCGGTGCATGACTTGGAGATGGGAGCAGTCGTATTCGCTCTCAAGATCTGGCGACACTACCTTTATGGTGTCCACTGCGACATATTCTCAGATCACAAGAATCTGAAGTATGTAGATACGCAGAAGGAGCTGAATATCCGGCAGAGGCGATGGGTGGAGTTCTTATCAGACTATCAGTACACGATGCATTACCACCCAGGGAAGGCGAATGTGGTAGCAGACGCACTGAGCAGGAGAGCTACTGCGCCAGGAGCAGAGCCTAAGCTGATGGCCACGGAGTTGGTGCGGATGTTCGAGGACATGCAGATCTCTCTAGTATCTGAGGACGATCCGGAGCTGTACAAGGAGTACTTAGCAGCGATGGGTGCCACTTACGACATTCGAGACCCCATCAGGGATGGGCAGAAGCAGGATGCCAAGTTGGAGCCGATTTTCAGAGCCTTGGAGGCAGGCTCAGCCGAAGATTATTCGCTGAAGGACGGCCTGTTGAGTTTTAGAGGCCGAGTGTATATACCGGCAGGGGGCCGGATTCGGGAGGATATTATGTCAGAGGCTCATTGCAGCAGGTATTCCGTGCACCCGGGCATTACCAAGATGAATGCAGATTTAAAGAGGACCATGTATTGGCCAGGCATGAAGAAAGACATTGTATATTTTGTGACCCACTACGAGGCTTGCCAGCTCGTGAAGGCGGAGTGCCGAAACCCAGCAGGATTATTGCAGCCACTTCCGGTGCCGGAGTGGAAGTTCGACGACATCGCTATGGACTTTATACACGGTCTTCCCCGATCTCGTACGGGAAATGACTCGATTTGGGTGATCGTCGACAGGTTGACGAAGGTGGCCAGATTTATTCCGATCAGGAAGGACGAGTCGGTCAGTGTTTTGGTGCGAAGATTCGTGGAGCAGTTCGTTCGATATCATGATGTGTCGAGGACGATCGTGTCGAATCGGGATGGACGATTCACGTCGGAGTGGAGAGCAGTGCAGGCCTATCTGGGCACCCGATTGACTTTTAGTACAACATTTCACCCTCAGACAGACGGGCAAACAGAGCGTACCAACCGGACCCTAGAGGATCTTTTACGTCTTTGCATTCTGGACCGCGGGGAGCCGTGGGAGAGACTGTTGCCATTAGTCGAGTTCTCGTACAACAACAGTCATCAGGCTAGTATAGGCAGAGCACCTTATGAGGCTTTATACGGTCGGAGATGCAGAACACCATTGTCTTGGATTCAGGATGAGGATCCCAAGGCACTTGGCTCAGAGTTTGTGGAGGACACGGAGGCTCAGGTGAGGCTGATTCGAGATAGGATGCTGGAGGCCCAGAGCAGGCAGGCCAAGTATTACGATGCGCGTCATCGTATGATGGAGTTCCAGGTGGGAGACCGGGATTTCTTGAAGATACGTCCGATGCATGGAGTCTCGCGGGTTCGCGGGCGGAAGAAGCTCAGCCCGAGGTATATGGAACCTTATAGGATCCTGGAGCGGATCGGTCCCCTGGCTTACAAACTGGAGCTACCGCCGGAGTTGGAGGGACTGCACGACGTTTTCCACGTCTCCTCACTTAGGAAGGCTCTGCTTCGGCCAGAGCAGCAGGTTTCTACTTCAGAGGGGCCAGTAGCTACTGATCGGTCGGTTCACCTGGAGCCGGTTCGGATAGACGACACGGAGTTACGAGTCTTGCGGCGCAAGAAGGTTCCACTGGTCAAGGTTCTATGGAGGAATCATGGACAGGAAGAGCATACTTGGGAGCCACTGGACTTGATGCAGCAAAAGTACCCGCAACTTTTCACAATAGGTATAATTTAATTTTTCCGGGATGTTACTTTTCTTCGGTAGAAACCCCCCCCCCCCTCGGGCTTAACCTGAATTTCGAGGACAAAATTTTTATTTTTATGTATTGGGATTTGTAACATCCCTCAAACAACTAGACCCCTAATTTGGTTTTGTCATGACTAGGTCATGACAAAACCATAGGAAGAGCTCAAGACTTTGTGAACATAGGTGAGAAGGAGAAAACCCAAGTGGTCTGCAAATAGGAATTTTAAGATACCAAGCCTAGGGTTGGACTTTAGGACCCCACCTTGAACCTTGACCCCACAATAGCATCCCTAACCCATTATAGGTCTCCTTGAAGCACCAGTGACCCATTGGGGTCAACCTAAGAGGCCAATTTGACTAAATTCAACCTTAACCCTAAATTGGTCAAACTAGCTCAATTAAGATCAATTGGCGCCCACCATGCCAAATTGACCATGCCCATATCCTTGTATGGGTACTAGGATCCTAATGGACCAAAAAGCCCCATCATGGGGCCTCTAATTTGACCAATTTGCCCTAAACCCTAATTTGGTCAAAGTGCCCTAATAAAGGGCAATTCACCCTCACCTTGTCAAATTGACCCCACCTATACCTTCCTAACCCTTGAGGGAAGCCAATGGAGCTCAAGTCACCCTTTGGGGTCAACCCAATTGGTCAATTTGACCAAAGTCAAACTCAAGCTCAAATTAGGTCAACATACCCCAATTTAACCTAATCTAGCCCAATCCACTTGGGCTAGACCCAATTAAGGTGGTCCACCAACTAATGGGATTTGAATGATGCTGAGGTGGCCATTCAATTTGGAGAGAGTCGGCCAGGAGAGAGAAAAGGGAGGTTTCTCCCAAATCGGAGAGAGAGAAAGAGAGCTTTTATGGTGATTAGATGCAATTGATCCTTCATATCCCTCCCAATTGATGTGCATTCATCTCCCCCTTCAGTTACCCACGAATTTCTGTAGTTTTCCATGGCAAAGGGGGCTGTTTCAGAGAGAATTTAGCTGTAACCGAAATTTGGTTAATGGCCATTAATGGCTTTTGGAGATAAAGCCCTCTTTGTCGAATGAAACTCCTCCCATTTCCTTCAGTGCTCAGAGAGAAAGAGATTCCCCTTTTTCCCAGTGAATTTCGTGCAAAGAAATCCTAGATCAGCATGGCATCACAAGCTCCAACACCAACAATGGCAACTCGCCGGTATTCACGCCGCCAAGCCCCCGCTCAGGTCCGATCCTCTTCTCCTCGATCTCTTCATTTTTCGGGGCTCGATCCGTGCACAATAGGGCTCAGATTGTGCATTCGAAAGGGTGCGTTTCGTACCCGTTTTTCCTCCCTCAAAAACCAGATCCGACCACCTCCAGCCGGCCAACCACCTCCTATCGCCGGCCACCACCTCAACAGGGGTGGTGGTGGCATTGGCCGGCCGGAAAAAGACGCAGGTGGCCGGGAAATCACCCCGCAAAGAGGCCCAGGACGGGCCGTCGCGAGCCGTCCAACATTCGGGGACGATGATGGAGAGCCGTCGGATCCATTTATTTACGTTTATGATTATATCATTTGATTCGTCGAGCGCCGCAAGAAGTTCGTCGAACGAGATAGTTCGTCGAACGAGAAGTTCGTCGAACGAGATAGTTCGTCGAACGAGAAGTTCATCGAACGAGATAGTTCGTCGAACGAAATATTTCGTCGAACGGGAGTAGAAGTTCGTCGAACGAATCTGTTAGTCGAACGCTGATATAAGTTAATTTAGTCGAGCGCTGTTAAACGTTAAATTAGTCGAACGCAGATACTTAAGAAATTGGTCGAACGCAGAATTATTCGGCTTTCATCGAACGCAGTTTGCTCTGCTTACGTCGAGCGCAGTTTAAATTTCGTCGAACTCAGTAACAGTTATTTAATTAATTGTTTTCAAGATTTCTGTCATATATTTTGCTGTACATAGATTTAATTGTTAAAAATACTTAGGCCCCTCTACAGAAAAAGTGGTCAACACCAAAGTTGTACCCCTTAGGGTCTACTTTATTTCAGAATTTATTTCACCCCAAAAGGAGTTCTGTAGCTCCTTGTAGGTCCATTTTAGTGGGGCTGGTCCCTAGTGTAGGACAGCCACCAATTCTTGAATAACTTTTGATTGGGAAATGATATGGACTTGGGATTTAAAACATAGTCTACTTATACCTACACACACATCATATCCAAAGATGAGATTTATAGGAGAACCTTTCTCTAAGGTTTTTGAAATAATTTCATAAATCATCTAATAATTAGTTAGTGGGTTAAATGACCTCAAATGCCCTCCAAATTTTGGTGGGTGCTCCTTAGGGTTACTGTATGACCTTGGTAAAATTACCAGCCCAATTGGGACTGTTTTTGTTTAAGTATTTTGTAAACCCAAGTTAGGTCAAATAGGGTCAAAGTTAGGGTATGATGTTTACCTTGGGGTATGGTGGTCAAAACTCATCACCATGTAGTGAAACCTTGGTAACTGGTTTAGTATCACCTAAAGAATCCCCATGAGTGGTTTGGGGTGGTGAGGAGGTGGATAAGTCCTAGAATACTAGTTTTATTCCTAGGTGTGCATTTAGAGCCTTGTGAAGGCCATGTGGTCAAAAGTCCCTGGTTGGTTTTGAAATTTGGTGGATAGATTCATAGTGTAATTAGGCACTGGGTAATTTTAAAAGAATTTTAGGAGCCTATATTCCCTTTGGATTAGGACATAACCCCTTTAGGGAAACTTATTATAAGACACATTTACATGCTTAAAAAGTCTTGGATGATGATGAGACTTTGGTTGTGTCATTATAGTCATGATTTAGACCTCTGGTAATTTTTGTGAATTTTATTAAATAATTTAATCAGTACTTCTTTCTCAAGGCACTTGTTTTAATTTAAACTTAAGAAAAATATTTGAGGGTCCAAAACTCTTTGCTAAATTGTGAAAATTGGTGATAGCCCCTTTCTGGACATTAGTAACCTCTGTAAATTTTTATAGAAGTTTTGAGGACTTAAATCAGTAGGCTACTTCACAGTTCATTGAATCTGAGGTTTTATTAATTTATTTATTTTAGTGAGAAAATGATTTTCTTAAATTCTGAAACTTTGTCAGTAGCCTTTTCTGGTGAATATAAGAGCTTGGTAGTTTTCCCATAATTTTAGTGTTGATGTTTTTGGTAGTTCCTTCATAAAACTTTGATTTTGGATAGATGATAAATAATTAAATTAGAGGAGAATTTCTTACTGTAAAAATTTGATGTGTTGTTTCTGATGTTATTTAGTCACCATAGATTTATCATAATTTTTGGAAAGTCATGTCATAAGATTTTCTTATAGTTCATGTTCATTTTCATGCTTGGCAGATGTTTGGAGAAAATAAAATAAATATTAATTAATAAGAGAAAAATATGATTCTCTGGAATTAGTCTTATAACATCATGATAGACCTCCAGTAAATATCATGGGTCAGTTGGAAGAATATTTGGAGTACCTCCAGTTGTAAGCTTCATATAGTTAGTTTGGTCTGCGTTTAGTAAAACTGTGTAACTTGATAATTTAGTGACATACTAGGAGGGAATGGCGTGCAGGTGGTGCACATGGGTTGATTAGACAGTTGTGAGTCCACCCAAGGAAGTATATGTGAGGAAAGTGTACTTGGTGGGTTAAGAGTAAGGTTGTCCTGGGATTGACAAAAGATCGTCTTTCCCATGGTGTGTCTTAAAGCACTTAGGTCTAACTCAAGTGAAACGGTAGAAGGGAATTCTTAAGGGTAGATACCAATAACAGTAAGTATCTTGAGAAAGGGAACTTTGGGGTGTCAACCCATTACAGTTCCTAGTACCGTAGCGAGCCCTTACAGGGTAACCCTCGGGAAGTCCAAGGTTAACCATAAGTCATAGGAGTATAGAAGATGCTCAAGACCAACAAATAACACATTCACTCACACTCCGTTGTCACGGGAGTTTGGTTGGTTTGGTGCCCCCGAGTTGTAGGCTCGGTGGTGGTAGGTGCGGATTGTGGATCCGGAGAGTTTGTGACTCAGTGTGGTTCTTGGTTGGGCAAGTTAAGCCCAGGTGGTTTATGTTGGAGTTTGTAGATAGATAGTAGAACATGTTGCATGTGCACAAGGTGGTGGGTCCTTAGTGTCGATAGTTGTTGCACCGACGTTGATACTCGGGCTCGGCAAGTGTGGAATTTACACTTAGCCATAAAAGTCTGGTGGTCCAGCCAGTAAGAGTACGCAGATGCTCTGCGGTCTTGCGTTGAGGCGTACGATAGGTTTAGGTTAGGTAGTGCATATACCAACCTAGAGGTGGGCGAGGCCCAACCCACCGCTTCCGTCTGCCACTACGGGAGTATCCTGGGAGTCTTGCTAGCTCCAAAAAGGGGGAACTAAAGGTCTGTGCGCACAGAGTCGAAGTGGGTGAGTTGCACTTGTATGAACATAGCATAACTGCATACATTGCCTGACATAGCATAAACATTGCATTACAACCCCTACCCCTATCGTATAAGTCGGTTATGAGACTTCTTATACGATAGGCCTTGCTAAACGACCCTTTGGTCTATAGGTTTGTGTGAGCATTCCTATAAATCAACGGTTACCTTTCCTTTATATATGTCTTTACTTACTGCACTTTATTTATTCTTTACCTGCTCTTACTATGCTTTATTATCTGTTTCATTTATGTATATATACTTGAGTAGTTGTAGAACTCTTCTGTAGAATATACCATGTCATCTGCTTTTGCTATTACCCCTTGTTTGTCCTCCGCTTCATCCTTTCCGCTCGGTGCCTAGGAGTCACCGGGGGAGGGGTGGGGGATTGGCTTAGTCTTTTGACTAACGGTCGGTGGACCTTATCATTTTAGGAGACCGCGGCGACGGAGCAGCACCAGAGGCCGGTGCAGATGGAGGCGGGGCAGTCTAGCTCGGGAGCACCGATGACAGGATCCGTGAGTGGCTATTAGTTCTAGATATTTTGCTTCCGTGAGTGAATTTGTAGTGAGGCTTGATGTATCGGGCAGGAGCCCTTGTTATCTCTTTCCTTATTTCAGTTATATTTATGTGGACATCTCTTCGTGGATGTATTACTTTTCTATGTGATGTGGACTTGGCTTTCTTTTAGCTTGTTTTCCTTTGCTTCTTCGTGATAGATTTGGCCGGCAGTATCGGCGTTTTGTAGTGGCGACCTTCCCGAGCGAGGGAGTCACCACAAAGCGGCGGTTCTGGGCCTAAGACCCGGGTGTTTGAAAAGAAAAAAATGGGGGTCTTACAGAGCGCACGACCACTGGTCGTGCGCCACTGCTCGTGCGCAGTGTTTATTCTGCTCTGTATTTAAAGTCCGGCTCCGCGATTTTAGGGCATTCAGACAGAGTGGGGGCGCGAATTCTTCCGCAAGCTACGCCGTTTTCCCTCTCCAAGCTCCATCCATCCATCCCCTTCCTTGGGAAAGCTTCTTCCATCGATCCTAAGCTCCACCAAGGGTTCCGGAAGCTTTCCCCGCCATCTACAGCAAGCATTTCAAGTTGCGGCACCTCCTTTTGGGTCAAGGGGAAGAGTCCCAGCTCTGAGAAGAAGAAGGATGATGGTTGGAGGTAGTGACAGCCTCTGAACCCCGGAAACAACCAAGGACTGAGCTCGGAGGAGGCGCGAATTGTGTTAGCTAGGAATTGTGGTTTGGAGTACGATGTTGACTCCAGTAGTGTTCTAATCGAATACTCATGTTTTGCATAGAATTTTGTGTAGAAGTTATTTCTATTTTCATGCGTTGTAGCTTTATTCTTATCTAATTTTGTAATTAGAGTTTTACTTTACTCAAAGCATGAACCTGTGTCGATCTACCGGTAGTGTAGGTGAGTTGGTATCGAACGCTAGATTCGTATTTCTCGAGTCGGGAGAAAGAGCTATCTTTCTCGGTGGCTAAGAACTCACCCCTAGCGATTCTCGAAACATAGGCACTGGGTAGTTCTAACGCATTAGCATGATGTAGGCCATTCTTTGGACTGTTTGAGCTTTGAGCCAAAACCAGAGATTCACCCTTGCTAACCAATTTTGTGCATATCCCACCTTTTCTATTTAGCTCCACCGCTCTCGCTTAAGCCAAGATTACCAAACCTATATGCGCACGTGTTTCGAGCTTTATAGTATAACTGATTATTGTGCTGTGCTGTTATGTATGGGTACATATTTGGATTGCTTAAGTTGAAAAAAAAAAAGAGAAAAGAAAAATAAAATAAAATAAAAAAGTATTAGTGAGCTAAAAAGTGAAAAGATTAGTGCTTCAAAAAGAAAAACAAATTTGAGCTCTATATTCTAATTCAGAAATTCTGAATTGTTTGATAGGATTTACTTTATATTATGTGTTGGCGATGAACACATCAGCTTTATTTGTTGTCGGGGTTTACAAATTGTATTGCTCAATTGTGTTAGGTGCGCTAGCCTCCGATTTTATCATTGTATATCCTACCGCAACCTAAGCCACATATTTACCCGAAAGCCCTATTGACTTGTGTGTAGTTTTACCTAATGCTGTGGAGAGAGTGCGAAAGTGCGAGCCTATGGCTCCCGACACCGATGGATTTCGGTGGAGTTAGTTCCGTATCCCGTATTTTTCGAAATATTCGTCTGAGCGCGTCCCTACATTCTCCCTACACGTGACTAACAGATCACACTTGGTTCAGCTTTTGAGTAAACTAATCTCTTCTTTACTATTTTAGATATTTGTAAATTACTTTGCATAGTAGAAATCTCTTCTACGAGAGTTTCATGCACATGATTATTTGATTTCGCATATTACTCCTAGCCACAATCGCCTTTCTAACCCTTGTTTTTCCCGTCCGCCGAGAGTAGTTTGCTCGGGACGCGCATACATGTAAGTCTGGGGGTGTGATGAGTCCGGTTTATATACATATTTTAGGACTCATTTAGGCTTAGTATCATGCATAGGTACTGCATATTAAGTTGATTATCGCTTATATTGGATTAGTTGGTTATTTGCGTAAATAGTACCTTCCTTAGCCTACTTCTGTGTGTTATCTCGGATGTTCTTTTTTTTTTTTCTCTTTGATGCATATTTTATGTCGTTGGGTGCTTTGTTTCTAGGCCCCAGCGGGTATGTGTGAGTTTGCTGCAGGTACCAGGATCTGAAATGCATTCCAGGGGGGCAATCCATGTGATTCCATGAAGATCTGGACCTGATCGTGCGATTTGTTCACGCACGATCAGGCGCACGATCACTATTCAGATCGCACGATCAAATACAGATGGTCGTCCAGGCTGCAGTTTGCTCGCGCACGACCAATGACTATAGTGCGCACGACCACTGGTCGTGCGCCACTGCTCGTGCGCCACTGCTCGTACGCAGTGTTTATTCTGCTCTATATTTAAAGTTCGGCTCCGCGATTTTAGGGCATTCAGACAGAGTGGGGCCGCGAATTCTTCCGCAAGCTCCGCCGTTTTCCCTCTCCAAGCTCCATCCATCCATCCCCTTCCTTGGGAAAGCTTCTTCCATCGATCCTAAGCTCTACCAAGGGTTCTGGAAGCTTTCCCCGCCATCTACAGCAAGCATTTCAAGTTGCGGCATCTCCTTTTGGGTCAAGGGGAAGAGACCCAGCTCTGAGAAGAAGACGGATGATGGTTGGAGGTAGTGACAGCCTCTGAACCCCGGAAACAACCAAGGACTGAGCTCGGAGGAGGCTTGACAACCCCCCATTCCGACCAAGATCTACGGCGAGGCTTCTCATCTCGTGGTTTCCTCTACCCTCTCTCTTTTGGAAATGTATGCTTAACTTTCGTATTGAACTAGTGTGATTTCTATTTGTCTATGAATGAAATATACTCTTGTTTTATCTTTCGCTTGATGCTTTGCTGTGATGCGCTCCGCCCCCGCTCCACTTCCACACACACATTCCAGCTAGCCATCTAACAATTGCTAGTGGTGACTTTGGCGAAGAGGTGAATACGACCCTCACAAAACCCCGCACTGTGGCCATTTCACCCGCTTACCGAAGCGCGGCATCGCGGCCGCTGCACTCACCCCCACTTTGCGAAGAGGTGTGTGCGACCCTCAATCATCACAGTTACTTTCCGTCCACGCGCCTTCCGAAGCACGACTTCGCGGCCGTTGCATCCATCCCGCCTTGCGAAGCGGAGTTTTGATCCGCATCTCATTTCTGTGTAGTAACTTAGGACACCAATCACAACGCCCTTGTTTTTACTTTCTTTTACTCGTCGTAACAATCGACTCACCACGCATTCCGTTCACCAGAACCTGCATTCCTTGAAGACGATATTCGGGGAAGCTATTCCCAATTTTATTACTTGACAGCGACCGGTGCACTTGCCGAACACGCATCAAGTTTTTGGCGCCGTTGCCGGGAAATGCAGGCGTGATCATTTAGTGTTTGTGAATCGATTGTTTTCGATTGGGTCTTTTATTCTTCTTAATTTACTCTTTTTCATGTTATTTTCTTCTTCTATATCATGTGGGCACATTTGAATATCCGATGTCGTTGGTGTGGGGACACATCCCACGCTAGTGATAGGTGTCCCAAAGAGTATGGTGTTGTTCAGAAACCGTATGGGTCCCATAAATCTTTTGGATCCTCTACTGCGCCTCCGATGTCGCACTATTACACGGCTACCGCACCTTGGGTGCCGGCAAAGCCGGTAAAGCAGTGTTTATTTTGCAAAAGTAGAGAGCACGCCTTGAAGGACTGTGCGGATTATCTTCGCCAATTGGCGGATGACGATGAGCCGGATATCCGGATCGTCCCATCTTCAAATTCGGCGAACACAGCTCCTTCCTCTGGTTACGTGTCACTTCCACCTTCACTTTTTGAAGGCTCTGGAATCGACACGTGCATCAGTGTCCCTCATGACCCTGTTTCTGATGCGACCCCCATACCTCTTCGGTTCACGTACCACTTTGCGTGGATTTGTGCCCATGTGTGGAGAGTGAGCCCGAACTCTCAAGTGGCACGTCTTCTCCCACTACACACGAATCTACATCTATTTCTGATATTGTCATTGAGGCCAATTTGCAGGATGTTGAAGACCTGCGCGGTGTCGTGCCCACTCTCATGGAGGAGGACAGTCTCGATTGTGCCGAAGCAACCGTTTCGGTCCAGTGCGAGGAAGTCCAAGTTATAGAGGAGGTTATTGCGTGCGCTGTTGAGTCTAGTGAAATCTTCGATGATATCATCAGTTTGTCTTTGCCGCACCCTATGGGGGATGAAGCCGGGATTATCCCCTCAGATGAGATTTCTTTGTTTTTCTTCCAATTTATTTCCTGACCCCCTTTCTTTATGTACAAGAATGCAGGATTTCCCTCCTCCGGTTGATCAGACCTTATGCATGGAGGAGCCGAAAGCCTGGCGGGGTGAGGAAGGTACAATGAAAGAACAACTTGTTTCCTCATCATCGTTGGTGCTCCCCCTTGAGGATTGGTTACAAGGGGGCAAGCGGTTCTTCTTTGAAGACATAATACTGGAGGAGAAGAAGAGAGCGAAAAAGGAGGAGATTTGAGGTTGGAGGCTGAGAATCCTACTTAATTTCCACCCCTACCACCAGGTCCCCGGACCTTTTTCTTTCATCAGTTGTTACTACTTCAAATCAGCTTATAGCTGATTTGTTTTGAGCATGTAATAGTAATTAGGATTTATTAGCTTTTGCTTATTCCTGGACTTTATGAACTATGCTTTAATACAGGTATTTAGTCCACCTTAAGGACATTAAACACAAGGGCTCTTGGGAGACAACCCATTTGGGACCGCTTGGTTCCGCTTTTTCGTTCTTCTTTATTTTCTTTATTATATTTTTGTTGTGCCTGGGGAATTCTTTAATCACAGGTCCGTATTTCTTGGAGCAAGGCGGAACAACCGCATTCAGGACAAAACGCCAATTCTTCTGGTATGCTCACTTCTGAGCATGGGGTACACTCTCCCTTTTCTCCTTAGTTTAATGTTTAAAGAATCATATTTTAGATCATTCTTTCATGTAAGTCTGGGGGAGAGTGAGAACCATGCACGTGCACGCACGCACGCATTACGGTAGTGTTATTATTTTAGCTTTCAGTTTATTTCAGTTTATCAATTTTTATGTGGCACGCACACGCTGCACCCACTATGCACGCACTTACTTGCGAGTGCTACAGTGCCAAATTTCCTTTTGGAATGGAGCCGGGAGGTCAATTGTGTTAGCTAGGAATTGTGATTTGGAGTACGATGTTGACTCCAGTAGTGTTCTAATCGAATACTCATGTTTTGCATAGAATTTTGTGTAGAAGTTATTTCTATTTTCATGCATTGTAGCTTTATTCTTATCTAATTTAGTAATTAGAGTTTTACTTTACTCAAAACATAAACCTGTGTCGATCTACCGGTAGTGTAGGTGAGTTGGTATCGAACGCTAGATTCGTATTTCTCGAGTCGGGAGAAAGAGCTATCTTTCTCGGTGGCTAAGAACTCACCCCTAGCGATTCTCGAAACATAGGCGCTGGGTAGTTCTAACGCATTAGCATGATGTAGGCCATTCTTTGGACTGTTTGAGCTTTGAGCCAAAACCAGAGATTCACCCTTGCTAACCAATTTTGTGCATATCCCACCTTTTCTATTTAGCTCCACTGCTCTCGCTTAAGCCAAGATTACCAAACCTATATGCGCACGTGTTTCGATCTTTATAGTATAACTGATTATTGTGCTGTGCTGTTATGTATGGGTACATATTTGGATTGCTTAAGTTGAAAAAAAAAGAGAAAAGAAAAATAAAATAAAATAAAAAAGTATTAGTGAGCTAAAAAGTGAAAAGATTAGTGCTTCAAAAAGAAAAATAAATATGAGCTCTATATTCTAATTCAGAAATTCTGAATTGTTTGATAGGATTTACTTTATATTATGTGTTGGCGATGAACACATCAGCTTTATTTGTTGTCGGGGTTTACAAATTGTATTGCTCAATTGTGTTAGGTGCGCTAGCCTCCGATTTTATCATTGTATATCCTACCGCAACCTAAGCCACATATTTACCCGAAAGCCCTATTGACTTGTGTGTAGTTTTACCTAATGCTGTGGAGAGAGTGCGAAAGTGCGAGCTTATGGCTCCCGACACCGATGGATTTCGGTGGAGTTAGTTCCGTATCCCGTATTTTTCGAAATACTCGTCTGAGCGCGTCCCTACATTCTCCCTACACGTGACTAACAGATCACACTTGGTTCAGCTTTTGAGTAAACTAATCTCTTCTTTACTATTTTAGATATTTGTAAATTACTTTGCATAGTAGAAATCTCTTCTACGAGAGTTTCATGCACATGATTATTTGATTTCGCATATTACTCCTAGCCACAATCGCCTTTCTAACCCTTGTTTTTCCCGTCCGCCGAGAGTAGTTTGCTCGGGACGCGCATACATGTAAGTCTGGGGGTGTGATGAGTCCGGTTTATATACATATTTTAGGACTCATTTAGGCTTAGTATCATGCATAGGTACTGCATATTAGGTTGATTATCGCTTATATTGGATTAGTTGGTTATTTGCGTAAATAGTACCTTCCTTAGCCTACTTCTGTGTGTTATCTCGGATGTTCTTTATTTTTCTCTTTGATGCATATTTTATGTCGTTGGGTGCTTTGTTTCTAGGCCCCAGCGGGTATGTGTGAGTTTGCTGCAGGTACCAGGAGCTGAAATGCATTCCAGGGGGGCAATCCATGTGATTCCATGAAGATCTGGACCTGATCGTGCTATTTGTTCACGCACGATCAGGCGCACGATCACTATTCAGATCGCACGATCAAATACAGATGGTCGTCCAGGCTGCAGTTTGCTCGCGCACGACCAATGACTACAGTGCGCACGACCACTGGTCGTGCGCCACTGCTCGTGCGCCACTGCTCGTACGCAGTGTTTATTCTGCTCTATATTTAAAGTTCGGCTCCGCGATTTTAGGGCATTCAGACAGAGTGGGGCCGCGAATTCTTCCGCAAGCTCCGCCGTTTTCCCTCTCCAAGCTCCATCCATCCATCCCCTTCCTTGGGAAAGCTTCTTCCATCGATCCTAAGCTCTACCAAGGGTTCTGGAAGCTTTCCCCGCCATCTACAGCAAGCATTTCAAGTTGCGGCATCTCCTTTTGGGTCAAGGGGAAGAGACCCAGCTCTGAGAAGAAGACGGATGATGGTTGGAGGTAGTGACAGCCTCTGAACCCCGGAAACAACCAAGGACTGAGCTCGGAGGAGGCTTGACAACCCCCCATTCCGACCAAGATCTACGGCGAGGCTTCTCATCTCGTGGTTTCCTCTACCCTCTCTCTTTTGGAAATGTATGCTTAACTTTCGTATTGAACTAGTGTGATTTCTATTTGTCTATGAATGAAATATACTCTTGTTTTATCTTTCGCTTGATGCTTTGCTGTGATGCGCTCCGCCCCCGCTCCACTTCCACACACACATTCCAGCTAGCCATCTAGCAATTGCTAATGGTGACTTTGGCGAAGAGGTGAATACGACCCTCACAAAATCCCGCACTGTGGCCAATTCACCCGCTTACCGAAGCGCGACATCGCGGCCGCTGCACTCACCCCCACTTTGCGAAGAGGTGTGCGCGACCCTCAATCATCACAGTTACTTTCCGTCCACGCGCCTTCCGAAGCACGGCATCGCGGCTGTTGCATCCATCCCGCCTTGCGAAGCGGAGTTTTGACCCGCATCTCATTTCTGTATAGTAACTTAGGACACCAATCACAACGCCCTTGTTTTTACTTTCTTTTACTCGTCGTAACAATCGACTCACCACGCATTCCGTTCACCAGAACTTGCATTCCTTGAGAGACGATATTAGGGGAAGCTATTCCCAATTTTATTACTTGACAGCGACCGGTGCACTTGCCGAACACGCATCAGTGAGTCAACCGTTATTCAATGTGTTGGGTATTGTATCCACAATAACCTTGATTTGTAGGAAGTCATCCTTGAACCAAGATTGAATTGCTTGTGTATTTGATATGCTTCTCTAGTATTGTTCTTGCAGGTTCACATTGCTAAGTGTAAACCAATGTCAGGTCACAATGGGTCAATAAGCACAGTCTCATACAATGTAATTCCTCATTGTGTGGGATATGAGGTTGACTCATGTGTGATCTCTCTATTGGGATACACTTCATGTTCAAGACATTTGAAGCTCAAGGCTTGGAGGTGCAGCTGTTGTTTAAGAGGAAAAGAAAGAATTTTTCTTAAGTTTATTTTTCGAGAACTTTAGTTATTTCTCGAGAAGTCGTTAAGAGCTTTCGAGAAATCTTTGTGTATCTCGAAAAGTCTTCTCAGCGGTCGAGTAAGCTTCTCAGCGGTTGTTCTCGAGAAGTTTATCTCAGCGGCAGCTCTCGAGAAGTCTTTCCTCTCGAGAAGTTAATTTGATCTCTCGAGAAGTCTATGTTTCTCTCGAAAAGCTTTCTTATATTTCCAGTAAGGCTTTTCTCTAAGGGTGTTTCTCGAAAAGTCAAGGAGTTCACGAGAAGTATTTTGTTCTCTCGAGAAATCAGTTCTCCCGAGAACTCAATCCTTTTCTTTCGAAGAGT
This sequence comes from Dactylorhiza incarnata, assembly GCA_033032865.1. NCBI lineage: Eukaryota > Viridiplantae > Streptophyta > Magnoliopsida > Asparagales > Orchidaceae > Dactylorhiza > Dactylorhiza incarnata. The sequence continues at coordinate 2,133,554 of JAWHQI010000290.1, forward strand.
TTATCTTTATCATTTCTCAAGAAGTCCATTGTTTCTCGAGAAGTCTTTTTCAAAGCCTTTGAAATTCTCTTCCAAGTTATTTTTTTAGATCAAGCAGTCGTCTCTCGAGAAGTCTTGCATTTCTCGAGAAATTTGATTCTTGTGTTTCTCGTGATCTTTAATTCTTTTTGACGACAAGTCTTTTCCTTCTGTTTGACGTGACGCCCTTCTTTGTTTAAGGTTAATCCTTTTCATTAAGCCTTCATCTATATAAGGCTCTCTCTCTTAAGAAGGACATATATACAACATTACAGATCATAACATAAGAATATCAGAGTTCTTATTTTCTTCCGCAACCTAATCTGATTCAAGAAAGTCGTAAAGTGTCACGCACATCGCCATCGTTGGAGATCGATCTGAAGTTCTGAGTTATCGTCTCAAGTGGAAGGAAAAGGTTTGATCGATCATTGCTCTATCCACTCTGTATCTATTGGATCGATCTGAATCTTAGAAGATCAGATTTGAGTCATTTTGATTCTTCCTCTTCAACATCAAGTCAAAGCCGTTCCTATCTCAAGAAGGAAGAAGATCCCTAAAGAGTTTTCAGATCTGATCGTGATTTGATAAGTATTGTATCATTCTTTATTTACATTTGATTGTAGGAGAGGTTATTCTCCGAGTTGTAGGAGAGATGTTCTCCGAGTTGTAAGAGAGGTATTCTTTGAGATTGTAGGAGATTTGTCTCTGAGTTGTAGGAGTTTTATCTCCGAGATTGTAGGATCTTTCTTGATCCGAGATTTAGTGAAGTAGTCATTTCTAGCTGTGGTGCTAGATTGGCGAGGCCGGCAAGTGGAGTACCCAAGAACGGAGAACCGCTATAAATTTCTTGCGTCGTCTGTGATTGTGATTTGCATTCTGTGTGTTCTTTATTATCAAGATTTTTATTCCGCAAAAGACGCAGTTATCACCTATTCACCCCCTCTATGTGATTTTGGTTAGCAACTAGATATTACAATTGGTATCAGAGGGTCGCTGTTCTTGAAAGGTTAACACCTTAAATAGGATCTATCCATTCTAGTTGCCAGCAAATCATGGAAAAGTGCAAGGAATCGTCTTCGTTGAAATTGTCAATATGCACAAAGGCTAATTTTCCTATGTGGAAAGAAAGAGTCAGATTCTATATGGAAGATGCAGACCCAAGAATCTTCCAAGTCGTGGAAGAAGGCCCTCATGTGCCTATGACTGCTTCTACTATTGATCCAACTCTAAGAGTACCTAAAAAGATGATGGATTTAACCAAGGATGAGATCGCTCTCGTTGCTTTGGACAAAAAGGCGAAGAACATAATTGCCAGTGCAGTGGATGATTCGATGTTGCAGAACTTAATTCACTGTCAATCTGCCAAAGATATGTGGACTTCTTTAATAGTTCTTATGGAAGGTACTGAAGAAGTAAGAGATGACAGAAAATCTCTTCTGAATCAAGAGTACGAGGCTTTCAAGCAGAGTAAAAAGGTGTGCATTGCCGATGCATACGAAAGATTCTTTAAAATAGTAAACAGTCTAAGGAATTATGGTCGGGAATTTACTAATGGTAAACTAAATGACAAATTCATGCGATCCCTGACGAAAGACTGGGATAGCAAGATAGTTGCAATCAAGGAGTTTGGAAAGTTACCAAACCTAGACCCACAGAATCTGTTTGGGAAGTTATTATCCCATGAGCTGCAAATGAATATTCGCAAAACAGAAGAAGATGGGAATAGGATTTCTAGCAAGGAAAGGACCTTGGCTATGAAGGCCGAGAGTTCCAGAAAAAGCAGAGCCTTGTCTCCAATTAGAGCACAAGAATCTGATGATGAAAAAGAATCTGAAGCCGGCTCCTCCAGTTCTGAAATGTCTGATGGGGAGTTTTCTCTAATCTCTCGTCAGTTCAAGAAACTGCTCAGTAAAAGAAGGCACATGAAGAATAAGTCTTCCTCCTCTGACTATAGACATTCTCGATGTGATGGTGATCATCACAGAAAGGGTTCTAGCAATCATGACAGGTATAAAACTAAAACTAGTAAACATATTTCTTCTGACATAGTTTGCTATTGTTGTAATAAGCCAGGGCACATGATCGCTGAATGCCCTTACAAGAAGAAAGTGGGTGGAAGAAAAGAAGAAAAGAAATCCACCCACGGGAAAAAAAAGATTGAAAGAAGTCTAGTCGCTAAAAAGTCCAAAACTTTGAGCGACAGTGAATCAGAGAAATCAAGTAGTGAAGAAGAAGCCTACTTCGGGCTGATGGCTATGACTGATGAAGAAGAAGAACCCCCATATACCGGGAAGGTAAATTCTCACACCATCTTGTCTGATTCTGATTATGCCTCAGCTGAACAAAAGGATTATCCCTCAGATGATGACTCAAACCTCATGACCCAATATACTGAAATGCTTAAAATCTTTGACAGATGCCGAAAGGTAGTCAAAATTTAGGCCAAGGAGATCATGTCTCTCAAAGAAGTGGAATCTAATCTGAGAAAGGAAGTTGAACAACTTTCTTCCTTCGGAGAGGAAAACCAAGTCTTGAAAGACAAGATCAAAAGCTCAGATGAGCTCCTTGATCGGAGAGAGAACTCCATCAAAGTTCTGGAAGAACAGCTAGCCGCTGAGAAGAAGCTAGTTGAAAAGTTTTCACAACCGAAAACCATTCTTCCAATCATTGATACTTTCTCTGCTAAAGCAGGTAGCAGTGGTTTAGATCATGTGGCTGGGCCAAGTAATTCTTCTAAGGGCACCCTTGCCAAGAAGAAAAATAAGAATGCTAAGAAAGCTGTCATCGAAGAGAAAGGGAAAGCCCATCAAGAACAAGTGGAATTCAAGAAAGTTCTCTTTCCTACAAATGTTTATGATATGGAAAGCTCTTATGGTCACTTGACACGACCAATTAATTTTGCGCCTGTCAATGACTATAAGGGGTGGGCTCGTCCTCAAAACCTCGGTCAAAGTGCTTTCAAAGCACCCTATGAAGAAATAAATCTGAGAGATTATGGTCCTTATATGTTCATGGTCCGAGTGCTATGAGAGCACCAATAGTAAAGACTGTTGCACCCAAGCTAAAGGAGAAAGCACTACCATGTGTGTGTTGTACTCATGAGACATCCTGATCTAGAAGGATTGCTCCTGCCAAAACTAATGTTCAAAAAGTTAAGCAGGAGAATACTAAGAGAAGGTACAACAGGTTTAACTGTTGGTGTTGCGGCAAAATATGTCACTTTGCCGTAAATTGTTGGTTCAATTCCACCTATTCCGAGAGGCCACAAGTTAACAATGCAAGAAAGACTGCTCGCAATGTTAATGTTCATCGTGGTGCTCAACTAACAAGGGACCAAGGACCCAAATTTGTTTGGGCTCCTAAGGCAAAATAATTTGTTTTTGTATGTATGTCCAAAGGCCAACAAAAATCCTATCTGGTATTTGGACAGTGGTTGTTCTCGGCATATGACCGGAACAAGAAGTCTTTTGCAAAATTTTATTCAAGTTGAGAACGGTCCAAAAGTTATTTTTGGCGGATCTGACAAGGAAAAACAAAAGGCTACGGTATGATTTCTAACGGTAATGTATCCTTTTCAGATGTAGCTTATGTGGAAGGATTAGAATATAATCTGATAAGCGTAGGTCAACTTTGTGATAAATGATACATAGTTGATTTTCGTAAAGATAAGTGTTTGATAAAATCGGCTGATAATCTAGAAACGATTTTATCAGGCACTCGTTGTAGAAATATGTTCTGTTTGAATTTTCTTTGTTTATCATCTTCTACACCAGTATGTCTTTTAGCAAAAGATAGTGCATCTCTTGCTGACCAATGACATAAGAGATTAGCACATATAAATTTCAAAACTATAAATAAATTATTTTCACAAAACTTAGTGCGTGATGCGCCAAATATTAAGTGCATTAAAGATAGACCTTGTCATGCTTGTGTAAAAGGCAAGAAAACAAGAGCTACCTTTAAGAGCATAATTGGCAAAGATTCAACTAGGTGTTTATACCTACTTCATATGGACTTGTTTGGTCATTTGCAAATTAGAAGTTTAGGAGGTAAGTCTTACACATTAGTTATTGTAGATGATTACTCACGCTTTGCATGGGTATTCTTTCTAAAACACAAGTCAGATACCTTTGACATTTTCACTAAGTTTGTCAAGCAAATCCAGAATGAATTTGAATGTTCGGTGGTCAAGATCAGAAGTGACCTTGGAACAGAATTTGAATCTGGGGCCATGACAGACTTTTGTGAAAGCCTTGGTATCTTTCATGAGTTTTCCTCTCCTCGAACTCCAAAACAAAATGGGGTAGCTGAGAGAAGGAATAGAACACTCATTGAGGCTTGCAGAACAATGTTGAGTGATACTTCACTACCCGAATACCTTTGGGCCGAAGCCGTCAACACTGCATGTCACGTGCAAAACAGAGCACTCATAAATAAAAACCATGAAAAGATTCCTTATGAATTGATAAAAGGCAAGAAACCAACCATCTCTTATTTTAGAATCTTTGGTAGCAAATGCTTTGTACTTAATAATGGAAAGCATTACAAAACCAAGTTTAGCGAAAAGAGTTTTGATGGTATTTTTGTAGGCTATAGCAACCATAGTAGAGCATATAGAGTATTTAATAAGAAAAGCCTGATGGTAGAAGAGTCAATCAATATTGTATTTGATGAAACGAGCATGCTACATAGCAGCTCTTCTAGTGCTTCTATTGAAGTTGCAGGTTCAAAGGTACAAGATATAAGCTTGGATGAGCCAGTCAAAGTTGATACTCAAACCTTCGTCAAGATCTCTCCCCCAACCTCAAATGAAGAAGAAGATCATATTGATGAAGAACCAATACAAGTGGAAGAAGACATTCCAGTAGTAGAAGATGTTCCAGATGTCCAAACTGGTGCAAGGAACCTTGAGTTCAGACATATGAGGGACCATCCTATTGATCATATCATAGGAGATCCTCAAGTCGGCATAAGAACGAGAAGAGGTACTACTAACGAAAACATGCATTTAAGTTTTCTTTCACAGGTTGAACCGAAGAAGTTTCAAGAAGCAAATGAAGACCCCCACTGGATAATTGCAATGGAAGAAGAGTTGAATCAATTCAAGCGTTGCAAGGTGTGGACACTAGTTCCAAAACCCAAGGATAAAAATATAATTGGAACGAAGTGGGTCTATAAAAACAAGTTGGATGAAGACGGAACAATTATAAAGAACAAAGCCAGACTTGTAGCAAAAGGTTACAGACAGGAAGAAGGGATCGAATTCGATCAAACTTATGCTCCAGTAGCAAGACTCGAAGCGATCCGAATATTTTTAGCCTATGCTGCATTCAAAGGATTCATCGTATACCAAATGGACGTTAAGTCGGCTTTTCTGAATGGTAATATAAAAGAAGAAGTATACGTTGAACAACCTCCAGGTTTTGTAGATTCTGAACATCCTAATTATGTTTATTTACTGCGAAAAGCTTTGTATGGATTGAAACAAGCTCCTCGAGCTTGGTATGAGACGCTGTCTAACTTTCTTCTTGAGAACAAGTTCACAAGAGGAAAGATAGATAAAACATTATTTCTTAGGGAAGTAAAAGGCAAGATTTTGCTAGTGCAAATCTATGTCGATGACATTATTTTTGGCTCCACGGACGACAATCTTTGCAAAAAGTTTTCAAAACTTATGCAAGGAAAGTTTGAAATGAGCAGTATGGGTGAGCTGAAATATTTCTTAGGACTTCAAGTGAAACAATCTGAAGATGGAATTTTCATCTCACAGATGAAATTCATCAAGGAGTTGATTAAGAAATTTGGAATGGAGAGTGCAACCTCTATGAGGACTCCAATGAGCCAGCTATGTCTCTAGACAAGGATGAGAAAGGGAAACCTTTCGATGAAACCAAGTACAGAAGCATAATTGACTCTATGCTCTACCTTACTGCTAGTATGCCTGATATAATGTTTTCCACATGTGTATGTGCTAGATATCAGATGAACTCTAAGGAATCCCACTATACTGCTGCAAAGCGAATTTTGAGATATCTTAAGGGTACACCAAATCTTGGCTTATGGTACCCAAGAAGTAATGATAGCGAACTAATAGGTTATTCAGATGCAGATTTTGCAGGTAGTAGAGACGACAGGAAAAGCACTTCCGGAACATGCCAATTTCTCGGAAGAAGACTTATTTCCTGGAGCAGCAAGAAGCAGAATTGTGTTGCAATTTCAACCGCCGAGTCAGAATATATTTCTGCAGGCAGTTGTTGCGCACAACTTCTATGGATAAGGAATCAGCTTCAAGATTATAATATGAAGATCAGGAATATTCTGATGTTTTGCGACTCCTCCAGTGCAATTGCTATCGCAAACAATCCAGTCTCCCACAGTCGGACAAAGCATATCAAACTAAGGTATCATTTCACCCGGGAACATGTGGAGAATGGGGACATCAACCTAAGTTATGTCCCAACGGATAAGCAAGTTGCAGATATATTCACAAAGCCGCTGGATGAGACCAAGTTTTCCTTCTTCAAGACAGAACTTGGAATGCTCAACATGGAATAATGCTCAAGCAAAGAAGAAGACAAGAAGTTAGATAGATTGTCAAATTTATAAATTCTAAGAAAAGCAGAGGTCTGTCAGTTATGAAGTAGAAAAATCAAAGTTTTCATTGGATTTCTCGAGAAATGAAGTTGACCTCTCGAGAAATGATTTGCCTCTGGTAAAAATGGATGAAGATATAATTTTTCTAAAAATGACTTTACTTCTCGCGAAATGGGTTTGTACTTCTCGAGAAATGGGTTATCCCTCGAGAAATACGTTTTCGATATTAGCTCGACAGAATTCTGGGATTTCTCGAGAAATCAGTTTACCTCTCGAGAAATAGATTAAACATTTCGGAATTCTATATTTCAATTTCAAGAATTTGAAAAGTCAGGTACGCGCTTATTTATTTTCTTTATATAATTCATTTAAAATTGTCCATTAAAATCAGACTATAAATAGACAATCGAAAAGAATTAATGTTCACGCGAGGTCACTTTCCGCTCCTCTCGAAATGCCGCCGACTGTTCGTCTTCCCCTCTCGCGAAATCGGATTTCTGGTTCGCCTCTAGACGCATTCCTCTCCCCTTTCAGCTCTCATTCTGCGTTCTCCTCTCGATCTATGGCGCCTTCGACAAAACCTAAGGTCGGCGTGGGCAGTGAACTGGTGCGAGAAGGTCTCAGTTCAATTTCAGATGAGTTTCAAAACTTATTTTATCTTCTAGATGCAGCGGGTTTATCCTTCGTTCTTGAACATCCATGTCGAATCTTGTTCAAAGTGGTAGATGACCTATTTATCAACATCAAGGTTCATAAAGACGGGAATAGGATGAAATCTACTGTCGAAAATTTCAAAATCAAGATCAGTCCAAAGTCTCTTTCCAAATATTTGAGGCTCCAAATGGTAGATTCTGAGGATACTCTAGATGATGCTGATTGGATTCATGCAGTAACTTTTTGTGGTTTAGATAAAGGAGCTACAACCATTCGAAGACAGAAAATGAATGATGTCGGAAAATTGTTGGTGGACATTATCTCTAAAGTATTGCTGTGTCATACAGGAAGCCTGGGTTATGTTTCAACAGAAGTTTTCAGCTTGGTGACATCAGTAATTTGTGGGAAGAAGTGCAATTGGGCAAATCTTCTCTTCACTAAGATTAAAGATAGTATTCTGAGTCCCAATTTTGCAAGGATATTATCACTTTATCTGAATCACCTTAACAAAGAAGTGTTTGACATGTCCAGAGGAGCTATAATTCGCCATCTGAAGAAGGTAGATGTCTCCACAATAAAAAGGTGGAACATTAGAATTATTAAGCCAACTGCAGATGCAAGTCCCCAGGGGGAGCCTAGTCATTCTGAACCTCAGAATGAGACTCTAGCTACTCCCTCAGCTTCTCCTCCTCCAGATGTCTCCACAACCCCAGCTCCACCACCAGCTCAGCAACACATTCAAGATACACCAGCACAGTATCAAGCCCCAGTTCCACCTCAATCTTCAGCTCCACAAGATCTCATTTCTTTAGCAGAAACAGTTCTTCCTCCTCCATCAGATCAACTACTAGCAGATCAAGTTCCTTCAAACACAGTCATTTATGATACTCCAGCTACTCATGTAGAAGAAACTCCACTCTTACAAGATGATGGAGTTCTTCCTTCTCCTCCTCCAGTCAATGATGCAGAATTTGTTGATTCAACCATAGCAGATGTTGTTAATGACATTCAAAAAGATGTTGTTGATGAGCATAGCATTAGTGATCACATGGCTGGATCAGGTGCTGACTTTGAATTTATTTAGAAAGCAAATGATGTTTCTGTGCATAGTTTATCTTCTCCCCCAGTACATGCTGAGGGGGAGCAAGAGTCTTATTTGGAATCCAACATGAATGCTCAAGGAGAGCCTGTTGATGGAGAAGGTGAGAAGATCAACATTTCTTCTCCTAAGGTACTAAGTTTTGTACTTCTTGAAGAACTTCCAGAAGATGTTCAGCCTGCCCCTATCCCCCCATCTTTATTTGATGAAAATTCTTTGATTGGTAAAATAGAATTTTTGCTTCAAAGGCAATGTGCTAAAATTGATTACTCTTTCAAAGAAGTCCATGCTAGACTAACTGATATTGAAAAAGAGATGGATAAGAAGCTAAAAGAATTCAAAGCGAGTTCAGATCACCTTAAAGATGTTGTTATTCAGGGTGGCAAGGCCATTGATCACACCATTCTAGGTGTAGGCAAAGTTCTTGAAGAAGTTATTCAGGTCAGGAAAACACAGGATTTAATGGCTGAAAAGGCTGAAGAGCACAGCTTCAAGATCATTGATGAGGTTGGCCAGTTTAAGGAATCTGTTATCCAAACCCTAACTGTAGAAGTCAGAAAGGGGGAGGACAAGATGACAGAGTTGTTAGATCAAACTTTATTTGATTTTCACAAACACTTAAGCAACAAGTTTGAGCAGTTGTCCCATGGTGTCCAAAAGCAGGTAGCTGATATAAAAGATTTCACCACTAATACTGCTGTTTGGCTCCACCATAAGATATTTCCTGATTTGGGTATTGTCCAGGCTCAGCCCCCTCCTCAGTTTGTTCCTTCACAGTCTGATGCTCCTCAGTTCCCTCAGTTCTCTCCAAGGCCAGCAGGGCTGTCAGATGATACTCCTTCTGTAGAGGCTCATTCCTCTATGCCTAGCTCAAAGAAAAGAAAATATGGTGAAGGACCTTCTGCTAGTAGGTCTGTTCCTGGTTCTAGTTCTGCAGGCTCTGGAAAAGCAGTTGCTACTGAACCTGAAATTTATCCAGAGGTTTGGAGCCCAGTTTCTAAGATTATTATTCTTGACTCTCTCATGTTAGTAGAGGAAGGTAATGTGAAAGTCTCTGAACTTTTCAGCTCAACTGAATGGAAGAAGTATGAGACAAGCAAGACTAAGAGAAGAATTCACTTCAAGAATTATGGTTACAACAATCCCTCAGCTCCAACAGCTCCTCTCAAGTACCATCCCAAGCCTTATGCCTATTTTGATAGACAAGAACTGAAGAGAAAGAGAAGTGCCAATGTCTGAAGACAAGTCTATGAAGACCATCAAAACCTTCTTTCTATGTGATTGTGTGAACATTAATTCATAAGACAATCTTAAATCTATATATAGTTTTGATTTTGATGAGATAATCCTTTTTACATATATAGATATTGTTTTTGATGCTCTTTCTACTTGTTTCTACTTAATCAGTAATATATCTTTTTGTGTTTTATATTGATACAATTCATCTTGGTAAGTAGGGTTCTGACTTCTACAAATAGGGGGAGATTGTTGGGTATTGTATCCACAATAACCTTGATTTGTAGGAAGTCATCATTGAACCAAGATTGAATTGCTTGTGTATTTGATATGCTTCTCTAGTATTGTTCTTGCAGGTTCACATTGCTAAGTGTAGACCAATGTCAGGTCACAATGGGTCAATAAGCACAGTCTCATATAATGTAATTCCTCATTGTGTGGGATATGAAGTTGACTCATGTGTGATCTCTCTATTGGGATACACTTCATGTTCAAGACATTTGAAGCTCAAGGCTTGGAGGTGTAGCTGTTGTTCAAGAGGAAAAGAAAGAATTTTTCTTAAGTTTATTTTTCGAGAACTTTAGTTATTTCTCGAGAAGTCATTAAGAACTTTCGAGAAATCTTTGTGTATCTCGAAAATTCTTCTCAGCGGTCGAGTAAGCTTCTCAGCGGTTGTTCTCGAGAAGTTTATCTCAGCGGCAGCTCTCGAGAAGTCTTTCCTCTCGAGAAGTTAATTTGATCTCTCGAGAAGTCTATGTTTCTCTCGAAAAGCTTTCTTGTATTTCCAGTAAGGCTTTTCTCTAAGGGTGTTTCTCGAAAAGTCAAGGAGTTCACGAGAAGTATTTTGTTCTCTCGAGAAATCAGTTCTCCCGAGAACTCAGTCCTTTTCTTTCGAAGAGTTTATCTTTATCATTTCTCGAGAAGTCTATTGTTTCTCGAGAAGTTTTTTTCAAAGCCTTCGAAATTCTCTTCCAAGTTATTTTTCGAGATCAAGCAGTCGTCTCTCGAGAAGTCTTGCATTTCTCGAGAAATTTGATTCTCGTGTTTCTCGTGGTCTTTAATTCTTTTTGACGACAAGTCTTTTCCGTCTGTTTGACGTGACGCCCTTCTTCGTTTAAGGTTAATCCTTTTCATTAAGCCTTCATCTATATAAGGCTCTCTCTCTCTTAAGAAGGACATATAGACAACATTACAGATCATAACATAAGAATATCAGAGTTCTTATTTTCTTCCGCAACCTAATCTGATTCAAGAAAGTCGTAAAATGTCGCGCACATCGCCATCGTTGGAGATCGATCTGAAGTTCTGAGTTATCGTCTCCAAGTGGAAGGAAAAGGTTCGATCGATCGTTGCTCCCTCCGCTCTGTATCTATTGGATCGATCCGAATCTTAAAAGATCATATTTGAGTCATTTTGATTCTTCCTCTTCAACATCAAGTCAAAGTCGTTCCTATCTCAAGAAGGAAGAAGATCCCTAAAGAGTTTTCAGATCTGATCGTGATTTGATAAGTATTGTATCATTCTTTATTTACATTTGATTGTAGAAGAGGTTATTCTTCGAGTTGTAGGAGAGGTGTTCTCCGAGTTATAAGAGAGGTATTCTCTGAGATTGTAGGAGATTTGTCTCCGAGTTGTAGGAGTTTTGTCTCCGAGATTGTAGGATCTTTTTTGATCCGAGATTTAGTGAAGTAGTCATTTCTAGCTGTGGTGCTAGATTGGCGAGGCCGGCAAGTGGAGTACCCAAGAACGGGGAACCACTATAAATTTCTTGCGTCGTCTGTGATTGTGATTTGCATTCTGTGTGTTCTTTATTATCAAGATTTTTATTCCGCAAAAGACGCAGTTATCACCTATTAACCCCCCCTCTAGGTGATTTTGGTTAGGAACTAGATATTACACAATGTTTGAAGAGATTTTGTAGGGCAATTGTGCAAGTATATAAATATGCATGAATATTTGAGATATCCCAATGCCAATGATGTTGCAAGGTTATTACAGAAAGGAGAAGAACGGGGATTTCCAGGGATGTTGGGGAGTCTAGATTGCATGCATTGGCAATGGAAGAACTGCCCAACTGCATGGGCAGGCCAATATTCAGGTCGTCATGGTGGGCCAACAATTATTCTTGAGGCGGTAGCATCGTATGACTTGTGGATATGACACACATATTTTGGTTTACCAGGTTTGAACAATGATATCAATGTCTTGCAATCGTCTCATTTATTTGCTTACTTAGCACAAGGTATTACACCTCATACTTATTATAAAATCTTGGGAAAAAATTATGACGTTGGTTATTATTTAGCCGCCGGAATATATCCGAAATGGTCAACATTAGTTCAAACTATTTCTCAGTTCCAAGATAAAAAAAAAACACTTCGCAATGATGTAAGAAGCATGCCGAAAAGATGTAGAGCGGGCATTTGGAGTTCTTCAGTCAAGATTTGCGATTATTAAGGGGTCAGCCAATTTTTAGGATAAACATGTGTTACATGATATCATGACTGCTTGTATTATAATGCACAATATGATTGTTGAAGACGAGCGAGATGAAAATGCATATGGGGAAACTTTCACTCCACCACCCGCTCAGAATATTGAAGAGACGAGCACAAGTGAAGCGGAAAGATTTCGTCAGCTCCTAAATCGGCACAAGTGAAACTTTCACTCCACCACCCGCACTTGAACCGGCAGACCGAAGCCTCTCTTTTAGGGTTTCTCTTCGCGACATCGTTCTTTCGCTCGTTCTTTCTCCTCCAGCCGCCAGAAGTTCTCTTCCTGATTTCTTCCAGTTCGCTCGGTCGGACGGGTGACGGTCTCTGATCTTCTTCCTGATTCCTTCCCGGTTTAGGGCTCCAGTTAGCTCTGATCTTCTTCTCCGCGGCTACAGGTAAACATCTCCTTCCTTTTCATCGAAATTTCTGCAATGAGTTCTACAATGTGTTCTTTAAGTGTATTCCTTTTTGTTAATACCATATGGGTGTTGTCAAATTTTGAATCTGCGGCGATTTTTCATGTTCGCACGTCTATGTTTTCTCGAGTTGAAGCAGTGGCAGTAATGAAGAGTTGAACTAGGGCATTTCATATTGATGGTGTTGCATCAGGTTGGCACATAAAGAAAATCCACTCTAGGGTCTTCAAAAATAGAGCATCTTGGTCATTTTAATTAAGGGCAGAGTTTTCACTCAGAGAAAAAAGAAGTTGTTGCTCCTCGTTTTGATCCTCTCCTTAGGGTTTTTCTATAGAAAACAGGAAGCATCCGCCATGTCTTCTCAACCAGAGAAACAGACGGACCACTCATGATCTTCTATTTGGTTTTCTCTCCAGAAATTAGAGCCGCCATTACTGGGTTAAGGATCTATTTCATTAAAAAAAAAATTGTTTTAAAAAAAATTAGACACTGATATATTCGATTTGGTTCCCATTTTACCCCCATAATGTTTTAAAAAAGAACTCCTGAAATGAATATCTCTCTCGAACTTGGAAGTTCCAAGAATTCCATGTAAGCGCACAATCTCCCTAAAAACAGTTTGCTACATTGGTGACGTCGGAGGTTTTCCTAAAGGTATAAATTGTCATTTTTAAAACCTATCGTCCATTACAAAGATTGGATCTATCTTCCTTTTTGTGAGGGGTAGTCCTACAACAAATTCAATGGACACCTCGCCCCATAGTTTCACATGGATTGATAAAGGGTTATAAAGTCTGTTGTTTTATGCGTGCCCTTTATTATTTGACAGTTGGAACAACTTCTATCCAAATTAACGATACCCTCTCATTTTGGGTCAATAAAATGAGTACTAGCGAGACCCAAAAGCTTGGATTGACTTATGTGACATCCTTAACCTGATGAGTAGAGCTCCCTAAGTAAAGTCTTTTGTAATGGGCATTCTCAGATATAGATACGGGTTCCCTTGACTAAAAATCTCACTTAAGACATGGGTATTGAAATCAGTTCCACTAAATTGACATGCGGTCCAGTTCACATTAAAACATGGATCAAAAGGGTTGGATTCCCAAAAGGATATTTGGTTGTAGCCGGGGTGATATGTGCTCGATGGCTAAGTGCATCTGCTACCCTGTTTGAAACACCAAGTTTGTGTTTCAAATGAAAAGTGAATTCCTCTAGGAAAGCAGCTCATACCTCATTGTATCTACGTACTTCTTTTTGTGAATTCAAATGCCTAAGTGCATTTTGATCAATATTCAATATGAACTCACGCTGAATCATGTAGTGCGCCAGTGATAGAGAGCTTGTATGAGCGTAAAATTCAATATCATATGTCGAGTATCGAGTTTTAGCGTTTCTCAATTTCTCATTGAAAAAGCGACGGGCCGCCTCTCTTAAGTTAAAATGGATCCTATTCCCATGATTGAGGCGTTGTAGTTTACCACGAAAAATTTCTCAAAATTTGGAGCGCTAATATAGGGGCACTATTTTGTTTGTCTTTAATGAGTGTGAAAACATGTTTGCTTCACCTATTAAGGGAACTAAAGTTCCTAATGAACTGACAATAAAAGATGCTAAGCCGTGAAATCCTTGGGGCTCGGTGGTGGTCTTGTGATAAGACCGCTATCTAATAGCCTGAACCTTTTTCAGGATCTACCTTCATACCATTGGAAGAAACGATGCATCCTAAGAAGGTCAAACTATGAGTTAGGGAAGGTGCACTTCTTTAGATTTACAGTTTTTTTTTTCTAAAAGGATTTGTAAAACTTGTTGAAGGTGACCTAAGTACTGGTCGTGGTTTGTACTATAAATGAAAATGTTGTCGAAGTAAACGACCTTACAAACTCCTATTATTGGGAGAATGACTTGGTGCATTAGTTACATAAAAGTAATAGGGGAATTGGAGAGGCCAAAATGCTTCACCTGCCATTCATATAGCCCTTTCTTGGTTTTGAAGGTAGTTTTCCATTGATCTTCGAGTCGGATTCAGATTTGATGATAACCACTATTAAGTCTATTTTATTAATGATTTGTGATCCATTGAGCATGTCAAGCATATCATTCGATCAGGGAATTGGAAAATGATATTTTGTAGTAATTTTTTTATTGCTTGCTATGAAGACATGAGCCAACGCCCATTTTTCTTGGGAACGAAAAGTGTGCGAACAGTGCAAGGGTTTATGCTCTCCCTAATATGCCACTTAATCAAATCAGTGACGTTGATGGAGCTCCGCATGCTCCTTATGATTGCTGCATTATTACTTTGGACTTGTAAGAGTGGGATTTGGGCTGTTGGCATTGTTGTGCATGTGCATTTTTATCAAGGCGGCATGTCGTAGTATGATATTTAACCAGTTTTTTATCATCAATGATATTTGTATCTTCAGTTTAAATTTGATAGAAGTAAGACATGTACTAATAGCTATATGTTTTTTGCGATGAATTTTAGGTAGGTAACTATGGTGAAGCATAACAATGTTATACCCAATGGACACTTCAAGAAGCATTGGCAAAACTATGTGAGGACATGGTTCAACCAGCCTGCCCGAAAGACCCGAAGAAGAATTGGTAGGTATCTTTTGCTATTAATGCATTTCTTCTTTGTTTAATGGTTAGATTTTTTTTTGTATTTATCTTCATCTGCATATTTTTAACACACTTTCTGAATTATGTAACAACAACAACACTCAAGCCTTTATCCCACTATAGTGGGGTCAGCTATATGGATCCTTTGTCGCCATTGTGCCCTTTCTTTAGTCATAATCTCACTAATGCCTAAGTACATCATGTCTTTCCTTATAGTCTCATTCCAAGTTTTTATTGGTCTAACTCTCCCCCGTTTTACATGCCTAGTGACTAAACTCTCACAACTTCTAACAGATTTAATTTTTGTTCGACACCGCAGCTAGGCAGAAGAAGGCTGTGAAAATTTTCCCTCGTCCTACTTCAGGTCCCCTTCGTCCTATTGTCCAATGTCAAACGCTCAAATACAATATGAAGCCTAGAGCAGGAAGAGGCTTTACTTTTGAGGAGCTCAAGGTAATGCTTCCATGTTATTTCAATATCATTTATAATACTGTTATTATGTTATAAATTTAGTATCAGCTTGTTTCAATTTCATTGTGCTGAAGTGATTGGGCGAGAAGTTAGTGAGTTTCAATCTAGGGATCCATTCTTTGATTTTTATTCTTTAAAATAAAAAAAGATAATACTATTTGATGGTATCATGGGTTAAATTGTTACTTGTAATTATAATGTCAAACTCATTGCTGATATGCGCTCACACATTAATCCTATCTACTTAACTTATGGACAATTCAGGAGCATGCCAGCTTGTGCGGGCCAGATTTAAAGACTTGCTTGCCTCCTTTCAATTCTAGTCTCGTGTTTCATTTAATAAATGTATTTATTAGCTATTTTGTTCACCTCTATATATAGAGTTGTATTGCGGATCCTGCTTGGGCAAGAAGTATACCTCTCAATTGTATGTTAGCAGATCCCCCCCCCCCCCCCCCCCCCCCCCCCCGAATCGACACACTCCTTTATCAATTGGTCTATTTCCAGAGTGATGACCAACTCCAATGGTCCTGTCCATTTTGTGAGAGCCTTTCATGTGATCACTTCTATTGTCTTCAAATTACTCTGTCCAATTACTTTCTGTACTGTTCTCCTGTTAGCTCCAACAATCTTACACCATCGACTTTCCCTAATTCCCACCCAATGCCTTCTCATATCACAACTGACGACCTTCACGTTCTCCCATCGAGCAGGTGCTCTAGGAAGCCCAAGACAGGCTAGTAGACTCATGCTCTTCTTGCTATTGACTCCTTCAGCACCTCAGCTTCACCGACCATTCTGTTTCATGCGCATCACCTCTGTTTCGTGCCTATCACTAGCTCCATTATCACACATGAAGAAGAATTATCTCATTGTCACCTTCTCATGATTCATGGATCATGTCAAAATGACCCTGTTTGACCTTTAGGTTGCTTTGCTGAGATTTATGCTTAATCATTCTTCTGACCTCACCACTCGCAATGTCAACACCCCTAGATCCACCTACGTCGACATGCCACCTTCTGACAGTACTGCAGAGCATGCGCCACTCTAGTTCAACAACCTTAATCCAAGCCACCTTGGTTACCTTGACATCATTGTATTCGATAAGAATGACCCCTTAGGTTTTATTGCTTGTGCAAAGGAAATTTTTTGAACCTCAAAGCATGCCAAAAACTAGATGTCATTGTCTACAAAATAAAGGGAAGGTTATACTCTCCATTGGACTTGTTGGATGTGCCAAATCAATAGATATCATTGATTGTTTTAAATGACAAGCTTATTTACCTCTACAACAACTGCCAATTCAGTAATGCGTTTGAATGCCTCCGTACAGTTCATCATTTTGAGTCCGCAAATGATTACTTTGGACATTATTGAGATTGCCTTCGGGGCTTACTAATGCACACTACTTAATTACTTCCTCTATGGCCTGCAACCACATATTCTCATTCGAATACCTTTGTATATTTCATCATTTTGAGTTAGTAAATGATTATTTTGAACACTTCAGTCAGATTGCCTCTAGGGCTTACTAATGCACACTACTTGAATTATTTCCTCCATGGCCTACTACCACATTCTCTCTTGTCTCATCATGCACAACCCCACCACTATGGTTAAAGAAATTGAGCAAGTGCGTTTCAGGAAAGAGTTGCACACCTTGACTGATAGAAGCTACAACCTCCGAGCTTACAGAACACTGCACCTTAAATCCCATCAACACTTTTTCCTCCATTATCCAAGTCTTCCATCCTTTAGCTTTGTTGTCATGATATTTGTTTCCACTGCAAACAATCTTACCCCTCTATCCACCAATTCACAAATAAAAGAACTTCACATTCTCCTTATCTCAGAAGATGCACACATTACCATGGATGATTTTGATGCACTTGAGCTGGTTGATAGTCTCTCCTTTCCGGTGGTTATTGCAACACATTCATTGGTCTATGTAGCACGGTGAAAGAAATGGGAAACGGAATACGACACGAAACGGATATGGGAAACGTGATTTTTATAAAAATAAGGATACAAGAAACGTATTAAAAAATTTAATTATTTTAATATAAGTATTAATTAATATAAAAATAAGACAACTAACAAACTAAATGTACATATCTTAAATTGTATCGAAAAAGAATTTAATAAGACTACAACATAGACCATACATATGAATAAGATATGCAAGAAAAAACACAATACTAGTGGAGTAATGCTTTATAAAAAGATTATTTCCTTGGGCTTTAGATCACAATTCCCAAATAGAACTAAATAAATGCATCAATTAATCAAAAAAGGAATGATCTCATTGGGAGAAAATTTGGACAACAAAGTTTTGACAAAAGCTTTATAGGAATTAGAAACACTCATCATGCCAATGCCTGTAAATTAGTGCCAAGACATCTTTGAAATAACCTCAAGGAACAAGTCGAACGTCAAAGCTAAAATCAACCCAACGATCAAGTTTCCAGTCAGCCCATATCATCAAAGTTGTTGACTTGAAACAAGAACAACAGTAGAAGAAATAATAAGTGACAATTGTAGGAACATTGAGGTAGCATGAAGAAGGATACAACAGGCACGGAAGAAGAACCGTGGAAAGGTAAAAGCGAAGAAGTATTTTTTCAAAGAAAAATTTGGTGTTTCGCGAAAAAGAAGAAGAGGAAAAAGAAGAAATAAAATGCAAAAGAGAAAGAAGGGTTTCAACGTAGAAGTACTCACCAGAGAGGAGGGGTTCAGCGGACGAGAACTCTTCGATGGGCGCACGAAGAGGAGGATCGACGAGCATTATGCGGGAGAGCTTCGACGCAGAGAGGGGAGATTGACGACGAGAGTGATGCAGGAGAGCTTCGAAGCAGAGACGACGAGCGTGAAATAGCTTATCGAGGGCGGCGTGATGCGGAAAAGCTTCGGGCGAACGAAATGCAATTTCGTAACCTAAATATCAAGCTGCGTGAAATCTAAGCAGCGGGACCCTCTTCCGCACAAAATAAATTTTTTCTTTATTTAAAACTTGTGTTTCCTGCGTCTCTACGCGTTTCCCGTATCTGATACGCGTTTGAGCCGATACGTGGAGTATTTTTAAGTATCCGTGCTTCGTAGTCATTGGTTGTATTGCATCCCAAATGAACTCAAGATTAGTTTCATATGAAATGTGTTCTTTCAAAACAGACAATTACAGCTCCTTCAATACGCCTTATTTTCTGATTGAGTTCCAAAAACTCATTATGAGCGATTTTGTTTCATTGTAAGTGACAGAATTATAAATGATTGAATTTCACTTCTTGAATTGGTGTATCTCACTTTTGGAAGTGATTGGATCTCACTTTGTGAGTTTAGGGTTTCTATCTCGAGGGATATGAAGTCACCTTTAGTTTTACTCTCTTGCTTCAATAATAATTAAATTATATTAACTTTAATGAGATGATGATTATAATATAACCCGTGATAAAATAATATTGAATTGTAATGTTAGGGTTGGTACTTGGTAGTATGCATACTATAAAAGCACTGACACTTCTCTGAAGTCCGCGCTCTTGTACCATGTACATTTTTTGTATTGGTACATATGCGATACTAAGTGGATATACCCGCTACTTTTCAAATACGCTCAGATTTGATATATCATTTTACATATTGTGATAAGATTTTGTTTTTTAAGTAAACAAAAGTTGGCTCCCGGTCTTTTTGAAAGGAAAAGATTGCGACCCTCTGTTATGGGCTTGGTTCGTTGTCGGATTGTTGGAGGGGGCAGATACAAAGGGCAAGCCCTAGAACGGTGGAGTAGGGGAAGAGAGAAGATGAAACCCTAGAGGGTGGAGGAAGGAGATAAGAGCTTAGAGAAAAAGAGAGAAATTAGAGAGAAGGGAAAATTTCATTCTTCATTCATTAATTTCCAAATACAAGACCGGGTCTATTATATAGAACCCCCGGGGGCAACCCCGTAATTACATCAAACACATACAATACTAAAATGCATAAATACTAATATAATAAGACTTGACCCACTAAAACACCTAAAATACTCTAACTTGACTAAATCATAATAAAGACTCAACATAATAAAGACTCGCTACAACATACTACTAATATAATAGGATAACTGACGGTGGACCCGTAACACTCCATCCATCCTTGACATCGAGCTTGCCCTCAAGCTCGAACTCCAGTAGGATGATCAGCTCCTCTGGCTCCTTGATCTCGCGCCAAAATAATGTCTGGTAATTCGTCGTGGCGGCAGTGGCGGCGAGGAGTAGCGGCGGCGCCTTTGGGAAGACGAGTGGCGAAAGGAATGGGTCTGGCGGTGCCGGCGGCACGGTGGCGGGCCACATCAGTAAGACGGCTGAGGGCACCAGGGTTGGTGGCTTGAGGGTAGGAGCCGGCTGCAGGAATGGATCTGGCGGAGCGGTGGTGAGGAGCCATGGCCGTGTGGCCAAAGGGGGCTTTGGCGGTCGCCGCGGAGGGGCTGACAGAGCAGGGGTCGACCGAGGTCGAGGCGGCGACGATGTTGGAGATGGCAAAATGATGACCATTGGGGAGGGAGGTGCGTCTGCTGGCGGTGGTGGCTGCACTATGAGTGTTGGCAGTAGGTTGGCCGGGGCCGACAACTGCAGACTGGTGGTCGCGGAAGGAGTCGGTGATGGCGTATCGTCGGAGAGCGGCTGCGGTGCCACCACTGGAGGGAAAGGCGATGACTCCGGCGACGGTGGTAGCGGAGACAGAAAAATAATCATCGAGGCGCGGGACATGCGGAGGGCCGCAAGATGGAGGTCCAACTGATCATCCATGTGGCCGAGCCGAGCTTCCCGCCGAGCAATGTGACGATTCAGCCTTTCGAAGGTGTCGAGCAGCGCAATGCGGTCGGTGGCGCTAAGGGACATGATGAAAGGAGGTAATAACTAATTAATATATAAATAATTAAGAGAAGGTGAGGGGAAAAAGGATAAAATAAAAATAAAGGGTGATAATTGGAGAGCGTGTGGAAAGGGGGAAAATTGGGATTTAAGAAAAGCTGGAGGTGTGCTGCCCGAGGACTGAAAAAGTGACGAGAGGGGACTGCTGCTGCTGGGTAAGGAGAAAAGTGGGAGGATGTAGGGAAATAGAAAAATAAATAAGTAAAAGTAATAATAATAATAAAAATAGGGGGATTGGGATTTTAAGAAGGAAAAATAAAATAAAGAAAGAAGATAGGAGGTGTGCTGCCCGAGGAATTGATGGGGCACACGTGGCTTGGACGAGCGGGGCTCGATGAGTGCGTGGAGGGCTGCTGTACGCGTTGAGGGCTCGCAGAAAAGGCGCAGGCGGAGCCAGCGAGATGCGACAGGAAGCATAGTCGTTTGGCCGGATGGAACGCTTATGAGAAGCAGGGAGGTGGAGCGGCTTCGGGGATGGGGACGTGCGGATAGTAGATGAAGATGAGCAGGGAGGGGATTCGTCGGCAAAGATGAGACGTGCGTCGATGAATATGAGGGAAATGCGCGTCGATGAAGATGAGCAGGGAGGGGATTCGTCGGGCTTGAGGGGATGCAGCGGCAAGGGAAGATGAGGAAGCAGGTTGGCGCTGTTGACGAAGTTGGAGTTGGGTACAGTGGGGTCGACGAGGAGGTCGGAGATTGCTAATGTTGTACGAGTGGCTGCGTCGTCGATGAGGCGAGGAGGGGATGCAACGGCGAGTGGAAGAGGCGTTTGGAGTTGCGCAAGCAGAGGAAGGGAGCGCGGGGCCGGCTCTGAAGATAAGAGCGGGGATCGGCACTGCGGTTAGTGAGTTGTTGGAGACGCAGTGGGGGTGCGATGAAACTGAGAGGACAGCGGAAGCGAGAAGCCGAGGAGGATCAACGGTAATGCGTAAGAGGTGCAGCGGCGTGGGAACGTGCAACCCGGGGAAAGGGGAGGAAAGATCCTCTGATACCAAGTTGTTATGGGCTTGGTTCGTTGCCGGATTGTTGGAGGGGGGAGATACAAATGGCAAGCCCTAGAACGGTGGAGTAGGGGAAGAGAGAAGATGAAACCCTAGAGGGTGGAGGAAGGAGAGAAGAGCTTAGAGAAAAAGAGAGAAATTAGAGAGAAGGGAAAATTTCATTCTTCATTCATTAATTTCCAAATACAAGACCGGGTCTATTATATAGAACCCCCGGGGGCAACCCCGTAATTACATCAAACACATACAATACTAAAATGCATAAATACTAATATAATAAGACTTGACCCACGAAAACACCTAAAATACTCTAACTTGACTCAAGCATAATAAAGACTCAACATAATAAAGACTCGCTACAACATACTACTAATATAATAGGATAACTGACGGTGGACCCGTAACACCCTCCAATAAATGTGAGTAGCGGTGTTTGTTTATTAGAAAACAAAATGTGTGCAAAATTGAAGTTTTTTTCTTGTTAGAATTATAGAGACTTTGACTTAAATTTTGTTGTATTGTATTATGTACTTGAAGATTAGATGTTTTAAATTGGTTGTGTTTGTTCAATATGAATTTTTCTATGATATATATTCTCTCTTTTAAAAAAAGTGTACATACACACACACATGTATATATATGCATATGCACATGTGTGTGTGTGCATATATATAAATTTTAATTGTGTCACCAAGTGTACCCATATCTTTATTGTTTTTATTTGGCCGTACCACCATATGTGGTATATCTTATACCAGTACCGAATTGGTGCTTCACACACCCACACACCTGCGCTGCGCACATTTCCTTAATTTAAAGATACCAGGTTCTGCTTGAATGAGTTGGTGGAATCTACTAAGTTTCTCCAACTTAGACTTAATAGTTGAAATTAGATCCAAATCTAAATATGAATGCATACTTTTTATGGCAAATGTGTGCAATATATGCATGTATGTTTGTGGTGATGAGTAGATACTCAAATATATGAGTACACACACACAACTCAGAATGTATGTTTATCTTGTTCTAACTATCCATTCACTACCAACGGCTAAATGAAACAACATATTTGCTTTTAAGTTTTCATAGTGGACCAATTTTACCTCTATGTAACATTCTTCTGGTCTTTTGTAGGCAGCAGGAATTCCGAAGAAGCTTGCTCCCACCATAGGTATTTCAGTTGATCATCGTAGGAAGAACCGATCGCTGGAAGGCCTCCAAGCTAATGTCCAGAGGATTAATACATACAAGGCTAAGCTTGTCATCTTCCCTAGACGTGAGTGCAAATTTAAGGTAAAAATTTAACATGTCTTTTTATTACACCATTGTTATAATTATGTTTCCATTCGAGCTCACCCAAAAGCATCCAGACTTCAATAGATTTGATCCATGCATGCTATATCGATTTTGTTTTTTTGTTTAATTTGATCCCTGCATGCCATATTGATTTTGTTTTTTTGTATTGATTTGTAGGCTGACGACTCTACCCCAGGGGAGCTTGCTACTGCTACCCAAGTGAAAGGAAACTATCTCCCAATCGTCCGCGAGAAGCCTACTGTTGAGATTGTGAAGATCACGGAAGAAATGAAAGCATTCAAGGCCTACGGAAAACTCCGTGTCGAGAGAATGAATGCTAAGCAAGTAGGTGCGAGATTGAAGAAGGCTGCAGAGGCGGAGAAGGAAGAGAAAAAGTAGAAAATCATCTCTGGTGATCTTCCTTCAAAATTTTAAAATATAATTATATGATGGACACCATCAGCAGAAGTGCTTTGCTTGTTTTATAGTTTTTTAGATGGTTTAGGCAAAAAGAGCTTAGTTGTTAGGAGTATGCTACTATTTTTCAGCTATTATTAAGCATTAGTATTTCTGTGTTTGTTCAAAGGTGTTTTGGACGCTTTTTGAGTCGGCGTTCCAAATAGCTTTCTAAAAATTGTTATACCTACTTTTTTTTTCTTTTATTAACTTCACTTCGCAATATACTAATTCGCAATGTTTGATTAATATTTTCACCATTTTTAAATTTTTTTTTACAATTCATTTTTTAATCAAACATTTTCGCTAAAGCGCGGGTTTTTGAGCGGATGCGCGCTTTCACAGTGGAGCGCTTATTCACCCAGACGAGTGTTTTCACCTGAATGTGTTTTCGAGCGGGCACATTTTTTCTTGAGCTTGTGTTTTTGGCCGGGGTGGGGTTTCGGCTGGACGCGCATTTTCTTTCATGCTTGAGTTTTTGTTCGGGCGTCCATTTTTGGTCGGGCATGCATTTTCGCCAGGGTATGCATTTTCACCTAGCTGAGCGTTTTTGGCCGAGCACGTGTTTTTGGTCATGAACGCATTTTCGGTCTGGCGCGCGTTTTCGCTAGGGGTCATGTTTAGCCTCAAATGGGGTCATGTTGGTCGATGAATTATAGGATGTGTTATAATGAAATTCTGCAGAATTTTTCAAAAATTCTGACCTTTTTTTTGGGTGTTCATGAGAGAAAATGCGAAGGTATTGTTCGAGGCAGCGATTGATTCTCTCGGTTAGCCCATCTGTTTATGGGTGATAGGATGAACTATATTTGAGATGTGTCCCTTGTAACCTAAACAATTCTACCCGGAAATTGCTTTAAAAGATGGCATCATGATTAGAGATAATTGATTCGGGTAAACCACGTAGTTTACCAACACCCCCCCCCCCCCCCCCCCCGGTCGGGCCTCACTCTGGTAGACTGAATCCGACTGAATACTATTATTATATTCAGCGCAATAATAAAAAAATATAAAATATAACGCTTTGCTTCGCTGAAATCCCGCGCCCCTTCATTTCTCCTCTCCGTACTCCGCTCTCCTCGCTCTCCTCGTGAATTTCCCTCTCGCATTTCGGCGTTCTAGGGTTTGATTCCGGCGCAGCTCCCCCATCGTCTCCGGCAGTAATCACTCTGCTCTCCGGCGCTCCTTCTCCAATCCGATTATACACAAGAGCTCTCCGGCGCAGCCTACCCATCCTCCTCTCCGCAAGGTATGTATCGCATCCACCATTATCGCATCTGTTTGGCTCTCCGCTGATGGCTATCCGTCGTGAGGATAGAATGGCTCTCCGCGTAGAGCTAAACGACTCTCCCGCTGAGATCCACTGGCTCTCCGAGGAGAGCCCTTTGTCTCTCCGCGGAGAGCCGGAGAGTGGTTTGGCTCTCCGCGGAGAGCCGTTTGGCACTCCGCGGAGAGCCGTTTGGCTCGCGGAGAGCCCCAAAATTTTTAATTTCTGTTTTTAGGAAATACGTTTGTTTGTTCATTCTTCTATGACAATCCTTGGAAATAAATTATAATTAGCATATAATTTGGAAGGTGAGGTAGGAAATAACCTAGGCAAGCTACTATAACCAATTATAGTTACTCAAAATAGGATCCTAGTATTATGGCTACTAATCTAACCTTTGGGTTTGGTGACTAGATTATTTGACTATTTGTCTTTATCGACAATGAATGGTGTTGACATTGTGCTGCGGGACATTGCGAAAACACAACGATCAGTAGAGACCCTCGTTCATCGCTGCCCTGAAATTCTACCCGAATCGATTCCGACGCAAACGCCTCCATTCTATTCGTCAGCCTTCGACCGCCCCACTACTGAGCCGTGCATTTGTGGGAAGCAATCAGGCACGTTGAACAAAATTCAGGAAGATTGGATCAAGATCCAAGTGAAAATGATGGAGGATGGCATTCGCCTTCCCATCCGAATCGATCCGCCAGTGCCACTGTGGAACAAGCGACCTGACCTGAATGCGTATCTTTTGAAACCATTGTTCGTGATTGATCCGGAACGGCAGTACGGCGTCAATGTGACAGCGGGTGCATGTCCATCTTGCAACAAAGTCGCCTTTCTTTCCCGCAAGCAATTAAGTGCCCCGCGAGTTGTCGATTGCATCGACACCACTGCATTCTCTATCAGTGCTAGATACATGTGCAAGAAGTCGAACACCTCCGGCGGCTGTGGTGCCACGTTCCAGGTCATGGACGAGGCAAAAAACGAGAAGTTGATCCCGACAGCCATCATCCTTAACTATCCTGTGCAACTTTTCGAACAGAGCGCACACGACGTCGGTCTTGTTCAAATGGCATATGACTTGTACACGTCCCGTTCCGGCATTGCTGATGCAGCCAAGGTGATTCGTTGTGCACGAATGACTCGATACATGCGTCAAGCCGCACTATATCGTGGTCACGTGTCGTGGTATTTGGATATGCGCTTATGGGATGCAGCAATTGGGCAAACGTCATGGCAGAAGGATCCAGCAGTGTTCCCTGATTTCCCATCATTTTTTCAGCATTGTAACAGGTACAATGGCACTCTTGGTCCAGTGGAATCAACGCTTTCACGCCTAATCAATGACTGCATTGCTCGCCAACTTTCTTTCTTCAACCGAATGGAAGGCGCCATAACCGGGACTCATCTCTCGGCTGACCATCATCACAACGTGCCAGGACGCATGAAATTGACGGACGAGTTCAATGGCAGGAAATTTTCCCCCGTTGAAGGATTGCACTCCGTCATGAACGAGCGCCAACAAATTCTCTCCCATCAATTCACATCGACTACGGGCAATGCAGAGCGTCGATTTGTTGGTCGGAGTTTGCAGAACCGGTACAATGCTTACAATATTGATACTTCTCTGTTCATCATGTACCTTGACAAGTGCTGCGATGACCGAGAATGGCTACAAGATTTCGACAACATCATTGTTCTCCTAGACAATCATCACCTGATCACGAGGTATAGGGACAATTCGAACGGCACAGATCGAGCTCGGCAGGAACTATTTATGGCTGGCGTGGCCGAAATCATTGTTGGCAATGGACATGCTTCAATGCGGGAAGGCTCCATCATTGAGGCTGAACTTGATGCATTGTTGGATCGAATTAAAAACTGAGAAAACAAGAATGATGTGCCACCGTCGAAGCGCATTGTGACGACCAAACTTCTATCTTGCCACGAGACGCAGAAAAAGCACATCAGAAATTGCTTAACACCGCCTGTAGGGGCGTCAAACACCGTCGTGGATCGCTTCTTCCGTTCGACTCTACGCCGTGGATCGGGGAAGAACGAAAACTTATGGCGTCAAGGACGAGCCATTTTCCCGGAGACTATGTCCCTGGATGGAGGGATCTTGCTGCTCCATGCCGTGGTCGCTCAAATCAACTTTCGCGGCGAACTCCAATTTGATCCTCGTTGGGCATATTTGCCAATCTCTGGTATGCATATCATTCTCACTCAATATCTCGCAGCTCTTTCGACCGATGGCATAACTCCCTCCCAAACGTCTCTGTCGACAATGTTTCATATGTTGCCTCTCTCGATTGAGGATTTCCACGGCGAGTTTGGATTAACGGCGGCATTTGGACAATCCCTTCCTCAACTTCCAGAAATTCCAGCAGGTCAGCTAGAATCCGTTGGAATGATTGCCGAATCAATAGCTGATAATGCAATTTGGTCGAGCCACACGTTCGATGCGATTGTGAACGATGCGCTTGAGGTTGCCGCAACTGCTGTGGAGAGGACTCCGAACGATGATCATCACTGCATTGGAGAAGACGAAGCACTACCGCTAAACCATACTGATATAAGCAACACTCCCCATTCTATTCAGTCCAGTCGCAAGCGCAGAAAACCCGGACCAACATCGCATGGGCAAAGCTCTTCTTCAAATCACCATAAAAAATCTCGCAGCCTCAACGCGTTGGGCAATGAACGTCAATCGGCATTAGAAGGCCTTAATCTCTGGGAAAAAGTGATGAGCACTTCACCAATGATCAACCCCTTCGAACGGCGCTTACTCAGAATGGTGGCTCTCAAATTTCTTCAACCCGATGAACTGCTTGATCTAAAAGATTTTCCAATTGAATCCTTGCATATTCCACAATTGCATCGAATTTGGTCTGTTCTTGTCTCGGCTTTACATAGCACCAATTACGCTTTCAAACGGTTCATTCGGCCAAAAACAGAACAGGTTCTTAAACAGCACTTGGAGGATATGGTTGCCCAGTCTCGTTTCAGATTGCCCATTCAACGAGCAGCGCCAAAATGCAGCATCATTACTGCACTAAATCTGGCCGCGTCATTGATTGCTCCAACGCAGGCGGGCCGTGAGGATAGTTTCATCCAGTTAGAAGAGACTGTCACCACAACAGTAACTCGAAGCGTCACTTTTACAACCGGCGCCCCAAGTCACAGTTCAAGTCAGCCCCTTGCAACAGATCTGCAAACGTCCCCGCCCGATCTAGTAATTGAAGGATCAGCGGATGATATCATTGATCGACTTGTTCAAAACGAGATTGATGCTGGGCATGCCGGCAACATTCACTGGACCAAAGTGGCCGCCCCAGCTTACGCCCGCATTGCTGCACGCCGTGAGGATCTAGTTCAGATGACCCACAAGGAGATTCAAAATCGTTGGGATTATCTTAGACGTCTCAAAAGGAAAAGGACATCAAACACTTTGCAGTCGCATACCGAAGCGCAAAAGGATCTCGGTGATCAAGACGCCATCTACATTCAACCATCGCCGGTTGTTACACAATCATTGCCAGCCGAAACTCCGTCCACAAATAATTTAACTCAACCAGCGTCTTCTGCAGTCATCACGACGACGGAGGAACCTAATGTGGGCATCTCGTCCGCTGTCAGCGAGATTGGTTCTCGTCCTCCATTCATGGTAAATCAACAATTGCCGACTTTCAATCAGATAATGGAGGCCATCGTCCCCGCCCCAGCTGCAGGAGAGCCGTTCTCCCAATCGGAGAAGGAGCTGCTCAATTACTTGCTAACTAGTCCAGCAGAGCGCTCCCATGTGAAATCGTCGACTGGTGATCAAATGTCTTGGAAGAGCCTAGCCAAGCGTTTCTTGTACTGGGGGCGAGTCGCACGGGTGTTGGGGATGAACCAGTTTCGGGTTCGATCCGATGTGCAGCTCAAGCAAAAGCTTGCAACAGTATGTGTGAAACCATGAAAGGTATGTTTTTATATGTATTATAGTAAAAAAATGATTTGGAAATAACACAATAATTTGCACTTATTATTCCATGATACAATTGTACCTCATTTAGGCCATTACCCAATTGGATCTACATGGAGAGCCAATTGGATCTAAACGGAGAGCCAAATGGCTCTCCATGGAGAGCCAATTGGATCTAAACGGAGAGCCAAATGGCTCTCCATGGAGAGCCAATTGGATCTAAACAGAGAGCCAAATGGCACTCCATGGAGAGCCAAATGGCTCTCCGGAGAGCAAATGGCTCTCCCCGGAGAGCCAAATGGCTCTCCGCGGAGAGCCATCTGGCTCTCCGCGGAGAGCTACATAGCTCTCCGCGGAGAGTCGTTTGCTCTCCGAGGAGAGCCGTTTGCTCTCCGCGGAGAGTCGTTTGCTTCCTCTATTTCTCTCTCCAATTTATTCTTCTTGTCCCTCTATTGTAACATATGTTTATAAATTTTGCAGATCAATGGGGCAGAAAAAGATCCATTTTTTGAGCTCGAGGTGCTATTTAAACTCATTTGTTGGCCTAAGTTCAGCAATACTAGAACGATTGGAGGAGGATCAGAAGAAGATGCTGATGGATGCCAACATCTGGCATATCTTCCATGCACCAAAGGTATCGCAGAACACTCCCCTTCTTTACGGTCTACTAAACTGGTATGATATAGAGAAGGATGTCTTCGTCATTGGATCGAGGGAGCTAACCTTCTCCCCCAATGACGTGGCAATGATATTGGGTCTGCCAAACAATGGGGAGGAAGTCATCCTGACTACCAAGCCATTTGGACCGCTAACGAAGTCCGATTTGAAGACGGAACTTCAATCGATGGAGAAAGGGTCGTCCCCTGTGACGATGAAGATATTGATTTTGCACCTTCTGTGCAATTTCTTCTTCCCCTCGAGCGCGGAGAGGACGCCAATGTTCTTCGAGGAGGTCTCCAGCTTGGAGAAATTTCAAAAGTTTAATTGGCCAGAAGCGATCTATACCTTCGTTATGAGGTCGTTCAGGTCGATGGTGGAGAAGCTGCCACCTGTTGCAGAAGAAGGCCAACTGCAACATTGGCCAGAGTCTTCAATGGGATACATCTATGGATGCACCCATTGTCTTGTTGTAAGTATCTATATTTCTAATTCCTAAAATGAAATTTGTTTAATATGTTCTAAACTATTGCAATGTTTGATATAGATTTGGTTCCTCGAGCACACCACCACCTTCGCTCCGCACTATCCGTCATTGAGGCCACGAATATTAAGATGGTCGGAGAAGGTCTCATTTTCAATGAAAGAGATGGGGACTATTGCAAAACTCTTGGATGAGCAGGTAAATAATTTAGTTTATTCGATTAACAACCACTTTTGAACTATCCAATATAATTGTTGTATTTCTTCTTTTTAGGTGTTGGAAGTACTAGATGAAATAACACCGACAGAGAAGTTGTTATGTTCAGACGTGACAACACAGTGGACACCACCACCTCCCACATTTAAGAGAAAACCAATAGTCTCGCCATCTAGGGTAGTAAAAAAAATGAAGTTTGCACCACCACCTCCCACATCATTACCACCTCCCTCATCATCATCACCTCCCCCATCACCCAGCACATCAGCACCTCCCCCACCACCTAGCACACCATCTATCCCTCCGGCACAGTTTTGGATTGATTTCCAACATAGGATGTTAGATCAATTTGCTTTATTAGATAGCAAGATAGATAGTTCTGTAGATAGATTAGACAAAAAAATAGATAGAGTACATAGTGATTTAATTAGTTTTAGTCACAGTGTAGGTGAACGTCTTGAATCCATGAGTGCTGATATAGACACACTCATTCATCATTCCTCGCCATCATCTAGCCCGAGTATCTCTAGATCCCCCGCCCACCAAAACGCTACCACCCTCACTACCCCTCACGATACTTCCATTACTGATATTCTAGACTCCCCATTGGGAGAAAGAGAAATTAAAACTACAAAGGCGGATGAAATTGATGTGTACCCCGTTGACTATCCGGGGAGACCGCTAATAGCTGAAGAAGATAGAGATATCATCCATCAGCGTATGAGCGTCATACCATCGAGGTGCCCTTTTGACATTATACACTTTTATATTTTCAAAATTTTGATCTATGCACATTGATATTGACGATGGCTTTCTAATGTTTCAGGAACGACCAAGCATTCAATAAATGGAATATAATGGGATTTCGAGATGGCATGGATGCTCTGCTAACGGATAAATACGTTGAAGATTGTCATATTGATGCCTACGCAAAGATCTTGACTCTGCGTAGAGAGAGGGAAAAAGAACCGTATCATCCGTTTATGTATATCACTCCTAACTTTTTGGTATTATCTCCCTATCTGTGCTTTGTACATTAATAATTCTGATTGCATTGCTAAAAAATGTTACAAATTATGTAGTTTCACTTCCAACGGACCAATAAAGCATATACTACGCTTATAGCTGGATTCCTCGAGCGCATTACTAAGGAGAATCTCGCCAATGTCAAAATGATTCTAATGCCCGTATGTTTTAGTGAACACTGGTTTTTATTGGTGGGTATTGTTAAAGATAAAAAGTGGCTAATACATGACTCTCTGCGTAACCCCAAACGGAAAGTTCCCTCTAAAATAGCTGTAAGTACAGTTCGTTGACATGCAATGTAGTATTGTATATTGCGTAGTTACTAATGTACGAAAATATTTGTGTTAATGCAGATTGCTGCGCTCCAGAAGGCGACCGTTCAAAAAGTCCACGCAGGATTTACCAATTGGAGTCTCGACTTGACTGTTGGTATACCACAGCAGGAGAACTCCGTGGACTGCGGTGTCTTCGTTATGAAGTATATGGAGCACATAGCGAAGGAAGGGGTGGGAAGCTGGGAGAGTTGCGCAGACTGGCAGAAAAAAATGCCTATGTTTAGAGCCCAGATCTGTGCAGAAATCTTTAAATATTTTGTGGTTGATTGATGTAAATTAAGAAACATTATTCGTGTACATTTGTAATGTTTGTCTATAATAACAATAGTTTCATGGATGAATACCGTTTTCAAATGGGTCAAAATTATAGCTTTAAATGAAATCAGTGAAGATACAAAAGGCTCTCCGCGGAGATCCAAAAGGCTCTCCGCGGAGAGCAAAAAGATCTCCGCGGAGAGCAAAAAGCTCTCCGCGGAGAGCACAAAGTTCTCCGCGGAGAGCCATTTGGATCTCCGCGGAGAGCCATTTGGATCTCCGCGGAGAGCCATTTGGATCTCCGCGGAGAGCCAAATGTCTATCTTTCGCAAATTGTGGCCGCGTTCTCTCCCTCCCTTCATTTTTTCTTCCTTTCCCTCTTTTTTCTTTCTCCCTCCCCCTTTCCCTCTCCTCCCCCTCTTTTTTCTCCTCCCCCTCTTTTTCTTTTTTCTCCCCCCCCCCTCCCCCCTTTTTTCCCCCTCATACCAGAGTGGAACCCGGCGGCCCCCCCCCCACCAAATTCCTTGGCTACATTGGTCGAGTATTTTTTTGATGTTGGAATTATCTGGAATGTAAATTCTGTTGTGATGCATGATGTAATTTCCTTTTTGTTGCCAGTTAGGGTAGGAGTGTGGCTCCTTTTTAATTTTTTGTGCTAATTCATCTTGTTCATAGTTCATGATCATGGTGTGGCTTCCTAAACTTTGGTCTGTTGAGTTTGTTGGCAGTCGAGATAAAGCATCAGCTGCTTGGTTTTTTCATCCTGCTTTGTATTTGATGATGAAATTGTATCATAAGAGTTTGGAGAGGAATTTGGTTGCTCGGGGGTTTATATTTGTTGAGTCAGCAAATGGTGCAAGCTTTGGTAGTCGGTCAGAATGGTGAACTGATGACCAAGCAGGTACTGGCGCCATTTGCTGACGGCGGCCGTAACTGCAAACATTTCTCGACTGTAAGTGGATTCTTTTGCATGGCTGGGGATAATTTCTTACTGAAATATGCAATGATTTGGTTGGCTTGTTTTAGGATGGCTCCTACGTCGGTTCCAGAGGCATCAATTTCTAAAATGAATGGTTCTTGAAAGTTTGGAAGCGTTAATATGGGGTAGGTAATGAGTTTAGTTCTTAATTGTGTGAAGGCTTCCTGTGCTTTATTATTCCAGGAAAACGCATGGCGTTTCAGCAGTTCAGTGAGGGGAAAAGCGATCTTTGCATAGTCTTGTATAAATTTTCGGTAATATCCAGTAAGGCCTAAAAATGCTCTCACATCTCTTTGATTTTTAGGCTCGGGGAAATTCTCAATACTCTCAATGTTTGATTGTGTTAGCAGTACCTGACCTGCCCTAATAGTGTGCCCCAGGAATTCTATTTCGAGGGAGGCGAAATAACATTTTGATAACTTAATAAACAGATTATTTTTTTCCAAAATCTCCAAGGTTTTTCTAAGGTGCTCAAGGTGGTCTGTTTCGGTTGGGCTAAAGATGAGAATATCGTCGAAAGAAATCACAATGAACTTGCGTAAGTAGGATCGGAATATTGAGTTCATTAGTGATTGGAAAGTTGAGGGGGCGTTGGTTAGCCCGAAGGGAATGACGACGAATTCGTAATGCCCTTGGTGGGTCCTGAAAGTTGTTTTACTGATATCCCCCTCGGCCACCCATATTTGATGGTACCCGGATCGAAGATCGACTTTAGAAAAAAATCGTGCGGTGTTTAGTTCATCCAGGAGCTCGTCGATGGTGGTGATAGGGAACTTGTCCTTAATCGTTATTTTGTTGAGGGCTCGGTAGTCTACACAGAACCGCCAGGTCCCATCTTTTTTCTTAACTAGTATGACCGGCGAGCTGAAGGCCGATGTAGAGGGTCGGATTTGGCCATTATGGAGCATCTCCTCCACCATTTTTTCGATCTCGTTCTTCTGGTGATAGGGGTATCGGAAGGGCCTTAAATTGGGGGTTGCCGAATTCGGAAAGAGATTGATTTGATGATCAATCTTTCTAGGGGGTGGTAATGTGGTTGGTTCCTCAAATAAGGGTGTGAAAGCTGTAAGTATTTTATAAAAAGGTGGGGTTAGATTGCATTTTACGTCTGCCATGGTTAGGACTTTGGTGTTTGCGACGTGTTTGCTAATTAGAAGGAACATTGCCGACGGTTTAAGGGCTACCATTCGACGAAGTTGCGATGATGAAGCTTGTCCCGCATGGGTCCCTTTTTGGTGTCCCGTTAAGGTCACTTGTCCTCTAGATCCTGAATAGGTCAAGGTGAGCTTTTCATAGTCGGTGGTTACCGGTCCAAGCGTTCTCAGCCATCATTGGCCGAGTATGAGGTCCGTGCCTTCGATGTCGAGGACATATAACTGAGCTTTATAGTTGTTGGATTGGACGAGCAGTTGTGTGTCCTTGCACTTGCCTTTACTTGTTTACGTTGACCCATTCCCCATAAATACGGGGAATTCAGTTATTTTGAGTATGGGAAGTCTCATGTATTCTGCCATCCTAAGGGATATAAAGTTGTGGGTGATTCCTCCGTCGATGAATATTTCCAAGGGTTGGTCATTGATGTACCATGTCATTCTCAATTCATGGTCAAGAATGGCCCCAGTTAGAGCATGGAGGCATATGGGTGGGGTCTCCCTCCTCTCCCCCTATATCGAGTGGGTCTTCTATCTCCTCATCTGATTCTTCCGTTCCTTCTAAATAGAGGAGAGCCCCTCTACCCTTCACTTATGGTTGGCGTGGTAACGTTCGTCGCAATTATAGCATAGCCTTTTTTCCCTTCGAGCTTGGAGTTTGGCGGGGGAAAGACGTTTTATTGGTGGTAATTTTGGCTTATTGTTATTAACGTGAAGATGATTAGTTTTCGTTCCCAAGTATTGGTTTGCGTTGTTATAAGGGACACAAATTTTATAGTTCAGATTTTGTTGATCTTCATACATTCTAGACATAGCAAATGCGTCGTGAACTTCCAAGGGTCTGGCCAACATGACCGGCCCTCTAATGCTCTCCTTAAGTCCCGAAACAAACATATCAACGATGAACTCGGGCGTTAGCCCGGGTACTTGAGTCATTAATTCCTCGAATTCTCTTTTATACGCCAGTACGGTTGTCGTTTGGTGGAGTTTGGTTAGCAATCCAGTTGGTTTCACATAAGGTGATGGCCCGAACCTTTGTGGATTGCATCAACAAACATTTGGAAGTTGCGGGGTGGTCCCTCAGGGTGGCTTGGTACCATTTGGAGGCGGGTTTGTCTAAATGGAAGGCTGCGATTAATAAGTAGTCTTGAGTCCTAATTTCATTATAGTCGAAGTAGTGTTTGAGTTCATACAACCAATCGGTGGGGTCCCCTTCAGAAAAACGTGGGCAAATTATTTCTATATTACTAGGGCGGTTAGAAACTACCTGGGTGTTGGTAAGCGGCGAGCCTTCTCCCAGGATTCCATGGGCTGATTGGGTTGGAGTGTTATCCAGTGGTCGTGACTGATTGCTCATTGCTTCTTCTATGATGATTGGTCTTTGATCGGTTGGAGCTCCTTGCTTGAGTAGATTCTCAAATTGTCACTGTTGGAGTTACCATTGTGATCTAGAAGTGGTCAAACATGTAATCTCACTGCCAACGCGATATGAGCCTGCAGGGTCGCACATAAGTGCATGTGGAGAAGTTGGAACATTGACTGTGTTGGTAAAGGTTACCAATCACCATAAAGGATCGGGGAGGTAAAGCAAATGTTGCTGTCGGAATTCGTCGGATGGGATTCGTCGGGATTCGTCGGACTGTTCCGTGAAATCTCGACGAATTATAACAGAAACCCTGATCTCGACAAATGTTGTCGTCTGATCGGAGTTCGTCGGAATTCGTCGGATCGTTCCGTGGAAACCCGACGAATTATCACAGAGACTCTAAAGTCGGCAAATGTTGCCGTCTGATATGATTCATCGGATTCGTCGGATTGTTCCGTGGAATCCCGACGAATTGTTACAGAGTCCCTAACCTAGGCAAATGTTGCCATCTGATTCGATTCGTCGGATTCGTCGGATTGTTCCGTTGAATCCCGACGAATTATTACAGAAGGCTGTTTCTGTACGGACTGCGGATAGCGATTTTTTTAGGTCTTTTATACTTCGGGTATAAATAGACGGTTCGACGGTTCTTCTTAAGAATCCACGATCATTACGCGAAGAAGAAGAGACGAGACGGAAGAAGTTCCGCCTCACGAACCCTAGCCGACGGAAGTGTTCCGCCGTCTCGATCGCCTCCGCAGATCTCCCCTCCGGCGATCGTCGCCGTGATTGTTCTTCCTGGAGCGAACCTAGCAGTTCGTGGAAGTGCAAAGGTGCAGTCGTTCTTCTCCCGGCTCGTGTGGATCACTGTAGAGACGTAGACATTATTCTACGTGAGAACTCTCGCATAGCCGGCGCAAGGACTCTTCTTCTTGGAGCATCTAGGTTGGATTTGATCCAATCCAGCAAAGGTAATCTTATACCTAGTTTTGATTTACTTCTTGATTCAATATTCATGGTCGAT
This sequence comes from Dactylorhiza incarnata, assembly GCA_033032865.1. Lineage (NCBI taxonomy): Eukaryota > Viridiplantae > Streptophyta > Magnoliopsida > Asparagales > Orchidaceae > Dactylorhiza > Dactylorhiza incarnata. The sequence goes on from JAWHQI010000290.1 coordinate 2,169,564, forward strand.
CCAAGTCTTTTTGGGTTGTTTCTCTTTTATTCCGCTGCGCCTACATGTGATGTATGGTTCTAGAAAAACCCAACAGTGGTATCAGAGCTAGGTTGCGGTCATGAATGTTGTTTCAAAAGTTAGGTTATTCCAGTACGTGCAAATCTAGGTATTTGGAAGCGTTCTAAATGTCAAGATTTCTTCTTGGAATATCACATTTGATGTGATTTTGTGTGGTTTCTGGTGGTGGGATTTCAAAAATTTGATCGGGGCTCTGCCCCGCACCCCGCAAGGGCTCTGCCCCTTGACCCCGCTCACTGATCGGTCAGCGAGACCACCGCCAGGGGCTCTGCCCCTAAGACCCCGCCAGGGGCGCGGCCCCTTGGAACCCCGCCAGGAACGTCTGGGATTTCGTGGTTATTTCTAATTGTTAGAAATTGTTGTCTCCTTAGCAGTAACCGTCCCTCAAGTGGTTAATAAACCCTTGTATTGTTTTGGATTTTGAATCCAACAATGAGAGACGAGTTTGTCTACTGCTTTAAGTCGAGTTGTCTTTGCCTTTGTCCAATGCATGTAAATCTGAAGATTTGGAAGAGTTCTAAATGTCCAGATTTAGCCCTTTCGTCTATCAAAGGTTGATAGTCTTATGTTGTGCACATAAGGGATGCATGTGATTTTAGAAAGCTTGTTTTTCTGTGGATGTGCACTTTGATCAAATGTTGATCATGGTTAAGTGTTAACCTATTATTTAAAATTAAAATCCCTTCATCAAATATTAAGTGTTCGGATGCCTTCCGATGGATGACACTCTTCCTGCCTCGATCGATGAAGTGTGGGCTTGCCAAAGCAAGGTGCATTAATCTATCTTGGTAAGGGTGCGAGCGGATAATTGTGATATCCCACTGTCGACATCGGGTCTAACTTAACTAGGTGACCTCAAAGTTTGAGTGTCTAGAGGCATAGGGTTGGCATGCACCATATGATGGATGCGAATAAGGAGTTATTCACCAGCCATACAAGAGTTGCATGAGGATGCAATTGGCAAGCGTTGCCTACCTAAATAACCGCATTATGAGAGGAACGCCAAAGCGGACTCGTGGTGTTGGTGAAATATGGATCTTATCCACTAAGAGAGTAGCTCGCATGGACTCTCCAAATTGATAGTGAGGGCTATCAATTTGAATAAAATAGTGGGAGTATTTAATTGAAGTCCAAATTAAAATAAATTGTATTTTAAAATTAAGGTATTGATTAAATTTTGCATGAATTCTTGTAGAATTCCATGGCAAGTGGTTCACATTCCACCTTGTCCCTGAGAGCTATCCTTGAGAAGGACAAGCTTAGTGGGACGAACTATATGGACTGGTATAGGAACCTGAGAATTGTTCTCAGGCAAGAGCGAAAGCTCTACGTCTTGGAAGAAGAAGCCCCCGAGGTGCCGACCGGGAACTCGTCCCGTGTTGATAAGGATGCTTATAAGAAGTATATCGATGACGCCTTAGACGTCGAGTGCCTTATGCTTGCCACCATGAACTCTGAGCTTCAGAAGCAACACGAGAACATGGGGTGCAAGGAGATTGACGAGCACCTAAAGAAAATGTTTCAAGGGCAAGCTCGTCAAGAGAAGTTCGATGTCACGAAGGCCTTATTTCAGTGCAAAATGGGAGCTCGAGACTCGGTTGGTACTCACGTACTCAAGATGATTGGGTATATAGAGAACCTGGAGAGACTGGGTTTTCCTCTGGGTCAAGAGTTGGCCACAGATCTTATCCTGCAATCGTTGCCGGATAGTTATGAGCAGTTTGTCTTGAACTACAACATGAATGAAATAGACAAGACACTGCCCGAGCTCCTAGGCATGTTGCGAACTGCCGAGATAAACATGAAGAAGGCCAAGCCTGCTAGTCCCATATTGATGGTACATAAAGGCAAGGGTAAGGCAAAGGGCTTCAAGAAGACGAAGGTGGGACCTAAGTCACATCTTGAGCCCAAATCTTCTGCGCTGAAAAAGAAGAGCACCGTGAAGGAAGGGAAATGCCACCACTGTGGCAAGGCTGGTCATTGGAGGAGGAATTGTCCTTCGTACATTGACGGTCTGTGGAAAATGAAGGGAGGTATGACTTCCGCTTCGAATATTTACGTTATAGAGATAAACCTTTCTGCTCCTTCATCTTGGGTATTGGATACCAGATGTGGTTCTCACATTTGTACAAATGTGCAGGAACTGGGAATGAGGAGATTGCTGAGTAAAGGAGAGGTGGACCTGCGCGTCGGCAATGGAGCAAGAGTTGTTGCTGTAGCCGTAGGGGTTTACCGTCTTTCTTTGCCCAGTGGGCTTGTAATAGAACTTAATAATTGTTATTATGTTCCGGCCATAACTAGAAACATTATATCCATTTCATGCTTAGACATGATTGGATTTTCTTTTATAATTAAGAACAATTGTTGTTCTATATTTAAGAATGATGTTTGTTATGCTGTAGCTCAATTGTTTAATGGTCTTTATGTTTTGAACCTAGACCATCCGATCTATAATGTAGATAATAATAAAAGACTAAGAACAAATGACTCAAATCCTACATATCTCTGGCATTGTCGTTTGGGCCATATAAACGAGAAGCGCATATCCAAGCTCCATAAAGATGGACTATTGGACTCATTTGATTATGAATCATTCGAGCGATGCGAGTCTTGTTTATTAGGCAAGATGACTAAAGCCCCTTTCACTGGTTATACTGAGAGGGCTGAGGATCTTTTGGGTATAGTACATAGTGATGTATGCGGACCCATGAGTTCTATGGCTAGAGGTGGGTATTTCTACTTCGTTACATTTACTGATGATTTCAGTAGATACGGATACGTGTATCTTATGAAGTGCAAATCCAAAACTTTTGAAAAGTTCAAAGAGTTTAAGAATGAAGTGGAAAACCAATTGGGTAAAAAGGTTAAAGCACTCTGATCTGATCGAGGTGGCGAATACCTGAGTCATGAGTTCCGTGATCATCTGAAAGAGTGTGGTATTGTATCACAGCTCACTCCACCTAGGACACCGCAGCATAATGGTGTGTCTGAGAGGAGAAATCGTACTCTGTTAGACATGGTACGGTCGATGATGAGTCATGCAGACTTGCCTGTTTCCTTTTGGGGTTTTGCTTTAGAGACTGCTGCAATGACACTGAATCGCGCTCCGACGAAAACGGTTCTAAAGACACCATATGAGATATGGACTGGGAAGCGTCCTAGTATGTCATTCATTAAAATTTGGGGCTGTGAGGCATACGTATGACATCAAATGCCTGACAAGCTGGAACCCAAATCAGATAAGTGTTATCTGGTGGGATATCCTAAGGAAACGAAAGGATATTACTTTTACCTACCGTCTGAGGGCAAAGTGTTTGTCGCAAGGACGGGTGTCTTCTTGGAGAAAGAGTTCTTGTCAAGAAAGACGCAAAAGGTAGAATTTGAAGAAGTTCAAGAACCACAAGTAGTGAATGAACCAGAGTTGGATTCTGAGCCAGGACTACAAGATGTTGTAGCTGGAGAACCTGCTCAAGAGACACAAGTCCTACGTAGATCTGGTAGACCAAGATTTGAGCCTGAGAGATATGGATTTCTCGTGTCTCAAATAGGTAATCTGTTGCTTATGGATCATGATGATGAACCAGCGACCTACCAAGAGGCTATGAATGGACCGGACTCCGACAAATGGCTTGAGGCTATGAAATCTGAAATGGACTCCATGTATACAAACCAAGTTTGGAACTTGGTGGAACCACCTGAAGGGGTACGACCCATAGGGTGCAAGTGGGTCTTCAAGAAGAAGACCGACATGGATGGGAATGTACAGACATTCAAAGGGCGACTGGTGGCTAAGGGTTTCAAGCAAATTCATGGTGTTGACTATGATGAGACCTTTTCCCATGTTGCCATGGTAAAGTCCATTAGGATATTGCTTGCTATTGCTGCGTATTATGACTACGAGATCTGGCAGATGGATGTCAAAACGGCTTTCCTAAATGGAAACCTCCTTGAGGAAGTGTACATGACACAACCCGAGGGTTTTGTATCCCCAAATGAAGCCACTAAAATATGCAAGCTGAATAGGTCCATCTATGGATTGAAACAAGCCTCTAGAAGTTGGAATCTTCGTTTTGATGAGAAGATCAAAGAGTTTGGTTTTGTCAAGAATGAAGATGAACCGTGTGTTTACAAGCGAATCAGTGGGAGCATTGTTGTCTTCCTGATATTGTATGTAGATGACATACTGTTGATCGGGAATGACATACCTACCCTGAAAGTTGTTAAGAACAACCTAGGGAACTGCTTTTCTATGAAGGACTTGGGTGAAGTGACTTACATACTCGGTATTAAGATCTATAGAGATAGATCGAAGAAGTTGCTGGGTTTGACCCAGAGTACGTACATTGAGAAGGTGTTGAAGCGGTTCAACATGCTTGAGTCCAAGAAAGGATTTTTGCCCATGTCTCATGGTATAAATCTCTCTAAGGACCAGTGTCCAAAATCTTGCGAAGATAAGGACCGCATGAAGTTGATTCCATATGCTTCGGCAATTGGGTCAATCATGTATGCAATGTTATGTACTCAACCCGATGTCTCTTTTGCTTTGAGCATGACTAGCAGGTATCAGTCTGATCCTGGTGAATGTCACTGGATAGCCGTAAAGAATATCCTGAAGTACTTGAGAAGGACTAAGGATGCATTCTTGGTGTATGGTGGAAAGGAAGAGCTCGTTGTAAGTTGTTACACGGATGCCAGCTTCCAAACTGATAGGGATGATTCGAAGTCTCAGTCAGGGTTTGTGTTTTGCCTGAATGGAGGAGCTGTGAGCTGGAAGAGTTCCAAGCAAGAGACAGTTGCTGATTCTACAACTGAGGCCGAGTATATCGCTGCAGCAAATGCAGCGAAGGAGGCTGTATGGATTAGGAAATTCATCGGCGAGCTAGATGTAGTTCCTAGCATTGTTGGTCTCGTAGTTCTCTACTGTGATAACAATGGTGCAATTGCACAATCTAAGGAACCTAGATCCCATCAGCGCTCCAAGCACATACTTCGGCGGTTTCATCTTATTCGTGAGATTGTCGAACGAGGAGATGTGAATATTTGCAGAGTGCCGACTGAGGAGAATATTGCAGATTCACTGACAAAGCCTCTCGCGCAGAGAAAGCATGATGGTCATACTAGATCAATGGGTATACGATACCTGAGTGATCAACTCTAGTGGGAGTCTTGTGGGTTGCATGTAAAATATATATTCTGTTGGCTGTTTATTATTTATTCATATGATGAATTATGTACCAATTATTTCCTTTTACAATTAATGGCAAGTTCTTTTATTACGATATACTGTTTCCATATGATAGAATAAATTTCGTGATAAATACCCTTAGAATGTTCGCTTCCATAGGACATCAAGTACATGACTTGAATGTGAGAGCCTATGATTTCGAAGCTTCATTCTTAAAAGGTCCCTGGTCGAGGTATCATCGTAGAAGCTAAGGGTGATGATGATACGTTAAGACTAGCATGTGTGTTGACTGATGACCGGTTCTCACAGGTCATGATATTGTGATATCAAGTCATCACGTGGGTACTTGTTAGTGAACAAGTTGTACTGGACAGACCCAACCTGAGACTACTTTGTGGATTGTTACTTAAAAGTGTCACAAGTAGGTCTCATTTGACAATGGTGTTGTGGTCCTTTGACCTGAAGTCACAGCATTCATCGAGTGAGGAAGAGCGTGCTTTGATGTCATCTAAAGTCTTCCTTGAAGAAGGTTGATGATAAGGGTGGTCGTTGGGTACGTTACGAATCATTTGGGTGTTTGGGTGTGAGCAGATATGTGATTTGTCCTCCTATATAACAGGAGTTGCATCCATGTGCCCCTTGATGGAATTGGACTGGGAAATGCATGGCCATGCTTGGTTGAGTCAATATGTGATATTGAGCTCACCATTCTCTGAAGTCCGTTCTAGATCAAGAAACTTGGATTGAGCTATTATGAGGGTGACACGGTCCATGCCTCTAGTTCTTTCCGGATGTAAGGGACAAAGGGACAAAGACAACGCTGGAACATTGGTCATAAAGGCTTATGAGTTATGAACTCTTATTGTTTGGGGAGCAATGATGCATTGCTAGATGCCGCTCATTATTTGTAAGGTTTTTGTTTGATACTTTCAAGATCAAGTGGGAGACTGTTGGAGTTACCATTGTGATCTAGAAGTGGTCAAACATGTAATCTCACTACCAACGCGATATGAGCCTGCAGGGTCGCACATAAGTGCATGTGGAGAAGTTGGAACATTGACTGTGTTGGTAAAGGTTACCAATCACCATAAAGGATCGGGGAGGTAAAGCAAATGTTGTTGTCGGAATTCGTCGGATGGGATTCGTCGGGATTCGTCGGACTGTTCCGTGAAATCTCGACGAATTATAACAGAAACCCTGATCTCGGCAAATGTTGTCGTCTGATCGGAGTTCATCGGAATTCGTCGGATCGTTCCGTGGAAACCCGACGAATTATCACAGAGACTCTAAAGTCGGCAAATGTTGCCGTCTGATATGATTCATCGGATTCGTCGGATTGTTCTGTGGAATCCCGACGAATTGTTACAGAGTCCCTAACCTAGGCAAATGTTGTCATCTGATTCGATTCGTCGGATTCGTCGGATTGTTCCGTTGAATCCCGACGAATTATTACAGAAGGCTGTTTCTGTATGGACTGCGGATAGCGATTTTTTAGGTCTTTTATACTTCGGGTATAAATAGACGGTTCGACGGTTCTTCTTAAGAATCCACGATCATTACGCGAAGAAGAAGAGACGAGACGGAAGAAGTTCCGCCTCACGAACCCTAGCCGACCGAAGTGTTCCGCCGTCTCGATCGCCTCCGCAGATCTCCCCTCCGGCGATCGTCGTCGTGATTGTTCTTCCTGGAGCGAACCTAGCAGTTCGTGGAAGTGCAAAGGTGCAGTCGTTCTTCTCCCGGCTCGTGTGGATCACTGTAGAGACGTAGACATTATTCTACGTGAGAACTCTCGCATAGCCGGCGCAAGGACTCTTCTTCTTGGAGCATCTAGGTTGGATTTGATCCAATCCAGCAAAGGTAATCTTATACCTAGTTTTGATTTACTTCTTGATTCAATATTCATGGCCGCTCCAAGTCTTTTTGGGTTGTTTCTCTTTTATTCCGCTGCGCCTACATGTGATGTATGGTTCTAGAAAAACCCAACAGTCGCATCATGTCCCGCCGTAGTGACGTGATCTGGTCTGTAATTTGGTCGGCTGAGTTCTCCTTGGTTTCTAGGATCTGGCGCGCTAGCAGATTCTCCTTGGTTTGAAACTCTGTGTTGAAATATTGTTGCATCTGCTGTGTTTGTTGGTTGAGCTCTGTCATCATCTTTTGGTGTATTACCTCCATTTGACTTACACGATTAGCCTGTTCCGCCTGTAGGGCGGCTTTGAGTTCGGCAATGGATCTTAGTCCTTCTCTCTGGTGATCCCAGTGAAGTCGCTGAATTCTCTCAACGAGAGCACCAAAGATGTAACGATCCCGTTGGGACTTCCTGTAGAGGAGGGCCTAGAGGTGGCCGGGGGAAGAGATGAGACGAAATGGGAAGGGAGAGAAGAGTCGAGACTTTAATACTTCTTACTTAAAAACAAGAATACAATGTGGAGCTAAAGAAGAAGGCTTTGGCCTTAAAATCAAAGAAGGAGGATGATGGAAATGACGATGAAGAGGATGAGGAGAGCCTCTGTAACGTCCCAAGGCCCTGGACTTACAATCGGGACAACGTCCACCGACTGCCTCGCCTAGCGACCGTTATCGGGCTATAGCCCAAGCACCCCAACCCCTCTCCAGCCCACAGGCGGGTTGTTGGTGACCACAGCCTCCCATTGGTGAGAAGTGATCCAGTTAAGTGTCTCTACGGAGCCTTCCCAGGAGGTCACCCATCCCAGTACTACTCCATCCTGAGCACGCTTAACTATATAGTTCTTTCACTTCTCATCACCAATTGAGCTGCAGCTCAATTGGTGATGAGAAGTGAAAGAACTATATAGTTAAGCGTGCTCGGGCTGGAGTAGTACTGGGATGGGTGATCTCCTGGGAAGGCCCTGTAGAGACACTTAACTGGCTTAACTATATAGTTCTTTCACTTCTCATCACCAATTGAGCATCTCAATTGGTGATGAGAAGTGAAAGAACTATATAGTTAAGCGTGCTCGGGCTGGAGTAGTACTGGGATGGGTGACCTCCTGGAAAGGCCCTGTAGAGACACTTAACTGGATCACTTCTCACCAAAGGGAGGCTGTGGCCACCAACAACCCGCCTGTGGGCTGGAGAGGGGTTGGGGTGCTTGGGCTACAGCCCGGTAATGGTCTCCAGGCGAGGCAGTCGGTGGACGTTGTCCCGATTGTAAGTCCAGGGCCTTGGGACGTTACAATAAAAAGTGCACTTTTTATTGTAACGACCCAGAAGCCGACGTCCGATCGGGACAACGTCCACCGATATAGCCTCAACTGGCCTCGCTACCGGGCTGCAGCCCAAGCACCCCAACCCCTCTCCAGCCCACATGCGGGTTGTTGGTGGCCACAGCCTCCCTTTGGTGAGAAGTTATCCAGTTAAGCGCCTCTACGTGGCCTTCCCAGGAGGTCACCCATCCCAGTACTACTCCAGCCCGAGCACGCTTAACTATATAGTTCTTTCACTTCTCATCACCAATTGAGCTGCACTTTATTGTAACAACCCGGCCCAACCACCACACCGATGGGCTGGCAACCCGGCTCACAGGCCGGTCCATCTCCACACCAGTGGGCTGGCTGCCGCGGTTGACGGGCCGGCGCCATCTCCCACACCTCGCTCGATGTGGGACGCACTTCCGCCTGTTTTTTTACAAGGGCTGCAGCCCATACACCCCAACGCATCTCTGAGCCTGTTTCTCAGCTAAAGTGCGTTGTTGATGGCGGGTCTCGATCCCCCGCCACCCTTGATGAGAACTGTTGAAGGTTTCTCATCAAGGGTGGCGGGGGATCGAGACCCGCCATCAACAACGCACTTTAGCTGAGAAACAGGCTCAGAGATGTGTTGGGGTGTATGGGCTGCAACCCTTGTAAAAAAATGGGCGGAAGTGCACCCCACATCGAGCGAGGTGTGGGAGATGGCGCCGGCCCGTCAACCGCGGTAGCCAGCCCACTGGTGTGGAGATGGACCGGCCTGTGAGCCGGGTTGCCAGCCCATCAGTGTGGTGGTTGGGTCGGGTTGTTACAATTGGTGATGAGAAGTGAAAGAACTTCATAGTTAAGTGTGCTCGGGCTGGAGTAGTACTGGGATGGGTGACCTCCTGGGAAGGCCTCGTAGAGGCGCTTAACTGGATCACTTCTCACCAAAGGGAGGTTGTGGCCACCAACAACCCGCCTTTGGGCTGGAGAGGGGTTGGGGTGCTTGGGATGCAGCCCGGTAACGGTCGCCAGGCGAGGCAGTCGGTGGACGTTGTCCCGATGGTAAGTCCAGGGCCTTGGGACGTTACAGCCTCTTTGTGAAGAAGTTCAAAAGTTTCATGAAGAATCCGAAAAGGAGAAACACCTTTCGGAAATATCTCATCAAGAAGGGATCTTCATCGAAGAAAGGAAAAGGTAGCGATGAGGACGATGATGAGCGACCACCACCGGAGTGCTACCATTGCAGAAAGACTGGACACATCCGGAGTCAGTGCCCACAATATCTGAAAGAGCGTGAAGAAAAGCGGCACAAGGGAAAAGAGAAAAAGAAGGTTCTAAAAGAGGCTACATGGGATGACTCCTCCTCCGACGAATCAAGCAGCTCATCCTCCAGCAGTGAAGAAGAAGTGAACGTGTGCCTCATGACGAAGAGCAACACACTATCCGATGATGAATGCAGTGTCCAAAGCAACACTGAGGTAACGCTTCCTACCACTTATTATGGTTTATATATTGAGTATTTACAAACATGCAAATTTTTTTGATAACAGTTTAAAGGATGTTGATCTTCTAAATTCTGAAAATAAACTTTTGTTAAAAGAAAACAAAAAGTTATTTAACCTATTGGGGAAAGAGAAAGTATCTTGCCAAGAGTGCAATCATTCCTTGGCAAGAGTGAAAGAACTTGAAGAAGCTCTTTTTAAATCCCACTACACTATCGAAATTCTTACTAAAGAGAAGAGAGATTTAGAAAGAACTTTAAAAACGTCTTTTTCTCAAATAGAAGAAGGAAAGAAAACTTTTGCAAATCGGTGCGTTATGTCAGTAACGGAAAACATCGCTCTTAAAGCCCGAATTCATGATCTAAATGTGGCTATTAAAAATTTGGAGTTGGGCAAAAGTCTCTGTACATAATTTTGTCAAACCAGTGTCATGGTAGTGCCAAATATGACCTTGGATATGTGACTGGAAGCTATCGTCAGTCGTTAACTCCTAACACTGGCGTTAGCAATAAATCCAAAAAGTTTATTTATGTTAATAAAAAATCTCTTCAAAATTCTAATGTTACCTCATCATCCTACAAGAGTTTATCCAAAACTCCAAAAGGGGTTTCATCCCCTTTTATATCGTGTGCCAAATGTCATTTATTTGGACACACCTCAGACTCATGTAGGAAGAAAGGTTGTGTACTATAAAGCAAATCTGTAGCAGCGTAATCTATTTTGAAATCAGACTGCTAAGTTCGAGTCAATGGAAGAAAAATGGAAAAGGAGGAAGCTCACCGATGGATTTAGAGTGATTGGAATAAGCTGGCGTCGATGATGCCCTGCCAGAGTGCAGAATCGACGATGCGTTGGTAGGCCGGTGAGAAGCGGAAGGAGCAGTGGAACACGATGTCAATTCCAGAGTCGACGACGACCTAGAAATCAAAAACGAAATAAAAAAACGAAATAAAAAACGAACTCAAAAACAGAATGAAAAACAAAATAAAGTACGAAATCAAATACGAAATCAGAAAGGAAATCAAAAAGAAATTCAAACATGAATGTTACCGGCGGAGCAGGAGTTGCGTGGGAAATATGGTGGTGGCGGAGTAGCCGGACGGAGAGAAGAGAGACCGGCGTTCAGAGAACGCAGGCGAAGTGAGGAGTGGGGAGGTAGTCGGTCGTAGGCGAGGAAGAAGATAGAGCACCGGGGGAGGAAAAATGAAGCGTCAGCGCGAGGTTTTCCATATTGTTTTCTAGTCAAATTGGTTGTCAGGCCCGTACTCCTTGCGAAAAAATTTATGTGCGTATGCGCGTGTATTCTTAGGTGTGCATATAAATACTATTTTTTTCACCGAGGACTCGCTTTTTCCTCTCAAATATTCGCGCTTGCGTTTTCGAGGTTTCGAGCGGGAGAAGAAAACCTTAGAAGAACCGAAAGCAGTGTTTCATCTTCTTCGTTCGAGGAGAGGAGCAACCATTTATCCCCAACTTACTGCATTTTCCTCGACGGGGTCTCGAGCCGGAGCAGCCATCTAATGAGGCGATAAACGTTGTAAGATCTCCCCAACTCACTGCATTTTCCTTTTCTGGGTTTCGAGGGGGACACGCCCGTAGCATTTTACACCATCGTAAATCCATGGATGACAACAATCAGTCATCTGAGAAGTCTCAGGAAGTTGACAAGAGTGATGGACCATCTAATGAGCTGATAGACATTGCAAGATTACTCTTTAATACAACTGTATAAATTATAATGCGACTGTATTACAAGTGTAATATAGCCGTATATTTTATTTTCTAGCTAGTATCTTACACGGCATTTTCGCAGGTGCACGAGGAAGATGTAGTTTTTCGCACAGTTCATTCTGATGATGAGGCTTTCAAAATGTACTCAGAATATGCTCGTAGAGGGGCATTTTAACAGGAACTTTACTCGAAGCAACTTATTGATACTGTGTTAGCAGAAGTATATAGAGGAGAATAAGACTGCATTATTTGTATAATACCGTTGCACACTAAACTATAAAACAGTAAATAGAAGGCAAAAAGGGCCGATGCACTTACTAAACATAGTACAGTATTACGTTGAGAATATAACTACGACCATATTTAGGGTTAAATATAGATAATAACATTGTTTTATCACAACACTTCAATAATACAGAGGTTTTTCAGTAAGATGGATAGAGAAACTAACCTAAACTGTATCGAACGCGTGAATACGATACTACTATGGGTGAAATATTTGATAACCATGACTAATACTGCAGTATTAGCCATGTATTTCGAAAAAACCGGAAAAATCTTACCTTCAACGACGGAGTGTGCCTCGATTCTTTGTCCAAGAGGGGAGTCGATGTCCTAGAAGGCAAAAAGGGCCGAGGCACTTACTAAACATAGTACAGTATTACATAGCGAATATAACTGTAATACGGTTGTATTACAGTTGTAATACGGCCATATTTAGGGTTAAACATAGATAATAACATTGTTTTATCACAACACTTCAATAATACTGAGGTTTTTCGGTAAGATGCATAGAGAAACTAACCTAAACCGTATCGAACGCGTGGATACGACAGTATTATGGGTGAAATATTAGATAACCATGACTAATACTGCAGTATTAGTCATGTATTTCGAAAAAATCGGAGAAACCTTACCTTCAACGACGGAGTGTGCCTCGATTCTTTGTCCAAGAGGGGAGCCGATGTCCTAGAAGGAAAAAAGGGTCGAGGCACTTACTAAACATAGTACAGTATTACATAGAGAATATAACTGTAATACGGCTGTATTACAGTTGTAATACGGTCGTATTTAGGGTTAAACATAGATAATAACATTGTTTTATTACAACAATTCAATAATACGGAGGTTTTTCGGTAAAATGGATAGAGAAACTAACCTAAACCGTATCGAACGCGTGGATACGACAGTATTAGGGGTGAAATATTAGATAACCATGACTAATACTGCATCATTACCCATGTATTTCAAAAAAAATCGAAGAAACCTTACCTTCAACGACGAATTGTGCCTCGATTCTTTGTCCAAGAGGGGAGCCGATGTCCAATGTGTGCGCACAAATCGCGCTGATAGCCGAGAATAATGGTTTGTGGCAATCTGTTTCAGTTTAGAAGTAGAAATCGCGTCGATTTGAGGGGAGAGCTACGTTTTCGCCTTGGGTTTCAGTTTTGAATATCAAAAACTCGACGATAATGAAGGGCCCCACTGTGAAAAATGGCTTATATATACGTACATATGAATAGGTACGTATACGTACCGAAAACGGACACTACTCCTTGAGGGAGTATATTAGCTTATGTATATATATATTAGCAGCTCCGCACGGGCTTCGCCCGTGCTCGCTGCTCCCCGACGGTGGCCTCCGGCCGCCCAAACGACACGCCACACTATTCTTTCTCTGACTCCCTCTCTATTGCCCACCTCTCTCTTGCCCGCCACCTCTCTTGCCCGAGTTGCCCGAGCCGCCTTTACAATGGCATAAGGGTCAAATCCCCTTTGGTGCAAGGGCATAATGGGCATAACCAATGTTGCACCAAAGGGAACTTCTCCCTTATATTATAGTATATATACACACACACACACGAATAATTACCAAAACTTCCACTGGAAGATAGCATAATTACAGATTGCACCCCGCTTATTATTGAAATTACAAAAACCTCCCCTAAATGTTATATGTGAGAAATTGAAAATAATAGAATTTTTTATTTCCAAAAATCTAAGTATTAGCAAGAAGACCAGTTTCCTTCAGAAGGTCAATTGCATACTTACATTGTGAGAGGACAACAGAACTATGCTTGTGTGAGATCTCAATGCCCTGAAAGTACTTGGGAGGTCTCATATCTTTGGTCACAAAATGTTCAAGAAGTGTTTCTTTGTAAGAGTGATACCTTCAATATCATCACCAGTGAGAAGGATGTCATCAACATAGACATCCAGAACCACCATTCCATAAGAGGTCTTGCGTATGAAGATAGAGTGATCTGCAGAGCTGCGGACAAATCCAATGATGTTGATCACTTCATTAAACTTTTCAAACCAGGCGCGGGGACTTTGTTTGAGTCCATAGATGACCTTCCTTAACTTACATACATGAGTCTCCCCCGGAGCAACATACCCTGGAGGTTCCTCCATGAAAACAACCTCTTGAAGATCACCATAGAGGAAGGCATTCTTGCATCCAATTGAGAAATTTGCCAACCTTTGTTGATGGCCACAAAGAAGAGTACTCAGATGGTGGTAAGACGAGCGACAAGGGAGATGTCAAAGAAGTCAAACCCATATGTCTGAGTAAAACCTTTGGGAACCAAACGAGCTTTATAATGGTCCATAGAGCCATCCACATGATATTTGATCACAAACACCCATCTACACCTAACAATATCTGCTCCAAGAGGAGGAGGAACAAGGGTCCAAGTTCCACGTTCCTGAAGTGTGGAAATTTCTTCATCCATGGCAGTCTTCCACTGTGGTATAGTAAGAGCTTTTTGATAAGTAGCTGGTGTGACAGTATCTAAAATAACAATAGCAAAATCCCTAGCAGAAGGAGTGAGTTGAGCATAGGTGACAATATCATGAATAGAATGTTGTGTACAAGAGCGAACTCCCTTTCAAAGAGCAATAGTGAGATCATCAGTGGTGTCTGCATCTGCAGGAGAGTCATCATCCGAAGAAGAGAGAGCTGGCCCAAGAGGTGGGAGAGGAGGCCCCAGAGTAGGAGGACAGGTGGTAGGAGACTCTGTAGGAGGTGTTGGTAAAGGAAGAGGAGGTGGTGTTGGAAGGGGAGGTGTAATATAGGTTGGGGGTGGAGGAGGCGGGGCAGAAATGATAGGAGAGGAAGTATGAGGGTCAGGAGGCAGAGAGGTGGAGGTTGTAAAGAAATGTGGTATAATCTCAAAGAAGGTGACATCAACCGAGACATATTGTTTGCGAAGTAGCGGATCATAGCACCTGTAACCTTTCTGAGTTGGAGAGTAACCAACAAAGATACACTTTACTATGCGAGGGGAGAGTTTGTCCCTGTTGGGTCAAGGATTATGGACAAATGCAGTACAACCAAACACCCTGAGAGGTAGAGAGAAAGGTTTCGCTGTTGGATATAAGAGAGAAAAGGGGGTGCTTCCATTAAGTATGGTGGAGGGAATGCGGTTAATGATGTAGCATGAGATGAGGATGACATGACCCCAATAGGTTTTATGCATATTCATCTGGAAGAGTAAGGTGCGAGCCATGTCGAGGAGGTGATGATTCTTACGTTTAGCTATCCCATTTTGTTGAGAGGTATATGGACAACGAGTTTGATGTATAAGGCCATGATTCATGCAAAACTCAGAAAATTGATGAGAAGCATATTCTTTGGCATTATCATTTCTAATAGCTTTGATAGACACTCCAAACTGAGTGAAAATTTCATTATAGAATGTAGATAATACAATGAAAAGTTCAGAGCGTTCTTTTAAAAGATACACACAAGTACATCGAGAAAAGTCATCAATGAAGGTGACAAAATACAAACTACCCCCACTAATGGTCTTGGTAGGAGAGGGACCACAGACATCCGAGTGGACAAGATCAAAGGGGCGTGTCGAGCTACGACCGTGCTCGGCAGGGTAGGAAGCTCGATGATGCTTTCCCAGTTGACAAGCTTCACAGTTGAGAGGAGAGGTATCTTTGTAGAGGTGAGGTAGAAGTTGATAGAGCAGCCGAGGTGGGGGATGACCAAGATGGAGGTGTCATTGATAGAGAGAGTCAGAGGTTGCAGAAGTAGAATGTGCAGTAAGAGCGTCAAGGAAGTAAAGGCCTCCACTCTCAGTCCCAGTAGCAACTGTCTCCTTCGTGTGAAGATCCTGAAAATAACAGTTAGTAGGGGTAAACACAATAGAACATTGTAACTGGCGAGAAAGAGCCTTGACAGATAATTAGTTGCAAGGAAACGTAGGCACATAAAGAGTGTCCTCAAGAGAGATAGTCAGAGTGATTTGCACCACACCAGTCCCACACACTTTAGAGGGAGAACCATCGGCTATCAGGACTGATTGTGAGTTTGTATGCTCTTGAAACTTTGAAAAAAGTAGAGGGATTCCTGCCATATGATTTATTACACCGGAGTCAATAAGCCACTTGCCTTTAGTAACCAGATGGACGCTACCTGAGGAGGTAACAAAGGAAGCAGATGGGTGTGGAGTAACAGAATGAGGTTCCGCAGCCAGATGAGTAGAGGTCGGAGCGGCCACATGAGTGGAGATCAGAACGGTCTCAGATGAGGGAGTTCCCATGAGAAGAAGCGAACAGAATCAGGTAGCAAGGGAGATCGCGTGGTCTCACGGGAGAGAGATCGATCAGGGAGAAAATGGTCTACGAGGAATAGAGACCGATCAGAATCTGAAGAGAGGTTCGGTGGTCACCAGAACAAAAAAAATGAACAGGAGAGAAGACAGGAGCTCACAACACAAAGATCGTTGTTAGCTCTGATACCATGTGAGAAATTGAAAATAATAGAATTTTTTATTTCCAAAAATCTAAGTATTACAAGAGTATTGCCTCCTTTATATAGACTAGGAGAGAAAGAGGAAAATACAAATCTACAATATGAGACTAAATACCAATACAACTACAAACACTTATACATGAGAGCTACGCGGTCTGGGCGATCAGGAAGATTTAGACCGCTGAGATCGGTGTGGTCTGAAGAGCTGATCTGCAGTTACACAACAAGAGGTAGAAGGTTGTGTGACTGAGGAGACTGCCAATTGACAATCCAGAGACTGTTGAGCCTGCGGAGAGGGAGAGTGCCGAGATCGCGGATGGTCAGAGGCAAGACCGCGGCTCTTCAACAGATGCGGAGACTAGTGAGCCTGAGATGGAGGAGCTGGAGACCGCGGAGACTGCTGATTCTCAACTCACGGTTATCCCCAACTAAGGCCTCACAGAAAAAGATAGAAAAAGTCGTTTGCTAGCGCAGGACTTGGGTTAGCACCATAGGTATAACAATTTGCAGTAACATAGTACGATAGTTATGGTACAAAATAAGCTGCAGAGTTGCAGTGATGAACACAGTACTTGAAAGGAAGGCCGAAAGCAAAGGGCCGAAATAACCGGACCAGTACGTGACTGGATTATCGACAAGACAAAATAAAAGCAGTAAATATTTGACTAGTGTGAGACTGGAGTATCAGAAGGACTAAATAAAAGCAGTAAATAACTGACCAGTACGAGACTAGAGTATCGAAAAGAATAAACAAAAAGCAGTAACTACGGGACCAGTGCGAGACTGGAGAACAATAAATTATAATAAAATAAATAAACAGGTTAGCAGTCCATCACTCCATAATCAGGAGGCTTCAGTTCCATCTCCGTTCTTAGGAGGAAAGTTTTGTTCTATCTCCGTTCGTAGGAGTTTCTTCCCAATTCTGCCTTTCTTAGTTATAGTCCGACCGATGATTTTAATTGCGTCCTTTTAAACATTGTTTTACTATGTGCTTCTCAATTTCCCCAAACAAACGAATTCCCATGTCCGAGAATTATCCTAAAGGCGGCTCAATATTTCATAAAACTCCACATCATTTTGAGCTTTTTTACACCTTTATTTATCGGGTTGTTGTTTGTTCGTAATGTCGTCCCACGATTATGACGCGATTGCGTGTTACGATGCATTTTCCTAACTCGTAGAAAATTCAATAATATATATTTCGATTATTTTCTCGAAAGATTGGCGAGCCCACCATTTATCTTCAAATGTCCCCCAAAATTTTATAGTATATCCAAAATAGTAATGTTAAGGGCCCACAAGTTGTCCCAATATTTTTCAGCCCATTTTGGGGGTTTATTTTGCCTGAAGAAACCTTATTTAGTCTCCTAAAATTATCAAATCAGTTGATAACAATCCCAAATTTCGATAGTACCTTTAAGAGGTCCTAAAATTGAGCCTATAATTTTTCATGAATTTTTCAAGGAGGTTAGGGCTTTTAATTCATTTAAATAACCCTTGCAAAGGCCCTTTAAAATATCAAAATACAACCAAAAATTCCAAAACAAATTACTGGAGATAGCTCTACTAATAAGGAACATTTTTTATGTTCACAGTTTTTGCCCTAGGAGCCTAGGTTATCAGAAAAATCAGTAGGGGGGGGGGGAGGGGGGGGGGGGAGGGGGGGGGGGGGGGGGAAGGGGTTTGGGGTGCGGTTAGCCATTCCTGAGGCCGAGATTGGCTAACCGCGTGCGCGCATGGTGTTCTGCCTCCACAGCGGATCTGGGCCTGATCCGCTGTGGGGGGCGCAAATGCGAAGGTGGGCGGGATTTAAGAATCCTGCCGCCGTCCGATCTCATCAGACGGCGGAGGCAAATGGAGACCGGATTTAAGAATCCTGCGTAGGCAAATGGAGATCGGACGACAACTGCTGCTTCCCGGCGGTGCAGAGGGTGGCGGCCTCTACCACCACCGGTCAGCAGCCGCCTGCCATCGGCGCCGCCCCCGGTCGATGCATCGAGGGCCTGCGAACAAACAGCGGTGGTCTGGCGGCCTGGCGCCGCCGGCCACCGACGGATTTCTTCAAGGAGGAGGGGGCGGGTGGCGCGGCCTGCATGGGCCATATTGGCTAATGTCGCGCCGCCCCTACCTCCAGCTGAGCCTCCCACTGGCCCGGCTGGGTCGCCGGGGGTGGGGCTTGTCTCCGGCGGTGGTACGGTGGCCAGACGCCGAATCGGTACAGGAAAACGGAGAGGGGGGCTTGCGAGTGCCACCGGAGGCGCGTTCTCCGGTGGCCCCACCGCCTCTCTTCGCCGGGGCAAGAGTCCCCGGGTGGGGCACTTCTGCCCCAGCGCCACCACCGGCGCTGGGGTGAGGCTTACACGGCTGGGCCACAACCCAAGCCTGGGCATGGCTCGGGTGGTGTCAGCGGCATTCCAGCGATGGGGGCGGCGCGCATGGCGCCAGAGGAGTGGGGAAGGGGGAGGGGAAGGTGGTCCACCTGTAGAGGGGGGCCTCAGCAGGTGCTAGGGAGGTGGGCCATTGGAGGCGGTGGTGGTGGTGGTGGTGGGTTTGGAGGGAGTTTTCCGGCAGGGTGGTTCAGGCAGAGGGGAGGGACTGGCTGGGGGTGAGTTTGCGTTGAGAGAGGGGGTGAATTTATAGGGAGGGAGGGGGACCTTCCTTCCCTTCCTCCCAATGTGGGATTGAGGGTTAAGGGAGGGGGTGGGGGAAGATATTTGTCCCCCTCCCCCTCGCTCCACTACTACATGGCCAACTGGCCAAGGCTAAAGGGTGGGGGCCATCTCTCCTTGGGTGGGGTGGTGAGCTCCTTCTTGGAGAAATTCCCAAAACAAGAAATTTTGGGGTGTTTGACCAAAGTCAACCTTATGGTGGGTCCTCATGTTGGTCAAGGTCCAAGTGGGTCCAACTCGTCGAGTGGAGGGTCAGCATTGTGGTGTCAAATCAACCTGGGTGCGTGTACGCTTTTCGGTGTGACATAAAGCTTGATTTGACCGTGGTTTGACTTTCCGAAGTCGGAATTGGTTACAACGAACTTCGTTGGTCTTGTTTTGACTTTAGGAGTCCACTGAGACTGACTGAGATTGATTCCAAGTTCGTACGCTTAGTATTTTTAAACTATGCTGTGGCGGTCTATAAAACCTAAAACAGACATATTTCTCGTATGACATCGGATTGAAGTGCAACGAGTTTAGTTGCGCTCGTATTGGTTATACGAGTCTAATGGAACTGACAGAAGTCAATTCGGAGTTTGTATGGTCACTATTTCACAAAAGTGTTGTTGTGACGCGATACGATACTCAAAACGGTTGTTTTTTTCCAAACGACCTCGAATTGATATGGAACGAGTTTCATTGCGCTTGTATTGGTTATACGAGTCTAACGGAACTGATAGAAGTCAATTCAGAGTTTGTATGGTCACTATTCCACAACAGTGTTGTTGTGACGCGCTACGATACTCAAAACGGTCGTTTTCTCCAAACGACCTTGGATTGAACTGGAATGAGTTTTGTTGCGCTTGTATTGGTTATACGGTCTAACGAAACTGACATAAGTCAATTCGGGGTTCCCTATCACGAGATCTTAAGATTTGGTTACTTTTGTTTCCCAGGGTTACTTTTATTGGGTCCACAAGGGTCTAGTGACCCAATAAAAGTCGGGATGTTACAGATAGCACTTAAAGAGTCACAAAACAAGGGTGTTTTTGTCATCTTCTGATTGTAGTCCTGGAGTTGATGTTGGATCCACAGCAACTGAGTACATCAACTCCCAGCAGATATGTATTCTGATTCTGCTGTGGAGATTGCCACACTAGTTTGCTTCTTGCTGCTCCATGAAATAAGTCTTCCTCTAAGGAATTGGCAAGTTCCTGAAGTGCTCTTTCTATCTTCCTTACATTCTGCATAGTCTGCATCTGAGTAACCAGTTAGTGCACAATCATTGCTCCTAGGTTACCAAAGGCCAAGATTGGGTGTACCCTTCATGTATCTTAAGATCCTTTTGACAGAGGAGTGATGTGATCCTTGGGGTTCACCTGGTATCTAGCACAAACATATGTGACAAACATTATGTTAGGCCTACTGGCAGTTAGGTAGAGCAGAGACCCAATGATGCATCTGTACTTGGTTTCATCAAAGGGTACTCCCTATTCATCCTTGTCCAGAGACACATTAGATCTCATGGGAGTCTTCATGGAAGAAGCACTCTCCAATCCAAATTTCTTTACTAGCTCTCTAGTGAATTTAGTCTGTGAGATGAATATTCTATCTTCAGATTTTTTCACTTGGAGACCTAGGAAATATTTGAGCTCTCTCATACTGCTAATTTCAAACTTTCCCTGCATCAAGTTAGCAAACTTTTTGCAGAGATGATCATCTGTAGAGCCAAAAATAATATCATCCACATAGATCTGCACTAGCAAGATTTTTCCCTTTACTTTCCTTAAGAACAATGTCTTGTCAATCTTCCCCCTTGAGAACTTGATCTCAATGAGAAAGCTTTACAATGTCTCATACCAGGCTTTAGGAGTTTGTTTATATCCATACATTGCTTTTCTAAGAAAGTAAACATAATTAGGGTGTTCAGAATCAACAAAACCTGAGGTTGTTCTACATACACCTCTTCTTTGAGATCATCATTCAGAAAGGCTGACTTGACATCTATCTGGTAGACCTTGAATCCTTTGTGGCCTGCATATGCCAGAAATAATCTTATTGCTTCCAGTCTTGCAATTGGAGCAAAGGTCTGGTCAAAGTCTATGCCCTCCTCTTGCATGTATCCTTTTGCAACTAGCCTGGCCTTGTTCTTTGTAATAACTTCATTCTCATCCAATTTGTTCTTGTAGACCCATTTGGTTCCTATGATATTGTGTCCTTGGGGTCTAGGGACAAGTTTCCATACATTGCATCTCTTAAATTGGTTTAATTTTTCCTGCATGGTTGCAATCCAGAATGGATCCAAGTTTACTTCCTCAAATTTCTTGGGTTCAATTTAGGAGAGGAAACTCAGATACATGGATTCATTCAAGGCCCTGCTTCTTGTTAGAATTCCTTGATTGACATCCCCTATTATTTGCTCCTGTGGATGATGCCTGATGTGTCTAGTTGCATTTGGCAGTGTTCTAAAGTTTTCTCCTGTGATTGGTTCTGCAGGTTGTTCTTCTTCTGCTGTGTCCACACCTTCTACAGCATCTTCCTCCAAGTCTACTGCCACTGAGTATTCTTTAACTTTCACTGGAGCTTCAGCTTGATCTTCAACGGATAACTTTTCCATCCTTTTTGATATACCTGCATCCACTAATGAACTAGATTAGCTCTTGTGAATAAGACTAGTCTCATCAAATACAATATGTACAGATTCTTCTACTACTTGAGTATTAATTGTGTACACCCTATAGGTTTTGCTATAGGAGTTGTAGCCAACCAAAATGCATTCACTGCTTCTCTCAGCAAACTTGGTTAGTTTGGATTTCCCATTATTAAGGACATAACATTTGCTACCAAAGATTCTAAAATAGGATAAGGTAGGTTTTCTGCCCTTCATAAGCTCATAGGGAGTTTTCTTGTGGTCTTTGGTGATGGAGGCCTTATTGATCACATGACAGGCTATATTGACTGCCTCTGCCCAGAAGGATTCTGGTAGAGAGGAGTCACTCATCGTTGTCTTGTTGGCCTCTATTAAGGTTCTATTTTTCCTCTCTGTAACTCCATTTTGGTGAGGAGTTATAGGAGAAGAGAATTCTTGGGAGATACCCAGCTCTTGGCAGAATTCTGTCATGACAACTTACTGAAATTCTGCACCATGCTCACTTCTAAATTTGACCACAGTACAACCCATTTCATTCTAAATTTGCCTGACAAATTTTTTCAAGTTATCCAAGGTATCTGACTTCTTTTTAAAGAAGAACACCCAAGTGAACCTTGAATAGTCATCAACTACTACAAGAGTATAAACGTTCCCTCCTAAGCTAGAACTAATATAGGACCAAACAGATCCATGCACAACATGTAGAGGCACCTAGTAGAGTCTTTGTTAGTAATTCCCTTGAAGCTAGTCCTAGTTTGCTTGCCAAGTTGGCATGCATGACATGGTCCTTCTTTAATGTGCTTAATGTTAGTTAGGTCTATTTCTAACTAAGTCTTGAGAGAAAAGCTTACCTATGGTTTTCTAGTTGATGTGAGCAAGTCTCTTATGTCATTGAACACAAAGAGTTTCTTTCTCTTCAACTACAAAACACATTGGCATAGAAGAATTTAAATGATGAAAATTAAGACAATAGATGTCTCCAGTCCTAGTGCCAGTCAAGATAGCCTCAGAGTTCAAGGATTTCTTAACTAAGCACTTATCCTTGTAGAAAATAATAACAAAACCTAGATCACAAAGTTGACTTATGATTATGAGATTGTGATTCAATCCCTCCACATAAGCTACCTTTGTGATGGTGACTAAACCATTGGAAATGTTACACTATCCTCTGGTTACCAGATCTCCTAGAGCTAGAAGAAGATGACATATGGTTGTCTATTCTCCTTCTTGACATTAGATTTTTGAACGACTTAGAGAAGAAGGCAAGTTCATTATCTGTGTTTTCTGAGTCTGATGTGCTGACATCAAAAGTCTCACTGCTTTTAGACACATCCTGAAATACTGGAGCCTTGTTCTGGGTCTTCCTTAAGCTTTCAGCCTTAAGGGCCATATGCCTCTCTCTGGAGCTCCCCCTTGAGCTTTCCTCTTCAACTTTTCTGGTGTTAAGCTAAAACTCATGGGACAACAGCTTCTCATACAGGTTCTTGGGCTCCATGATGCCCATATGTCCCATCTCCATAATGACACAGATCTTAATATCTCATTCCTTAAAGAGGGATCTAAGGAATTTATCATTTAGATCAGAGTTTGTGAACTCCCTTCCATAATTTTTCAGGTCATTCACAATCTCGAAAAACCTCTCATAACAGCTTGAGATGGTTTCATTTTTGCCTTGCTTGAAGGCCTCATACTCTTAGTTCAGAAGGGACTTCCTGTCATCCCTTACTTCTTCTGTCCCCTCCATATAAAAAAATCAAGAAGTCTCACATCTCCTTTGCAGATTTACAGTGAATATTGTTTTGGAGAGTGGAGTTATCAATGACACTTACTATGATATTTTGAGCCCTTTTATCAAGGGCCACCAAGGCAAGTTCATCCTTGCTCATGTCCAAGTACTTCTTTGGTACTTTGTAACAGCCCAGGCCCACAAGTCCTGGACTGTTAAGCGCCGGCCCGACAAGTCCGAGCGCCCGGGCTGCAGCCCGCTTAGCACACCCCAACCCTTCTCTGAGCCTGTTTCTCAGCTACAGTGGGGTGTTGGTAGCGGGGATCGAACACCCGACCTACCCTTGATGAGCCTCTTCAAACAGGACTCATCACCGACTGAGCTGCAGCTCAGTCGGTGATGAGTCCTGTTTGAAGAGGCTCATCAAGGGTAGGTCGGGTGTTCGATCCCCGCTACCAACACCCCACTGTAGCTGAGAAACAGGCTCAGAGAAGGGTTGTGCTAAGCGGGCTGCAGCCCGGGCGCTCGGACTTGTCGGGCCGGCGCTTAACAGTCCAGGACTTGTGGGCCTGGGCTGTTACAAAAAAGTGCACTTTTTTGTAACAGCCCAGGCCCACAAGTCCTGGACTGTTAAGCGCCGGCCCGACAAGTCCGAGCGCCCGGGCTGCAGCCCGCTTAGCACACCCCAACCCTTCTCTGAGCCTGTTTCTCAGCAACAATGGGGTGTTGGTAGCGGGGATCGAACACCCGACCTACCCTTGATGAGCCTCTTCAAACAGGACTCATCACCGACTGAGCTGCACTTTTTTGTAACAGCCCAGGCCCACAAGTCCTGGACTGTTAAGCGCCGGCCCGACAAGTCCGGGCGCCCGGGCTGCAGCCCGCTTAGCACACCCCAACCCTTCTCTGAGCCTGTTTCTCAGCTACAGTGGGGTGTTGGTAGCGGGGATCGAACACCCGACCTACCCTTGATGAGCCTCTTCAAACAGGACTCATCACCAACTGAGCTGCAGCTCAGTCGGTGATGAGTCCTGTTTGAAGAGGCTCATCAAGGGTAGGTCGGGTGTTCGATCCCCGCTACCAACACCCCACTGTAGCTGAGAAACAGGCTCAGAGAAGGGTTGGGGTGTGCTAAGCGGGCTGCAGCCCGGGCGCTCGGACTTGTCGGGCCGGCGCTTAACAGTCCAGGACTTGTGGGCCTGGGCTGTTACATACTTGCTTGGCAGGATCTATGGTTGAGGCTGTCATGGGTATTTGAGATCCCTCTTGAATAGTTACAAACACTATGAGATCTGCAGCCTCCATAAACAATCTGACCCTTTCTTTCCAGATGAGAAAATTCTCTTTGGAGCACACATGAAGTTTCTTGGATCTCTTCTCCTTGTGATGATCTCCTCTAGCCACTAGGAATAGTTTCACAGATCTAGATCTGACAGTTAAGTCACTCTTTGATCAACCTCCCTCTGATACCACTTATTGTTTATGGAACTATAACCTAGAGGGGGGGGGGGGGGGGGGGGGGGAATAGGTGATGTATCTAATTTATAAATTTAATCCTGAGATCACACAGAGAAAATCATAGCGCATAAACAATCACCAAGCACAACACACAGAAACACCAGATTTATAGTGGTTCCCCTAGACAATGTGTCTAGAGTACTCCATTTTCCCTCTGCGCCTATCTAGCAGTGTGCTAGAATCAGCAATCTCCACCAAAACTCAGATCTCTTGCAAAGATCCTACAACTCAGGCATCTGCTGATTGGTCCCTTTGACGGCGACAGATTAGCAGTCGATGGTGCTTGACTGAAACTTGGAGAACTAAAGGCAAGAGCGTATTGTTCTCAAGAAATCGTTCCTTCTTCTTTCAGTCGTTCTGTGTTCCGATTCTATTCTCTGTATCTTGTTAGGGCACACACTTTGTCTTTTTTATATTACAAGACCTTCTAATGGTCTATTCTGAGCACTCTTTAATGTCAAAATCCCATTCCTTAACGACATCCGCTGATTGGTCCCTTTGACGACGACATTAAATGCAGACAACGCATTTCAAAAAATCTCGGCCTGTCTCGACAATATGGGCAACATCTCGACGATAGAACTTGATGTCTCAGCGATCCATTTGGGGCTTAAACACTTCTTTAAGTCTTCTTAAATCTTCACCTAAGAAGGATATCCCGACGATATGAAATATCTCAGCTACATATGCAGTCACGACGACATGAAGTCTTCTCGTCGAGATCATCATGACTACTACTTCAACTGCAAACTGTCTCCACGATC
Source organism: Dactylorhiza incarnata (assembly GCA_033032865.1). Classification (NCBI taxonomy): domain Eukaryota; kingdom Viridiplantae; phylum Streptophyta; class Magnoliopsida; order Asparagales; family Orchidaceae; genus Dactylorhiza; species Dactylorhiza incarnata. Next base: position 2,195,310 of record JAWHQI010000290.1, read on the forward strand.
TCTGGCATTTTCTTCAAGACGTTACAACTTCTTTACGACGATAAGTCTTCTTAGCCAGATACTTTACTTAAGATTTCTGAAGAACTTCAACATGCCAGACTTTTCAACGATATCGTCGTGTGATACTTGTTGTCACGACGATACCTTGACTTGGTTGAATATTCTTGTTCTCACAACGATATCATCATGTGTACTTTGTTGACACAACGATATCGTCGTGTTATCCTTATTGACACGATGACTAATGACTTATTCCTTCTGCTGTCTTCTGCGAGTAATCTCAACCATATATACATATTATTTCAACGATATGTCCAATACTTCTCAACGATTTTGGACTTAGAGAGATTAGAGAAGTACTGGACGTACTGTTTATACTCTGCAGTCATAAGTAAGACATACCATCAAATACATAATGCTTTTATCATTGACTTGAGCACTTCTTCAAATCAGAAACATTGCAGAGCACTGTTCCCAACAGTGTACCCTAGACAAAATGTTATAGTATTCCTTCTTTCCCTTCTACAATTCTTGAACCTTACCCGACTTTTCCAAGCAAAGAGTTATATTCTTTAATGATTTCTATCATATTTCTATTCCTCCCAGACCTTCATCTAGTTCTTCTCCGATCATTGTCTATCCTATAGAAGAAGACTTTGTGGTTTCTGAGGATGATGGATATGTTGTGTCAAATGATGATGAGCTAGAGCTCTTGGAGATTGTCTAGAAGTCAAATTCATATAACCACTTCAAGACCTTGTTATGAAACATCACTTTCAAAGGGCTCAGTGATCAATAATAAATAAATAAAATTAAGAAATTTTATTTCCTAGAAGAAAAGAGAATCAAAAGAAAATTAATATATGTTAAATCTTTTACATATGTAATTTTGTTATTCTGTTGTTGACATTCTTTGCTTGAGTATGCCCTAGATAGTAGTCATCTTGAGATTAATACAATTGACGGTTTCAACTATGTATTGGTGTTCTCTATGTTTTTGTGTTTATTTGTTTTTTTCTCTAAGAATTATGTAATTGATATCAATGCATGAGCATCTATGTAAAACTTGGTATACCAAATATGAGGAGAGGGTTGGAATTTTTTTTGATGATTTAGTAAAACAATTATTTTAAATGCATAAACTTGGTATATTCCATCTTGATAAGTGTTATGTAACCTATGATGAATAACATCACAACATTTGACCACTCAAAACTGTATAAATTGGTTTTTGAAGTCTATGAAGAAATAGCCGATTATTAGTATATTATCGTCGACCGTAACCAAGAATTGGAGATCGATGTTCGCCGACTGGACATTCGCCTACCGAGTACTCATTCGTCGATTGTGTCTAAAAATTGCTAACCGAAGATGAAGAAAGCAGAATCTAAGAGAGACCAATGTTTGCCAATTGATCCAGATACAATCACTAACCGTGAACTCTACTTATAAGCAATACCATAATGAAGTTTACTGGGATACAAACGGAGACATCAGATCGTTGTTGATCACCGAGCGTGTAACGCCCCTTGCCGCAACGTACAACTCAGTTGGTGATGATGCTCGGTTGAAGGAGGCCTTATCAAGGGGATTGCGGGTTTGATACCCAACCTCAACAACCTGCCGTTGCTAAGAAACATGATCAGAGACGTGTGGTTGGGGTGCTTGGGCTGCAACCCGGTAATAGAACCAGTGTTTGTCATTCATTGTTATTCATTGTTTACTGAGCGATTAATCCACGATCGCCGATAAAAGTTCAACTTTGACTGGATAATAATTATAGTCGTATAATTCAAAAAAAAAGTAAATAGCTATTATTATAGCCATATTTTTTTTGACTTGGAGCAGGCTAAGAAGCATATACAATTTTGTTTTTCATATGAAGTAGAAGATACAAAAAGTAGAAGAAAAGGAAAAGAGAAAAGGGACCATAGCTCACTATTGCATTACAAAATTGAAAGCTTTAAGAAGATGAAGGTCTTGCTGATTTTCTAGGCTGAATCCACACCAATATAATTGTAGAGGACTTCATATGTGAAGCTCCTATATTGTGGAAAAGTTAATATGCCATCTCTGCAAATGGTTCAAGAATCTTTGTTCAAAAGATAATGTAGTTGACGAGTCTCTAGTGCAAAAGACTCTGTTAGGTTTTTGAGTCTCCAACAAAAAGACTCTAGTCAAGATAGTGGGTGGATTCCTACAATGTGTAGAAGATTAACTACGTTGCTGGTCACATTGCAAATCTTGCTCAGAAAAAATCTTTACCCTTGATATGCCATCTGCAATTTAATGAATATATTTCTTTTCATTCATAAAATAACTTTTTAAGACCCAGTTTAGAATAATTAAGGGTGCAATTCAAGTCGGTTTAGACCAGTTTCACTCAGAACCAAGAAACAAAATTCCAACTATTTGGACCAAAACCAACCGATGTACTTGATACCTAGAATCATTTACGAACAGAAAACTTAAGTTGGATTTTGATTTAGTTCTTGGTTCTATTTGTCACCTTGCATCATATTATTCATTACTCGTACTACACATTAAATTGCAAGTAAATGCTAAGAAAACAATTTGATCTTAAATCCTAACATAACAAATTTGAATTTTTCTTCGTATTAATCATATAACAACATAATATTGACATGATAATACAAATTAGTATTTATCACTATTAATTTGAAACAAGTTTAGCATAATATTATCATTTGATGATTAAAATAGGGTAATTATATTTGCAGGCCCTAAAGAGATATTTGCAACCCAATTTCTACGAGTTATTACGCGCCTTTTGAAAATACTCCTTGCCCATGCATTTTTAGGAAACATGTTCAACATGAAAGTTGTAGATCTCGACTAGATCTACAACTTTTGTGTTGAACACTTTTCCTGAAAATGGACGCACAAGACGTACTTCCAAAACTTTGTTATAATTGCGCCCATGTTTCAATCAAGGCGGCAATACGTCTTGTGCATGCATTTTTAGGAAAAGTGTTCAACATAAAAGTTGTAGATCTCGTCGAAATCTACAACTTTCATGTTGAACACGTTTCCTAAAAATGCATGAGCAAAGAGTATTTTCAAAAGGCGCGTAATAACTCGTAAAAATTAGGTTGCAACTATCTCTTTAGGGCCTGCAAATATAACCACCCTTAAAATATTTTCAAAGTTAATGGGAAAAAGAATATTAATGCCGACATCTTATAGATTTGGAATGAAGGGTTAAACAATGAAAAATATATATTGACTATTAATTATTAATAATAAATATATATTAAATAATTAAATTCTATCTAAATTATTAATCAATTATCAAATAATTACAATTATGTTCGTAGGTTATTATTTGTGACAACTTATTTTCGAAAAATACCCCCCTCCCCTTCCCCCGGCCACTGCCGCTGCCGCCTGGGAGTCCGCACATTTCACATTTTTATAATTTCGCCGACGCTCGCGAGACAATGCTCGCTTTTCCGACTCGTGGCTTCTCGTCCTCAACCTCTCTCTCCTTATCTTCTTCAAACCCGCAAATTTTTCGCTCAGCTCCTCGTACATTTTCTGATTCTCCTCCCCCTACCCTTTTGTTGAATCGAAAATCTTCTTTTGACGCTATCCACCGTCGCCTGTACTTTCTTCATGGCGACAACGGTGGTGGCTGCGGAAAATGGCCCGTGAGCGTTAGCCACGAAGCCACTAACGTGGAATTGATTTCGGGAGACGAAGATAATAAAGATTTGTTGGGGAAGAAAATGTCAGGGACTAGCGCGAGGGAAAGGAGGTTACTGCGGGTTCGAGAGGAGAAGCGGAAAAGGGAATTTGATCGCGTCCATAATTACCCTACTTGGGCTAAGTTCGTATCACTCTCATTTCCTCTCTACGCGTTCTTTTTCGATTTTTTTTATATTGCTTTGTCAGTATACACGATTAATTTTCTATTTCGGAAACGAAGTTATTAAGGTGAAGCTGCTCGGTTAGAATTCCATTGAGATGGTTGGATTATGTAGAGCTGTGCAATTGCATCTTAGTTGTTCGTGGTAATTCTGCAGAGAAGTCCAATTATTGTAATTATTGGGATTTCATAAAACTCCAACAGATCAAGCACAAACGTTGAAAGGAAGCATACCTCTCAGTGTGAAGAAACTGAAGCATAGACCAATTTTGACCAGAAATGTAAATGAAAGGTCAAACAAACTTAGAATAATGCAAAAATACAATCCAATGACCCATCAGAATTAGTCCAACGACACCAAAATTATCAAAATTCAATTTGGTTTGTCCCCTTAACTGACCGAAGTGGTCATATGAGAGGGACGGTAACAAACCATCTGATCGTCAACAACTTTCTAGTGACCCTAAGGGCGGAGGAGCAAATTTTTGGGTTTTCTTCGTTGCTAGTAGCATAGTGTTGACCTTGTAAGTTCGACATGCACTTTCTTATGTATTTTTAAAAAATAAGATTTGGACTTTACAAAACCATTGTAACCACCATCGATCTCCATCGTGCAATTAGTTTGTGGCCCATTTTTGAGTAGCCCAAATTTGAGAACACAAAACTTATGATGAGAATTAATCTCTCTGAACCCACCATCAGATTTTCGATCTATCACCTTCAATGAACTCATGATGTTGAGGTTTGCAAAATAATATTTTTAGATTGACAATGAAGAATATTTTAAAAATGGTCGCTACATGGCCATCACCGTTGGATCACCACTGGTTGGGTCATCCGACACAACGAGAGAGAATGCTGATCGCAACTATCCAACAACCCACACATGAATTAGGCATCCTGCTCTAGTTGGTAGTCACAAGGAGCATACAACACACACCGTGATATTTGAGATTTCTATTATATGAGGTATTTATAGTATAAAATGGCAGTGTCCTCTTTAGTAAGCATACTAATTATAATGAATAGATAAGTAAAGGAATAACCTGTGGGATATAATGCCAAGGTGTAATGAGTAAGTCTAAGCTAGGACCTACCTCACACTATTGTATGGGCTCGGAGTTCTCCAAAATAACTTTCCGCAAAGATATTTCAACAACTTGTCTTGCTTATACCTGTTAGTAAAATTATGTACCCTTAAGTACGACGATCTATTTCTTGTCCTCATGCTCGTGGTCTATAATGTAATAATGTCATTGTTGTTGAAGTCACCTGCATGAGACCCTCTTCTTGAAGTGAACTCAACCCAGTGTTCTTTCTATTAACAACATGATGCAAGGGTTTCTTAACTATGCAATAGAAGATCAAGTCGTTGATAGTTGATACTGGGAGTTGTTGTCTCCATTGGGTCGGGTAAACTAGGAGTGTGAGTGATATCACGAACTCAGAACCTAACATTGTGCATAGAAGTGGGGGACAATAGTGTCGATACGATGTAAATGATACGATTGATTCACATATGAGGTACAACTACTCTATGGATGCAATATGGGTCGAGTTGCGTACCGTGTATGGAAGACAAAATCACAGGGAGGAAAATATGGAGCACATTGAAAGACTCGTTGAATCCTGATTGTATATCGTCTATAGTCTCCTTATCTACCACTGTCGTGATGCTCCTATTGGCGACAAGTAGTTTCTCCCCACATACTGTCTGAACTTCCTTTCCAGCCTCTTTCATCAACTCCTCCAGTGAGATGACAACCTTCAGCTTGGAGTTGGTGTATCCTCAATAAAGGGCATATAGGTGAACCTTGTTTTGCCCTTCTCCACCAGATAGATGTTGAGTAGTCTATCGTGTTTAGTACCTATTTTAAATTGCAAGGGAGTCCCTATTAACATATTGCATATGCCAAGTCTGTTAATGAACTCGCAGAATATTTCATCCCTATAGGTACCAACAAGAGGCCTCATGTGGCTTCCATCAGGGATGCCTGCTCTCTCCATATTTTTTCATTCTCTGCTCGGAGCTCCTCTCCCGTGCTTTTCAGCAACGTGGCTCGAATTTGGGTATTTCGATCTCTAGTGGTAGGTTACGGTCTACCTTTTCTTATATGCGGACGACATTCTTATGTTTGCTGAAGCTACTCAAGTTGCTGCTAATGCTTATTCGAGCATTCCGGAGCATTATTGTCGTTGGACGGGCTAGCGGCTGAATACTGCGAAATCGGCAATTCTTTTTAGCTAGTTGGTGCTAAGTTGGAAATGTAATCGGCCTTCTAGATGGATGAGGTTTCCTAAAGTGACGGAATTTATATATCTTGGGGTTAAATTGGCGATGCGATCACTGCGAAAGGGGGACTTTGCTGACCTTCTCCAAAAAACTTTTGCACGGATCATTTCTTGGCGGAGCCTTCATCTATCTCTTGCGGGGAGGGTGACTCTTATTGGCTATGCTATCTTGTCTATGCCCCTTTTCCTCTTTTTCACATTCGGAGGTTCTGCGGCTTGTTAAACAGAGCATTGAAAAAATGGCTCGTGATTTTCTCTGACATTCTGATCCCTTGAAAAGAGGAATGCACTATATATTGTGGGACAACATATGCACGCCAACCAATCTGGGGGGTCTTGGCTTCCATGGTTCAGTCAAATGGATTGGCCCCTTTCGTGCCGAATTCGCATGGGAAATGCTCCACCCGCCGACTTATCTATTCCACCGGGTTATGCATGTGAAATTTCTCGGGCCGTTTGTGCGATGGCACCATTCATCGGGGCGACTCCTTAGCGCGGAAAATTATTCTGCATGGGGCGGCTTCGTTGCAACGCATTGTTAGTTGGCGGGTTGGCGACGAGATGCGTATTAATATTCTGCATGATCGTTGGATTATGGATAAAACCATCAGTGAATGGCCTACCTTTGTGAATATTTCTGTGCCAGAGAATCTTCCGGTAGCCTATTTAATGGATATAGATGGATCCTGGTGCAGGATGGCCTTTGTGCAGCTTTTTGGAGAGTCTCTTGCTGAGCTTATCATGTAGATTCCGGTCAACTGTGACCGGGGGCCGATAGGCCGGAGCTTATCTCTCGTTTCAGAGGCCGCGCTATTACCTCGTTGGCGTACGACGCTTCGTTCCCGTATTCGACCGCAGATTTTTCTTGGCTCCGCAAGTTTCATCTTCATCCTCGTGAGCGCACATTATGGTGGCGGTTCGCTTGGAATGCCATCCCATGTCGGGCATGGCTGGGTAATTGCAATTGGCAGGGAGCTGCTGCGCTGGGGAGTACTGCCACTTTTCACCTCTTGGGATGCTCCGCTTCAATGCATTATTTCGGCCCACAATATGGAGTTGGCCCCGTTGCGTCTTCTTTGTTATGCGATCTTTCAAAATTGGCATGCTCGTAATGCCAAACTCCATTCAGGCACGGTTGCTACTCCGTTAGTCATGGCTATGACAATTTTGGAAAACCTATCACTAGCATATGAATTTCCCATCCCTGGACACTGGGGCACTAGTTAGTCGAGTCGACTGTTTTCTCCATTATCTTGGTGCCCCCTCCTCCAGGATGGCTAGAATTTAATGTGGTCGGTGCCCTTTCGACAAACTCGCTTGCGGGCATTGGTGTTGTGCTCCGTGATGATATGGGTAAAACCCTTTTGGCATCCGACTCCTCTTTCTCGCATTAGGATCCGGGCAGAGTGGAGCTTGAAGAGGTCTTAGCCATTCAGCATGTATTGACTCAGGCTATTTGGATGCGCGTGATATTATTATTGAAAGCGACTATCACAATATTGTGGAGCTTTGTAGGAGGTTCTTGAAGACGGAATCGTGGGGTGATGCATTGCCGACATCAGGAGCGAGATTACCTCATTTTTGCGCTTTTTCGCACGCTCCTCTTCAATCATGTTCCGCGTGATACTAATCGGTGTGCTGATTTCTACGCCAAGTTTGCCCGTGTTCTACTTTTTCTGGGAAATCTCTGATTGTATGAATCCAGAATTCCTTGGGCTTGTCCAGGATGTCGCCGATGGTATCTTGCCTTTGTAGTTCTAGCCTTGGGCTTCCTTTTTTTTTCTTTTAGCAATGCAAATGCAAATTTCAGTATAGGTACCAACAAAAAGTGGTACCTATCACCTCTTTGTCACCATGATACTTGATACCATTTGAACATATTCGATAAAGTATGGGTTAGGGTGCAACCAACCCTTGAAATGAGCTGCCCCGACCATTCTCCAAATTATTATTATTTTTTAATTGACTAACGTTATCAGTGAAAACTATGAACCGATAACCCCTAACACAGATTTGGTTCAGAATATTTAGTTCCTTTGTGGGAAGTCTTTGACCTTGTTCGACAACTTTATCTTTCACACACACAAATGAACACTTCATCCTCAGAGTAAGCTTCTTTCTCTGGATGTACCATATATCAACATCACAGATAGTTGTTCAAACAGGCCAGGTATATTGCAGTCGACGCATTTTACCATCATGCAGGCCAGGTATATTGCAGTCGGCGCATTTTACCATCATGCATTTGGTATTAGGGTTGTCGGGGTGAGTAGTCGCTTTATCAAGTTTCTTTTCTATCCACCTCTCCGTCATCTTCACCGCCAACCTTTGTGTTCTTTTCTATTGAAGGGTCATCCCTCAAAATTTTGATGGGCGCTTGACCCCTATTTTCTCTAAGGAGTTTTGTTGTCAGTAAACTTTATTGTATGAGTATCGCTTCTCATGTAGCAGTCACACAACCTATAGTTCTTGATTTCTATACTTACAATAACAACAACAACACTCAAGCCTTTATCCCACTACAGTGGGGTCGGCTATATGGATCCTTTGTCGCCATTGTGCACTGTCTTTAGTCATAATCTCATTAATGCTTAAGTACATCATGTCTTTCCTTATAGTCTCATTCCAAGTCTTTATTGGTCTACCCCTCCCTCCGTTTAACATGCCTAGTGACTAAACTTTCACAACGCCTAACAGGTGCCTCTAATGGTCTCCTTTGTACGTGTCCAAACCATCTTAGTCGAGCTTTTCGCATCTTCTCTGCAGTTGGTGCCACTCCTGCTTATCCCTGATACATTCATTCCTAATTTTATTCAGTCTCGTGTGTCCACACATCCACCTAAGCATTCTCATCTCTGCAACTCCCATTTTTGCTTATGCTGCCCAACACTCAGAACCATAGAACATCGCTGGTCTAATTGCAGTACCGTAAAATTTGCCTTTAAGTTTTAATGGTACTTTACAATCACATAAGATCCCTGACGCGCCTCTCCACTTCAACCAACCTACTTGGATCCTATGTATCACATTCCAAGTCTTGATTTCTATACTTAGTTAGGTTAAAAATATAATTCGCCCTGTTGCCATCCCTGATCGTGGGCTTCAAACCATCCATAAAATGAGAGATTTATTGGCCTCTGCTCATAGAGATGGTTTCACCCGACCAATCACATGAAGTCAACAATGTATTCTTTGACACCGCGAGCGCCTTGAGCACGTTTTTTGTACAGTTGGAACATGTGTTGTTTATATTTGTCCGATAAGAAACGCACCTTGAGCTTTTGTTGCATCCCCGACTTGAAGCTGTTCCTTTTCTGTAACACTGCCACTCTTCATTTAACTGGTACAACCATGTTGCATTTACATATTTTAGTCGGCATGCAATTAGGTTTACTCACACACTGACAGAAACCTCCATTTAATTGATGAAATTATTAATTTTAGAGAGTCAGGCCATGAATTCTTAAATACCGAGGTCCTCAATGAATATTGCAATATCCACCCTAAATTTGAACTCATCACCATCGTTGCTGCCACGTTGGTGGATATAGCTGTTGTCAAACTGACCTCCATTGTAGTGGTTGTGATTCCTCCATTAATCTTCCTACCTACGCTGAATACTTCCTACCTACACTGAACATATGCCGACCTCGGTTAAATATAATGTTACTGCTGCAATCTTCATTTCGTGTCCTCATTGTAAACAAAACTGATCTCCTCTTCACTTGTTCTAAAAGGCTCTAGTTAAGACTTTCATTGCAGATGCCCTTATATCCTTGACCCTCACCTGGAAGGTCGGAAGCTATGCTCATCTATGATACCGTTTTAGGTTTCAAACAGGTTGCCTCAAAAGTTCATGAAAGCCTTTAGTGTGCTCTAAACATTGGTTGGAGCTCATATCCCTAAGAGAGGTCACAATATAGCTGACCGCAACAAGTGCCCTACAACATCTCAATATTCATCAATATATTATATTATTAGCTACACTATCATTGGTTCTCGTCATGCTCAAGGCATGTTGAAGCTTTGAGCAGAAATGCCCATCACCGAGAACCAATACATACAAACTAGGTAGAATGCCCTTGTCCCACTCTTGAGAAGCAGACAAACACATAATAAGGTCTTGATATTTCAAAAGCTTTCCTGTATTCCTTACTCAAGGCGTATTTATTGTACAAAACGGATTGACTCCTTCCTTATTAAGGCACATATTAATTACGTAGAATGAAAAAGTAAAGTAATAATTATGGGATATGCTCTCAAGGCACAAAGGATGCAAGTTTAAGAGTTGGAGCTTAACCCATAGCAATGGGATAGACTAGTGGCTCATCAAAACAACTTAGTGATGAGATCTAGGCAATGAGGCTTGGCAAAACGTAGTTTGACAAATTTTCTTCACATAAGGGCGACATCCTACAACTTTAATTTTGACATGGGATTACCTTCTAGTGAGATCTCGGCCAAGATTGTCATCCCGCCTGACCGCAATTCTTATAATGGTCTTGATCGAGATTTTCACCACATCCTAGTGAATCCTTGGCCATGATTTCCACCATGACTTAGTCATTTCCCTCATCAAATTGATTCCCCAAGTATGCTAGGGCCAACACTTAGTCATTTCTTACAAAGGGAAGATGGTTGTTAGCATTGTGCTATCACTTGTGCCACCAAGTAGTTCCTATGCAGATCTTACCTCTTTGAGATGACCCCTCTGAGGGTTGGGAACTTAACAATTAAGATACAATGATTACAACAACAACAACACTCAAGCCTTTATCCCACTATAGTGGGGTCGGCTATATGGATCCTTTGTCGCCATTGTGCCCTATCTTTAGTCATAATCTCACTAATGCCTAAGTACATCATTTCTTTCTTTATAGTCTCATTCCAAGTCTTTATTGGTCTACCCCTCCCCCGTTTAACATGCCTAGTGACTAAACTCTCACAACGCCTAACATGTGCCTCTAATTGTCTCCTTTGTACGTGTCCAAACCATCTTAGTCAAGCTACTTCTGAGCAAAAAATCCTTTTTCATTTCCCAAGAAATGTTACTATTGGTATTAGCGTATTCCGATATACGTTCGGGTTTTGTCCCAAAATAATCAACATGGTATCAGAGCCGTAGGGCTTCCTCTCTCGACTCGCATCCCGTCCGCCTCTACTTTCGCTCTCGTCCCGCATCCCCATCTTCTCGCTCTCACTCGCGCCCCAGGCTCTTCTGTGCGTGTCTTCCGCCCCTCATTCCGGCAACAGCTCCAGTAGCTACCGCGCGCGTCTTCCGCCTTCTAGCAACAACAACATCGTGTGTCTTCCTCCTTCCGCGCGCGTCTTCTGTCTTCCGCGCGCGTCTTCTGTCTTCCGCGCGCGTCTTCCAGCAGCTCACGTAGTTCCCCCTTCCAACAGTTGCTCCAGCAGCCCCCGCCAGGTTCTTTCTTCTCGCCGTCGCGCGAGGAGAGGCTTTCTCCGGCGGTTTGTTGCCGCTTCCCGCTTGACACCGGACATGCTGCCCTAATTTGATGGCATTTCCTGTGTCGGTTTTTCTTGGAGGATCCTACATGGATTTGGTCTTGTTCCTCCTTCCATGAGAAAACCTTAGTTTCTCTCTAGGTGTTTGTGTGTTCCTTTCCTTGACTCCTTGATTTTTATTCTTGGATAATCATGTCGGGGAATGACAAATCTCCCACAATCTCTTCCAATGCTGGAGTTTCCTCCGCTACCTTGATGTCCGGTGGATTGACTCGGTCAAGTCATGACCACAATACCCCTCAAATCACGACTATACGCCTGGATAGCTCCAATTTTCTCCCGTGGTATTGAACTATTACCCTTGCCTTGAAGAGCAGGCGTTTGTTCGGTTATGTTCTGGGTATTACTCTGCAACCTGCCTCAGATTCTCCTGATTGGCTACAATGGGAGTCTGAGAAATCCCTCATTATACTTGGCTGACTAACTCCATGGCTGACTCTATTGCCCAGAATTATCTGTTTTGGACACCACAACAGATATTTGGAAGAAGGCTGAGGCTACTTACTCCTACCGAGACAATGCTGCCCAAATTTTTCAGCTGCGACGGAAGATCTTTCTTCTTCGTCAGGGTGATCACCCTCTGTCTGTCTACTACCTGGAGTTCACTCAACTTTATCAAGAGTATGATCATTTTGACGCTCTCACTCTTGTGTCTCCTGAGGATGAGATTCTTGTCCGAGCTCGGGAAAACAGGAACAGAGTTTCTGAGTTTCTTCATGGTCTGCATCGGGACTTCGATCAGATCAATGTTCAGATTCTTGGACGCTCTCCTCTGCCCTCTCTTCCAGAGGTTTTCTGTCTTGTTCAACAATAATTTAATAGGCGACAGCCATGGACTCCTGATACTGCTCCCGAAGGTTCTGTGCAGTTTGGAAGTAGAGCTCCTCGTGATTCCAGGCCCAAGTCCACCGACAAAGATCATTTGCTCTGTGATTACTGCGGGAAGTCCCGTCATACCCGGGACACCTGTTTCCGTCTCCATGGCTTTCCCACACCATGTAGGGGTTCTGCACCGCGTGGAGGTCGTGGTTACGGTCGCTCTACTCAGCCACGCTCTGCCTACCTGTTTGATGCCTCCAAGGAGATCCTGCCTCTCTCTGTCCAGTCTACACTTCCTTTGACTCTGTTTGCCGATAAGATCCATGTCTTTCGTCGCCTGATGTAGGGACAGTCTCCCGAGCCTTCTGCCTCTTCAACTTCTTATGCTCATTAGGGACCCTCAGGTGTTCATGCTGCCTCTTCTCGTCATTTTACCCACTGGATTATTGATTCTGGAGCAACAGATCATATGACCGGATCTGCTACAAGTTTTGTGTCTTATCTTCCTTCGTCTGGTAGGGACAAGACGAGCATTGCAGATGGTTCCTTCTCTCCGATTGCTGGGAAATGGTCCATCTCCTGCTCCTCTCTCACTCTTTCTTCGGTACTTCATGTACCCAAGTTTACTCTTAACCTTCTCTCCATTAGTCATTTGTCTAACTCCATGCTGTTCTGTGACATTCTTGCCCGCGTCTTTTGTTTTTCAGTACCTGAAGACGGGAACTGTGATTGACTTTGGTAGTTTGGTGGATGGGCTCTACGTGTTCGATTCCTCCACTCTTACTTCTCCTCCTCAGGCTCTTCATGCTGACCAGGCGGCCACTTTGGAGTCCTGACATCGTCTTGGACATCCTTCTCTTATGTCTATGAAACGTTTACTTCCTACTATACCTTCTGTATTAGTTGATAATTTTAATTGTGATGCTTGTGAACTTGGTAAACATCATCGTGCTTCTTTTAATAATGTTTCATCTCCTAGTTCTGCACCATTTCATATTATACACAATGATGTTTGTGGTCCTTGCCCCGTTACTTCTATTTCTGGTTGCCTTTGGTTTGTAACTTTCATTGGCTGCTTCTCCCACGCCACATGGGTATACCTAATGAAGGAAAAAAAAAATTAAGTTTTGTCCTTATTTCAATGGTTTCACAAAATGGTTTCTACGCAGTTTGATACTTCTATTAAAATTCTTTGGACTGACAATGGTCGCGAGTACATTGACTCTCAATTTGAATATTATCTTGCTACTCATGACATTCTCCACCAAACATCTTGTGTTTACTCCCTGCTCAAAATGGGTGGCCGAACGCAAGAACCGTCATCTGTTGGAAGTTGCTCGGTGTCTTCTTCTCCAAATGCACCTTCTCAAGTACTATTGGGAGGATGTCGTTCTCATTGCCGCCTACCTTATTATTCGTATGCCCTCCCGTGTCCTAGGGTATAACACTCCCCTTCACACTCTTCGGGTGTCTCATACCAATCTGCAACCTTGTGTTTTCAGATGTGTTTGTTTTGTTCATATTCATCAAAAGTCTAAACATGATGTTCCTGCGCACAAGTGTGTCTTCATAGGCCATTCTCTTACTCAAAATGGTTATAAATGTTTTGAACCAGTTCATAAGAATGTTTTTGTAACCATGGATGTCACGTTCCTTGAATCTGAGAGCTACTACGGGCCCTCACTTCAGGGGGGGACCTCTCCCATATTGGAAGTGAGCTCCGTAACTCACCATGATTCTCTGTCTACCACTCCGTTACCCATTCCTCCGTTATATCAATCTTACTCGACTCTGTCCCCTATTTCTCCTGTGCCAACTCCTGCTGCTCCATTGGTAAAACTCTTGCAGGTTTATTCTCGTCGTTTTAAGGGAACAAACACACGGGCCCTATCAGAATCCTAGCGCCGACATTTGATCCGTCGTCAGGGTCCATTGCTCTAAGGGAAGGTATCTCTACACAACACCAGTTATCTCAGTTCGTCTCCTATTCCTCTCTAACGACTTCCCATAGAGCTCTTGTCTCTTCATTGTCTGCTACTTCCATTCCTACATCGTGGCAAGATGTCATTTCTGATGACAGGTGGAAGACGACTATGCTTGAAGAAATGCATGCCCTTGATAAAAATCACACATGAGACCTAGTACAACTGCTTAAAGGGAAGACTGTCGTGAGATGTAAGTTGGTGTTTTGCTGTCAAGCAGAACACCCTAGGTGTCGTGGAGAGATACAAGACAAGGTTGGTCGCAAGAGGGTACACTCAGACCGCAAGAATTGAATACCAGAAAACCTTTGCTCCGGTCGCTAAGATGAATTCTATAAGGGTTCTCCTATCGTGTGCTGCAAGGAATGAAATCTCAGCCAACTTGATGTGAAGAATGCGTTCCTAAATGGTGATCTGGAAGAAGAGGTATACATGGGCTCTACCTCCTGGTCTTTCTCCTAGAGCATCTGAAGATAAGGTGTGCAAGCTGAAAAAGGCTTTATATGGTCTAAAACAATCTCCTAGAGCTTGATTTGGAAGATTTCACAAGGCCATGACATGCTTCAGGTACTTCCAGAGTAATGCGGATCATACCCTTTTCATCAAACACAATAAAGGGAAGTTGACAGCTCTGATAGTTTATGTGGACGACATTATTATAACATGAGACGATCAGGATGAGATTCAGACACTGAAAGAGAAGCTGACGAAAGAAATTGAAGTGAAAGACTCGGGAAACTTCAAGTATTTTGTAGGCATTGCGGTTGCGTGGTCCAATTATGGGATTTTCACATCTACTTGACCTCCTTGAAGCCTCAGGAATGAGTGAGTGTAGACCGGATGACATCCCAATTGAAGCTAATCACAGACTTGGAAGAGATGATGGTGAAACGATTGAAGACATCCCCAATTTTCAAAGGCTTATATGAAAACTGATCTACTTGTCACATACTCGCCCAGATATCTCATATGTTGTCGGAGTGCTCAACCAATATATGCGCTCCCCAAAGAACCGTCATGTTGATGCTGCTCATCGCATCCTCAGATACCTCAAGTTCTCACTTGGGAGGGGCATCCTTTTTTCATCAAATGATGAGCTGGCTATTGAGGTTTACACTGATGCAGACTGGGCTGGATCGATGGATTGACGGTCCACTTCTGGATATTGCACTATGATGGGTGGAAATTTAGTTACATGGAGGAGCAAATAATAACTTGCGGTTGCCAGATCCAGCGCTGAGACGGAGTTCAGGGCTATGGCTCATGGGATCTGTGAAGGTCTATGAATCCTAACCATCATGAAAGATCTTGGTCTTAAAAGAAGTGAGCCTATCAGACTGTACTGTGATAACAAAGCCGCCTTCAACATTGCTCACAACCCAGTACAACACGACCGTATAAAACACATTGAGATCAACAGACAGTTCATCAAGGAAAATATAGTCAGAGGCATTGTGGTTACTCCGTCTGTGCCCTCTGAATAACAATTGATAGACATCCTCACAAAGGGATTATGTACAAGTGTCTTTAGAGATCTTGTTGGCAAGTTGGGCATGATTGACATCACACACCCAACTTGAGGGGAGGGGGGGGGGGGGGGGGGGGGTATTAGCATATTCCTATATATGTTCAGGTTTTGTCCCACATTGTATTTGGTTTTTTTATGTCTAGTGTAAGTCCTTTAAATACCCCTTAAGGGATGAATAATACCTTAAGCATTTTCTATTCCAAAATAATCAACAGTTATCTTTTTACACACACATATATACATATATACTTATATATACATATATATATAATACATATATACATATACATATATGTATATATATAATACATATATATATATACATACATGATACATGTACACACACATATATATATCTTTACTATATTATAAAGATGTATGGAGAGACCCATAGATTCAATCGTAGCCGTTGAATAGGGACCAGATCGTCAATCACAGCCGTTCGATCATGAGATGAATCACAGCCATCCAATGTTTTTTGTAGGTCTCCTAAACCTATCCCTATAGGGTGTCCTAAACCTAGGAAATTACCATCTTACCCTCTATAGGGTTTAAAATTTTAGACAGATGCGGAGGGGTGGCGGAGGGCTCACGCAGGAACGGGGCGGGGCAGACTGGCTCCCGCGCGGGTAGGGCGGACAGGCTGGGGCAGGCAGGCTCATGCTTATAGGCGCGTTAACTGCTTTATAAAGAGCAGAAAACAATTCTGCTTGGCGATGTGGGACTAAAAAGTCCCACATCGCCATAGCCAAAACAGCTAGCGGGGCCCACCTGCGTTTTTATATTAAAAAATCCGTAAATATAAATAAAATGTTAATAAAAACGTTATATTAAATAAAAACGTTATATTAAAACGTTTTTAATAAAACTTTAATAAAAACGTTAATAAAAACGTTATAAAACGTTAATATATATTAAGTTATATATATATAAATTAAGTTTTTACGTTTTTAATAAAACGTTAATATATATTAAGTTATAAAACCGTTATATCTTTAATAAAAACGTTAATATATATTAAGTTATATATATATATAAATTAAGTTTGTATGTTTTTAATAAAACGTTAATAAAAAAGTTAATAAAAACGTTATATTAAATAAAAACGTTTTTAATAAAACGTTTGAATTAAAACATTTTTAATAAAAACGTTGTTAATGTTCATCCACAATTTTTCTTTTAAAAAAATTCCGCAATAGCTCTTTTAAAAACTTAATTTTTTTAAAAGAAAACAAAATTGCGGTTGAAGCCCGCCGACGCCGAGGGGGCGGGTGAAGCCGGCTTGAATGACAAGCGGGCGAAGCCCGCTTGGTTGCGGGCGAAGCCCGCTTGGTTGCGGGCGAAGCCCGCTTGGTTGCGGGCGAAGCCCGCATTGATGCGGCCGAAGGCCGCCCGAATGCGGGCGCCGCCCGAGAGCATCGCCGTGGGCGGGCGAAGCCCGACGATTACATAGGGCCGGAGGCCCGTGCCGTTCGACTCGTACTAATATATAAAGATATCATCTTATGACGTAACATGTTCGACAAACGAATACGAGTCGTCGGATCAAGATCCAAATGAGCCTATCCATTCGCAGGTGGTCTGCGAATATCCTTTAAGTTTTGCGCTGGTTGGTATTTGCAGACCACCGTAGTCTGCGAATAGCCAAACAGTTTTGCGCCGGTTGGCTATTCGCAGACCACCTGCGTAGAGTTTTTTTTTCTCAAAAAATTATAATAAACTACCATATAAATAATTTTAAAAAATGAAAAAAAAAACTTATTAAAAAATGCAAAAAATAGAAATAATTTAAAAAATAAATTAAACCAAAGAATTAAAATAAATCTGCCGATCGGGGGCAGGCGAAGCACGCCGCCGCGGGGCGGGTACTGTCGCGCGGGGCACGGGGGGCCCTCGTGCACTGTCACTCGTGTATATATATATATATGTACATATGTGTACACATGTATATATACACATGTACACACACATACACACACACACACACATATTTATATATATATACACATATATACATATATATACACATATATACATATATATACACACACACATATACATATGTACACACACACATATACATATGTACACACACACATATGTACACACACACATATATATAGGTACACACACACATATATATATATATATATATGTACACACACACACACACACACACACACACACACACACACACACACACACACATATATATATATATATATATATATATATGTACACACACACACACACATATATATATATATGTACACACACACACATATATATATACACACATATATACATATATATATAAATATACATAGATATACATATACACATAGATATATATATACACATAGATATACATATACATAGATATACACACACACATAGATAGACACACACACACACATATATATACACACACACACACACACACACACACACACACACACACATATATATATATAGACACACACACACACACACACACACACACACACACACACACACACACACACATATATATATATATAAGACTACAAAAAAGATACAAAATGACAGGTTGGGAGAGGTCAGTAGACGACATTCACATCCTGAACATTTTTGGTCGGGGACTTGCCATCCCCGGAGAACGAGCTAAAATTGCTCTATAACCCTTTCTGGCAGAAGACACAAACAGGGGAAACTTGACTGACTTGAACTCAGAGAGGACATTGTAGCAGGTGTTCAAATACCTTTTTGGAACCAGTCAGCCAAGCTCCCTTAGCTTTCGAAGGTATCATTCACCCCTACAGTCAAAGATCTACGACGACATGGATGTCTGGAGTCTTCCAAACATCCACACTCGCAGACATTACATGGACATCTAACTTCCTTACGAAGTGCGGAGTTCTCTGCCTTTAAGACTTCAATCTCAGCCTTCTGGGCCTTGGCGTTGCCGGTTAGTATCTTTATGGTTTCTCGGTCTTGCTCGTCTAAGGAATCTCATACATTCCCTTCCTAAATCCTACAATCTTAGACATATATGTACTAAGAAGATGCGGTTTCCTACTGTTCAGACCCCCATGTGCCTGCTTTAGATCCAGATTCTAAAGACAATCTTTTTCTTCCTATTGCACACTTTAAAGGTAAAACATGTTGTACTAATCATCCTTTCTCTAACTATGGCTTATATCATGATCTTACTCATAAACATAAAGCTTTTATTTCTTCTCTATTATCGATTATTGTTCCTAAACATTGGCATTATGCAATTGGCGTGCTTGTATAGAAAAAGGCAATGGAAGAGGAAATGCTTACCTTGAAAAAAAATTAGATGAGAAATCTCCTAGATTCCTCTTCGAAAATATATAGTTTGGTCAAGGTGGGTTTTCCATTCGGATTGACTATCTTGTGCGGCATACTGGATGAGAATTTCAACAATTAGATGTGGAAAATGCTTTTCTTCACGGTTATTTAGAAGGGAAGGTATGCATGAGAGGTCCCTTGGTTTTTCCCAAATAGGGTTAGAAGTAAAAGTATGCCACCTCAACATTCGTTTATGTTCTGAAACAATCTCCTAGGGTGTTGTCTGGTTGATTTCACAAAGCTATGACCTCTTTGGATACAGACAAGAATTATAATCACACTTTGTTCATCAAAAGGAAAAGTAAAAAAGTATTAGTTTTCATTGTATATGTGAATGATATCATCATTACCAAGGATAAGCTTAGGAATCGCATTGCTGAAAGCATGTTTATGCAAGGAATTTGAGGTCAAAGACCTAGGAAAATTGAAGTTTTTCTTTTGAATTGAAGTTGCAAGATCCATTCGAGGAATTTTTATATCTCAACGAAAGTATGCCCTTGATCTTATAGAAGAAACTAGTATGCTTGGATTTGCACATGTGGATACCCTTATTGTAGCTAACTTTAGCATTAATGAAGACAAGTATGGAGATAACGTTGATTCATTAAGCTAACATGCAGAGTCATCTACTTATCACATACTCATCCTGATGTCACATATATCGTGGGGATGCTGAGTAGGTACATGCATGATCCGAGGATCCGACATCAGGAGACAATGTATTGATTCCCAAGGTATCTCAAGAAGGCTCCTAGATGTGGGATTCTATTTTCCAAACATGAACACTTGAAAATTGGCGCCTTCATTGATGCTGATTGGACTAGCAATCAAGACGATAGAAAGTCCACCTCTAGCTATTGTGCTTTTGGTAGTGGTAATCTAGTAAACATGGAGGAGCAGAAAACAAAATTTTGTTGCCAAATCTAGTATTGAAGTTGAATAAAGGGATATGCCGCAGAGTCTCTGTGACGGTCTATGCTCGAGATTTATACTTGAAGATCTTGAACTCCTAGAAAATAAACATATTCTTCTCTATTGTGATAATAAGACTTCCATCAATATTACCCATAATCCGGTCCAATATGATAGAACCAAACATGTAGAAGTGGACAAACACTTTATCAAGTATCATCTATATGAAAGAAATATCTTCATGCCTTCATTCACTCCAAAGACCAATGTGCGGATATCATCACTAAGCGATGAGTTGTGACACCTTTATTGACGACATATCCAAGTTTTGAATAATTTATTTCTTCTCCCGATTTGAGGTGGGGAGTTGAGTATACATACATTTGCAATATTTATATTTGCTTATTACTGTGTGGGGCCTACATATAGACATGTTATGTTGTAAATTCTAACGGTATTGGAATGAAATAGTTTTTGTTTTGTTTTTCGGTTTATTACTGTGGGGTTTTATTATTAGCGTCATCTTAATGCACTTTGAATAATGCATGCTTATTGCGCTTTTAGAGAATATTACTGGGAAAATTTAATCAAAATTCTAACATTTTTGTATCTGTGGTACAAGGATTTTAGAAAACGCATGCAGGGATGATGAAGAACTCCGTGCAGTTCTTGGGGATAGTGTGGGGAACCCAGAGCTCATGAGGAAAAGGGTGTGATAAAATATATGTTATAATCGTCTTTGAAATTTGTGGAAAATGAACTTCATCCATCTCTAATAAAACTTATTTTCACTAGGTTGAAGAAAGGGTTCGCACGAAAGGTAGAGACTTTCGGAAATCAAAAACAGGATCGGTTTTGGCTTTCAAAGTTAGCTTCAGGGAGTGAGAAACAAGGACTCTGATCTTCAAAATTTATTCTTTGTACTCAACTATATCAGATACTTATCTGACCTAAAGTTCAAAAGCATGCAATGTAAAAAGAGTTGTTCTTTAGTTCTTTTTTTGCTAATGTTATGATAAAGTTGCCTTCAAGAGGAAAAATGGGCTGGTTTTCTTTCAATAAAGCTCAATTTGAAGTATTTTTTTAAAAAGAAAAATGACGTGTTTTGTGGAATTTGGTTTTGTTTAATTAATTTCGGTATGAAGATCATGTCATGTACATCTAAACTGTAGCAGTGCATTCATGATTCACCAATGCTTTACCTTATTCTAGATGTCATGTTAGCTGTTACGTAGTTGGGATTCCGTGAGGGAAGGGGAAGGGGAAGGGAAGAAAGAGAATAGAGAAAAACCCCTAAGGTTTCAATTTCATAATTCTTCCAAGCTACCCTCATAGAAGGCAAGGAAGGTTTATATAACACCCTCTAAGTCGACAAAAAGGGCAAACCGTAAATACCCAAACTGCCCCAAACATAAAGAAAATACATATAATTAAAATATATGTGTGCACCCTATAATGGCCTTCTTCCGCCGATGTGTACTTGACATGCCTTTCACGGCGTTGATATACTTGCCACATTGGGGGGTGTCCGTCCTCATCGACATTCATAAAAATGTCGCCTTTTGGAAAATTCGCCTTGTCCTCAAGGTAGAAGTCTGAAAACTGGAGGAGGAATTCAGACCGGTCAACCTATATGGACTCCGATGGGGGTGGCCTTGCTAATGCACCAGTACCTGATTAATCGATATGCCCTCTCGAGTGAGAACAAGTGTGGCCGTGACGAGCTGTGGAAGGAAGTTCTGTAGGGTGACCCCAGGAGTCGGCAGAAAAACTCTCTTTGACTGGATGGTCTCCAATGACCCGTTTTAGCTTAGAGACTTGAAACACTAGGTGGATGAAGCTGACGGGTGGAAGGCGGAGGCGGTAACCTAAGATTCCAACTCATGCGATAATCTCAAATGGCCTATAGAACTTGGCTGCAAGCTTTGAGTGTGTTCGCCGTGTCACCGAAACTTGGCGGTGCGGCTTGAGTTGACAACACGGTGTCCCCATTTGTAAATTGCACATCCCTGCAATGACGGTTGACAAAAGCAACCATCCGATCCTGTGCACGCTGAAGATGATGGCGCAACTGGAGAATTATGGACTCACGATTACGAAGTAAGTTAAGGCCTCCACGTGACATTTGCTTGGGAGATTGTGAGTGAGGGATTTTGGGGGCCGACCATTGATAACCTCGAATGGAGTGATGTCGACGCTAGTGTGGAAGGAGGGGTTGTAAGAATATTCTACCATGGATAGCCAATCTGCCTAAACTCGTGGGTGATCGTACATAAAACAATGGAGGTATGTCTCCAAACATCAATTCAGCACCTCAGACTGCCCCTCCGTCTTGAGATGGAAAGTTGTACTCATGTTAAGCTAGGTGCCCTGCATCTTAAACAACGTTTGCCAGAAGGAACTCATAAATAGTGGATTGTGATTGCTCACAATGGAGCGAGGGAACCCATGCAGGCGGACCATACCCTCAATAAAAACTGAGGCTACAACCGGTTCGGTAAATGAGTGCCTGAGGGGAAGTGGGTGTATTTGGATAGACACTCCACGACCAATAATATGCAATCTAGCGTCATGGACCGTGAAATCCAAGAAGTGAAGTCCATGGAAATGTCGTCCCAGATCCGAGTCGGGATGGGTAGTTGCCAGAGGAGGCCCCCAGGAAATGTAGCCTTGTATTTGGCGCGTTGACATAACAGGAAAACCGCTAAAAATTCCTCGACCCCTTGGAACATGCTGGGCCAATACAGATATGCCGTGAGGCGGCGGTAGGTACGGAAGTCCCCCACATGGCCTCCCTCCGGGTTGAGTGAAACTCCGCTAACAGGTGTGGGATGAGCTGAGACGATGCTGAGAGAACCAAGCAACCGCGATGATGAAGGCAATTCCCCCAATAAAGCATAAGTCAGTCTGGCGGCGGCATCCACATGTAACGAAATGATAATCGACTAGAGGAGAGGATCAATGACGACCTCGCACTGGAGAAGGGCCGCGTTGTCCCAGACTGGACATGAGATAGCGGCCAAGCTAGCGGTTTGTTGTTGCCAAGATAGTGAGTCCGCTACGCGGTTGGAAGAGTGAGAGCGGAATTCAATGGAGAAGTCATAGCCCAATAGTTTCGCGACCCAAACTTGTTGTGCGGGTGTGGCTATCTTCTGGTTCAGGAAATAATGTAGGCTATGGTGGCCCGTGCGAATCGTGAACTGACGGCCCGGGAGGTACGGACCCCAATGCTGAACGATAAGTACCGACACCATAAGCTTAAGCAGGTAGGGGCGGACAGTGACCGCAAACATCCGGCCCTTCAAGAAATAATGTAGGCTATGATGGGCTGCCCCACTTGCATCAGTACGACGCCGATGCTAGTGCTTCATGCATCACACTCCACGACGAATGGCTGGGAGAAGTCCAGCAGGGTCAAGACCGGAGCGGTGATAAGGGCTCACTGAAGGGCTTGGAAGGCTCTCGCCACCTCTGGTGTCCATTGAAAAGTGTTGGTGCTTGACTTCTTTAACATCTAGAGATGAGCTTGCCAATTTTTCCATAATCCCCAATAAACCGCCGGTAGTACCCAGTGAGGGACAAAAAGTCTCGAATGTCACCGAGGGAATTGGGTGTGTGCCATTGAAGAACGACCATCACCTTGTCCTGGTCCATAGCTACGCCCCGAGTAGAGATCGTGTGCCCAAAATAGCTGATTTCGAACTGATCGAATGTGTATTGCTTGGGGTTGACAAGAAAGTCATGCTCCTGAAGGGTGGTAAGCGTCGCCCGTACATGATGAGGGTGATCCTGTCAGGAGGAATTGTAGAATAAAATGTCATCAAAGAAAACCAAAATATACCTCCGCAAGGCCGACCAGAATAAATCATTCATGATCGCGTGAAATATGGCTGACGCATTCATCAAGCCGAAGGGCATGGCGATGAACTCATATTGGCCGTCGTGCGTGTGGAATGTCGTCTTCAGAATATTCTCCCGCACCCGCACCCGAATCTGGTGATAGCCGGAGCGGAGGTCCAGCTTGGGAAAGTAAGAGGCCTCCGTAGTTCGTCTAGTAACTCCTGGATGACCGTGATGAGATATTTGTCGGGAATGGTGACTTTGTTGTGCTCTCGATAGTCCACAGAAGAATGCCAAATGTCATTTTCTTACTGAGCAAGAGAACCGAGCTCTAAAATGGACTAACACTGGGGCGTATCAAGCCTGCGGCTAACATGTCACCCATGAGCTTCTCGATCTCATCCTTTTGGGCGAGGCCATATCAGTATGGCCGAATAGATACGGACGACACGCCCTCCTGTAGGGCGATGTGGTGGTCCGTCGATCGCGGCAGAGAAAGGCGGACAATGTCAGCAAAACACGCCCTCCTGACTACATAGGATTTTTTTGAAAACGAATTAATCCTAATAATTCATTGGGTATGAACCAAGAAATAAATGGAGGAAAAGTTCACAATTTCATTTATATTTCATATAGCAAATAACTTTTGGCATGATTCAATAGGGGTAAAGTCAAATACTTTTTCAAATTTGATATTGATAGAAGAAAGAAACATCATATATAAACAAACATGCCCAAGTTATCTACTTAATATATAAGGTATCTATCTATCTCTCCTCTCTCTCTCTATATATATAGCTCCCTATATAACAGTAACAAATTCAATAAAAAAGTTTAAATTAATATTTTTTTTATAGAATGAAATACATGTCTATATGTAAGATTATTGAATCATTTCATTTGCGAGGAGCTGGAAGAGAAGAAACTATAATGTCCAGCTCTGCAGTAGAGATGGAATTGAGAAACAACCATCAACTATAAGATTAAGCGCTTAGCTAATTTACTTATAAGCTCGAACTTATGAAAAAGTATTATTATTTCATTTAAGTAAATAGTACAATGCACGCCACGTGTCAAGTGGGGGGCAATGCACCCCCTCCCCCCCGGCGTGGCGTCCAACATAACTCGCCGTCACTTTGTCGCTGCCCGACTCATCGAACCCACACAAGTTAAAGAGTGAATTGATTTACGGGAGATCACACAGCGCTAAAGCATCACCCCCCGACCTCGATCTCATGATTTGCTCTGATACCACGTGTAAGATCATTCACATACCCAATTGCTCCATCATCTTGAACTTATGGAAATAATGCTACTATTTCCTTCAAGCAAAATAGCACAATGCGCCGCTGGTCAAGTTAGCGTGCTGGCACACTAGCATAATCTGTAGGACCGGAGGTGTCAGTAGGCGAGGGGGCACTTGCTCGACCACGTGCCTTAAGCATGCAACAAAATTAACGTCGACCTTTTTATGAAGAGAATGTAAGGAGACGGACTGATGCAAAAGGATAATGTCGTCTGCCAAGAGAAATTGTGCCCCAGCTTGAGTGAACCGCATGGTCATGCTATACCAGTTGACGTCGCCCAAGGTGCGGATCCATGCCACTCCGACAATAATATCCACCCCACCTAAATCGAACACGCAAAAATCAATTCGAAGAGAGCACATGCCCACCGTGAGGGATAGCCCCGAGCAAACGCCGCCAATCGCCCGACAATGTCCGCCCCCCAAACTGACAAGAAATGTGGGGGCATGGCAACTGCATGGGCACCTATAGAGCCAAGTGGTTGACTAGGCACCACGAGATGAAGCTATGGCTAGCACCACTAACAATCATGATGATCACCGGAGTTCCTTGTAGGGACCCGGGAAGCTTCATCATCTGGGGTACGTATATCCCACCAACGACAAAGATCGTACAGACAGAGGGTCGTCGTAGTCAGCCTTACCCTCCAAGGCCTCAAAGTCGGCGAGGGTATCCTTGGTTCCTCCATGCCAATGAGGACACACAGTTTCTTTAGGGGACAGTCATTGGTCGGTAAGTAAGGTTGCGTGCAGCAGAAGAAAAGACCCTTTGTACGGAGATAATGATACTCCTGATTGGACAACCGTGGGTGTTGGGGGTGTTTGGGGTCATGAATTAAGGCATGCAATAATTAATGAATGTTTTCTCATCCTATATCTAGTTCTTTCTTTTTCTCGTCCTAGGGTTAAAGTTGAGCAACGTTCCCCTTCTCCTCCTCTTCTTCTTCTTCTTCTTCTTCTTCTTCTTCTCCTTTCGCCCCTTTCAGGTGAGCTTGGCTCCCTTGTATTCCCGATGTCCTCGCCATCTCCGCCTCCTCCAAAAAGAAGCACATAACAAACTTGGTATTAGATCCATTCAGCCCGTCTTCTCCCTTTCGCAAGCAATTCAACGAGATTTCTATTGTGGACGATACTAATCGAATCCTAGGGCTACTCCTGTGGGTCATCATAGCGATTCAACTGCCCCCGTCAACTGACGACATCGAAACGAGCCATCCAGTGCTGCGTGGGTCATCCTCTCCGATGTTCCTCGACGCAATCCCACACCGCCGCATACCGATTTTAACTGATTGTCGTTCAATCACGTAGTCAATGCCATCTTCATAGTCCTATGAACCCGTCGTCTATTTCGCGATCCCGGAAGCCTTCCTTGGTTGCATTGACAAGAGTCCGGCCCTCCTTCACCATTGACGTTTCAGAGAACAGCTCTAGTGATTGTCTCCAATCGATCGTCCTTGCTACTGTGTTGCCAATCTTCTCTAGATCGATCGACGCAAACGCTCATCAAGAGCCGACCTCAAGTAGTCTCCCTGCACATCAATGTCATCACATTCTCCCCAGTCGGCGACATCACTCCAGAAGTTTCTTCAACAAATGCGGCTTCGTTTCGACTCGTCTTTCACATCGAGACGCATTGTCGTTCTATACCGCCCACCAAAAGCGCCATGGATTCTGTCTCTGAAGCCTAGCGTCTCTTCTAAGGTCCATCGAGCCCAATGCAAGAGGACCGGTTGGACATATAGACGGCTTGTGATCCCAAGAAATTAATTCTTTGATTGATGGATTAATTGATTTAGTACTTAATTAGTTAATTGATTCAATCAATGGTATATGAGGTTCCACTGTCTCCTTGGGGGGAGCGTAATCCGCAGTGTTGGGGCCTTCGCGAATCTGCGCCAAGTCCTCCCCAACGATCTCTCCTGCAGAACACGCCGCATAGGCACCAAACATTTTTTACGTCCCTCAATTCCCCGGGCCTCATAACAACTGAGGTGGCCTGAAAATTAGTTGAAGGACATGACAACTATCGAGCAGTGTAAAGGGGACCTAGCTGTCGCTCACGCGACAACACAAGCAACTTTGACTACTCTCATTGTCAAAGTCCAGGAACTTCAAGCTACATACACAACTTTGCTACTGCCCATTACGCAATCAGAAGTCGTGCCCATCATGTAGTTGGCCACTCTCGATGCACCTCTACAGTCCATGCCATCTCCATCCAACACCTTACTCTCAAGCTATAGGTTCCCCCAACTTCGACCTTCGCGCTGCCTGCCCCACCAGACACCCTCAAACCATTTCTCCCGATGATAACTCACCAGCCGGCGTCACCAATTTTGATCATCATAACTCACATTTTCCTTAGTCTCCCTCGACCGTCCGCAAACATGGTTACCCTTGCCCTGACCCCATCAACTACTGCCAGGGACCCTTGCCCTGACCCCAGCCATTACTGGCACTGGTTTCTCCTCAGCAAACACCTCCACACTATATCACTACAGTCATCATTCCTCGGCCACCCATCCGTCACACACATTAGGGCTCGTTCATTTTTGCCTCTCCATAAGCAACGACCCTCGGACAACATCACCATCATTGATGACTTTTGTGAGCACAATGAAGACTTAACTCTCGATGCAGCCTCCGATACAATCTTTGCCTTTCATAGTGAGTTCTAAGTCTATAAATAGAGGTTTAGGTGCTGATTTTCAAGGTGCACAAATTTTTGGACAGAAATTTCGGGTTCTCTCGGTTGTTCACTGTGTCGATTTCGTGGATTCTTGGTGCCAAAGCCAAGGTAACTATCTTCTCTTCCATAACTACTCATAACCACTCCCCACTACTCATAACCACCATTAATTACTCCACTACCAAATTACTCATATAAGCACCCAAAAACTGCTTCTAACCCCTGTTTTCCACTCTTCCCTACTGTAACATTCTCCCTTCCCAAATCCAGCAACCGAAGAAGTCCTAAAGCTAACAGCTACTTTCCCTAGTCCAATTTTCCTAGCTGGCCACTCATATTGCTATAACTGCCTAAATTCCCCACAATACAACAAAAATTCTTCTTCCTGGAGTCACGCCCTTTCCAACCATACCCCCATTTTCCCTGTACTGTTCAAGCAACTGTTCCCTATAAGAATTCCATCATGTTTCCCAAAATTCTGCCACCCGCCCCATCTAACATCACCCTTCAACAACCACTGCTTCACTCATCGAGTCAATTGCAGTAGGATTATTAGATTTATCGCACTTCCCCTGTTTTCCGGCCCAGATTTCCTTCATATTTCTGCCTTTCAGCATTCTCCTAGCCCCTCCCCCTACTATATCCCTGAAGAGAATTCCCCACTCCATAGCCCTTCACCTCCATTCCAGCAGCCCGCCTCTTCACCCAGTCCCATCCGTACTGTAGAATCCCTTCCAGAAAGCCTGAAATGAGTACAAAGATACTTCTATTTTTCTGTTCAACCCCTAAAATCAGCAACTTATCACTTTCCCGGACTCTGATTGCTTATGTATATTCTTGTGTGAAATCCTTATTACTTATTGTTGAATATTTGATGAACAACATATTATTTGAGATATTAATTTGTACTAATTTGACCATTAATTATTCTACTTGCATGGTTTATTCGCTTACCATTTATTAAAGTTTTCTTAACTTTAATTCAACTAGCAATTGCTCATTTATTTAGTACTCTAATATTAATTTTGGTTTTTTTGCAGATTTTTTTATTAAATTCAGAATTTATTACTATTTACCTGTTGGATAATTGCTTGTGCATTACATAATTTAGATTCTCCTCAACGCTACACACACACACACACATTCATTAGATTTTCCTTAGGGAAGGGAACAATTGTACACTCACCACTATTTCACATTCGTCCTATGTCAGTTTAGTATCAGAGCCCCAGATTCGGGCTTAGTTTAGGATACACGAGACTAGAGTCTATAAATCATTTATGACATACCATAGTAGTCATCTAGCACGATGTGGTTATGGTCGGGACGAGCATTGCCTAGGTTGCGGTCATTACCCCTCTCCTCAATTCAAGGATTTATAGCTTGTTTATACCGATACCAGAGAGCTCCATACAAGAGATCTTTGTGCTATTATATAGATCATCCCCGCCCACCCTTTCATAGAGGTATTTTTGGCCTCATCACAATCCGATTATGATAGGGGTGACTACTCATTATGATAATTATCAGGAGTCACAGTAGGGATGATATCATACAGAGGAGGATCTCGAATATAGATTTCGTACTTCTGACTCCCAAGTCATTTAGTTTTGGCTCGTAGATATTGGGTACTTCCTAAATAGATATATGCGATTAGGTGGGTTGTGGGTTAGATTTGCGAAGACTATACTCCTTGATCATGCTAGAGCATAGTGAAGTAGTTTATAGTAGACTTTTAAGCGTGATCATCTTCGCCCCGTTACTAATTTGGTTGATATGAAGCGGAAGTTATGCTAGAAATATCTTCTAGCTTCTTATAGAAGTTTTCTCCTCGAGCAACTATTTTCCCTACAACAAAGATCGATGTTAGTTGTCGATTATATGACTAGTTTTGACGAGTTAGCAGTAAGGAGCGACATCCTTCCCGATTTCGACCCGGACTTCGATCGGAGATATATATAGAGTTGACTTATCCTTGCTTAGTGTCTGTCAAGCAGATATTTCAGATCACCCTCCAATACGAGTATTCATTTAGATCCGTCAGAATTAGTCAGTATACTCACGCCCTGATTGACCCATCATGAGGAGCCTTCCCCAGTTTCATCATTAGTCAAGATCATCCTTCCCGATTTTGACCCGGGCTTCGATCCGATATATATATATAGTTGACCTATCGTTGCTTAGAGTATATCAATCAGCCATTTCAGATCACCCTCCAATACGAGTATTCATTTAGATCCGCTAGAATTAGTCAAGTATACTCACACCCTGATTGACCCATCATAAGGAGTCTTCCCCAGTCGAAGGCCACCACCGTACCTACTCGTGTCCCTATGGACACGAAAGACGAGGCTTTTGATATAAAGTTTTTTCACTCTAGTGAGAATCAGTGTCCAATGAGTGTTTTTTGCAACTTGGGTCTGACCTAGACCCTATGGCTCTGATAGAGAGTGAGTACAAGCGACCTAATTATCTTATAGCGATATGTTCTTCCCTTACCCCCCACACAAATCTAGTTATGGACTCTATGACTCAATCATAAACTCATCTTTGAACATAGACTCCTTAGAGTCTCTCCAAGTTGTAATGATAAGTTATGTCCTGAGTAAGAGTCGAGAGTCTAGTATTGATCTTCTAGTGATTGGTTCACCTATTTTCAAGGATACTCCTAATATATCGAGAATCTATTGTTGCACTCCTCGCATTTACGATGAATTTTATTATATCCATCCCAGTGAGCTACCTGATGAGTTTTACCTTCATAGAGGCATTCGATACATCCTAAAGTGGTATCCTAGTGTCAATGTCTCAGACATTCTTATGGGTGTTCGTTGCACACTCACCGAGTATCTCTACACTTCAACCAGAGAGCTTTCTAGTAAGTCATCGCTCATTAGGAGCATACCCATTATGCAAGTCAGTTGAGGTTTAGAGTGCGCTTGATGGCTCAATGACCTATTTTATCATTATCAACACTTCAAGAGACATTCAACATACTATACTATCATATGTAATTGTTGATGTCACAGGTTATTATTTGAGTAATCATCGCACTCGTGAAATTTTCTATACCCCTCCACCTGAGCCTCCCGACCCCCTCTTGGGAGTCTCTTATAACACAATAGAGTTTCAGAGTAAAAATTTAGTAATGTCTATAGTTCATCATCCACATTTGTTGGATGAGCACCTACATGTATTGCATGACTCACATGCATTATATCATTCACATTTCTTGTATGTTTTATATCATTTGCAGGAACTGCATGAATTTGTCCGACATAAAAGTAATGAAAATTATAAAGTTTATGCAAACATTCATAGGAGAGAGTAGAACATTAGAGAAGGCGAGCAAGTGATGGTTAGAATTAGGGCAGAGAGGTTTCCTTAGGGAGCAATGACAAAATTAAATATCAGGTGAATGAGTCCCTATACAGTAGAACAAAGAATTAGGTCGAATGCCTACAAATTAATTATCCCTGAGAGTATGAACATTAATCTTGTATACAACATTGAGAATTTGACTTCCATCTTATGAGCCCTACGAGTATTTGAGTTCATTCCCTGATACAACCCCTGAGCCACGACAATCACCTACGTTAGAGACTCCCCCTCAGTTTCAACCTCAATTTACTACCATGCTACCAACAAACTCACTAGTTCCTACTTCGGTACTAGTTCCCCATTCAGCACCTGAGAACATACACTCTTCCACCGAGAGCATAATTCATACGATGAGCCATGCCATTTTAGTAATATGACATATGATTCATTAGAGGGAGCGATCGAATGTTAATGATACTTGGATGGCACCAGAGGAGCTCGTCTTACACCCCCAGGCTTTAGAGGGAGTATGATCATTTTCATTCATCGATGATGATTGCTCTCAAGCCGAAGGGAATTGATGGAGATCACAGATCTAGGATGGGCCGACACTTACTAGAGCTGCATGCGTCTACATATCCAGAGGTAGAGATATGATCGTCATATGGATAATTTGAGTCGGTAGTCGCGTTCAGAGCGGTGACGACATATTTTTTATTTATTTTTTGTAAAATTAGTGAATTTCTGTTTCAGACGATCTTGACCGTCCGTAGTGGGTTCTGAGTCTATAAATAAGAGTACAGAGCCTCATTTTCAGGGATCACATATTTTGGATAGAAAATTCAGGAACTCATCCCACCGTGCCAATTCCGTGGATCCATAGTGCCAAAGGCAAGGTAACTATCTTTCATAACTACCTCATAACCACACCCCGCTACTCATAATCACCATTACCTACTTCCCCCCACCACCAAACTACTCATATAACCACGTAAAAGCTCCAAATAAATGCAAAATCGTTGAAGCAAACACAAGTAATATCACATCCATACAAATATAGTCCAAGAGGACAATGCAATAGGAATAATAGCCCAAAAGCACAACTTATGCATGTATGTAGAGGTGAGGCATTGGGGTCGTGACGCCCTGGTGATCTTACGACACTACGCGAATGATGGCAGGAGAAGTTGTGGTGTGGTGTGTGTGTGCGGGGGGGGGGGGGTGTCAGACGTCTGGAAAGAGATGGGACTGTGTCTTGTGTGGACTGTGGGTGAGATGCGGGATCGTTTAAGGAGGAGGTAGTGGAGAGATCGGAAATGGTGGGGAAGATGGTTGGCAAAGGTTATGGGTAGGGATCGCGAGATATGGGAGGGGCTTGGGATCGTGTGGAGGTGAGGCTGTGACTGCTTAGTTGGAAGGGGGGTGTGGCTAGGAGTCGACTGGGGATCTGGTGGTAGGCTGCTCGTCGGCATGAGAAGGGGCTGCAACTGGGCGTCAACAGGGAGTCTGCGGGGGGGGGGGGGGCTTGTAGGCTGGAGAAGGGGGCTGTGGCTGGGGATCGAAGAGGAAGTGGTGGATAACCCTCAGAGTTGTCACTTAGAGGAGCTCATTGAGTCCGAGGGGGACTGACTGATTTGAGATATTTGAACCAAAGCCTTAATCCCTTCGCCTTCTGTATACATGCATATATATAGGAAACACAAAACTAGGGCAATTGATACATACGACTCATAATGCATGATCTTCAATCTACATGTTCTACGTGGGACATTGTGTTGTCACGTGATCCCTAACTCTATAACATTGGATGCCCTCAGATTTGGGAGCTTTAGGGACGATCTCTTTTCCTGCCGTGTCTATGGGAATACAAGTAGACGCACTCGTAGTGGTCGGGAATGGGGTGGCCCTCTTAAAGTACGAGTTGTCAGGTCGCACGTTAACCTGTCTTGGACCTGACGAGCAAAGGTCGCTGCTCGTGATATAATGCGAGCTTAAAGATCTACTCCACTGTCTCGAGACAATGTGGAATCAGCTCCCTACAAATATTTGGTTGCAGACCTACCCAAAAGTTGGATGCGGTAGGGATGGTCTCCTCAATTATGTCACTCCTCAGTCCTCACCATTAACTCATCAAAGTGTTACTTGGCAACAGAGAGTGTCTCCTGTCACAAGGCACACAACTGATCAAAGGGCTAGTCCCTATATGAAACGGGAAGGTATTTATCCTTCAACTGCTGGTTCATATCAGTCCATCGAGTGATTGGATAAAACCCATCTCTGTCAAGTGACCTCTCTGAATTTGTCCAAAAGATTTTTGTTTGTCCATGCAACGTCATCTTTGCTATCCTTATACATCGTTCGTCGCTCATGTCATATCACTCAAAATAATAATCCATATATGATACCCAGTCACTAAAGGCTTTCGGGTCCAGCTACCGTTGAAGGAGGGAGTGACGATGCGGATGCATCAAGTAATGTCATCCTCTATAGTTGGCCACCTTTGTGCAGCTCTTGATAATCACCGTAATAGTCCTCCTGATGGTGAGCAGGCGAATGACCACGCTCTCTACAACCCAACTCATAATAGTCCTCCCGATCATAGTTGTGGCAAGCGGGTAGAGGACCGTGATCTTTACGACCCTTCGGCGGCAGCGGGGAGGTCCGTCATGGTAAAGTGGGGTGCCTAGCAGGAGCGGGGCCCTGTTAACGCTCAAGAGTGTGTTCAGGGTTCTGTCTTTGAGGAAGGGCGAGGTCCCTACGTGGAGCATCTCTATTGCATCTTCCAAGAGGCGGAGGAACACCTCTAAGATGTTGCTCGGAGCGAGGGGGCACGTTAGGGTTCTCAATGGGAAGGTCGTCCTGATGTGTTGGGGTATCCCTTGGATTTCTAGATTTTCTATCCTAACATTAATGTCAGTTATTTTGTGACAAAGTTCTTTAAACTAATTTCCTAACGCGTCAAAGCGATCTAAAATAAGTCGGAATTCTGCGGGCGTCATGCCCGAATTTGTGCTAGTTAGCCTTTCATCCGTGGTGTTGGGGTTAGAGATAGTTGGTTTAAAAAACCTACCACTACATAGCATAAAATGACACAAACCTTGGGCTCTGATACCGATCTGACATAGGGCTAGGCTAGATATTGTGTAACTTTAGGCGATGCAAACATTAGGTACAATGTTGAGGAATAGCCTAAATGACACAAATAATGCAAGAATTACTTAGAGTCAGAAATTAAATTACAGGTGAGTAATAACAATCATAAGTTAGTATAAAAACACAAGAAACATTATAAAATTGGACTTGAAGCACGAGCTTTGATTTGCTCACAAGTGGAGCGTAAATATTTTAAGCATAATATGAATAAATTTCGCATCAATTCAAAATTTTGAAAACAATCACCAATAATATCGCATTCACAAAGATATAGTCCAACAGTACAGTGCATTATGTACAATAGCCAAAACGAACAATTTACATGTGAACGTAGAGGAGAGGCTTTGCAGTGGTGTCATTCTGGTGGTCTTACTACACTGTGTGGATATGGCATGGGAGTTTGAGAGGGTGGAAGGATTGTCCTTGTCTAGACAGTCCCTAACGACGAGGGATGAAGTTATGGTGGGGGATCTCGGGTAGGGGGGGGGGGGACGGTAGCTGGAGTGGACTGTGGGTGAGATGTCGTATCAGAGACGAAGGAGGGAGTGGCGAGGTCGGGAATGGTGGGGTAGAAGGCTAGCGATGGTTTTGGGCAGGGATCGCGAGATATGGGAGGAGCTCGGGATCGCTGGGAGGTGGGGCGGCTGCTTTAGGGCTGCATGGGGGATGCAACTGGGAATTAACAAGGGATTTAGAGGGGGGAGGCGGCTCACCAAATGAGAAGGGTTTGCGGGGAATCTGGAGGGGGCGGTGGCTTGTAGGCTGGAGAAGGGGGATGTGTCTGGGGATCGAAGAGGAAGGGGGATACTCCTCGGAGTTATCACCTAGAAGAGCTCACGGAGTGGACACCATGAGGGGAACCTGCAACTCTGGGATATCTGAACCAAAGATTCTATTTCTTTACCTTCTGCATATACACATATATATAGGAAACACAATACTAGGGCAACCTACGGACGACTCATAATGCACGACCCAATTGGCTGTCGTAAAGCTGAAATAATAATTAAAGATATAAACAAATATATGATAAAATGTCAAAACAACCATTCAGACGCATCCATGAACTCAAATCGTTCGGATGGGAAACATATCAACGCCTACAACGAAAATAGACGCGAGTAGGACACCGGGGCCGTCAATCTCCTCCCGCATGGTGATCTCCATCAACTCTCCCCAACTTGAAAGCATTCATCTCCGGTGAATGAAGATGATCGTACTCTCGGAGTAGCTCTAGGGAGAGTCTCTTAAACTCTGTTGGTGAAATTCACGTGTCATCAGAAGTTACTCGACTTCTTCGGTGGACGAGATACCTCAGTGTATCCCCTCTGGTCGTGGCCGTGAAGTCGTGTGCAACTATATCAGTTATGCCCTCCGTCGCTGCGGGCATCTCTTAACATAATGTATCTTCGTCTAAACTATGAACTAATGGTACCGCTAGTGGTGCCATGTGATCCTCAGGTTGTGATTTCGCGGGTTGCGAACAGAGCGGGGTAGAGGTATGCTGAGTGGGATGTGGCTCGAGAGTGGGTGTAAAGAACGACCACTTACAAACGCTCCTCATAATATGGAGTCAAGTCCTGCACATTCAACACCCGATTTATCCCCATTTTAATAGGGATATCGATTTCATATGCGTTCGACCCAATCCTTTGCAAGACTATATAAGGGACCATTCATTTGGCGTTTAATTTCTTCGTCGTTCCTAGAGGGAACTTTTTAGCCTGTATGCAAACCATTACCTACACTCTTTCCTCAAAGTTCTGTTCCATCCTTTGCTGATCTACATAAGGTTTATAATTATCATTACTTACAACAATTTTTCTTCGAACAGACTCATGAAGATCATGCAAATGTTGTATGAAAGACCCTACAGACTCATTAAGTTAGGATTCATGCGGGATAGGAATCAAGTTAATAGGTGTCATAGGGTCATAACCTAACATGATGTAAAATGAAGTCAGACCTGTGGCCCTATTTACCGAACTATTGTAAGCAAACTCTGTCATAGGCAATATTGAATCCCATGTAGATGAACTCTCACCAATCACACACCATAGGAGTGTCCCCAAACTACGATTGACAACTCTAGTCTGCTCATTCGTTTGTGAGTGATAGGTGGTGGAAAATTTAAGTGTCGTACTTGTCTTCTTCCACAACATCCGTCAGTAATCTTGCATCATGGGATTAAGTGGGTCATTTTAGAAAAACGGTCCAAAAAAACAAATACAGAATCTTGCTTCTTCAAAGTGCGAGGAAGCCCGATTACCAAGTACATGCTGCTGTCGACACATGGTCTGTGGGGAATGGGTGGTGGTGTCTATAGGCTAGTGGGCTGACATGACCTTTCTGCAGTCTGACAGACTTGACAATGACTAATAACTATAGCTACGTCCTTCTTCAGGCTAGGCCAGAAGAAGCGTTCCTCAACTAAGGCAACTGTCTTATCTCTCCTAAAATATCACGTGGCTCCACCGACGTGCAACTCCTAGATCAAATTATGGTCGAGGGAGGTCTTCGTTATTAACATCAGGAGCTTAGAAAATGGTAACCATCTGAAATCATAAAACCCTCAATAGAGTCTGGAGGGTCTCTAGTCAGGGCGCTATAGATATCACTAAAGTTAGGGCACTCCAAGATAATACTAAACGCTCGAAGCCCACAACACGTATACACATAGTGAAGCAAACTAACCCGACGAATCAAGGCGTCAGCGTGCTTGTTCTCAACATCCGCTCGGTGTTTAAGAACATAGTGGTATTCCTGCATGAACTCGACCCACTTCGCATGATGGTGACCTGACTTCTTCCGCAGGACCTGGTAGTTGGAATGCATGACGAACTCCTTAGAGAGGAGATAATGACACCAATAATGTAGTGCCTGTACTACGACATAAAATTTTTGGTCGTATTAGAGTACTTCTGTCTGGCGTCGTTCCACTTTTCACTAAAGCAACTGGATGACCCTCCTGACTGAGCACTCGGCGAATAACTAAACCCAAGGCATCACATGCGACCTCAAATGCCTTCCTAAAGTCAGGTAGATGTAATTACAAGGGTTGATGATAGCTTCTTTTATCTCCTTGAATACTCGAGTGTCCGTCTTTGGTTAAGTGAAGTCCCTCTTACAAAGACCTCTCGTAAAGGTGGGCCATAATCGAGTTGAAGCCCATGAAAGTCCTTTGGTGGAAGGTGGCAAATTTGTGGAAATTATGGGCCTCATGAATATTCGTGGGGAGAGGCCACTCATGGATGAACTTGACCTTGACAGGGTCAACTAAAATGCTAGAGGTGGACATATGTAACATAGAGAATGGACGGAGTTAGACATGAAAGTGCACTACTTAAGATTGATATATTAGTGCTTCTTTTGGAGTATACCAAATATTAATCGAATGTGACGCAAGTGCTCGGTGTGTCCCTGGCTATATATATCAGAATGACATCGAAATACACCACCAAGGACTTGACCATGTAGCTCTGTAATATCTAAGTCATCAATATCATAAAGGTGCCAAAGGCATTCAATAGCCACAACAACATCACCAACCACACATAAAGGCCGTCTTTCGTCTTGAAGGTCGTCTTCTACTCATCGCCCTATCACACTCTAATATGATGGTACCCACTGTGGAGGTCGATCTTCGAAAAGATTTGGGTACCTGCCATCACATCTAAGTGATCATCAAGGAGGAGAATAGGAAAATGGTATTTCATCGTTATTTTGTTGTGGTGCACTTGCAACTATCAATGTGAATGCGCCAACTCCCATCCTTCTTCGAGGTCAAAAGGGCTAGAATCACACACAGGACCAAACTCTCGTGGATGAAATTCTTCCGAAGATCATCAACTTGCCTCTTCAACTCGGTGTGCTCAGTTGGATTCATGCAGTAGTGGGGAAGATTGGGTAAAGACACTCCCGAAACCAAATCTATCACGTGTTGCATATCACTCGAAGGGGGGAGATCTCATTGGGGAGCACCTCAAGCATGATATCAGTGTAATCATTGAACATGCGACAAACATCCATATCTTTAACGCTCGTGTTGGTAGGGCCCTCAGAAGCCAGGGTGCGGTCACTACGTACACGATCCACGAATCCAGGATCTCTCTCAGGAAATCACTCTTCCTCAATCTATGGAAAGGCTTAAAGGAGCCCGACTAATAGATGACTCGACCCTACCCTTGAACTGCTCATTGGGTTGAGTCGGAGTATAGTTATTAAGGCGCGCGCCTAGGCGCGCCTGAGGGATCGGGCGCACCGGCCCTCGCCTCTGCAAAGCAGAGGTGGGCGAGGTGCTCGAGGCGCGCCCAGGCGCGTGCCTTGCCAATTCCCAAGTGCGCCTGGGACTTTCAAGGTGTTTTCTTCAACCTAATTAATGAAATTGTTTTGGGAGGTGAGCAAAAACATGATCTCAGATGCACCCAAGGCGCACATAGACGCACTTGGGCATCCAATTCACCGATTTTCAGTGAATTGGGTGCCCAATTCAATGAAAATCAATTCGTCGATTTTCAGTGAATTGGGTGCTCAATTCACTGAAAATCAGCAAATTGGGCATCCAATTCACTGAAATCTGTGAATTGGATGCCAAATTTGCTGTTTTTCAGTGAATTGGGCACCCAATTCATTTTTGCGCCTCACGTGCCTCAGGCGCGTGCCTGCACCTTGCGCCTAGGCTCCAGGACCCCTTTGCTCCTCGATGCGCCTTGCGCCTTTAATAACCTTAGGGTTTAATCTTTCGACCCTTATCGAAGAAAACACACGTGCTAGATCGACCATAACACGTGGCGTTACGATCATACAACTAGGGTCGATCTAACAAAATGTGCTCTACGCCCATCAAAATGATGTGCCCCAGACCTTGTCCTCGAAGGACGCTAGACGTATGGGCACTAAAATTGTTGTGTGACATGGATGGCCGTCTTGTCCACCCAGAGAACATGATAAGGATGCATATATGGTTCTGCAATGATTTCCACACACTCTAAACCTCTCAGTGCAACTATATTTATACAACTACTATTATCTCTAACAGGCTTGCAGGGGCGACCTGCGCTGGGGAAATGCGTACATAAAATAATGATGCGTCGCCAGTCATTCTCTGCTAATAGGGTATGCAAAAAACATCTAATGACACCTAACTCAAGCGATCTCTCAGCATTGCTCTCCCAACCATCCTCAATGATGACTGCAATCTTCTCTACGGGTGTATCTTGTTCTTCAATCGATAGGTTCTGCATGGGAAACGGTGCAGCCAGATGATCCCTTCCTCTCTAACATTGGATGCCCTTGGATTTGGAGCTCCACGGACGATCTCTTTACCTGTCTTGTCTATGGAGAAGGAGGTACACTTGTAGCAGTCAAGACTGGGGCGGGCCTCCTAAAGGTCGAGCTGTCAGGTCGTGCGGTAACCTGGTAACCTGTCTTGGACTTGATGAGCGGATTTACCGCTCGTACACTAATGCGAGCTGAAAGATTTGCTCCACTATCTCGAGGCGATGCAGAATCAATTCCCTACAAATATCCGACCACAGACCCGCGTAAAAGTGGATGCGGCAGCGATGGTCTCCTCAATTGTGTTACTCCTCACCATTAACGCATCAAAGTGAGACGTACTCGACAACAGAGAATGTTCCATGTCGCAAGACATACAACTGATCGAGGAGTTAGTCCCTATATAAAGCGAGAAGGTGTTTATCCTTCAACCGCTGCTTCATATCAGTCCATTGGGTGATATGATAATACCTGCCTCTATCAAGCGACCTCTCTAATACATCGTTCGCCGCTCATGTCATATCACTCAAAATAATGACCCATATCTGATATCCAGTCACTAAAGGCCTTCCGATCCAGCGACCGTCGAAGGAGGGAGCATCTATGTGGATGCATCAGATCTGTAGTTTCCCACCTTTGTGCAGCTCTTGATAATCACCGTAATAGTCTTCCCGATCGTAGTCGTGGTGAGAGGGTGGAGGGCCACACTCTCTACAACCAGGCTCATAATAGTCCTCCCGATCATAGTCGTGGAGAGAGAGGTCGGAGGACCATGATCTCTACGACGCTGTTGCGACATCGGGGGAGGTCCATCATGGTGAAGTGGGCTGCCTAACATGAGCGGGGACCTTGCGATGCTCAAGAGTGTTTTCGGGGTTTTGTCTCTGATGATGGGCGGGGTCCTGACGCGGAGCATCTCTATTGCGTTGTTCAAGAGGAACACCTCTAGGTTGTTACTCATTTAATGGGGCACGTCAGGGTTCTCGGGAAGGTCGTCCTGATGTGTAGGGGTATCCCTCGGATTTTCTAGATTTTCAATCATAACATTCATGTACGTGATTTCGTGATGAAGATCCTCAAACTGACTTCCTAACATGTCAAAGTGATCTAGAATTAGTTGTTGGAATTCTGCCGGCATCATGCTTGAATTCAAGCTAGTCACCCTTTCATCTGTGACGTTGGTCAGACATAGATGGTCTAAACAACCAACCACTACGTAACATAAAAAAATGCACAAACCTTGAGCTCTGATACCGATCTGGCACAGGGGTAGGCTAGATGATGTGAACCACTAAGCGAT
Source organism: Dactylorhiza incarnata (assembly GCA_033032865.1). Taxonomy (NCBI): domain Eukaryota; kingdom Viridiplantae; phylum Streptophyta; class Magnoliopsida; order Asparagales; family Orchidaceae; genus Dactylorhiza; species Dactylorhiza incarnata. The sequence goes on from JAWHQI010000290.1 coordinate 2,236,498, forward strand.
GCAAACCCTAGGTGCAATGTCAGGGAATAGCCTAAATGACACTAAAATAATGCAACAATTACTTAGAGTCAGAGATTAAATTACAGGTGAGTAATAACAATTGCAAACGAGCATAAAACAAAGAAATAATAGAAAATTGGACTTGAAGCGCGGGCTTTGATTTGCTCATGAGTGGAGCCTAAATATTTTAAGCACAATATGAATAAACCCCACAAATCAATGCAAAATCGTGGAAACAAACACAAATAGTATCACATCCATAAAGATATAGTCCAATAGTACAATACAATAAGAACATTAGCCCAAAAGAACCACTTATGCGTGTATGTAGATGCGAGGCTTTGCGTTAGTGATTCCCTGGTGATCTTACACCAGTGTGGATGGTGGCGGGGGAGTGGGAGGGTGGAAGTATTGTCCTTGTCTGGACTGTCTCTAACCACGAGGGATGAAGTTGTGGTGGGGGTGTCGGGTGGCTGGAAGGGGTGGGATGGTGGCTCGAGTGGACTATGGGAGAGATGGGGGATCATGGAAGGAGAAGGAGGGAGTGGCGTGGTTAGTAATGGTGGGGAAGAAGGCTTGTGGCGGTTGTGGGGAGGGGTCATGGGATATGGGTGGGGATGGGAGGTGGGTCTGCAACTTATGTGCTAGAAGGAGGTAAGGCTGTGAGTTGACAGGGGGGGGGGATCTGGAGGGGGCGTGGAAGCTCACGGACTGGAATGCAGTGGCTTGGAGTCGACATGGAATCTTGAGGGGGAGGCGGCTCACGGGCTTGAGAAGGGGGCTGCCACTGGTGATTGAAGAGGAAGGGGGGATAACCCTAGGAGTCGTCACCTAGCGGAGCTCACAGAGTTGACACCATGAGGGAGACCGGCGACTCTGGGAAATCTGAACCAAAGATTCGATTCCTTCGCCTTATGCATACACTCATATATGTGGGAGACACAATACTAGGGCAACCAATACTAATGAATCATAATGCACGATCTGATAGACTGTCATAAAGTTTAAATAATAATTAAAAATAAAAACAAATACATGATAAAGTGTCGAACCAACCATCCAGATATATCGGTGGACTCAGATCATTCGGATGGGAAACATATCAATGCCTACAAAGGAAATAGATGTTAGTGGGTCATCAGGGCTGTCGATCTCCTCGCGTATGGAGATCTCCATCACAAGGTTTATTCACTTATCATTTAAGTGAAAATTCTTAACGTTAATTTTACTAGCAACTGCTCGTTTATTTAATACTCTAATATCAGGTGTGGTTCTTTACACATTTCTTTATTAAATTCAGCATTTATTGCTATTTAATTGTTGGACAATTTATTGTGCATCACATCAATTTTATTCCCTTCAACAGTACACTAGCTCACAAACATTAATTAGATTTTCTTTAGGGAACAATTGCACACTCACCACTGCTTCACTTTCGTCCTGCTTCTTTATATTCATCTTGAAAATGAATATGATAACTTAGATGAGAATGATTTGATGAGAATTAAGGAAAATATTTGTTCTTGAGTAAAGACACGCTTGATAAACGATTTTGATGAACTTTGACAGCCATCAATCAGTATTATCTTTAGTTAAAGATGAATTGCTGAAATAGATGAGTGGGTTAACAGTTGTATGTGATGGGAGGATATCTCAGTGATGAGCGAGTCAAAAAATATCTACATAGAAGTCTTTAATTATGATTTATTAATGACGTGCATGTATAGAATCACTGTGGGCGCAGCTTCTACTTTTTTCCTTGTTCCCATCTTTATATACTTGACATTACCAATTTTATTTCTGACCCTATTGCTATAATTTGTCATACTCGACTAGCATCCAAAGTGCTGGTCGAGTGGAGAAAAACTTAGAGTGGAGAAAAACTTACACCGCTTATGATTTTCTGTCTATTTTCAGCTTTAATCCCACAGATTCATTTATATGGTTTGAGCTTTATTCTGCTCCATCAGATCGGGATTTAGATATTCTTGGTAGTGTAAGTAGGTTCTTACTGCATTTAGCTAATTCTCCATTTTTGAGAGAATGAGACTCATGCTTGAAGTTTTTGCAGGTAATCCAGTCATGGTATGTCATGGGGCGTTTGGGAGCTTTTAACTCTTCAAACTTGCAGGTTATGCATATAGGTTAATGTTTCTTTAATTTAATTTTTGTCTGTTATCCTTTGTGAAAATTGCTACTTTGTAAGTAACCAGATTTGCAAAGTTAATCATTCATTTTTTATTCTACCCTGACATTTTATCAATGACACAACATGAATGAAAATTAATATGTTTAGGTGCTCTAAAGTAGTCTACATGGTTAGAGGAGGTGAAATTTGGCATTTTTAAAAGATTCCACATGATATGCCATTGATTTTGAGTTTTAATTCAATTATATCTATCATATGACACATGATAATTATGATTTAAAAAATAAAATTATTTTATTCAATACTTAACAATAAAATTATGGATGTCATCATTTTTCAATTTGAATTGTAGTTAGGATATATTATTGTGACTTAAAAGGTAAATTTAGAAAACCTCAATTAGGTCGATGATGATATATCGATCTAAGTGTTTGGAAATAAAATAATTCATTTTTATCCAAATTGAGTGCTAGAAAATAATAGTGCTAAGATGTAGCAAAACTAGAAAAAATAACTACAAATATTTGTATTAGAATAATAATAAGAGTGATATCTACCGGAGATAAGATAATAAAAAATAGTTTTATGTGATTTGGGCATGTACATTTAAGGTATAAAAATGCACCAGTTAGATTAGTAAATAGAGTTCACGTCGAGTGATTAGGTAGGCGAAGTGGTAAACTCAAGTTAAAATGTAGTTGTTCCACACGATTTACATAATTTAGGTCTAATACCTTAGGCAATATTCGATAAGAAGGAAAACGAGGATTAAGTCGGCCTTAAATTGTTAATGAAAAGGTTATTGATGATTATGATGTACAATAGTTACAACAACACTCAAGCTTTTATCCTACCATAGTGGGGTCGACTATATGGATCCTTTGTCATCATTACACCCTATCTTTAGTCATAATCTCACTAATGCCTAAGTACATCACGCCTTTCCTTATAGTTTCATTCCAAGTCTTTTTTGATCTATCCCTCCCCTGTTTAACATGCCTAGTGGCTAAACTCTCACAACGCCTAACAAGTGTCTCTAATGGTCTCATTTGTACATGTTCGAACCATCTTAATCGAGCTTCTCGCATCTTCTCTGCAATTGGTGCCTCCATGAATGTTTTAAATTAGCTGGCCCGCCCTTAAACGTAATTAAAGTTCTTCCCTTTTCATGAAGATCGTATTTATTATAATTAGCTGATGAGCTATGACAAAGTCTTAAATTGTTATTCCTTCTTCATTTTTTCTTCATACTCAAATCCTCCATGAATGTCTGTGTAATCCGTATTTTTCTTCTCTATATCTCCATTTAAGTTTCCTCCCATAAATATTCTCTCGCTTTGTGGGATTTCTCTTACCAAATCATCTAAGTCTTCCCAAATTGCACTTTAATAGCTTCACGTAATCCTACTTGTGGTGCATAAACACTAATCACATTAAAAGTTTCCTTTCCTATGGCCAATTTATGAGCTAAGATTCCATCACCTTTTCTACTTACCCTCAACTTCATCCCTCCAAGTAGTATCCACAATTATACCTACTTCATTATTTGTTTTATTTTTTCCTGTGTACCATAATTTAAAGCCTGAATTATCTATAAATTTAGCTTTCTCACCCACCATTTAGTCTTTTGCAAGCATAAAACATTTATCCTTTTCCTAATCATCGTATCCACTACTTCCATCGATTTTCCTGTTAGCGTACCTGTATTCCAACTTCCAAACCTAAGCCGATTACAAATCTTACGATCTACTTTCCTACGACGCCTAATATGTGAGGGCTCTTACATATTTAACACTACACCCAAGTTCTCTTGGAGGTGCAACGGTCCTTGCCAAGACGTCGCATTCAGACCATACGTTGAAGACTCTTGCATATTTAACACTACACCAAAGTCCTAGAGATGTAGCGGTCCTTGCTAAGACGCCGTATTCAGACCATACAACGTGTTCCTTACGGGGAACAACTCGGGTTTTGCACAATTTCTCAAACGATTCATATTCATAAGAGTGACTAAATTTTTATGATGATCGTGTACCTAACGCAATCCTCACCCTTTCTCATCCGGGCTTTGGACCGGCAAAGGCTGGTTTTGTTATTCTATGAAAATAACTTTTAATTTAGATTAATTTAATTTGATTTTACAATTTTATTAACTTACATTCAATTTTATTTATATTTCTATTAAATCTGAAAATGTTGGAACAATGGCTTTTTTAAATCCTAAGAAATCTCCCTTTATTTAATATCGATTTTTAAAATAAGCAAATAGGAACGTTAAAAGTTGAACAAAAATTGGCGTTGGTTAAATTGAATATTTACTTTAAGAAGAATGATGATATTTCAATTTTAGGAGAGTCTAGAAGTGACATCTATTGAAGATAAGATAATAGAAAATGGACTTAGGTGATGTGGACATGTTGAATGAAGATTAAAGAATGCATCAATTAGATCTGTAGATAGAATTAAGGTTGAATGATTAGGTAAAGAGAAGTGGTAGACTCATGGTAAAATGGATAAAAGTTATTCCAGATGATTTACATAGTTTAGTTCTACTACCTCTGGCAACATTCGATAAGAAGAAAAATGAGGATTCATAAAGTCGGCTCCAAATAGTTAAAAGATAAGGCTATTGATGATGATATACATTTATTTGATAATTATTACATTATATTTCATTTCTTTTAAATATGTGCTCCAAATTTATTATATTGAATTTAAATTAAGATTTAAATTACTTAATAATTGAACGCTTGTTTAGCCATTTAATTCTATTAAAATAACTTTTAATTTGTATTAATTTTATTTTACTATAAATGTATTAACTCTTTAGGCTGTTGAACTCGGGTGAATGCCTTTGCAGGAGAAGTTAAATATGTTTTAATTTTAATTTTATGTCTATTAAAACTTAAAATGTTGGGACGGTGGGTTTCATAAAACCAAAGGAATCATCCTTCATTTAAGATCGATTTTTAAAGTAAGCAAATGAGAACTGTAAAATTTAAAGAAAAATTGATGATGGTTATGAGTATTTGTTTTAAGAAGAGTGATGAAGTTTCAATTTTAGGAGAGTTTAGAAGTGGACATTATGTAACTTAAGATAGTTGATGGTAGAGAGAAATGCATATGGTATTGAAAATTTATACTTTTAAAGCATGAAAAAGAAATAAATACTATCGAAGATATATATAAAAAATCTATAAGGAGTTTAGTAAAGAGGGTATTAAGAAAGACAGTGCTAATATATATGCTGTAGCAGGCACTAATGAAAGAGAGTGAGATATACAAAACACTTAGGAAAGATAAAATGAGATCTTAAAACTTTAATCGGATTTTGGATATTTATTATCTTGTATAAAGATGAAGTATTCAAGAAATATGACAGGCTCTCTTGCAAGTTTATATAAATAAAAATGTTAAGGATGAAAAAACCATAGGATAGCAAATTGAATAAAATTATAAAGCATACTTTTGGTCCATATGTGATATTATTTGAGATGCAAAGAAATGAGGATTGAAATAAAATTATGAGAGGGAGTGAACAAAGTCACAAAGTTATAAAAAAATAAAGTTAGGTATTTGCTAGTAATATTTGACGTGGAATCATTTTCTTAAAAGAATCCTGAAAATATGATTAAATTTTATTGTTGAAGAAGAAATTTTCTATTGGATCCCCTCAGCAAAACCCTACCTGAAGAAGAGAATAAGACTAATAGAAATCCCTCCACGCACTAGAGAACTTCGTTGTTCCCTCTCCACTTGTCTTCCCTTTTTTCCTCCTTTCTCTAATGCAAAGACGGGCTTATATAGCTTGTGAATATGAGTGAGAGAGTGCCATATATCCCTGGCTAGGGATATGCTGTCGAGTTGACTCTAAGGTAGGCGCTTGACAGACTGATGTGACTAGTCAATCCGGATTATTCAACTTCGCCCGACAAGAATAAGCGGCAAGGCTGAACTGTCTGTCAGGATGACTAAAATTTGTGATCTAAAGGTTGATAAGATTAGACCACTCAGGATGAGTTTGCTTGGGGTTAATGTGATTCTGATTCTGATTTTTGTTTTTATTGGAATTCGAGAGAGATCCTCTAATTTATTAAGCTGGGTGGATGTGAAATCTGTAATAAACAATAATTAGTCAGAGGGTATAAATCGCGCATGGTGTGACTTGAACGTACCCCTAGGTCTCAACAATTAAATTTGCTCGCAAAGCAATCTGTCCTACTTGCCATAACTTTCGTCATCTCGTGTGTGTGCTCTTTGCGTGAGATATGTCTAATAGCCTCAGATGATTTCTAATAGTTTCTCTTATATATTAAATGCAGTGAGCCCTTTGATGCCACATAATGCTAGTATAAGTTGCCACATAATACCAATTCATATTAGACAGTTGACCCCGCTTTTTATGCTGTGATTTAGCAAGCAAAATATGAAAATAATTTGTAATGATGCTTTTGGTACATTTAAATATATTAGCCAAAATATGAAAAAGGTTACTTCATCGTCTTCTCTGACCATTCATTCTCAAACCCCTTTCCTTATCGACGCCATGGATTCTAGGTGACGCCTGATTTGCAGGGCTTATTGGTTAAGAGGTTCGAAGCAGCGACGATTACAACATTGTTACCGATATTGGTAAAGGATGCCAATACCCGAGGAAGCTTCTTCATTGAAGAAAAGAAAACTTGGAGAAGAAGTTGCTTTTGAGGAATTTGGGAGGCCTGAAACTGCAGGAAATGCTGAGGAAGCAACTGAAAAGCATCCAACATCAGGACATATATAGGAGATCGGCAGCGCCAACGAGATGAGAGAGATGGAAACAGAGAAAAGGCTACAGTAGGAGAGAAGAGTGACCTTAATGCCAGGAAAGGTGAAGTTGCATCGCTAGAAGGAAATATGAGAGCACCATGGAGATGAAGCAGAAGGGCGAGGTCGCTCCACCTAAGGATTAGGGACGACAGAAAAGGTGCGGACAGAGGACGGGAAATGAAGTTTCAAACCCTTCTTTAGCATTAAGACAACAAGCTCAGGAGATGAATTATGAGATACTCAAAAAATAAATATTATGTCGCACACAATAGAAGCGTTGAAGCACAAACTGGTTGAAAATAGGCGAGCAAACCACTTTACGAATGTGTCTCAATAAGTTGTGTACCTTTCTGAAATCCACAGAGATTTTAAGCGCCAAAATGAAGTTCAAAAAGTTGCTTGGAACAAGTCGTAGGCATGAAAGTGACCAGGGTAGGGACGTGAGAAACCATTAGATGATGCAAACCCTAGGTGCAGGACCGGGGAAATGAACCTTATCTAACTTAGGATGATGTATGCATTTGGATAGTAATCCAAGAATAAATTGCGATTAATAATAAAAACATAAATCTCACGCAGTTATCACAAACAAGAAAAACAAATAATTATAACAAGTGGACAAGTTAGGCTTTCCTCCATTTAGAGGTATGTTAACTAAATGCTCAAGTGGACAAGTCCTGCAAATCTTGATTAGTCATAAAAAATTAAAAACAAGTGCTCTAATATAGATTGACATCCATAAGAAATATAGGTAACTGATTTGTACAATAATGCTGAAACTCACGAGTAAATTGGCCGCAGGCGTGGAGCTGGAGATCCGGTGATCGTTGGAGTGGCGGTGGGTATCAGAGAAGTGGAGACCGCTGTATGGTGGCTGTCAGGGGTTAGACGTCTGTATGTGGACTGCAGGGGTGGGGGCGCTGTTTGGTAGTGTAGGGCAAGGGAAAGGAGGACTGGGTGCAAGAGAGGGGTTGGACAGACTTTGAAAAATGACTTAATCAGGCCCTAAAAGAGGCTTGCTCAACCGGCAATTGAATATGCAGGAGGGGAGTGGTTGGACAGAAGTGGCTGAGTGACTGGATGTGCTGTAGGAGCTGACAGCTGTAGAGATATGCAGTGAAATGATCTGCTGCTGTATGGCGTGAGAAGAATAGGATGGATGCAGTTATGGGAGGAGTCGGCTATGGTATTTAGGGTGTAATAGGGTGTTCTGTCGGAAGTTGGCAACAGGAAAAAAGATGGTTGCTGCTGGGAGATGAAGTGAAAAATGGTTTGTGTCTTGGGAAGGGATTGGTTGAAATTTGGAAGAGGAGAATCAGGGTAGCTGCTGTTAGGGGAGGGTTTGGTTGCCGTAGATTAGGGCGTGTGTTACGCTCCCGGACGAGGCCGGGTTATTTGGCCGGCAATACAAGCGGCGGCAGAGGCAAGACGGAGGCGGCAACGGGGCTGAACCAACTGGTTCAGCCCCCTCTTTATAGAATCAGCCCAAGGGGGGGCTGAACCCACCCGGTTCATCCCCCATTGGGGCCGGCCGGCCCTTGAGTTGGCTGGCCCTGGGTCCGGGTATAAATATACCTGGACCCCCTCTTTTGATGGCATGCAAGATATTCTCAAGGTATACTCCTTCTAAACCCTAGCCTCCTTCTTCTCTAGTTCCTTCCCCCTCTCTCTAGTAGCTTCATAACAATTGGTATCAAAGCCTTCATCCTCCGACGATGGTCACCACTCGCACGCAAGAGGAGATCACCCGCTTGGAAATCTTGGAGGAGAACTATGGCGGATTGGCTGATTCGGTAACAGCGATCGAGCAGGAGATGCGGACCTCTACGCAGCGTTTAGAGGATCGTATAGAGGCACGAATGGATGAGCTCAAGGCGATGTTGACAGGGAAGGCCGTGAGCGAGGAAGAGCCGATCGGCGGAAGGCCCGATCGGTCGGCGGAGGCATCGGGAACACCCGATCCGGCGCGCGTCGGCTTGGGAGCGTCGGGAATGTGGGGATACGCTGCTGGCGGCTTGCCCCGACCTTGGGGGACCACCGACGAGGCACCTGGAGGTGCGGCGTGGTCGGCAGCCGCAGCTGGAGGCGTTGGAGGTGTCGGCCCCAGCTACACTGGACCGATAGAGTGCGGGCCATCCAGGCTCCCAGGCGGCGTTCCTGCTGTTGCTGGGGGAGTCGATTGGGGCCGGCAGCATTGGCAGCAGATGGATGGAGGGCAGGGGACGACTGTGCGGGCTCCAGGAGGTGCGGCGGGCATTCTTCCTCTTTCGCGGGGCGGCATTCCTCCCGGCGCCTATGCAGGAGGGGCTCCGTGGGCCGGACAGCAGTTTCCCCACCCGTGACAGCCACCTTCGGGTTACCCGGGGGCACAGGAAGGTCATGTGGGCCCGGGACGGCAGACGTGGAACGGACCGGGGCAAAATGGGCATGGACAGGGCTGGCAAGGGCACGCAGGGGCCCGAGCGCACATGCCACCGAAGTTGACACGTATGAATTTCCCCAAGTTCAAAGGGGGGGATGCACTGGAGTGGGTTCAGAAGGCGGAGTTGTTCTTCAGTTACCAGGAGGTCCCAGAAAGGCAGTGGGTGCAACTAGCATCGTTTCATTTGGAAGACGACGCGTTCCAGTGGACTCAGTGGTTCATGAGAGATCGAGATTATGTGCCCTGGACTGATTTTGTGGAAGGGTTCACCGCCCGATTTGGACCTTTAGAGTACGAGGACTTTGAGGCGCTACTGCAGAAGTTACGACAGAAGGGTACGGTGATGGAGTACCGGACAGAGTTCGAGAAGCTGGCAAACCGAGTACACTGGGAGGAGAAGACATTGCTAAGTTGTTTTGTGTCAGGTCTGAAGGAGCAGTTGCGGGATGAGGTTCACGCATATATGCCGCGGAGTTTGAACCACGCCATCAGCTTAGCCCGCATTCAGGAAGAGTGCTTCAACCGGCAGCGGTTGCGGGCGACCGGGAGACCTGCTGCCACCCTGGCCGTGGCCAGGAGAGAGCCGCAGGCGGCTGTGAGGCCTACTGTGGCTCGTTTGTCGTGGGACGAGCTTTAGGCCCGAAAGGAGAAGGGATTATGTTTTAATTGTGACGAGAAGTTTGTTCCAGGCCACAAGTGTCAGAAGGTCCAAGTCTTCATGTTACATTAGGACGCGGATGGCGAGTTGGCGCCAGAGGGGCTGGATTCTGAAGGAGATTGGGACCTGACCGAGCTCGGGGTCTCTGTACATGCTATGGAAGGGTGTAATCCCCCTCCGCTCACTATGCGGCTCGCGGGGAGGGTCCGACAAGAGAAGGTGACTATTCTGGTGGACAGCGGGAGTACGCACAACTTCATCCACCCGGATGTGGCACAGAAGGTGGGGCATCTGATTGATACTGGAGCCGCCTTCCAGGTCATGGTGGCGGATGACAGTAAATTACAGTGCCAGGGGGTGCTCAAGGGAGTAGAGCTTCGGATGCAGGGGTACGTTGGTCGCACAGACGTCTACCTTCTACCCATTCGGGGTTCAGACATGGTGCTGGGAGTTCAGTGGCTACAACAGTTGAGGAGGGTTACGTTTGATTGTGATCAGATGACAATGGAGTTCTTGCAGAGCGGGAAACAGTTTTGTTTGAAGGGCCTCACGTCCGCACCAGTCAAGGAGATTTCTCTTCGCAGTCTACAACAGCTTGAAGGGACCGGGAGTTTGATGGCGGTACTGTTGGGGGTACGGACGGATGTGGCAGGATCAGTTGAGATACCTCTGCCGATGCGGGCATTGGTGGAACAGTATGCTGATGTGTTTCAGGAGCCACGTACACTCCCACCTTCACGGTTTCGGGATCATCAAATTATCCTCAAGGCAGGGATGGAGCCTACCAACATCAGACCATAGCGGTACCCGCACATGCAGAAAGCCGAGATTGAACGCAGCGTACGGGAGATGCTCGATACCGGCATCATACGGCCTAGCACTAGTTCCTTCTCGGCTCCGATCATTCTTGTTAAGAAGGACGGGTCCTGGCGGTTTTGTGTGGACTATCGGGCCTTGAATAGCATCACTGTGAAGGATATGTTTCCGATTCCCTTGATTGAAGAGCTGCTAGACGAGCTACATGGGGCGACTGTGTTCACCAAGCTTGATTTACGATCAGGTTACTACCAGATTCACATGCGAGAGGAAGATATCCACAAGACAGCATTCCGCACTCATGACGGCCACTATGAGTTCTTGGTGATGGCCAATGGGTTGACGGGAGGACCGTCCACCTTCCAGGCTAATATGAATGAGATCTTCCGTCCGCTGCTTCGTCTCTTTGTGCTGATATTTTTTGATGACATACTCATATACAGCGCTACCTGGGATGACCACTTGAGCCACGTTGCACAGGTATTCTCCATTTTGCGCCAGCATCAACTCTTTGCGAAGCGGTCGAAGTGTTCTTTTGGCCAAAAGGAGGTGGAATATTTGGGGCATCTGGTTTCGGCTGAAGGGGTTAAGGCGGACCCTCGGAAGATTGAGAGCATGGTGTCGTGGCCACGACCTCAGACTATTCGGGCCTTGCGGGGCTTCTTGGGGCTCACGGGCTACTACAGGCGTTTCGTGTGGGACTATGGGAAGATTGCCAGGCCGTTGACACAACTGTTACAGAGGGACGCCTTCTCTTGGCAGGATGAGGCTGAGTCAGCTTTTCAGGCACTCAAACGGGCTATGACGACGACTCCAGTTTTGGCACTCCCGGACTTCTCCAAGGCGTTCGTCGTGGAGACGGGCGCATCGGGAGTGTGACTAGGTGTCGTGCTAATGCAGGAGGGACGACCGTTAGCTTTCTACAGCAAGGCTTTGGCCCCACGGACATTAGGCCTTTCCGCCTACGAAAAGGAGATGTTGGCGGTTATTCACGCGGTGGCATTGTGGCGACCATACCTGCTGGGACGTCATTTCAAAATACGGACTGATCATCAGAGTTTGAAGCAGTTTTTAGAACAACGGGTCTCTTCCCCTCTCCAACAGAAATGAGTCACCAAGCTTTTGGGGTACGTCTACGAGATTGTTTATCGGCAAGGGAAGGACAATCGGGTTGCTGATGCACTATCCCATTTGCCTGAGAGCGCTATAGCCCAACTTTCTACACCTCAGTTGGACTCTATTGACGAGATTCAGGAGGAGGTACAGCGAGACCCCGAGTTGCGGGGCATTGTGGAGGATCTACGGCAGGCACGAGAGACAGCCCCCGGTTATCATCAGCAGAATGACCGGCTATACTATCAGGGACGGGTAGTCCTACCCTCTCAGTCAGCTTGGAGGACGGTCATGATGCATGAGTTCCATTCGTCCCCGACGGGTGGTCACGCAGGTGTTCTCCGTACTCTTCAGCGGGCATGGGCTAATGTGTTTTGGAAAGGGATGCGACGGGATATCCAGTTATTTGTTCAGCAATGTGATGTTTGCCAGCGGCGGAAGTACGAGACCACTTCCCCGTCCGGGCTACTTACACCCTTGGAGATTCCGCACTAGATTTGGGATATAGTATCCATGGATTTCATTGATGCCTTGCCGCGGTCTAAGGGTAAGACGATCATCATGGTGGTGGTTGATAAATTGTCAAAGTACGCACATTTCATCGCATTGAGCCACCCTTACACCGGTGAGTCTGTTGATGCTCTGTTTGCTCGAGAGATTGTTCGGCTTCATGGCATCCCTCGGGCGATCATCTCGGATCGCGATCCGACCTTTGTTGGCCACTTTTGGAAGGAGCTCTTCCGTTTACAGGGGACCTCCTTGCGTTTCAGCACGGTTCACCATCCGCAGACAGATGGTCAAACTGAGGTGTTGAATCGGAGTGCCGATACATACCTCCGATGCTTTGTTATGGATGAGCCGCGGACTTGGACAAGTTGGTTGCATTGGGCTGAGTACTGCTTCAACACTTCCTATCATTCAACCAGCAAGCTCACTCCCTTTGAGGTAGTATACGGGCGACCACCTCCTTCTCTGAGCAGTTACGAGCCGGGTAGTACGGCAGTGGCAGCAGTTGACCGTGCACTTCGTGATCGTGACCGCACACTCGCTACCTTGCGCGAGAATCTCCGGACAGCACAGGATCGTATGAAGGCCCAAGCTGACAAGCATCGGACAGAGCGCGAATTTCAGGTGGGGGACGAGGTGTTTCTCAAGCTCCGCCCCTATCGGCAGTTGTCCGTCGCACAGCGGTCGAATCAGAAGCTAGCACCCCGTTATTATGGTCCATTTCGGATCACCCGACGGGTTGGCCCAGTTGCTTATACGTTGGCGTTGCCTGAGGGAGCCGGATACATCCAAACCTTCCACGTCTCCTTATTGAAGCGGAAGATTGGTGATACTCTCCATGTCACCCCCCGTCTTCCCGAGGCCACTAGTGGGGGCGAGCTGCGCCCGATTCCTGAGGATGTACTGTTGATCAAGTGGAAACGGCGAGGCACGTCGTACTGTCCTGAGCTGCTGGTCAAGTGGAAGGACTTGGCCGTTGAACACAACACTTGGGTGGATTTGCTGGAATTCCGGGAGCTTTATCCCGATTACCACCTTGGGGACAAGCTGGTTTTTGATGGGGAAGGGAATGTTACGCCCCCGGACGGGCCAGGTTATTTGGCCGGCAATACAAGCGGCGGCAGAGGCAAGACGGAGGCGGCAACGGGGCTGAACCAACTGGTTCAGCCCCCTCTTTATAGAATCAGCCCAAGGGGGGGCTGAACCCACCCGGTTCAGCCCCCATTGGGGCCGGCCGGCCCTTGGGTTGGCTGGCCCTGGGTCCGGGTATAAATATACCTGGACCCCCTCTTTTGATGGTATGCAAGATATTCTCAAGGTATACTCCTTCTAAACCCTAGCCTCCTTCTCTAGTTCCTTCCCCCTCTCTCTAGTAGCTTCATAACAACGTGGAATGACTGAATACAAAGGGAAACACGGGAAACACAGGATGTTACCTCGGAGTCGGTACTTAGGCCCTCGTGCGGTCGGCATTGCGAGAAGACCGTCAGATTCTGTCCAAAATCTACGACCCCTCCAAAACTAGCCCTTCCCTCTTATTTCTAATAAAACAAGCCTAGGAAAACCATCTTGAACGACTATGTTTGATTGTTCTTGATGATTGTCCGATCTCAGCAAATAAAATACTAAAAAAAAATACAAGTATCGAAATGCTGCTCCGGACGCAACTGTTGACTTGAATCGTCCATCGGGTTATGCGAAATATGACAGGTGACAAATCGGCCCTCTCCGGGTGGACATTGGTCTCCTTCTGTTTTGTCCTCCATGACAGTCGCCGGAGACATCATGGTCACATCCTATGTACTCTCCGGTGGATGGATCTAAGGTTCATAGGATGTGATGCTTCTTCATACTATCATTTTCGATTTCCCATGGGTGACTCTTCAGATATCTCGTCCACTCCTCGGATTGCTCCTGCATATGACCCCCCTCGGAGCCACGGGCAATCAAGATCATTGAAGATTACTACTGTGCTTTGGATGATACAAATTACCTTGAATGGTCCAGGGCCACTCATCGTGCTATCCGTAGTCACTAGTTGTATGAGCATATTGATGGAACCATTGTTGAACCCCTACAAACCGATCCCTCATGGAGAAAATGGGATGCAGATAATTATTCAGTTGTCTCATGGTCACTTCACTCTATGTCCCCTCTGGTTTGCCACAACTATATGTTCATGAACTCTGCCCATTAAATTTGAACTCGAGCCCGTGAGACCTACTCGCTGATTGGTAGCTCGACGTAGATATATGAGCTCACTCATTGTGTTTGGAGCTGAAACACGGATCTTTGTTTGTCTCCACATACTACTCATAATTTGAACGTCTCTACCAATAAGTGATTACTTAAATTCCTTTATTCTAGCATGCACTGCGGATGCCATCAACCTTCAAAAGGACAAAGGCTTCTTTTGGGTCCATGTCTACCTTATCGGCTTCAACATGGAGTTTGATACTGTTTGCTTACATGTTCTTCATCATGAGCCTCTTCTCTCTCTTCGGGAAGCATTCCGTATGATCCTAAGTGATGAGAATTATCACCGCTCTCTTGCTCCTACCGCTCAGACTGATCACTCCGCTCTTGCTGGGATTGGTCGTGGTCCACCCACTCACACTACTCCTATGTGTGGACACTGCGGGAGGAAAGGCCATACTAAGAAGACCTGTTATCGTTTGCATCCTCATCTTGCCCACCCTAGTCGGGGGACGGGTGGTCGTGGTCGGAATAGTAATCGTGTCGACGGCCGACAGTCTGGTGCTTACTCAAAGTACTCTGCCCATGCTAGTGAAGTTTATGAGGACGATCTTCCCTCAGGGGCAAAGTTATCAAGGCGCGCGCCTGAAGTGCCGGGCGCACCCTGTTGCGCCCCAGCAAGGCTTAGGCGGGTGATGTGCCTAAGGCGCGCCCGAGGCGCACCCAAGGCGCACCTGAGGCGCGCCCAAGGCGTACCTAGGCGCCCAAATGCTGAATTTCAGCGAATTGGGCGCCCAATTCGCTGAATTTCAGCTCTAAATTTCAGCGAATTTGGGGGCCCAATTCGCAGAAATTCAGCGAATTGGGCGCCCAATTCACTAATTTTATTTTCCCCCATTTTTGCGTCTCATGTGCCTCAGGCGCGTGCTTGCGCCTAGGCTCCAGGGCCCCTTTGCGCTTCGGTGCGCCTTGCGCCTTTAATAACTTAGAAGCTCAGGGGGTCTTTCTGCTGAGGAGTTGGAGGCATTTCGCCGCATGTTGCGTTTTTAGTCCGATTCTGCGTCTGCTGATTCTTCCACTGCCTTTGCCACTTCAGGTATCTCGAATACCCCTGCTAAGTCTTCATCTTGATCAGAGTGGGTCATAGACTGTAGGGCTACCGATCATATGACCAGATCCCACCAGTTTTTACCTCTTAAACTCCTCTCTCAGGTCGTGATAAAGTTATTGCGGCGAATTATTCTCTTTCCTCTATTGCTAGCAGAAGAACAGTTCCTCGTTCTCCAGCCCTTTCCCTCTCTTCTGTATTGCATGTACCATCATTTCCTCGCAATCTTCTGTCCATTGGTCATTTAACTAATTCATTAAATTGCTCAGTTACTTTCTTTCTCGACTTTGTGTTTTTCAGGATTTGGCTGTGAAACAGAATATTGGCAGTGGTAGAAATGTTGACGGACTGTATTTGTTGAGCCAGCAGTTACCCCTAGTGCTCTATCTACCACCAGTGCTCCTACCCTCCTTGACATGCGACGTTGACATCAATGACTTGGGCACTCCTCTCTATATCTCACCAAACTTTTTTCTACTTTCAATTGTTTACTTAAGTCTTTTTCTTATGATGCTTGTGAACTGTCGAAACATATTCTTCACAGTCCAAGTCATGTATCTCTACTTAGTTCTTCTCCCTTCGATGTGATTCACTCTAATGTTTGGTGTCCGTCCACTGTGTTATCTTTGTATGGCTATAAATGATTTGTGACCTTTATTGATTGTTTTTCTCGCACTATGCGGGTTTATTTGTTAAAAAGAAAAAGTGAAGTGTTTAGTTGCTTTCGCGCCTTCCATAAAATGGTTACGACACAATTTGGTGGAGTTATTCGTGTTTTGCGTAGCGATAATAGTGATGAGTACGATGACAAGGGATTGTTTGACACTTACCTTATCGATAACGACATTCTTCACCAAACCACTTGTGTCCACACCTCCACTCAAAATGGAGTTGCGGAACAAAAAAATAAATATTTGTTGCCAAACAGATGGATCAATTGTCACGACCCGTCTCGACAAAAGTTAAAGTGCGCTTCGGGGCGGTCCGTGATGCCACAAGCATGGGCGGAAGGAAAATCCATGTCTGTTAGGTGGAGGCTGAGATACTGATAAATAGTTTTAAAAATAGTTACTTTTGGTAAAACAGATTATTTTATTGCGGAAGCGTTAAAATATGACAGTGAGAAATTATTGCACATGTATTTTAGTAAAAACCCATGATACAAGTTCTGATACAGTTCGATATGCAATGACAACTTAGAGAAATAAACATGCAAATCATGTTGAATTCTAATACATATAATATTTAGCTTAGCAGTTGTCCATGCAAACAGGGAAAATGGCTGATTATAATTATTACATAACTGAAATATCCGATAGTAAAAGAAATGAAACATAAACACAAAACCTGAAGTTTGACGCAGATCGACTATGGAAGCAGGCGGTGCATGCACGAACGCTAAGGCAAATTCCAAAACAAGAAGGAAAAATCTCAGAACATTGAAATAAACAGGAGCAAAGCAAAATAAAATACGAGCAGAGGAAACAAAATATTGTGTACCGTTTTTCAAGAAGCAAAGCTAACAAGACAGACAAGCAAGTGAGACAGACAGAAATATCTAGAATTATTAGACTACTCCGGGGTAAAGCATATAAAGATGATCATGTAATAACATAAGTTGTAACAAGTGAAAGTGTAGGTATTTTTGGTTGACGCACATGATTCATGATTCAGACAGATTCAAGTACGGATTCGGGAGATTCAGAAATTTATGCTCGCTATGACCGGTCCTTTGTTCCCATTAGGGATTCAAGAGGGAACCCAAGTCAAGAAGTTGCATCAATTAAAACCCTACCGTTCAATTGTTTACTTGTGTTATTAATGAAATTATTCATGATTGAGTGATTCTAGCATATCAAGATATGTAACTAAATACTGATTCAGATATACAATAGTAGAATTTACAAACGTGAAAAGAGGTGCATGACATTAGAAAATTTAAAAGATTCATAGATTGGTGATTCTAACTGGAGCAGACTCACGCTAAAGAAAAACATCAGATCAAGAAATAAACTTTATCCAAGTCTTTCAACCAAACAGGCATAAGAACCAGGATTCGATAGCTCAAAGAACTCGATTTTTGAAACTTGCAGGTTCAAGTATTCACGAGTAATAAGATTACTATACATCATTTTCTAGGATACCAAGTATTCATTTAGTTTGATCCATTCCAACAAACGATTATCCTCCAAGTAAGCATGTGTTCGAGCCGAATATTTTATATCAAACACAATTCACCTAGTTGTTAGCAAGAATCTTAACATTTATCATTATAACAATTAATACTCATAATCAAAAAGAACTACTAGTCTTCCATTTATTCATCAACTGAGAAGAAATTCATCTAAGTGACTATTCAAGTAACCATCATTCTCATTCACAATTCGTGCTATTCCAACGCGTGATACCTCAATCTGTTAACAAGTTAATTCAGGCATTCAAGAACTGAGCTTATTTGACGAAATATGTATTCAAAGCGAAGTCAGAAAATCGTAAGAACAGACAGAATAAATAAATTCAATGTTTGCAAGAGAGAGGAATCTCTACTTGCCTTAAGGTGAGGCTGAAACTGACGGCAGCGGCTAAGCGGCGCAAGCAAAAACAGAAATCCTATTTCAAACTTGCTCAAGAACGACGAAAGCAATATAGCATAATTTACTACGCTAACACATGCATTTTACGAAGCGAAATTTAAACAGAGGGAGTTTAACAGATTTACCTCCCTCCAAAGTGAGGGGAGAAGAGGTTACCACGCGGAAACAGGGACTTGGCGGCGCTTGGTTAGGGGGAACCCTAAATTGGAGAAGACTTGGAGAGATTCCACTGGGAGGTTCGACGAACGACACCGGAAATCACAAACAATTAGGAATTAGACGATCGCAAGGGGCAAAAATCTGAAACACAAGTTGCGAAATTGGAGACAAAATTTCCAAGATAAAATTAGGGAAATCTGAATAGAGGAGGAATCTTACCCAAAGGAAGACAAATCCGGGCTCAAGGAGGGGAGGGGAGGAAACCCTAGGCGTTCCTCTCGCAAAAACCCGGCCAAGACGAAGAAGGGGAGGAATTAGGGCTGTTGGCCCGAATAGAGAGGGGTTGATGTCCTTGAGGAAGAGGAGGCTGCCGGTCCCTTGGAGGAGAGGGAGAAGGACTTCTGGAGCGTTGCTGTCGGCCAGAGCAGTAGGAGAAGGAGTCGGCCATGGCAGGAGGGGTAGTAGGCGACGACGCCGGCAGGAGGAGGAGAAGGGGGCGGCGCCGGCAGGAGGAGCAGGAGGAGGCGTCGGGCATGGAGTCGAGCGCAGGAGACGGGATCGGGACAGGAAGCGGGAGCCGGCACAGGCGCGGGATTGGGAAAACTGGCGGAGCGGGTTGCGACTTGTGGGGGTCCTGGACTGGGGGTTTTAAATCGTGGAGGGTGGCTGGGTTGTAGATAACAATAATAACCCTTTCCTTTTATTTTAGGATTGTTACATCAATTCAGCATAATTGAAGCTCCGTGATCTACCAATTCTAATCATGTATCGGAATTTGCTCCAAATCACACTTACTTCGAAAGATGAAGATAGTGAAGCCGAAGAAATTTTGTCTATAGTTGAAGACTCTCATCAAGTTCCTGATGTTCAACCAGCAAGATTAATAGAAGAAGATTTTGAAGAAGATCATATCTCTCCTCTCAATGAGACCGCTGCTCCACCTTCTGAGTTTGTAACTCTAAGAGATCACCCTCCTTCACAAGTCATTGGGGACATCTTCGTTGGAGTTCAAACAAGGAGTATAATCTTAAACGATGCTAATTTTCTATGTTTCTTCTCACAATTTGAGCTACAAAAGTTTGAAGATGCTAATAATGATCCCCACTAGATTGTTGCCATGCAAGAAGAACTTGCTCAATTTGAAAGAAATAAAGTTTGGACCTTGGTTGAAAAACCAAAGAACTACCTAATCATTGGAACTAAATGAGTGTTTATAACAAACTTGATACTGATAGAGTTATTATTAGATGCAAAGCAAGACTTGTAACCCAAGGCTACAAACAATAAGAAGGGATTGACTATGATCAGACCTTCGCTCTTGTTGCAAGGTTGGATGCAATAAGAATGTTTCTTGCTTATACTGCTTATAAAATGATCAAGGTCTTTCAAATGGATGTCAACAGTGCCTTTCTAAATGGTATTCTTCAAGAAGAGGTTCATGTAGAACAACCTTCAAGTTTTGTTGTTCTTAACTCTTCTTCTCATGTTTACAAATTAAATAAAGATTTATATGGTCTCAAGCAAACTCCAAGAGCATGATATGAGACTCTCTCTACATTCCTTCTTGAAAGCTCATTTCAAAGAGAAAAAGTAGACAAGAACCTATTTGCTAGAAAGCATAAGGATAATCTTCTTCTAGTGTAAATATAGGTAGATAACATTATTTTTGGATATACTGACAGCAAACTTTGTAAGAGGTTTGCTCCCCTCATGCAACATAAATTTGAAATGAGTAGCATGTGTGAACTGTCTTACTCCTTGGTCTTAAAGTAAAGCAAGACAGTGAATCTATATTTATTTTTCAATCTAAATATACTAAAGAGTTAATAAATTTTTTTGGAATGGAGACTGCCTCCACCATGATGACTCTCATGACTACCAATGTTGTGATAGATATAGATGAATCAGGGAAGCTTGTAGATCAAAAGACCTACATAGCTATCATTGGTTTTCTATTATATCTCACAGCTAGTAGACTAGATATAATGTTCTCCACCTATGTATACGCTAGATTCTAGGTTGCTCCCAAAAAATCTCATATACTTTTTGTTAAAAGGATCTTGAGGTATCTTAAGGGAACACCTGAGTTAGGTCTATAGTATCCTGCTGAATCAGGATTTGAATTAATTGGATATTCAGATGTTGATTTTGCAGGCTGCAGAGTGGATAGAAAAAATACCTCAGGGACATTTCAATTCCTTGGGGATAGGATTCATATTTCTCTATTGAATCTAAGTCTTGACTACATAGAGGAATTGTCGACTGCTGCTGGTGAAACAATCAGAATCCACACGGTGCTTCAAATTCATAGATCCTTTAGAAATTTGTTGAATGGAGGAGAGCTTCACATTTTCCTTCATGTGTATAGATTGATCTACGCCTCAAATATCTGCATCCTAAAGGAGATCCATGCAATATTTCCTTTGAGAAAGAATTATGGGATCACCTTAAGAAGCTACCTCAATAATAATAAGTAACGAAGAAGATAAGGTCTTTAGTATGAAAATTCATGGTTAGGTGAAGTTTGACCTTAAATTCCTGTACTATCATCATCTGTAATAATGATATCGTCAATGAAGATGAGAATAACCACAGTGCCCGCTTGACTGTGATTAATAAAAAGGTAAAGTTTGAAGAGTTGTAGTGGAAATCAATGACATGAACAACTTGGCTAAACTTCTTAAACCAAATTTGAGGAGACTGCTTGAGACCTTTTAAGAGATTTCCGGAGATGACGGACAAGGGTGAAAATGTGATGGGGAATGCAAGAAGTGCAAATGTGGAGGTGGTATAGTAAAGAACAGTTGATCCCAGAGGAGCATCACATCTACAAAAAACACAAAATTTCGAATATTTGGAGAATATTATGCATTATATTTTTTGAGTTCAAGAGTACCACAAAAGTTTAAATTTATTTGCGTGAGATGCAAGTTTGTCCATAGGAGGGCCTAATGGTAGATATAACATACACAACCAAAGCACAATGTGTGAGGAGCTGAAGGAAAGAGGATGCACACATCAGAGGAAAATTTAATAACTGAGGTTGGGAACAATTGATAAGATAGCATGTGGTCATAATTACGAACTGCCAATAGGAAACAAGAACATGTATTTGGAATATAAGTGGCCGGGCTATGTTGAGCAAATGTTAGATTTTTTGCATTCGGCACACTATTTTGTTACGTGCATATGAACAAAATGTTTGGTGAAGGATATCAAACTTTGTACAAGTACTTGAAATTCATGGCTCAAGTACTCTCTCTTGATGCCAAAATTGTCACCAACTTCCACACTCAGCGACAGGTCAAGCGGATAGTGAAGGAATCAGGAACCGCAAGCAACCGGTTACTAGCCCTTGAGGATCGAGCGAACAACACAAAAAAGAGGTTGCCGCTAGTAGCGACGTACACCAGATTTACCCGCAACGGTGGATACCACTTGCTTCGGGCAGTAATATTTCACAAAGAGACTATTACAAACTATTGCATTAGATGAAGTAACAACCCTTATAGAAGCCCAGCCTTCATCGTCAACAACACGGTGAAAGGCCCGTGGAAAATCTAGAATGGTCATTGATTATAGATGCTTAAATGATAATACCATAGATGATGCTTATAATATTCTAGATAAGACGGAATTACTTAATAACATTCAGAACCACTACATTTTTAGTAAATTTGATCTTAAATATGGGTTTTGGCTAATCCGAATTCATCCCAATAGCATTCCTTGGACAATATTTACATGTCCACTTGGCCATTTCGAATGGTTAGTTATGCCATTTGGAATTAAAAATGACCCCTGCACATTCCAACGAAAAATGGATGATATTTTTAATAAATATCGAACATTCACGAGCGTATACATAAATGATATCTTAGTACATTCACATACTAAAGAAGAACAAATCAACCATCTAAAATTAACCCTCTCAGAATTTATGAGACTAGGGTTAATTATTAGTACAAAGAAAGTACAATTTTTTAGAAAAAATACTGAATTCTTAGGTATCGAATTAGGACAAAGAAAGATTAAGCTCCATAAACACATTAGTAAAAATGTACTAAAATTTTCTCCAATTAAAACTACTAAACAACTTCAATAGTTCCTTAGCCTAGTCAATTACGCTCGACCCTTTATTAAGGATTTAGGTAAATTAGAAGGACCATTATATTAACATTAAAGGAACACAAAAAGAATTTAATTTAGAAGATATAAAACAAATTGATAAAATAAAAGAAAAAGTCAAAAACATTACCACAATTAAGAGTACTATTAGACACAGAATATTTAATCATAGAAACAGGTGTGTGCGAAATGGGATGGGGAACAGTACTTAAGTGCAAATCCCATAAGTATGCCAGTAAAATAGAAGAACAAATATGTAGATGCAATAGTGGAAAAATTAAAGAGGCCCCGCTAGTAGTATTGACCAAGAACTCCTAACAGTATGTTATGGTTTGGATGCCTTCCGCGTGTTCATCCTAAACCAAAATGAAATTTTAGTAAGAACAGATTGCGAAGCAATTGTAAAATTTTTTCAAAATAAAAACAGTAAAAAGAAAAGTTACAAACGGTGGACTAATTTCTTAGATCACATTATCAATAAAACTATCAAATTATATTCAAAGATATTAAAGGAACAGACAATAAACTTCCAGATCAACTATCCAAAATTCTTCTTGGATGATATAGAAAAACTTCATATACTACATGCCAAAAATAGGCGCTATGTTAAGATTTTAGAGTATTTAGAACAAAGCCGCCAAAAGCTAAGACCAGTTAACCATAATTTATCCAGAGATAAAGCAGATATCAAACATTTTATTATTACTTTTCGTGAGAATATTAAATGAGAAATAACAAGTCTTACTAATGAAGAAACTACAACTGAAAGTGATCCTAACAGTGACTAATTTCTTTTGCAGATGGACCACCGACAACTATCACATTTCCAATTTGACCCTTTCTGACTACAAACCTACCGAGCCTGCAGTAATCTACAATGTCGCACTAACCATGTTGCTACCATCTCCAGCAATGCCTTCTGAATAATTTATGGAATTACAAAAGAATCATGAACAACAATGATATTATTGAATGTGTAGTAGGGCATTTCGTCTTTTTAAATTGCCAACCAAACGACCCATGGCAAACAATAGTCTTATAAATTTACGACCTAATTATACTAGTGAGCTCCAACTGCTAAAGACATCACTTAGCCAAGTAGAGAAAAAATTAGCAGAGCAAAAAGAAATAATTAGTGATTTAGAACAATTAGCAAAACATATACATAAAGTTCTAGCAAATGCAGTAGAAAATTAACAAATATATCCATTGTCATTAGAAGTAGTTAAAGAAAAAGTTTTAGCCAGAGTCCTTAAAAAAGAAATATTAGCATTTTTACCGAGTATCAAAAAGTATTTAGACATCTAGCCTTCTTAGCATTAGGCAAAATATGAGGATATAATATAACATGTACAACTTACGAAGAACATAGTCAGTTACAATTTTCCTATTTAACACTAAAAGTCGATGCCTCAAGATGGCAGGACATCACAACAGACATAATAACATTAAATATTCTAGCATGATGGCTTTGAGATTAATATCCAGACTAATACTTACGAAACCTAGACAAGTAAAATCTATTAGAAATGCTAGTATAGAAGATGCTCTATTCCAGCTACTCCAAAAAATGCCTAAAGGAGGAGTAGTCGAAGCTACCATCTGAGCAATACCACTATGTTTTGAAGTAGGCTTCTTGGAAAATACCAAGTATGAGATTCTCCTGAAGACATTAAAAGTAAAACCCATCTTCTACCACATAGGAATACCTAAAGATGTCATAGTCAGTACAGAAGAGTGTCCTCTGCAACAGCAAATAAGTGCATATCGTGCCTATGTAAAAGCTTACGTAGAAGATCTCCTCTTCCTTGACGAAGGGTTTCTCGTTGCTGATGATTTTAATTATCGGATATATCTCGACACACATGAAGATCTAGAACTTCAACTACGGAGCCTGAGTTTTAAGAATGCAGAAAGTCGGCTATCATATTATTTTTACAAAAATCTGGCAAAGAATTTCGTCAAAGAGTACGGGAGTAATGGTGACCAAATAGACGAGGGCGATGTCGAAGAAGATCATATAGTCACGCCACCTAGTTGGTCATGACTCATAGTCATCCCAACTAGTTTGCCATATAGAAGGCCAGACGCCACCCTTGGTTTGTGGGTGGACCCTTTTTCTAACCTTTGGTAAAAATATTTTCCTTAGTCACTACCAGAGATTATCTTTGGAAAAACTGTGAAAAGAAATTTGCCACCCTAGCCATCTAGAAAAAGAATCGTTGCTTTTTCTGAGTGATTGCCAGCTTAGCCATCTAGAAGAAGAATTGTGTCTTTTCTGAGTGCTTCCTTTATTGTTTTGGAATATTGTGTGAGTATGATTCCCTTTATGTATTATTACCCTACTTTTATAAAGTGGTGTATGATTGTACTATTGTACTATTGGAATAAGTGGAGAAATGATTTCTCCCCCGTGATTTCCCCAGGATGCTAGCTCTTCTCCTTATTAATAGAGAGTTGAAGCAACCAAAAGGACACACGGTGAAAAACTTAAGGAGTGAGTGTGAGAGTACTTTGTAGTGTGCAAGTGTGTTTTGTATTCTGCATTTATAAGTAAAGACTTTTTTCCCATCTATTGTGCATTGTAAGTATCTCTTAATTATCTCTTATGAATAGTGAGTAGTCGCTTTTCCCTCCTTCGGAGGGAAGGAATCAAATAAGTCTCAAATACATGGAAATGATCCACAGGTGTGTGCTCTTGACAACACACTAACAGATTACTAGCCAAAACTCTATCCATTGGTGGCTGAGGCCAACCCCAAAGATGTAAGAAGAATTAATTAAGAAATCCATAGCCTATAAATCATGTACCAATATGGAGTCCGGGAGCACCTTGGGAACAAGCACCACCAAGCAAGAGGCCACAGGGAAAAATTACCACAGTTGCAGGCAAAATACTAGTATCTGATGAAAAGGTTATGGAACTTAATTAAATCAACTGAAATTTAAGGCATTTAAGAGTCAGGACTCATGGAATTATCTTATGGATGAGATGACCCTCCTACAGATCATTTTCAAAAGAGCGAGATGAAAACGGGTTCTGAGTACAACGAAGAGAAGAGGATTTTTGTAAATTGAAAAATAAAAATAAAAATAGAAAATAAAAGAAAGAATAAAACACTGAATGAAGAATCCAGGGCTCCTACCTAATAGCCAGCCAAACTGCTAGAGTAGTAGATTTAAGAGTCTAACCACTAGTATAATAGTAGATTTAAGAGTCTAACCACTAGTATAATAGTAGATAGAACAGTATACTAGCTCTAAACTAATTGATGACGGTCTTTAAGCAATTAAATATAGACCCCCTAGGTATGCTGATTTTGGTGGCCTGCTCGAGGGATCTGCTGTGGGCTCGAGCTAGATCAGATTGTGGCGCTCGATGAGATGTCTGGCGTTGGAGAGAAGGCATAGGAAGGACTGCGGCTCGCTAGGCTCGAGGGAGCGGTTTCGTGTGCGGATCGAGAGAAGCTTGTCTGCTCGATGGAATAGGTCAACTGCGGTGATGGACAAAGGAAGAAGAAGCCGGGAAGCTCGACTTCATGCGCGAGAGCAGAGGATGGTCGGCATTCCAGGCGGAGATGTCACATCGGTTCTGGACGAGAAGGACGTAGGCTCGTGGGATTGGAGCAAAGAGACGGGTCGCTGGTCTGCGTGGTCGACGAGGAAGGTATGGGGGAGGTCGATCGAAAATGCTCTTGATGGGTAGCAGCGGAGGTGGAGCGACACTGTCGTCGTTTTCCTCATAGGTGTCTAACGTTGTCGACAACGAAGTGGCTCGATTGAGGCATCGTCGATGGCAGCGGCTATGGACGAGTAGCAAGAAGGGTGTCAATGCTTGGCCGACGAGGAGGAAAGAGTGTTATCTCTGATACCAAGATGTTATGGGCTTCTTCAACCGACGATCGATTGAGACGGGGATACAAGGGCAAGGCCTATAATGGAGGTAAAGGAGAGGAAATTAGAAGAAGCTTGGAGGAGAGGAAGAGGAAACCTTAGAGGAGGAAGAGGGCTTAGAGAGAGAGGCAGAGGAATTTAGAAAGGGGAAGAAATAACTTTCATTCATTGATTCCTTTCTTACATAACAAGGGGTTCATATATATAGAACCCCAGATGGCATAATTATAAATACAACACTAGACGTGAAATATTAAAACACTTAACGACTCGACTTCTACAACTCAATATATTTCTCGACTCACTACATACAGACTTGACTCGATACAATGACTCAACTCAATAACAAGATAACTGATAGGTGGACCCATAACAAAGCATTTGAGGGAGTGCACACAAGGGAACAAACAAGGAAAGATGATAGAACATAAGAACAATTTTACCCCTATCAGGATCCTGGTCCAGCCGATTAACGAGATATCTATCCAGCATTTCGAGGACTTGTTCCAGACAGTAAACTCTAAAGAAACACAAACAGAAGATATCGGGACTCCGAAAGAGTCAACTAGGGTTTCTATACAACTAGAGAGTATAAGGAGAGATACTAGAAGCTCGACAAAGTTGAACTGTTCAACAATGGCGCAGGCAGGAGGATCTGGAGCATAGCTCGAAGTCGCAAGGATAAATCGTCGGAGACTAAGTCATCACATGTAGGAGAAAACGCGTCGCTGCAAATGGGGCCGTCGACCTCAACGTTTGAGTGAAAGGTTGACAACGGAGGGAGTAAGAAACTCGACGATATGGGTAATCAATTGACGTCAAAGAAACCCAAGGAGGCCTCGACGCTGACGAATGTGGCTCGACCTCAGGGAAGTGCTCATTGGAAACGAGCAAGAGAAGGGAAAGTGAGAGCTTGGTGGGAACGTTCACTCTAATGTCATGTTGTTTTTTAGAAAATCACTTAACGGGTCAGTTAACCCCATTTATACAAATACCGTAAGACGGACAAAAAAAGTACACACTATACCATAATATTCTATAATAACAATGGCTGTATTTTTCCATTGGGTTAATCTATGTGGTCAAACTGAAGATTTAACATATTTGTAGAACTTATTCTAATTTCTATTTGTTGGGTCTTACAGCTGGCAAGCTTACCGATGGATCATGATCCCTTATATGATGCAGAAGCGGTTGCAGTGATCATGCCTTCTTCTTTCCACGACATAAGTGATGTAGAGTTTCAAGACAATTGGGGTCGAGTTTGGTAAGTTTTCTAGTTTCATTTTTTGAGTTTTCTTTATAAAAAGTCTGGATTGAAAGTTGCAAGACCCTTGATGCATATGTAAGAGCAATGATCATAACCTCAATATGTATACCGGTGTTTGAGATAAATGTATAAATTTGTCCTTGTTTCCAAGGTTTTATATGTTTGGGATTCTTACTAATTGATGGAGATCGGCCGCATGTTCGTGATCGGAGGAGATCGGGCCACCACTTGGCGGGACCCATTTTTGCAAATTTGCCGGAGATGCGTTGATCGGATCGGCGATCCGAGACCGTGAGCGCGTCCGGGACGTCGTTTTACATTTTATATGTATTTTTTGGGGGCTTGTATTTAGTGTTTTAGGACACCGGGCGTAACGGACGATCATAGCCGTTCACGTCGGGTGCCCGACTGCCCCTCTCGTTATAAATAGGGCGGGTGTTCTGATTTTCATTTGGTTGTTGAATTTGTGAGCGAATCCAGAATCGACAATCATTCGTGGTGCGACGCTACGAGAACCGGGGTGCGGCGCCTCAACTATTTCAGTTATTCCTTTTATTAATTTCAGATTCATTTCACTGCATTACTATTCTCATTTGTATTTCCCGTGAAGCAGCCACTGTTAACTTCCTTATTTCCACGATTTCCTCCCAAAAACGCCGATCAGTTACTGCCCATCTCCCTCCCAGCGATCGTAACCGCACGAAAACCGCATTTCTGTTCATCTCCTTCTCCAATGACGGAAGAGACTACAGTCTCCATTCGTGTATCCCATCGCCTGAAACGATCGACAACATCGCCAATGTTAAAGCCGCAGTTCTTCTTCCTCGTTGACTGTTAGCAACCCACTCCTCCACTGTTCATCGTCTCCTAGCCGCTGTAAACCCCAAGTCTCACGACTGCTCCTGCTCGATAGCTTCCTGCAGCACACCTATCCCCTCCCACGTACAGAAATCCACGGTCTACCTCCTGTTCCAGTCGTTCCCTCTCGTCCTCCATCGCAACTTCCCCTGTTCATCTTTCTCGCCATTTTCTGCTGCAGTGGAAGCTCAATGCTGATCGAAACATCCTCGATTCAAACCTAACCGCCTCTGAGACATTACGCAACCATCTTCCTCTCACCAGAGTCCGACGTCCACCCTATTTCTGCCTGAAGCCGCCAGCCCCATCACCTCCCTCGCTCCTATTCATCCCTTTCGTCCTCGACAGTCACTATTCATCCTCCTCTCGTTTACAGAAAAAGGGAAACACCACTATTCATCTTCTCCAACAGCAGCTTTCGACTTCCTTCCCCCATTGCCGCATCCCGCCGCCGCCGAATCCCTAAATTCGTGAGTATTTCTCATTTTATTTTATTTTATCTTCTGTATTGAATATTTGGGGCGAACCTTGCATATTTTCAGTGGAAGTATTATCTTGTTTGTGCTATTTGTTTTCATTACTTTCTTCTCCTATAATCCATTTGTAAAATTTGTAGTTGAAAGCACCACTTGTGACGACGATTGTGATTTTTACTTGTGTGCCGGAAAATTATCAAAGTTCACGTTGTGTACACTTGCTAAATTATATAATTATAATTACTGTTATTTTATTTCCGGATTAATTGATTACATGCATGCATCGTTTACATTGGGTTTGATCGCATTCATTCCGCACCTCCACTTAGGAATGCATTAGCGTGTCGGCACAGTTTCTTTCACACAGGACCGTCCTGCGTCACTAACCCTACAAATTTGTCCTTGTAACAAAGTTTTGAAACCTGTTCATTTTATACAAGAAAAACCTATTCTAATAATTTTTGGAGAACATTTATCCACGGTGCCTGATCGCATTTAGCAAGCTTTGTTTACATCAAATTTATTTGCTGATTATTAGCATATGAACCTAAATGATATTTTTTACAGGGTGGACCTCGGCACATCTGATTATTTTGCTGTGGACGTACTGCTCAATTGCTTGACTGTATTGAGCACAGAGTAAGGATTCTCAAAGGTGTTATGATTTTTTTTTGCCCACCGTTATGCCAGCTTGTTCCATGTAGAAGCTCAGTAAAAGGTGTAGCCAATTCATGCATAACCCCAGTGAAAGACATCATGATATATTACCTTGAGACAAAAATTATGTTCTCTCCTCACAATAAGACATGTAACTTTGCAAATATTGATCAAATGTGAATAGAAATTTACACTGATGCAAACTGGGCTGGGTCTATGTTGGACAAACAATGTACCATGGGATACTGTAGTTTTGTTGGTCAAAATATTGTAACAGTAGAAGTACACCAGAAGCTGAATATTGGTCCATGATGCTTGGAATTTATGAAGGTGTATTGACTCCAGCATTAATAATGAACTGGGGATGCTCTCGGTTGACATTGCTCATTATTTTGAAACAACAAAGCTGCTATTTCCGTTACCCAAATTTTAGTTCAACATTATCGTACCAAGTATATATATAGATCAATAAGAATTGTATAAATGAGAAGATACACAAGGATTATTTATATATTCTGTTTGTTCAATCTGAATGTCAACTTGCAAACATTTTTACAAAGGGGTTAAGCATTTTGTCCTTCTAATGTAATCAAGTTGGGTATGATTAATCCCCGAAGCCAACCTAAAGGGCTGTGTTATGAGTAAAATATGTATTAGGTATAGTTGTAATTATGATGACTTTTAGAGGTTAAACTTGTAAAGTTATTTCTCATTTCCTTGTAACCATATTTTATTCATGAATGAGAAAGTTATATTCTTTACTTGCTATGCAAAGAAGTCTTGAACTTCTGATACTCTTTTTTTGTCATGATCTTGATAGAATTTTCTCGCACAAAATGCTTGAACTCCTATATTAGAAAATTTAACTTCTCTTTTGCTGTAATCCATATTTTTCTTATTGATTTAAGATCAGAGAACTCGTATTCTTACGCGTCCTCATTCCGCTGATAATTTGTATGACTGTAATCCTTTCTTTTGGTAGATACTTAGGTATTCAACAGGTGGTTTTCGGTGGCCGCCGGTTTGGTGATTGGGAAGAAGGTATGACAAGCTCGGAAGATGGTTACAAATTTTTCAAGATATGAAATGTCGGTGCGGATCCGCACTTTCCTCAGGAGTCTGGTTCCTTCGGCAAATCACAACGGCCCAGAGGGAGAGGAGGGTTCCAGCAGAGTCATTTGATAAAAGCTTGCCACTGACCCTTACAGTACTTGTGTTAACTTATGTGCATATGTATATTATAATTATGTTATATTATGCAGAAATAGCATCCTTCAGATCAAATTTAAATGTAATATGTAATTTTAATTTCTGTTGATATCCGCCTTTCTTGTGAAAATTATTGCAAGATGAAATGTGTCTATCCCTCCAGCAGAACCAGGATCCTCTCTATAAAGCCTAAATGGAGGAGATTCATTTCACGGTTCATTTTACACCGTTGGATAAATAAGGATTGATCTCGACCGAAAAACTAATCTTCATTTTTATTAAGTAATTAGTGTTTCTTCGTGATTAATTTTCTTCATTTTAATTAAGTTAACTGTTGCACACAAAAAAACTACCATTATTAGGTTATATGTATATGCTTGTGTCTCTTGTGCAGTGCGCCGATTCCGCTCCAACACGATAGCAGCCAACGCCTTCCAACCAGGCGTTTGTTTTTCCGCCTTTTCTAGGCGTTTCCAGTCGCCGCCTCCCTACGAATGGAGAAAACCTCCGCCTCCAACCCCGCCTCCCCACCTCCGGTTGCAAACCCACTTTGATCAATACCGCACAGGTGCTCTGACGCCGCCCCAAACGGACCCTATATATTAATTATTTATAAGGGAGGATTGACTCTTTTAATTAACAACTTATTCTATTTGAATTAAGCCTCTGTTTGGCGTTTTTGCTCGAGTGTGGTCAAAAAACGCCACCTTCACATAAAAAATAGACCCTATAAAGGGTAAGTTTTCGTCTGCTAAAAGATTAAGTGCCACAGTTCTTCTCATTCAGGAAAAGTGGTGTGGTGCCTCTTCTGAACCACACCAAAAATTATGGCTAGTTTATGATCAGAAAAGCTTGATAATATTGAGCCAACTTGATATTTTGCCGTTTCTAAATCGGTTGGACCCTATTTGAACTTGAGTTGATTATTGGTCGGCTCTATTTTTTGGGCCAACTTTAGCAAGTTCTGCATGAAATTGGTTTGATAACAGCTCTACCCGCTTTCTGGTTTAGCGTTCCTAGTTTTTATTTTTATTTTGGAATAAAGATATTACATGCACGACAGAGTGACACTGATGAAAGTTCATTCAGTTCTGATGAAGATGAGAGTAAAGCAGAAGAGGTCTGCATGATAGCTCTAGAACTCACTGAAAAGAAAGATGATCTTCCATAAGAAAATGATGAGGTAACATATTTTGAGAATTTCAATTTTTCCTCATAAGAATTTAAAATAGCTTTCAAAGGCTTCTGTCAAGACCAATTGGTTGTAGAAAGTCAAATAAAAGCTCTCAGGAAAGAAATAACACATCTCACTGAGAGATTAAAAGAAGAAAGTAAATCTGTTATAAACTATGAACTAAGAGTTCAAAATGGTAAGCTGCAGATGAGATTGAGTCTCTAAAAGTAGAGAATGAAAATCTAAAAGTTGAGCTTAATAATGCTAAGCTATTTGAAGACAACCTGAATGGGAGGAGTAATCAGCTCAAGGATATCTCTGAGAATCTTTTAGTCATATTCAAAAACCTGGGTCTGGGTGCTGATTCACCCCATAAGGCTGATTCACCCCATAAGGCTGATTCACCTAGCATACAAGCCTGAAAAATCTAGTTAAATTTATTGGTGCAAAAGGAAAAGAACCAACAAGTTCCCTGGTTGATGTTCCTCTATATAAAAAATTTGTAAGAAGGTCAGCTCCTTATATAAAGAATAATAAAAATGAATCAAATCAAATAAGAAATGACATAATTTATTTAGAGCAAAAGGGGATTTTGGGAAAAGCTCCAATGAATCAGAATCATAATCAGCCAGACAATTTCAAAGAATTCAATACAAATTAGGATTATCTCGATGTACGTCGATATATCCATCCTTTGTGTTGACTGAAGGACGATATGTATGGCTGGTTCAATGTAGAATCATAAAATAAAATTTTTTCCCATAAGACCCTCTTTCCATTTGAATCATGACAGTAATAAAAACTATATAACAGATATAAATGTTATTGTTGCCATAAGCTAGGACATGTAATGAAGGATTGGTGGTATAATCTACCCGCAACCTTCTATCCTAAGGGGTACAGGGACATGCTCTCTTACTCCTTTGTCACCCCTTTTAATGGAAGAACTGGACCCAAGGTAACTTGGGTTCCGCCTAACATTTAAGGCTTTTACAGGAAAAGAACTGTCCCGTCACAAACCAGTTGTGCTACATGGACAATGGCTGCTCCAGACACATGACTGGAGACAAACAATTACTGGAAAACTATAGGATTAAGCAAGGACTAAAGGTAATGTTCGGTGACTCCAGTTGTGGTCAAACCCAAGGATATGGTAAGATCAAGGTTGGGTCAACTACATTCGACAAGGTTGCTCGTTTTGAAGGGTTGAAGCATAATCTAATCAACATAAGCCAATTGTGTGAGAAAGAATACAAGGTTGTATTCAATCATACTCAATGTCTAATAATTTCTTCAATCACGAGCAATATAGCTCTTATTGGTAACAAAAAAGGAAATGTTTATAGTTGATTTTTCTTCAAACCAAAATGAAATCTGTCTATTCAACTCTAACATAAGCAATGCAGAGTTGTGGCATAAAATATTGGGACACTTAATCGAAAAATTATGTCCAAACTCTACAAGGATAATTTTGTTAGAGGTCTGTCATAAGGTAGATATGTAAAGGAAAAGCCTTGTAGAACCTGCCAATTAGGTAAACAAACTAAGGTTTCATTTAAATGAGCAAATAAGAATGACTCCTCAAGGATCCTATATCTTTTGTATATGAATCTATTTATACCCACTATTGTCCATAGCTTAGGAGGCAAGTCGTACTCATTGGTTATTGTGAATGATTTTTCTAGATTCACTTGAGTGTTCTTCCTGAGAACTAAATCTACACCTTCAAAATTCTCTTAAGCTTCATCAAACAAATTCAAAATGAACTAAATACTTCAGTTGTAATGAACAGAAGTGATCATATCACTGAGTTTGAGTCCCATAGAATGTTTGAATTCTGTAAGAATAAAGGAATCATGCATAACTTCTCTGCTCTCAGAACTCCACAACAAAATGGAGTTGCTGAGAGAAAGAATAGAACACAAATTGAATCAGGAAGAACATTGTTAGCTGAGGCTAACTTGTCTCTATCCTTCTGGGCAGAGGCAGTGAACACAACCAACTATGTTCTCAACAGAAGTCTCATTCATATAATTGAAGGTAAGACTCCATATGAGCTGTTGAAAGGCAAAACACCAAATATATCATACTTTAAGATATTTGGGTGCACTTGCTATATACATAACAATGAAAAAAGTCATCTTGCCAAATTTGACAACAAAAATGACGATGGAATCTTCATTGGATATTCCACATCTAACAAATCTTATAGATGTTATAACAAAAAGACTTTTAAAATTGAAGAAACAATGCATGTAGTATTTGATGAAACTAACATGTTATGTGAAGAAAAGAGTACATCCACAACCTTTGATTTATAGGTAAATGAGTTGACAAGTTAGATATGAATCAAGCTGGTCCATGCTCATCAAACTCTCCCATTCAATTAGAATCAATTCCAAAGAGTAATGAGCACAATCGGGATGATAAAGACAATGCAAATGAAATATTATCTGAGGATGATATTCAGTTAAATTCTCCATCAGTTGAGTATGGTGAAACTCATGATATAGCTGCTCAAGGTATTCAAGAGGATGAAATTATCCCTCAACAAATGGAAACATAAATTCTTCCACAAGAACTTGTTACTCTCATGGATCATCCAATCTCACAGATAATTGGAGATATTTATGTAGGTGTGCAAACTCACCAATGAAATGATGCTCCAGTGCTTTCTCTCTCAACTTGAGCCCAAAAGGTTTGAAGAGGCAAACAATGATCCACACTAGATTTCTGTCATGCAAGAATAACTCACTTAATTTGAGAGGAGTATTGTGTGGTCTCTAGTTGAAATACCAAAGAACTATCCAATTATTGGGGCCAAATGGGTATTTAGAATTAAGTTAGATGTTGAAGGAATAATTGTCAGGAACAAGCCAAGACTGGTTGCTTAAGGTTATAGACAAGAAGAATGAATAAATTATGATCAGACATTTGACCCTGTATCCATACTTGAAGATATAAGAATTCTTGGCATATGCAGCACACAATAGAATTAAGGTGTTTCATATGGATGTGAAGAGTGTTTTTCTCAATGGTATTCTGCAGGAAAATGTTTATGTAGAACAACCTCCATGTTTTTTCAATCCTAGTCATCCGTCATTTGTTTATAAGTTGAATAAGCCCTTATATGTTCTCAAGCAAGCTCCAGGAGCCTGGTATGAGACTCTTTCTACCTTCCTCCTTGAACACTCATTTGTGAGGGGTAAGGTAGACAAAACATTATTAATTAGAAGACATAAAGAGAAGTCATTATTAGTACAAATATATATATATATATATATATATATTTATTGATGACATTACTTTTTGGTCTACAGACAGTAAACTTTGCCAAAGATTTGCTACCCTAATGAAGTCAAAATTTGAAAAGAGTAGCATGGCGAAGCTCACCTATTTTCCTGGTCTTCAAGTAAGACAATCATGTGAAGGAATCCACATCTCTCAATCCAAATATACTAGAGAATTAATCAAGAAATTTGGAATTGAGAGTGTCAGCACAATGAAACCCCATATGGCTACAAATGATGTAATTGATAAGGATGAGGCAGGCAAACATATTGTTCAAAAGATCTATAGGGCCATCATCAGATCTCTCCTCTATCTTACAGCCAGTAGACCTGATATAATGTTTGCAACCTGTGTTTGTGCAAGATTCCATGTTGAACCCAAAGAATTACATATGACTTTTGTAAAAAGGATTATGAGATATTTGAAGGGTATCCCGGAGTTAGGCCTATGGTATCCAGTAGAATCAGGATTTGAGCTAACTGGATACTCAGATGCAGATTATGTTGGATGCAGGCTAAATAGGAAGAGCACCTCATGGATATATCAATTCCTTGGGTTCAAGGATTATCTCATGGTTTAATAAAAAGCAGACTATTGTGTCTACATTCATAGCTGAAGATGAGTACATCTCAGCTGGGAGTTGTTGTTCACAACTCTTATGGATGCAGAATTAGTTGTTGGACTATGGCTATACAATTCACAAACTCCACATTTTTTTGTGACAGCTCAAATGCTATCAATTTCCTCAAATCCTGAACTTCATAGCAGGATAAATCAAATTGTGATAAGACACCACTTTATCAGAGACAATGTGGAGAAAGAAAATATTACCCTAGAGTTTATCTCCATAGACCAGCAAAAGGCTGATATCTTCACCAAGCCTCTGGATGAAGTAAAGCATTAGTATTTCATAAATACTCTTGGAATTCTAGATCGAGTTGAATAAAAAGAATTAGAAAATTCCACCTAAAAATCATAGTTTTTCTGTCTTAAGGAAGAGCTCGACATAAGTAGACAAAAGATCTCGATGTACATTAAGTTCATCTCAACATAAGCCTAATTACAAAGCTGCTCACGTTGAGGCTAGATGAAAGCTTTGATATAAAACTGTGGTTCGACCTCTTGTGTATTGACTAGTCTTACTTATACATCGATACATCGACTATTGTATGTCAAGGGCTAGATCAATCTTGCTCTGAGAAAGTGTCGAAGGGCTCGACGGAAGTATATAGACAAAACCCATTTCTGTTATCTTTACTCTTACTTCAAACCTTTCAACTTTCCTCTCATTTTTCTTTCTCTAATGAGTTTTGCAGGTCGCGGTGACTACTCCAACAATCAATCCAGACTTTGATTTGGATTTCAAAGCATTCGTAGACACAAATGAGAAATTCTTCGGTATTCTGAATCTATTTATTGAACAAGGATTGAAGGCACTGATTTTAGATCGCTCACGAATTTAGTATGATGAACTCCAAGTATTCTATTCCACCATTATCTCAGAGGAGGACAACATCCTATCTGAGACTATCAATGAAGTTCATATTAGAATTTCTGCTACTGAGTTGACTACGACATTCAATTTACCAATTGGGATAGATGAAGCAACTCTTACTGATGAGTAGATTACTATCATTATGTAGATAATGGGTTACACATGACATAAACCCTCTAACATGATGAAGAAAGAAGTTTCTAAGGAATATTAGTTTCTTGCGGATATCTGTGGAAAAGTTCTGATGTGCAAGGTGTCTTCATATGATGCTATACCTAGAGCACAGGTATAGAGAATGGGGACTATGATACTGAAAAATAAAATAGATTGGGAGAGATATTTGCTGAAGTTAATTCACACAAAACTAAAAGGGCATAAAGAAATTCCATATGAAAGGATGTTGAGTACCATATTGCAATCCTTTTCCACAGTTCGTCGGACTAAGGGGTTCATATTCCTCCTGGAAAGAGGTTGAATACTCAATTGTTTGAAAGATGGATTAGAACCATCAAGAGAAAATTTTCTGAGTTTGATGAATCTATTTTCGTCCCCACAGAATGTGACTCTTTGCCTCCTTCGCACATTTTCCTTAGGTATCTACTTCTGAGACTATCTCAGTTATTCCATCTAATCGTACGATTCCTGATACCCATGTTATGGTCACTACATCACCTTTATTACCTTCATCTGTACATCTAGAGGTTCTCGATGTGTCACTAAATCCTAATATTCTTCCTCCACAATTACTCTCAGTGTTTCTCACACTATTCTATATGCCTTTAGGTCAATAACCTCTTTCATGACAACTGAGATGGTGCAGTTCTCTGTACATTTCTCTGATAAGTGTCTAGTTATGGATACAAAAGTAACCTTACTTTCCACAAAATTGGATGCACTTTCTCAATGTATCACTTCCTCTCCTCTCAATAAGGAATTCTTGATTTCTATATTTGCTGAAATCAAGAAGGAAGCTAAGGCTTGTTCGTATGATATGATTCCTAATGATATCACCTGCTCTTCTGATCATGGTGCTTCCATTGAGAATACTCCCAGTGATAATGATATTCAAACTTTTGTTGATACTGCACTCAACATTGAGAATACTCCCTCTTCCCAACATGATGCTTCCTTGCCATATAAACAGGGGAGTCCTCAGATGCTATATTAACAATCTTAGTTGATGTTGTCCTTTCTCAGGAGGAGTCATTGTGTCAGGACAATGTATGTGTTTCTGCTGGTGCAGTATTCCAGGGGGAGACTATAGGAATTTCTCAGACCAATGAAACTATGATTATTCCTCTTGCTACATCCTCTAAGACCGCTCATATTGCTGATGTCTCTCCTATAAAGGCCTACAAGAGAAAGCCCAGGACACATTGCATCTCTATGTTTGGAATCTATAAAGACTGGTTAATTAAAACAGATGATATCTATATCTCAAAAGCATAAAGGTTCAAGGTCGATAGCACCCTTCTGATCAAAACTTCACTGAAGCTCCACTTGGCAACTGGTAATCATTCTGTTCTCCTTATTCTGATGCCTTCTTTCGAAACTCCTATGAAGAAGGCTGCTTAAATTGAAAAGGATAATTTCAATCTTCAAAAAGGCAAACACATTGTTTTCAGACTTAGAAATCTCATTAATTGAAAAGAAGATCTGGGCTTTATAGAAGAGGGTTCAGTTTTTTAGTTGTTTATAATTATGCTTTAGAATATTAGAGGAAGTTAATATCTATTTCAAATTCCTTAGAAGATTAGAGGAAGTTAATATATGTTTCAAATTCCTTAGAAGACAATCTAGGCAGAGAGCCAAGAAGGTTCTCTAAGTACTGTGATAAGCTCAAAGAAAACCTACACTTTCATATCTATGCTTTTCTTGGAAAGAAACCCATGTGAAATTGATGCATTAGTGAATATATCTAGACCTTCTCTTTTGCATTAAATATGAATGTAAAGGTTCTATGATGAAAATCTTAAGGAATGAACATTGGGGTTCTGCATAAATCCTCTTATCTATCTATTCTCTATATTTTTATTTCTGCATTCATCTACAAGTTTGTGATGATTTCTTTCTTGTTCAAGATCACTTAAATCTGTAAAATCAGATATATCCCAATGTTTTCTTCTAAGGAGATTGTGGAGATTGTTGATTCAGACTTAGAAATCTCATTAATTGAAAAGATGATCTATGAGCTTTATAGAAGAGGGTTCAATATTTTAGTTGTTTATAATTCTAATTTAGAAGATTGGAGGAAGTTAATATCTGTTTCAAATTCCTTAGAAGACAATCTAGGCAGAGAGCCAAAAAGGTTTTCTAAGTACTGTGATAAGCTCAAAGGAACCCTACACTTTCATATCTATGTTTTTCTTGGAAAGAAACCCATGTGAATTTGATGCATCGGTGAATATATCTAGACATTCTCTTCTGCATTAAAGTTGAATGTAAAGGTTCCATGATGAAAGTCTTAAGGAATGAACATGTGGGTTGTGCATAGATCCTCTCGTCTATCTATTCTCTATATCTTTATTTTTGCACTCATCTAGAAGTTTGTGATGATTTCTTTCTTGCTCAAGATCACTTAAATCTGTAAAATTTGATATATCAAATATGGGAGATTATTGGGAAAAGTCCCTTTATGATTTGATATATCTGGATATTAAAGTGATGTAGGAAAATGTCTTTAATGTATAGATGACATGTCCTATTAAGCTTGGAATTCAGATTCATTCAATGTGATTATGCAAAAGAATTAGAGTTCAGAGTTTGGCTAAGTAACAGGACTCAGAGTAAGGAGATGTCAACTTACATCGACAAAAATTATAAGCATATATCGACGTACATCGAGAAGCTTGCAGGCAGATGTCAACACACTTTAAGAAACTCAACTCATTGCTTCAACCATGAGCTTAAAGAAGTTCTAAGTAATTCGGTGAATTTAAGTTCTACGAGAGTCAAAGCATAACTATACATTGATATATTCTTTCTCTCTACTTCATCTCAATGTACATTCACTTCTAAGTCAATGTTTAAGAAGGCCCGCGTCGACTTCTATACAGAATGAGTTCAAATGAAAATTTGAATAAATTAAGAAAATAATCTAAGTATACCTGTTAAGATCTAAATAAGGAATACTATTACTCTCATTGAAGTATATTTGGCCAGGGATCATTTTAATAATATAATGTACATTACTATTCAAAAAAGATAAGATAGACAGAAAGATAAAGGTGCAATTCAAAATGCTCAGGATAGAGCTTCTTCTCCTCCCTCTCTATTGTTGGATTCTTCTTTTCCCCTTCTCTCAAGAAGAATAGCAGTCGGTCGACAAGATCATCTTCTCCAAATCAGACGTCTGGAGATCAGGAGTTATCATTAGACTGCTTCAAAAGATTTAATCTTCTCTCTAATGAATCTATTCACTCAAGAGGAAAAATCAACATGTTCTATCTGCTGCAATACAATCCACACAGTGCTTTGAAAGAATCAAGTTCTTAGAGATTGTTGAAGAGGACAATAATTGTGGAAACAAATTTCCTACATCCAATTAACTTCTACATCAATGTTCTGAAAGAGTTCTTGAATCTCTCTTCTAACAGATTCAGCGGTGGTTTGACCCTCCTTATCAAAAGGATCTGTGTAGTTTTGAGTCGACCTTATCAAAAGGCTCTCTGATTGGTTATGAGTCAACCTTATCAAAAGGCTATACGAGTGGTTGATCTACCTTATCAAAAGGATCATTGTTCGGTTTAACCACCTTATCAAAGGGCTTGATTGGTTTGAGATGCCTAATAAAAATTTCTTGTGGTTCGAAAAAATCTCCTTATCAAAAGATTCAGTTGTAATTGGTTCTAAGAGTCTCCTTATCAAAATACACAGCACTATCTATAGTGGATAGCCTACCAAGGGGTAGAAGAGAGGACGTACCCAAATTTGGGGAACCTCTATAATATATTTGTGTCTTCTGGATTGCATTTTTTGTGGTGTTTGTTTGTTGCTCTGATTTACTTCTTTCTTTGTACTACATTTAAATCAATAACCAAATTATTCGATAAATATTAATATCTTGCGATTGTTTAAAGTTATAAAGGAATTTTAAATACTCTATTCACCCCTCCCTCTAAAGTATGGTTGACTCAGATCAACAATACCAAGTGCATAGATCTTCTCCACGATCAAATCTACCCTTTCCTCCTTCTCTTCAAATTAATTGGAAGGGCAAATATAATAAATTTGAATTTTATTGTTACCATAAGGTAGGTCATTTCATGAAAGATTGATGGTATAATCTACCAACAACTTCTCATTCTAAGTGGCATATGCATAGACCTTTTTTCTTCTATGTTACTCCTTATTTTGGAAGAAATGGGAACCAGGGTAACCTTGTTCCAACTAACTTTTAATTTTTGATGCAGGTAAGAACTTGTACAACCACAAACTAGTTGTGGTATTTGGACAGTGGATGCTCCAGAAATATGATTGGAGACAAAAACATGTTGGACGAATGCAAAGTAAAGCTAGGTCCTAAGGTAATGTTTGGGGACTCTGTTGGGAAAAACTCCTTTTGATTTAACTTAACAAATTAACTATAGGTGATTTTACTCCCTAGGATTATTACTCATGTTGTATAGAAATGGTAAATTGGTCATTAGATGTCCTAGGATATCACACCCACTTAGAGTGTCAAGACTAGGTCCAAGATAAGCACAAATTCAGTTGAGTTACAACTTGCGTCGAATAGAAGTCGACGCAACTTCGACTAAGAGTTGACGCAACTTCGACTGAAAGTCGAAGTAACTCAGTCTGCCTGTCGAAGTATTAAGTGAAGTTGACGCACAGTTTATTCTCGTAGGAATTGTTTCTCGAAGGCACAGTTTATTCTCGTAGGAACTATTTCATGAATGCACAATTTATTCCCGTGGGAATTATTTCTCAAAAGCATGCCTTATTCCCGTGGGAATTATTTCTTAAAGGCACACTGCATTCCTGTGGGAATTATCTCTCGAAGGCACACTTTATTCTAGTGGGAATTATTTCTCGAAGGCATATAATTACCATCAATATTGAAAATATCATTTTGTCGTTGTAAAACGAAGCGATAGAAATTAAGTTGTTTAAATAGAAGCCTTCATATAGACAAATGAAACTAAAATCAAGGCACCCAAGGATTGTGTCAAAGGGTGAAACCTTATCCTGCTCTGTCAAGCTTGTAAACCCCATTTAAACTGTTGTGACTCTGGTAAGCCCAAATCCTCTCCTCGACTTGATAAGTGACATGGCCCCTTAGGCAACAAACCAATTCGTTCACAATAATAGCCACAACATTTAATTTCGAATTATAAGCATTTTGTATGATGAAAGCAAGTCCTATGTTTTAAATCGATCGCTTGCCCTACTCGACATTCAAATAATTTAGGCAAGTGACTAAGACATCGAACACGATCACACTACTGTGCTAATAAGAGAGTTGGTTGAGCATTATTTAGGGTTAACCTCAGAGGAATCACTTATCTCTAGGTTAACTCTAAATAGGGATTTTGTATGAGCAGTAATACAAAATTGAGTACTACAAGAGAGTTGATCAAGTTCTGCATTTGGGGTTAACATCGAAGGAATCTCTCATCTTCAAGTTAACTCCAAACTGCAAAATAGAATAATTGGTCAAGACATCGAGCTCGACCACATTGCTCTACTAATAAGAGAGTTGATCGAGTTTGACATTATTTAGAGTTAACCTTGAAGGAATATCCCATATCCAGGTTAGCTCTAAATTATAAGCAATAATAGAATCGTAGGCCAAGAAATTGAACTCGGTCGCCCTGCACTACTAATAAGAGAGTTGACCGAGTTCAACATTA
Source organism: Dactylorhiza incarnata (assembly GCA_033032865.1). Classification (NCBI taxonomy): domain Eukaryota; kingdom Viridiplantae; phylum Streptophyta; class Magnoliopsida; order Asparagales; family Orchidaceae; genus Dactylorhiza; species Dactylorhiza incarnata. Next base: position 2,279,333 of record JAWHQI010000290.1, read on the forward strand.
TTTAGAGTCAACCTCGAAAGAATCTCTCATCTCCGGTTTTATTCTAAATTATAAACAGTAATAGAATCTTAGGATAATAGGCTGAGACATCAAACTCGACTGCACTGCTCTACTAGAAAGAGAGTTGATCGAGTTTGGACATTATTTATGGTTAACCTCCGAGGAATCTTTCGTTTCCAGTTAACTCTAAATTATAAAGCAGTAATGTAAAATAGAATAATCGGCCAGGACATTGAACTCGACCGCACTGCTCTACTGACAAGAGAGTGGATCGAGTTCGGGCATTATTTAGGGTTAATCTCAGAGGAACCTGCCATATCCAGTTTAGCTCTAAATTATAAAGCGGTATTACAAATTAGGACAATGGGTCATAGCCAACAGTGAATAATAGTGCAGTAAATAAAGTGAATAAGTAAATAAGGAGCAGTAAATAGGATAATAAATAACAGAAATAAGAAACAATTCGGTATAAATAAAAGTCCTCTGAATCCACAATTCCATCTCCGTTCTAAAGAGGCATCTCAGTTCTTATGAGGCATATTCAGTTCTCATCTCCATTCTTATGAGGCATTCATCTCTGTTCCAAGGAGGTATTTTAATTACACCAAGTTCGTAGCGGCGTTTTATACAATTATTTGAATTCCAGGGTTCATCGGGTTTTATGTTGCTCGAACCCATTAATTATTTAAGTGGCCTCTTATTAAATTTTGTTTTAAAATCTTTAGGAGTGGAAGTTATAATTTAAGCGGAGCTCGGTTAATGCAAGTTAATCCGGAGGATATAAGTCGGGTTTTCGACACACATATAGTTCAAATTTTATAAATTGAGCCTGATAATTTTCTTAATAATTTTTATAAACCTGTTATGAAATTATAAACAATTTTATCATTGGGGTACAAAGCCAAAAATGCACCTATTAATTTCTGGATTTAATTTTTGTTGAAATCCTAATTAATTTGAATTACTGCCCATTGTTTGGCCTTAATTAAATATCATATGATTTTATAAAAAATTATAAGAAAATATATCTGAAAGGTGGTGAAATTACAAACAATTTTGATCTTTATATCATCATGATCTGAGGTCTTTAATGTCCTTTTAAAATCCTTGATGTTTCTATTTTAAAATGAAGTAAGCACTGATATTGAAGCGGATCTGGGGCTGAACAGAGATGGTTCATCGGCTCCACATCATATATGGTGCAGATCTGCTGTGGAGTCTAATGATTTTTCGATAGGATTAATAAAACCTCAACCATCCGATCTCAATCACGAGATCGAACATTATTTGTTAACCTGTGGTGGCAGAAATTATCAAGGCTCTGCCACCACCATCCGGCCACCGCACCGCCGCGCCACTGCCTTTGGCCAACTCTCCGGAGGCCGGCGCTCCTTCCAGTGGTGGTTCAGCGGCCTTGCGCAGCCGGCGGCCACCGAGAGGGGCATTACATAGGGATTAAATAGAGGCACCATCGGAGCTCTACTCTCCAGCAATGCCACCGCCTAAATCTCTCCCAGAGAGGATCGCCAGTACTCCCTATCTGGCGAGGTGTGGATCCCCAGAGGGCCTAAGGGCCATGTGGAGCTCTCCTTGCATGGTCTCCACCTGAGCTCAAACAGAGCTCAGTGACGGCGGTGCGCCGGTGGCCGGAACACCATGCATGGCATCCCATAGAGAGGGGTGGAGAGAGGAAGCAGAAATCCACCTCCAAGGGGGTCCTTCAAGTAGGCCTAGGTCAGGGCGGCATGGTTAGGGATGGGAGGGTGGCAGTGGAGCTCTGTCTCTCTCTTCTCTGGCCCCAACGAGGGTCCAGGCTGTAGCACCCCAGTTTTCCCAACACTAAGAAAACAAGGAAATCTTTAGCAGATCGCTAACGCTAGTGGTAGGTGCTACCACTGGCGTTAGGTCTATTTTCTAGACAAGCTGTATCGTCTAGACAGATCATGTCGTCCAAACACTAATGCCGAGCGGTAGGTGTTACCGCTGGCGGTATCTATATCGTCTAGACGAGCTGTATCGTCTAGACGAGTTGTATCGTCTAGGCAGATCGTGTCGTCCAGTCGTTAACGGCAAGAAGTAGTACTGCCTCTAGCGATAGGTCTTTCTTGACGACACTAGTTGTTCTAAATAAGATCAGATCCACCGCCTCTGGGGCTAACACGACACGGTAATGCTACCGCTGGGCAGTAGCTGACGGAAACAGATTCGTAAAATCTGCATCGTGGCAGTCCAATCATTTATGAAAAGTGATCAAACGCTCCAGATAAGTCCTTCCTTTTATACAGAAGGGGATGACAGTAAAAGATAAGTCATTATCTTGACTTGAGAGATTTGGAGAGCTTTTGGAAGAGAAGAAATAGGAAGAAGAAGATCTCGAGATTGCCATTGTTGGAGCTCCGAAGCTTCGATTTGCAATCCGATTTCAGATCACCGAGAGCAGCATGGTACGGTTCTTTCCATTCGATTCGATTTTTCTTCATGGTGCCAAAACGATCGTCAAGGGTAACAATCCTTCTCTCCGGTATTAGGACGTGCTTGTCTTATTTGATATAGTTGCATGGAAGAGTCTCCTTTACTAATTAGTGAAGTGTGTGACCTCCGTCGGGTCAATTGTGTCCGTCCTCAACATTTATTGCATATAGAGGTCTGATCGGTTTGCTGATTTAGGCATGCTGTGTGAAGCTCATCTGCGATCGTTGGTCTGGATTGATGATGCTTGATTTGCGTGTCAAAGAAGTCTCCGAGAAATGCGTGATTGCGTTGCTAGAGGTTGAAATAAGAGAGCTCTTGAATCAGTTAGTGGTAACCCCGTTGCTGTGGTGGTAGAACGCAAACCTTCTCCACATATTCCGTAGTGGAGTGCACTACAATGGATGTGATCGTGAAGCCTATGTCCTCTCGAGTGAATTAGGTGCGTATCGTGTTTTGATAAAATGAGAATGAGCCGAGGTAAAGCTATTCACGTATCGTGTTTGTCTAGACATGGTGATTTGAACAACATGCAATAGTTGAACCGAACCAACACAATGTTGTTCAGCTCGAGGGCTTGAGAAAAGCTTCATTGTTAGCATAGGAAAGAGTCAATGCTGATGCGCTTGACAAGTAAAATGTTCAAATGGGATTCGAGCTGACGAGACTTGGATTGGTGGAACTGCTCGTGCGAGAGTTCACCTAAACATGCCTTGAGAGCATGAAAACGTGTGGTCGTGCGTATAACGTTTGTGATTGATGTTTGTTAGCATCATGCTTAGGCGGTTGAAGGAACCTTCGGATAAACCAATCAACATCATGTGCATATCTAGGTTCACTTACTTTGATTCTCAACCTAGATGAATTGATTGTGCTTAGAACTTCACTCTGCTTAGTGTAGTTGCACTTTCGTTTGCTATATGCGGTAGAGGACGTGGATGGAGTTCCTTGGGGACTACACTGTTGAGATTCATTATACTCCTGGGAAGGGAAATGTTGTCGCGGATGAGTTAAGTCGGAGGGCTTCTGTGCAAGCAAACTAGATTCAAATGCATAATAAGCTTCTAATCAGTGACTTGGAGTCCCTTTCGATTACGTGTGTCGATGGAGAAAAACTGCTAGTGCATAAGCCAACTATGTGATTTGGGTTTTGTCATTGATTTTACAAGGATAAGTGTCTGATCAAAAACTTTGTAGACTTTGAAAAAAATCCTATCAGGCACTAGTTGTTGAAATGTTTATTGTTTGAATTTCTTATGCTTAGATACTTTTTCACATGTATGTCTTGTAGTAAATGAGAGAGACTCTCTTTGTGTGCAATGACTCATTTTACAAAGTACTCAATCCACCCGGGAAGTACAAAGATGTATATAGACATGAAGAAACTTTTCTGGTGGCCGGGTTTGAAGAAAGATAATGCCATCTACGTGGCGAAGTGTTACACTTGCGCACTTGTGAAGGCAGAATATCAAAGACCTGGTGTATTTCTGAAGTCTTTGCCGATTACGGAATGGAAGTTCGATGATATATCGATGGATTTTGTGCATGGATTGTCGAGATCGCAACATAGGAACGACGCCATCTGGGCGGTCATAGACCGGTTGACTAAAGTATCTTAATTTCGAACCAGAAAGATGATTCTGTAGAAAAGTTGGCAAAACTTCATGTCGATAACATAGTACGATTGCACGGTGTGCCCCGTAGCATCGTAAGTGACCGAGATGGGTGTTTCACATCGAAAGATTGGAGGCTAATACACCAACTATTGGGTACCAAGCTGAATTTTATCACGGCCTTCCATCCGCAAATGGATGGGCAGACCGAAAGGACCAATAGAACCATGGAGGATATGCTCCGAATGTGCACCTTGGATTTCAGAAAGAGATGGGAGGACCATCTCTACATGATCGAGTTCGACTATAATAACAACTACCAAGTGAGTATACAAATAGCGCCCTTCGAGACCATTTATGGTAGAAAATGTTGTACTGCCATGGCTTGGGCAGAAGTGGGAGACACAAAGTTGTTGAAACGAAAGGGCGTCGATGATGCAAATTCGACGATTTGAATGATCCAAGAGCGAATGTTGATTGCTCAGGATAGGCAGGAAAAATATTACAACACCAAGCACCAAAATATTGAGTTCGATGTTGGCGACTGGGTTTACTTGAAGATCAAATCATTCAAGGGTGTATAGAGGATTTGACGTTAGAAAAATCTAAGTCTGAGATACCTTGGACCGTTTGAGATCTTAGAGCGTGTTGGTGAAGCTGCTTGCCAGCTTGCTCTTTCGACAGAGTTAAGCGGTTTACATGATGTGTTTCACATATCGGTGTTGAGGAAGGCATTGCAAGAGCCTACTCATGTTCTTGCTGATGTTCAAGTGCCGGTTGATGGTGGGCTACAACAAAAGTCAAGTCTATTCACATCGAAGACACCGAATTCAAGTAGTTGCGGAACAAAATGATCAGGATGGTCAAAGTCACTGGGGCAATTGCGGTCGTAAGGAGCTTTCATGGGAGCGAAAGCAAACCGTGCTTAAGGAGTTTCCCAAGTTGTTTCGTTGAGGTACAAGTTATAGTTTTGTATCTTTTATGTTTTTCTTAGTTTTGGAATTTCGGGACGGAATTTCTTTAAGGGGAGGGGAATTTTAGCACCCAACTTTTCCCAACACTAAGAAAACAAGGAAATCTGTAGCAGATCGCTAACGCCAGCGGTAGGTACTACCGCTGGCATTAGGTATATCGTCTAGACGAGCTGTATCTTCTAGACAAATCGTGTCGTCTAGACAGATCATGTCATCTAGATGCTAACACCGAGCGGTAGTTGTTACCGCTAGCGATATCTATATTGTCTAGATGAGCAGTATCGACTAGATAGATTGTGTCATCCAGACGCTAACGCCGAGTGGTTGTACTATCGTTGACGGTCAGTCTTCTAGATGACACTGGCTGTTATGGATAAGATCAGATCCACCGCTTATGTGGCTAACACGGCGCAGTCATGCTACTGCCGGGCAGTAGCTGATGGAAACAGATTCGTAAAATCTGCATCGTGGTCGTCCAATCCTTTATGAAAAGTGATCAAACGCTCCAGATGAGTCCATCCTTTTATACAAAAGGGGCTGACAGTAAAAGATATGTCATTATCTTGACTTAAGATATTTGGAGAGCTTTTTGAAGAGAAGAAATAGGAAGAAGATCTTGAGATTGCCATTGTTGGAGCTCCGAAGCTCTGATTTGCAAGCCGATTTTAGATCCACGGAGAGCAGTCCGGTGCGGTTCTTTCCATATGATTCAATTTCTTCTTCATGGCGCCAAAGCGATCGTCAAGGGTAACGGTCCTTCTCTCCAGTCTTAGGATGTGATTGTCCTATTTTATGTTGATATAGTCGCATGGAAGAGTCTCCTTTGCTAATTAGCGAAGTGTGTGACCTCCACTGGGTCGATTGTGTCCGTCCTCGACATTAATTGCATATAGAGATCCGATCACTTTGCGTATTTAGGCATGCTGTGTGAAGCCCATTTGCGATCGTTGGTCTGGATTGGTGATGCTTGATTTGCATGCCGAAGAAGACTCCGAGAAATGCGCATACGTATTGCGTGAGGTTGAACTAAGGGAGATCTTGAAGCACTTAGTGGAAACGATGTTGTTGTGGTGGTTGAATGCAAACCTTCTCCACTTATTCCGTAGTGGAGTGCACTATGATGGTTGTGATCGTGAATCCAATGTCCTCTCGAGTTAATTAGGTGCGTAGCATGTTTTGATGAAATGAGAACGGGTTGAGGTAAAGTTGTTCCCGTATCGTGTTAGTCTAGACACGGTGATTTGAACAACGGGCAATAGTTGAACCCAACCCGCACCATGTTGTTCAGCTCGAGGGTTTGAGAAAAGCTTCGTTGTTAGCATGACAAAGAGTCAATGCTGACGCGCTTGACTAGTAAAATGTTCAAATGGGATCCGAGCTGGCGAGACTTGGATTGGTGGAACTGCTCGTGCGAGAGTTCACCTAATCAAGATTTGAGAGCATGAAAATGTGTGGTCATGCGTACCAACGTTTGTGATTGATGTTTGTTATCCTCATGCTTAGGCGGTTAAAGGAACCTTCGAGTAAATCAATCAATATCATATGCATATATAGGTTCACTTACTTTGATGCTCAACCTAGATGAATTGATTGTGCATGGAACTTCACTTTACTTAGTGTAGTTATACTTTCTTTTGCTATATATATATATAGCTTGTACGACTTGCTTGTAGGATAGCGGTACCGCCGCCCCGTAGTCGGCTAGATGGCCGGTGGTGGGGTCGTTACACCTTTTGTGGTCAGCCTAAAGCTAACCCTCGTTTGCCGCTTGTTTGTGGATGGTTCAGGTGCCGGCGAGCCAAGCAGGAAATAACGGGCAAGGAGCCCAAAGATGGGATGGCCCTCGAAGGCCGAAAGATTTTGTAGCTTTCATGTATTGCCAGCCTGCGTGCCGAAGTATGTAAACCATGTAGATTAATACACACTTTTGATGAAAAATATGTAAGGCCTTAAGGCCAAGACTACTGTTGTGAGTTATAATGTGGACATTCTTGTGAATTAAATAGATTGTTTCTGTTGAGTTCGTACTCTGTTTTGAGTAGTTCTATGTTATGTTAATCACTAATTTTCTTTACTTAACTCTTTGTTTGTGCGCTCGATATGACGTGGGATCCCGGACGGACCTACTGTTATATTTTTTATTACATTTAAGGTGTTAGAAATTTCGTATCAGCTTACAGGTCGGTCCATTGTCTTTTGAATTCGTGGTCGAATTCTGTTACGGGGTGGAGAGCACGTGTTGTGCGTCACCTTAAAACATCTAAACAACCAATGAATGTCTACTTAAGAATGAAACTGTAGCGCACCAAACATGTTAATTGTTGTTTGCTGAACTCCCTCTGCTGTGTCGGGAGTGACGACTGGGCGAGGTCCGCTCGTTTACTACACTTGTGGCAAGGTGGGACACGTTGCTCAAGATTGTCGAAGTGGTCTTCTGAAGGCAGACAAAAAGACGGGTACTTCTTATGCGGAGAAAGGGAAATCAACGGAATCGTCTGCATCCCAGTTTACTCCAACTCAACCGAGAGTGTTCTCTCTTGGTCAACAAGAAGTCATCCATCAGAGCGATGTCATGACATGTATGATTTAGTATCTAGCATGCATTGCTTATTGTATTGTCTACCTTGTGTATGATTGTTTTTTTAATTTCTATGTAATTAGGCTTTGTCCTACTACATAACTATTTGGCGAGTGCTCTTTTTGACACTGGAGAATCTCACTCATTTTTGTCTGAGGACTTCGTACTGCGTATTAGAGTCCCTTCTTTCACATCGAGAGATAGATTGGATATAGTGCTACCAAATGGGTGCAGGATGAGTGCAGATACGAGTTGTTATGTTAAAGTGTGGATATGAAGTCATAATTTTGACTTAGAAGCGTCAATGCTGCCAATATCTGAATTTGATGTCATCTTTGGCATGGATTGTCTCTCGAAGCAGCGTGCATGCATCGATTGCAATCTGAAGTAAGTCACACTAGGGCAAAACACTGAACGCGAGACTACATTTTTTGGTATGCGAGGATCGAGCAAGATGCTGATGTATGCTATCAAAGTGGTCAAGGCGGTTCGGAAAGGCACAGAGTTGTTCTTCATGTTATTGGAGGCTTCGGATCCAAATCCCAGTTTGAACGATGTTCTTGTCATATCAGAGTATGCATATGTGTTCCCTAATGATCTCTCTGGAGCTCCACCGCAACAAGAGATCAACTTCTCTATTGAGTTGGTGTAGGGTGCCAAACCCGTGGCACGCTTACCACACTGAATAGCACCAAAGAAAATGGAGGAACTGAAAGTTCTGAAAGTTCAGTTGCAAGATCTACTGGAGCAAGTTTATGTACGTCCAAGTTCATCTCCTTGGAGTGCACCGTTCCTCTTTGATAAAAAGAAGGTTGGAAGCTTGCGTCTATGTATCGACTATCGCGAACTGAATAAGCTGACAGAGAAGAACAAATATCTAATTCCGAGAATCGACAATTTGTTCGATCAACTAGTTGGATCGACTATGTATTCAAAGTTGGATTTGAAGTCAGGCTACTACCAATTGTGAATCAGGGAAAGCTATATTCCCAAAATGGTGTTCAGTACCCGTTACGGGCACTAAGAGTTCATAGTGATGTCGTTCGGCCTAATGAATGTGCCATCAGTATTTGTGGACTTGATGAACAGAATGTTCAGAGAGTATTTGGACTAGTTTGTAATTATCTTCATCGATGATATATGCCCTCTCTGAGTCTGCCCTCTCTGATGTCTTTGGCTTTGATTTGAGGGCATGATTCCGCAGCAAACGTGACGGTATAGGGGGCCACTATTTCAGTGGTAATCTGTGAGCAGCCACTTTGTGCATCTATTGTCAAAGGTTCGGTCTTTCTCCTCTGAGAGAAGCCACTTTGGGCATAGGGCCAAAGGTTAGGTTTGTTTCCAATCTTCCCCCGCCCATACCCCCAATGATTGGGGACTATATGGGTTCTGTTGTTGTTATTGTTGTTGTTGTTGATGATATACTGGTGTACTCTCAGTCGGAGGAGGAGCATGCAGATCATCTATGAGCAGTGTTGAGCACCCTTAGGAGGAGTCAGTTGTATGCCATGTTCTCTAAATGAGAGTTTTGGCTACCATCAGTGACATTCCTAGGTCATATGGTTAGTGGAGAGGGTATTGCTGTGGATCTGGCGAAGATAGTTGTTATACGATAGTGGCCTGTGTTGAAGACTGTGGAGGAAGTCTAAAGCTTCTTAGGACTTGCCGGCTACTATCATCTATTCGTAGAAAACTTTTCGAGGATAGCTTTACCTCTCACTACATTGACTAGGAAGGAGCATAAGTTCGTTTGGTCCTCGGAGTGCGCACAAGCTTATGAGGAGTTGAAGAGTCGTTTGACCACGACGCCAAATTTTTGTTCGCCATGTGGTACAGAAGGCTTTGAAGTCTACAGTGACGCCTCATGGAGTGGCTTAGGTTGCGATCTTCTTCAATTTGGAAAAGTTATTGCTTATGGCTCTCGCCAGTTGAAAGTGTAGGAGAGGAATTATCCGGTCCACGACTTGGAGTTGGCGGCCGTGATATTTCCTCTTAAGCTATGGAGACACTACTTATATGGCGTGAAGATAGACATCTTTACGGACCATAAGAGCCTGAAGTATCTGATAGATCAGAAGGAGATGAATATGCGACCGAGGAGGTGGGTGGAGTTCCTTGGGGACTACACCTTTGAGATTCATTATACTCTCGGGAAGGGAAATGTTATCGCGGATGTGTTAAGTCGAAGGGCTTATGCATAAGCAAAATGGATTCAGATGCATAATGAGCGTTTAATCAGTGACTTGGGAGTCCCTTTCGATTACGTGTGTTGATCGGAGGAAAACTGCTAGTGCATGCTTGAACTGGACCAAGGTATAGTGCGACCTTGCCGATCAAATCTGTCAGCACTTGGAGCTTGATGAAAGCATGAAGCGGTATGTGACAGAGACCGTGGATGGGTCAAATGCTGATTTTCTCTTCGACGATGGTCTTTTTTGGAAATATAGCCGGTTGTGCATCCCAAATTTTGGGAAATTACGAGAGGAGTTGATGTATGAGACTCAGTTTACAAAGTAATCAATCCACCCGGGGAGCACAAAGATGTATATGGATATGAAAAAACTTTTCTAGTGTTTGGTTTTAAAGAAAGACATATCCATCTACGTGGCGATGTGTCACACTTGCGCACTTGTGAAGACAGAATGTCAAAGACCTTATGTATTTCAGAATTCTTTGCCGATTCTGGAATGGAAAATCGATGATATATTGATGGATTTTGTGCAAGGATTGTCGAGATCGCAGCATGGGAACGATGCCATCTGGGTGGTCGTAGACCGGTTGACTAAAGAATCTCTCTTCTTTCCGAACCGGAAAGATGATTCTGCAGAAAAGTTGGCAAAACTCTATGTTACAACAAGAAAATAGAGTTTTAGCCAGAGCAAATTGCCCTGGCAAAAGATCCAGAACCATGGCTAAAGGTATTTTGCCACAGTCTAGCCACGGTAAAAATTCGTGGCTAAAGGACGCATGGAGAAAAGCTTTTAGCCACGAACTGACCATGGCAAAAAGTATTAGCCATGCACAAAATATTACCGTGGCTAATACTGGGACCTTTTGCCACGGTTTTAGGCTGTAACAATTGATCTGATTAGTGTTTGAAAGTGCACAGTGTGCCTCTGAGTATACTCTAGAGGGAAGTGAATAGAGATTTAAAATATTTCCTATTCTACTTGTTAAACACACAATAAAAACACAAGTGTTATGCTTCAACAATACCAAACACAGAATAAAATAAATGTTGTTAATGTTAAACAGAAAAGCTATAAGGGACAGCACAAAAAATCACAGCAAAGACACAAAGACTTTTATAGAGTTTCCCTAAAATATGGGTTGTCCTCTCTTCTACCTCTCTGGTAGGATGACACAAACTGTTCTTGAGTCTTTTGATAAGGAGACTCTAAAAACCACAGTTCTTTTGATAAGGAGATCTTGAACCACTCGGATCTTTTTATAAGGAGATCTTGAACCACTCAGATCATTTGATAAGGAGATCTTGAACCATTGAATCCTTTGGAAGAGGGATTCTTAAAACTCTTTACATTTGAAGGAAAGGAGAAAGAAGAGGAGGAAGAAAGAAGAAGAATTCTGTTCTCAGAATTCTGTAGAAGCTTTCAGCTTCTATTTTTCCCTTCAATGGATCTGCTAATGATGAACCCTTGCTTATGATTGTGATGATTTGCAGGGTTATAAGCTTCAGATCCTTTTTACTGTATTCTGCTTGCAATCTGGCTGCTATAAGATGTTGATGAAAGATTAGCCTTCAGTTTTTCTGTTCTGAGAGAGAGCTGTTCTTTTCACTGTCTTTTTAGGGTTCCAGGAGGAAGAAGAAGTTGGAAGCCCTAATCGACAAGCTGTAGAAGATGGTAATGAATGCTTTATTTTTCTCTCTTCTCTCATCCTATTAATTGTCCAAAATTAATTTTGAATTTGTTTCCCCTTCTGGGTTGCCCTGAAAAGGCATAGTCTTGGACAATTTATCTTCCTTTCCTCTTTTGTTCACGACCCGTCTACCAGCTGTTTGATTTCATTCCAAGAATGATTTTCCTGTCTTCTTGAATGCTCCTTTCCATTTGAGGTAATAAACGAGCCGTTGTAGAACGGTCTTCAATACTGTGGGCCTTGAGAGAGAGTTCTAAAAGGACGGCTAAAAAGGTTTCCTTTTCAGACTGTATTCAACGTTGCGTCGACTTCACCTTCTCTCTTATCGACGCACCTTCGAGTTCTTGTAAGAGCAGCTTCGAATTCCTTCTAGCTCTGGTTGAACTCTGATGTCGACGTTACGTCGATTACTTATCGATGTAACCATCAAGTTGAAAACTTGGATTTGAACTTCATCGTCTGCGTCGAAATGTAATCGATGTTGCGTCGACTTCAGATGGCTTCGACAGACTCTTCCTTATGCATTGAGCTGAAGTCGAAGCTGCGTCGACTTCTAAGATTACTTCGACATGCCCCTTTCATCTATGTTGATTTCCTTTCGACGTAGCGTCACCTTGATCTACTTCGACTGAGAGGTTGAGTTGCTTGGACTTCTAGTCTAAGTTGCGTTGACATCAAGTCGAAGCTGCGTCGACTTCTATTCGACGCAATTATTAACTCAACCTAAGTTATGCTTGTCTTGACCTGGTCTTAACACTCTAAGTTGAGTGTGACATCCTAAGACATCTAATGACCAAATTACTCTCACTATACAATGGGTAATGAAACCTAAGAGATAAAATCACTTATGGTTAATTTGTTAAGTTAAATCAAAGGAGTTTTTCCCAACAATCTCCCCCTATATATCTTAACAAAATTTACATATTATTTTAAAGTGATTTTACACATTCTTTTGTATAAACAGAAATACATACAAGAAAACATACATAATTACAATATGATAAAATGGAATCACATAATATTTCATACATTGTCAAGTATATTATAATGTTCACCACACAACCTCCTCTTTGTATCACCTTAGAAAGTATAAACAGAAATACCCGAGTTTCATTGTTCCTTCTCAGAAGTTTTCCTTTTTCTTGAAAACACTTTTGGAGTTATCTTCCTTCGGGCAATCTTTAGAGGCTCGTCATCTTCAGGAGACATTACTGCTTCTTGGCTAGTTTGATTTTGTTCAGCAGTCTGAGTAGCCTCCTTAGAAATCCTAGCAACCTCATCCAACAGCTTATTTTCATGAGGCTCCCCCTGGTCCACTGCTTTGCCTTCAACAATCATTTCACTCTCCAAATTTCTTTGATTTTTTGGAATTGACTCCCCATGAGTATATGAGAGCAACCCCTGGTGTTCTGCAGGCAATTCACCAGCTGGTTCCTGAGGAATTGTAAGAGGCTCCCCCTGATTTGGTGCTTCTTCTTCGGCTATCACCTTTTCCTGGTTCAGCTTTGCAGTTGGCTCCCCCTGATTCTCTGGAGGCTCCACTAAAGACTTCCCCTGGACATTTGCACCTTGGAAGATGGTCACTTTATTAGGAGATTTATCATCATTTCCCTTATCATGGCCACTAATTTGTAGAACAGGTCTTTCCTCCTCCTGAATGTTCTTCCCCTTCTTAACCTTGCTGGCAAGTGAGGTTAATAAATCCTTTGTCACCAAGGAGGAGGAAATGAATTCTTTGAGACTCTGTAGAGATCCTTTTGAGTCTAAGAGTTCAGACTCCATTTGGGAGTACTTTCTCTCAAATCTGTTGGAACCCTAGTTTTGATTTGAGTTAGGATCCATCTTTATGGTCTAAGTTTCTATCATAACACATCTTGTATAAACTAGATCAAATCTCATTAAGACAGAAAATAATATAAGTTAACTGCGATCGACGAAAGGCTAGCAGCGCTCAACGAAATATCAAGGAAGCTGCTATCGACGAAAAGCTAACTGCGATCGATGAAAGTTCTCTGAAGCTGCGATCGACGAAAACCAAGCAGCGCTCGACGAAAGGACTCTGAAGCTGCGTTCGACGAAATCCAAGCAGCGCTCGACGAAAGTTCATTCAGCAATGATCAACGAACTAATCAATGATCAGATCGACAAACGTCGAGCTCAGCCCGATGAACTTCAAGCTGAGATCGACGAATTATTATCAGCTATATAAAATCTCTTTTCTTAGCTCGACTAAAATTCTAAATCTGATAAAGTAATATTTTGAATAGTTTCTATTTATATATCTGTATGAATTATCGCTGCCTCTCATTAATGATATAGCCATTGCAGAACAATTAATGATATAGCCGTTGTAGAACATTAATGATATAGCCGTTGCAGAACATCTTAAATTAAAGATGGCAGTTTATCTTCTCGAGGAGTCCAGTTGATAAAAAGAGACTTTATCTCTTCCCTTTGAAGTGAGAGGATAGAAGAGAGAAGAATTGAACATAAGAGAGAGAAGCTCTCCAGATTACATACAAACAGAGAAAGCACAAAGAAGAGAAAGACAGAGAACAACATATTATTATCTATCTTGTTTGCTAACTCTTCTCTGCAGATCATCTTCATCCTGAGACACTCAATCTAGATCATTTGCTCAGGATCTCAACTGCATAAGAAGAAAGAAGTTACTACATTCTAGAGAAGAATCTTCCTCACCTGATCATCAAACCCTAATCAAATCAGGGGGAGCTCTTCAACATCATCAAGGATCCACTAGAGTCTTCTCTGAAAGAGAAGAACAATATATTTTTGTTTTCTTTTAACTGTATAAAGGGTTATAACTCTCTTCAAAAGTTACAGCCATTGGTGGCAGGGCACCTGATCAAAAACCTGTAGTTGGGTTAGAGCACCTGATCAAAATCTCACTTGGTGTGTGGACACCTGATCAAAACTCCCTTGGTGGCAGGGCACCTGATCAACAACCTGTAGTGGAATCCTACCAAGTGTGGTAGAAGAGTAGACGTACCCAGGTTTAGTGGGGAACAACTATAAATTCTTGTGTCGTCTGTGCTGTGTTTATTTTGCTGTGCTGTGTGCTGTGCTTCTTTATTTTATTTTATAACTCACTCAGTACACATATTTATATATATCACTATTTTAATTCCGCTATAAAACTAAGTGAAAAACCTTTTAAAACTCTATTCATCCCCTCTAGAGTAAATCTAAGATCTAACCTCACTTTCAATTGGTATCAGAGGTTGGTTAATTTTATACAGGCTAACACCTGAATCAAAAAGATCAATTAGATCTTAAATTTATTTTAGAGTTTTACTTTTTCATGGCACAAGAAGAATTTTCAAGTATCAGACCACCTATCTGTAATCTGAATAACTTTTCTTTATGGCAAGCTAGAATTAGACTATATATGAATGCAATAGATGAAGAAATTTATAATTCTATCCTGATAGGACCTCCAACTTCATCAACATCAACAGATGCTCAAAAGAAGCTGAAAAGTGCTGATGCCAAGTCTATGGATACATTAGCTCAATCAATGTCAAATGACATTTTTCAAATAGTTGCTGATTGCACTTCAGCAAGAGACATCTGGAACTCCCTCACAAGAAAGGTAGCTGAATCTTCTTCCACCTCAAGTGATTCAGATACAGAATCAACATCTAGTTCAAGTGAAGAAGAAGAAGAACAAAAAGCTATAGAATTCTGCATGATGGCCATAAATGGCTCAAACCACAACTCAGATGCAGAATCTGAATCCGATGAAGATGAGGTAATTTCAAGTTTTGATTTTACTCCTGAAAAATTCAAATTAAATTTTAAAGTGATATGTACAGATTTAATAAAATCTGAGAAAGAAATCAAATCTCTCAGAAAAGAGTTAACAGAAATAAACAATTTAACTTCTGAAAATACTAAACTTAAAGAATATTTGAAAACATCTGAAGAGCAAATTATTTCTTTGAAAAATAATTCAATTAAGGCTGAAATTTTTTGAACAATCTCTTAATGAGAGAAATATCAAGAGAATGAATATCACAAGCACTAAAAATGCCAGATTAAATAGCAGCAAACTTGGCTTAGGATTTTCATCTAATCTATCTCATATTCAAAAGAAAAATACTCTGAACACAGAGAATAAATATAACTATTTCTTAATCAGAGATCAACGAAATCACTGCACTTTGTCAACCCGAGATCGACGAAATCAGAGTAATTTATCAAACATATATTTTGATGATTATCAAAGAAAAATTCAATTGGTAAAACACTTATCAGATAAAAAGGCCAATATAACTAACTATAAGACAATACTTGACCTATTATAAATCTTTTAACTCCAATTGCAATCAAACAAAAAGTTGTGAGATTCACTTAAATTTTCTATCTTAAAAACAAAGTCAGATACCTTTAATGTTCTGACAGACTTTCTCAGGATCATCAAGATTTGAGTACTCTACTCTAGTTGCATTGATCAGAAGTGATCATGGCACTGAGTTTGAATGTCTTCTGATGAGAGAATTCTGTAAGAAGGAAGGTATCAGGCAATGTTTTTCTGAGAAGATAAAAATTCCTTAGAATCCATTAACAGCTGTAGCAACTCATCATATTAATGGAATCCTATTGAAACAAAATCTAGGAATCAGAATTGCTTATATTCCCATTTACCCTTCTTCTAGGGTCTTGATCCAGGGTTCCCTGAATCAAGACAGGGGAGAAATTAAAAGAAGAAGAGAAATTAAAAGAAGAAGAAATTTAAAAAGAAGAAGAGAATTTAAGAGAAGAAAAGAAATTTAGTAATTTATGATTAAATTCTTTCAAAAGAACAATTAATTTTACTATCTGTTTATTCTGTATATCTCCTTAAAGCTTTATAATATCTACTGAAATGATTTATGCTTTGAGTTATTCTATTTTCTCTTGCTAGGCATCCTAACCCAAATGGTGGGAGATTGTTGGATCACCAGTATTGATTTGGATTAGGATCCCTGTATGTTTTAATTAGGATCCCTGTATGTTTTATATGTCTTAAATTTTAATCTGTATCCCAACTCAAATAGGGGGAGATTGTTGGAACCCTAGTTTTGATTTGAGTTAGGATCCATCTTTATGGTCTAAGTTTCTATCATAACACATCTTGTATAAACTAGATCAAATCTCATTAAGAAAGAAAATAATATAAGTTATCTGCGATCGACGAAAGGCTAGCAGCGCTCGACGAAATATTAAGAAAGCTGCGATCGACGAAAAGCTAACTGCGATCGACGAAAGTTCTCTGAAGCTGCGTTCGACGAAAACCAAGAAGCGCTCGACGAAAGGACTCTGAAGCTGCGTTCGACGAAATCCAAGCAGCGCTCGACGAAAGTTCATTCAGCAATGATCGACGAACTAATCAATGATCAGATCGACAAACATCGAGCTCAGCCTGACGAACTTCAAGCTGAGATCGACGAATTATTATCAGCTATATAAAATCTCTTTTCTCATCTCGACTAAAATTCTAAATCTGATAAAGTAATATTTTGAATAGTTTCTATTTATATATCTGTATGAATTATTACTGCCTCTCATTAATGATATAGCCATTGCAGAACAATTAATGATATAGCCGTTGCAGAACATTAATGATATAGCCGTTGCAGAACAGCTTAAATTAAAGATGACAGTTTATCTTCTCGAGGAGTCCAGTTGATAAAAAGATACTTTTTCTCTTCCCTTTGAAGTGAGAAGATAGAAGAGAGAAGAATTGAACATAAGAGAGAGAAGCTCTCCAGATTACATACAGCCAGAGAAAGCACAAAGAAGAGAAAGACAGAGAACAGCATATTATTATCTATCTTATTTGCTAGCTCTTCTCTGCAGATCATCTTCATCCTGAGACACTCAATCTAGATCATTTGCTCAGGATCTCAACTGCAGAAGAAGAAGAAAGAAGTTACTACATTCTAGAGAAGAATCTTCCTCACCTGATCATCAAACACTAATCAAATCAGGGGGAGCTCTTCAACATTATCAAGGATCCACTAGAGTCTTCTCTGAAAGAGAAGAATAATATATTTTTGTTTTCTTTTAACTGTATAAAGGGTTATAACTCCCTTCAAAAGTTACAGCCATTGGTGGCAGGGCACCTAATCAAAAACCTGTAGTTGGGTTAGAGCACCTGATCAAAAGCTCACTTGGTGTGTGGACACCTGATCAAAACTCCTTTGGTGGCAGGGCACCTGATCAACAACCTGTAGTGGAATCCTACCAAGTGTGGTAGAAGAGTAGACGTACCCAGGTTTAGTGGGGAACTACTATAATTTTCTTGTGTCATCTGTGCTGCGTTTATTTTGTTGTGCTGTGTGCTGTGCTTCTTTATTTTATTTTATAACTCACTCAGTACACATATTTATATATATCACTATTTTAATTCCGCTATAAAACTAAGTGAAAAAACTTTTAAAACTCTATTCACCCACTCTAGAGTAAATCTAAGATCTAACCTCACTTTTAAAATCTTCTGGCTTGGCTGGCTAATAGGCCAGCAAATGTGCTGGATGCCAGACCTACTGCCTTAGAAATGACTTGCTCAAGATTAATGGGAGGGGTAGGTGTGGTAGATATAAGAGGTGATGGAGGCAAGTCTTCTTGGATGGGAGAGAGTGTATGATAGACTTCTGAAGAGATATGGAATGATGGTGGTGGTGGAAGAGCAGACTAAGTGTCTGTGATGACAGTGGATGGTTGATGTTATTGTTGGAGGGAAGGTTGAGGTGTAGGTTTTGTAGATGGGATTGGAGCTTGCTGGGTTGCTACAGGAACTTGTACTTGAATGTCATCCCTTAGGGGATCTGGGATTGTATCTTGTGGAGTTGGAGAGGGAGGAGGTGAAGATGCAACTTGACCAGGCTTTAGGATCTTCCTGGTCCACTTAGAGAAGATACCTATATTTATTCTCTTCCCAGGTGGAATGGGCACACCTTTGGACTTGCACACACTAGGATAGTGGTGAAGCAGTACATGACTCATTATCCTCATGAAGGTATTTTCCTTGTTAGAGTATTTATGAGCAATTAACTTTAGGAGACACCTCCCCCAATTTATCTTCTTATGCAGAACTAGGATTCCCATGATCTGCAGCTACTGCCTGGGAATGGCATCATGGGATGATATCTTGCATAACAAAACCTTGCCAACAATAACAGCTAAGAACCTGTGCTCTTCTGCCACATCAATCTTCTTGAGATTTATTGGCTTCTCCTTTCTGAACTGCATGAGCTGCAAAGACTGGCTGATTTCTTCCCCTATCAATTCATCTGGGTCACTCCCAGTGGGTAGATCAAATGTTTGAGATAGTATTTCTTCAGATATACTGATATCTTGTCCCAAAATTGTCCCTTGAAGGGACCCATCATCTGCTATATGGATACTGTCCTTTAATTCTGTAAGTTCTACATCTAGAATCTTACTCCTGGTAGAAATGAGCTTTGTTAGACCAGCAGAATGAAAAAGGCACAAAATGGCCTTGAAACTTTCGGCGGCAGCATTGAAAGAATCCACATCCACATCAAGCCAGAATTGATCTTAGGAGGGGCCATTGTCTTTGTGATTGTGTACCTACAAAGAAAAGCGAGAGAGAGAGACAGGAGCACGAGAGAACTGGAGAAGAAGAGAGCAATAAGAGGAAAATTCAAAAGCGTAATGAATTCGACGTCAAAATTTCTTAAAAGAAGGTGATTCGTCGCAGCTTAGGGTTGCAATCGAAGCACCGTCGATAAAAATTAATATTTAGCGCGCCAAACTATGTCGAGACTGCTTCTAGAAGCAACTCCGCGCGCGCTGTTATATCGATGTTGTTATCTCGACGCAACTTCGAGATTGTTCAGCAATTATTAAGTTGACGTAGTCATGTCGACGATGCATCAATTTCTAATCGACCCGACCTCAAATTTGATCAGTGACCATTAAGCCAACGCATGCGTCGATATGAACTTGACGCTGCGTCGAATTCTATTCGAATTATCCACTCTGAGTGCTTTTTGACGCTGGCGTTGAGTAGGATCCGACGGTACGTCGATTCTTATTCGATGCAACTCTGAATATATAGTTCTATTTTCTTGGAAAATTCTTGTTGTTTTTCCCAGCAACGATGTTGATTAAAAATATTGTTTATACTATTATCTTTGAGAACTATACAGATGATAAAAGAGTTTAAAGAAGAAATTACTCCCTTGGTTGTATTTATCTCTTCCTTCTTCTTTCACTCTCTCTTAGGTAGGACCCTACCTTACCCTGCACAAGTAATTCAAACATTAGAAGGAAACCATGTTACCTTGGGCCCTTTGCTTTTACCATTATAAGGCTCAATGAAAGAGTAGAAGGGCCTTTCATGATAACCTTTTGGATGATAAGGAATGGGTTCACCCATCCTATGATTATTATTATGGTACTTGAAATGTGTATAAAAAGTATTCAAGTATAATAGATCTGCAGAATGTCTAATTATTTTATTCTTGACTTTAGTTCTTTGATTGTTGTTTGATAGTTTCTCTGAATTATTTTTGCCTAAGGATTTCTTTTCATTGTTTAGATTTTCTTTGTTAGGCAAAGTTATTTTATTTGGATTATTATTGTCCTTAGCTATTGCACTCCTCTCACTTGATTGATAGTCACTAGGTCTAATGAAGCTAACTGGATTTTTTCAGGCAGGTTTCCTAGGGACCTCTGTACGAGTGGATGGCTCTACTCCTAACCATAGGTGATTAAATCTCATGGAGAGATTTTGTGTAATATCTCTGAGCTTCTGACTCATTCCATTGAGTGAGTCCTCAAAGACTTTTGCTTTTGTTAGCTCTTCTTTTAACTTTAGATTTTCATTTTTATGTTAATTAGATCTGATTCTTTATTATTTATTTCATTTATTAAGTCTTGATTTCTTAGATATAATTAATCTTGCTTTAGGTTGTCTAGTTCTAACCTAACTATTTCTATTTCTGTTTGTGCATTAAGGAAATCATTGCAAAATTCTTTAAAGCAATTTTTAAAATCATCAGAATTAAAATAAAATTCATCAAACATTGATACATGTTCTTCTTCATCATATGTAGACATCCCCAGTGCCATCATGCAGGCTGCTTCTACTTCAGCTTCTTCATCACTCTCAGATGAGGATGAGCTCAACTCTGCTTCAGAGTCACTCCAGGTTTCAGCAATGAAACCTTTGGCTTTCTTCTTGTCTTTCCTCCTGAAAGACTTCTTCTTCTGCTCATCTTTGTTGCTGCTCCTGTCCCTTTGATCCTGTGGGCAGTCTGGTGCAATGTGCCCTGGCTTATTGCAGGTGAAGTAGATAATCTCCTTCCTTGGAGTCTTATCATATTTGGGCTTTGAGCTCCTCTCCCTTCTCCTTGAGTCTCCAGTCTTGGCCCATTTTCTGAATCTCCTTGCTAGGAGATTGAACATTTCATCTTCAGGAGTGGAGGGCTCTCCTTCAGAAGCTTTCAGGGCAAGATTCCTTTGGATAGGAGTTGGAGTTGTCTTCTTTGCCTCTGTTTCAGCTCCGCTTCTCAATAACATCTCATATGATTTAAGCTTTCCTAACAAAGCATCAGTAGAGATTTCTCTATGGCATCTGGATTCTCTGATGGCCCAGATCCTTGAGTCCTATGTGCTAGGGAAGCACATAAGGATCTTATCATTGATCTCAGTCAAGGAAATTTTCTTGTCTGGACTCTTTAGCTTATTGATAATGATGTTGAATCTGTCATACATTTCCGCAACACTTTCATTAGCTTTCTTTAGAAAGTTCTCATATTAGGATATGAGAAGGGACTTCCTGTCCTTTCTTTCATCAGAACTTCCTTATACCATTCTGGTAAGAGATTCCCAAATCTCTTTTGCTGATTGGCAATCAGCCACTCTCTGGAAAATATCATCTGACATTATAGAGACCAGAATGTTCATAGCCTTGGCATCACATGCCTTCTGCTTCTTTTCATCCTCTGTCCACTCACTTCTTGGACAACTTCTATTGTTGAAGATTCACCAGCACTTTCTCTGACTGGAGCTAGGGGACCTGAAATGATGACATCAAAAATGTCTTCATCAATAGAGTTTGTATAGAGTTTTATTTTTGCCTTCCATAGTGTAAACTTATTCAAGTTACACACTGGAGGTCTTGTTGAGGCATAATCTGTTAAATTTTTTTATTTGAATCGTTTAGGAGTAAGCAGGAGTTGCATTAACTGAGTTATAGCCAAACAACCACAATGCCACACAGTAACACAATAGACTTTATTGAATCACAAAACTTTATTACAACGCGAGACATACATGACGAGACATGATTCATAAGAATCACGAAGGAGAGAAGAACAAAACACACCAAAAACAAAACTGGCTGCTTGACAAGCAGAGACCGCACAAACCGCTGAACTCCAGAGACCGCCCGGCTTTCCCTGAGACCGCACGAACAGAAAACATGCAAGTTGACCTGCACTGCAAGACCGCCACCTCAGACAGCACGAACTGGAGCTTATTGAACTAAACAGAGAACAGAAACTATCGCTAGACCACAACTCAGATCCCCTGACCGCAGAAGGTCGCCTGATTGCTGAGCTCGCTGCGAACAACACAGGAACAACATAAACCAATTCGCAGACAAGCCGTTGCTGAACTGTTTATTCAAGCCACTGGGAAATCACCAAGGAAGGAGACCGGAACCTGCTGACCGCAAACCTGCGAACACAACAAACAGTCAACTCGCTCCCGAGACCGCACGACCTCAAAGTTGAGACCGCACAAAACAACCCAGGCTCTAGCTCTTACAGTTCTCATTATAAATGAAGGGCCCTGCACCCCTATTTATAGGCGAGAGGACGGATGTCGTCACCACCGCAAAAGAGATATAGTCACCACCCATCAGATCGCGAGCGGTCTCATAGAGCAGACCGCGCGATCACACCACTTGGACAACACCTATCCAAGACCGCAAATCAGCAGCAAACCGCGCACAAGCCGCGCGGACACAAACCACTCCTTCCTTAGATCTCCATGGACAACCCAAGAAAATCTGGCCGACTTCAAACAAGTTGTCAAACCGACCTGCATAAGCCGCCCGGTCACAGCGGTAACCCAAGAACAGACCGCCCGATCTTCTACAAAGAAGATAGACCAACTAAGCAGAGCAGGCCGAAAGAGACCGGAACATACAGGAACAAACCGGCCAACACAGCAGACCGCCAGATCCAGACCGGCAGAGCATCAACACAGAGACCGCGCGGTCTCTGCGATCATCAAAATACAGACCGCCGGCCACCTTCCACTTCACTTCAATAATTTCAACACTCCCCCTTGAAGTGGGAAGTGGAAACTAGCCCAAGTAAACTCCGCAACCGAGTAAACGGTCCCTTTGCCTGCGGCTTTGTGAAGATGTCTGCAATATTGTCCGCACTTCGAACATGCTCGACCATAAGAGATCCTCACAACACCTTCTCACGGATGAAATGGTGCTCAATCTCAATGTGCTTGGTCCTCGCGTGACAGACTGTATTGTTAACCAGCTTGAGAGCACTCTCATTGTCCCTGCGTAGCATAGTGGGACCTCGAACCTCCTTATGAACGTCCTCCACCAACCTCCTGAGCCAAATGGCTTCCTGAGCTGCCAAGGCCGAAGCCTTGTATTCCGCTTCTATGGTAGATACAGACACGGAGTCCTACTTTTTGCTGCACCAAGAAATAACTATGGGGCCTGTCAAAAAGACAAAACCAGACGTTGATCTCCGATCATCCATGTCTCCCCCGTAATCAGCATCCATGTATCCAAGCAACTCCAAGCTTGACCCTCTCCTATATAGGAAACCCAGATCAGAGGTCGACTTCACACACTTCAAAATTCCTTTTGCCGCCAGAAGATGAGGCTTCCGTGGTTCCGCCATGTACCAACTCACTTTGCCAACTGCATAAGCAATATCTGGCCTTGTGATGATCAAGTAGATCAAGCTCCCAACCAGAGCTCGGAACACCAACGGTTCAGATAGAACCCTCCCCTCATCCTTCAGAAGTTTATGATGATGTTCCAGAGGTATAGAGCTTCTCTTCCCTTCCTCCATGCTGAATCGTTGAACGATCCGCTCCGCATACCCAGCCTGAGAAATGAGAACTCCGCTCTCTCGCCTCTGAACCTCGAGTCCAAGGAAATGGTGAAGCTCACCCAGATCCTTCATCTCAGATCTGATAGCAAGCTCGGCTCTCAGCCTCGCTACTGCCTCCTTCGAGTTCCCGGTGACAATCATGTCATCCACATACAGCATAACTATAACCCGAAGCACCCCCTCCTTGACGAACAAGCTAGAATCAGAGTCTGAAGCAAAGAATCCGCAGAATAGAAGATACTCCGCGATCTTTCCATACCACGCCCGAGGCGCTTGCTTCAACCCATACAGGGCTTTCTTCAGTTTGCAGACGTAGTCCGGACAATCCTCCGAGATGAAGCCCGGTGGTTGGATCATGAAGATATCCTTGTCAATCTCTCCGTATAAGAAAGCATTCTTCACGTCGAGCTGCCAAATCTCCCATCCACTGGATGCCGCCAAAGCAATAACAAATCGAACCGAAGTCATCTTTGCCACTGGACTGAACGTCTCATCATAATCTTCTCCGTACTTGATGAGTCCCATTTATATACACATTTTTGGACTCATCTGGGCCGTATCTAAAGCCGATGCACTACACTTTAGGCATGTTTTTGATCATATTTATTATTCCTTGCTAGGTGCACTCTTAGGCCCGTTTTGGTGTGCATTTGCGCTCCTTGTTATTGGGGGTAAGCACATGGTGCTCCCCATCCCTTTCTCTTTGTTTATCTAGTGCTGGAGGTGTTTTCCCAGCTGTTTTATCTTGTATACAGGTGGTCGGATCATCCAGTTTTCCCCTAGAATTCATGACTGTGTGCAACGCACGGTCGTGCGTTTCCTTGACGCACGGACGGTTATGGTCGTGCATTCTCATCTGGGCAGAAAATGGGAGATCTGAGTTTGGTCGTGCATTTTGACGCACGAGCGGAATTGCCCGTGCGTAAGTCAAACGCACGGACGCCTGTTTCTTCCTGTTTTTTAGCTTTTCTGAATTTACCCGTGCGTTTTGACGCACGGGCGGATTTGCCCGTGCGTGAGTAAATCGCACGGGCGGCGCAGCTTCGTCTTCACGCAAGTTTTTATCATTAATTATCGTACGGGCAGTGCACGATCGTGCGTTCGACCGTGCGTGACCAAAACTCTGCCTGTTTAGTATTTAAAGCAGGAAATACCGCTACCAGAGAAGGCCCCCGATTCCCCTCACGGGAAAAGCTAGGAATCCCGCCATTTTCGCCCTTTCCACCAGAGGAGACAAGAGGAGACCATTTCCAGCGATCTCCTTCGCCATTCCTCCATCCGGGAGCATTTACAAGCATTCTCCGCCACTAGTTCAAGCATTCTTCGCCGAGGAGACCATAGAAGCGCTGAAGATCGTTGGAGCGGTGACAACCTCCTTCGAGTCCGCACACCATCTGAGGGCCGAGCCCGGAGAGAGCCCGACAACCTCTCACTCCGGCCGAGAACCCAAGACGCGGTGACATCTTCTATGTGGTCCTTTCTAAACTTTGATGCTTGTGTTTTCTCTTTGTGTTGTTGTACGAATGCTTGTTAGGTTAATGTTATGGATCCTTGCTTGTGTTCATGTGCAATGATGATGTGGTGGTGAGAATAGCTTTCGTTGTTGTTGTGATAGCCTAGGTTGTTTGTGTGTGAAGCCATCTAGCAGTTGCTAGTGGTGATGTTGGCGAAGAGGTGAATACGACCCTCACAAAACCTCGCACTGTGGCCACTCCATCCGCTTACTGAAGTGCGGCATCGCGGCCGCTGCACTCACCCACACCTTGCGAAGCGGTGCTTTTCGACCCGCATTTCTCTTATTTCCGCAATAGCTTAGGAATCCAATCACAACCCCCTTTGTTATTACTTAGTAATCCTTTTAACTAATTTCCGGGCAGAGCGAATCATACTACCCAACTTGCGGTCCTTTGAGATCGACATTCGGGGAGTTCCTCCCTATTTTATTACTTGAGGGACCGGTGCACTACCGTCGCATCACATTTCGTGCTTGCTAATTAGCGTTGCTGAAATCGCGCATCAGTACTGCTGTGAGAACCCGCGAGCCACAAGGCGAGCCTTGTATCCCTCGATCGTGCCTCAGCTTTCTTCTTGAGATTGTAACCCATTTGCATGTTACAGGGGTAATGTCCTTGGGCCTGGGCACTAGAGACCAAGTCTCATTTTTCTTGAGAGCATCCATCTTCTCCTGCATAGCAATGTCCCACTGCTTCACGCCTTTGGCCTTCTCAAAGCTCGATGGCTCCCTCTCATCCAAGGGACCAGCAAAGAAACATGAGACAAAGCTCACCATGTTTCCTCCTGTGTATCGATTTGGTGGCTTGATAGTCCTCTTCGACCTTCTAAGAGGTTGCTCCTGACTAACCACCTACTCAGCTGCTTCTTCTGTGCTAGCTCCTCTTCCAGGTGAACTTGGAGCATCGCTCCCGCTGCTTCCAGAACCTGAAGCCTCCATCTCTGAGCTTGACACAGCTGGAGCTCCTGGTGAAACATGCAACTCCACTTGAAGATTTTCCGCAGCCTTCCCTTTTTCATCAACCCTGGTCTCTGGTAGTTCAACTCCTGAACTCCCCTTGTAGGAAGTCACCTCATCGAACACCACATTAGGAGATACCACTGATCTCCGTGTCTCAGGATCCATGCATCTCCATTCCTTCTTCCGCTCATCATATCCAACAAAGACTAGCTTCCTTGCTTTCGCATCTAGCTTTGTCCGAAGAGCATCAGGAATATGCACATAACAGGTTGACCCAAACACCCGAAGGTGTGCAACACTTGGCTTCTCCTTGAACATCAGTTCATGAGGGGTCTTCATGTTGATAGGACTTAGAGGCATCCTGTTGATGACATATGCCGCACAAGACATTCCCTCCGCCCAAAAGGACTTTGGGATACTCTTGGCATGAAGCCAGCATTTGCAGGTTTCCGTCAGATGATGGATCTTCCGCTCTGCAACGCCATTTTGCTGTGGAGTATGGGCACAAGTGAGCTCTCTCCGGACGCCGTGCTTCCTGCAAGAACTTGAGAACTCACCAGAGGTGAACTCTCCACCATTGTCAGTTCTCAATTTTTTCACCCGCAGGCCTAACCGACCTTCCACCAGCTCCTTGAACTCCACGAACTTCGCAAAAGCTTCTGACTTCTCTTTCAGAAAATACACCCAGACATATCTGGTATAATCGTCGATCAACACCAACATAAATTTGTTGCCTCCAAGGCTTGGGGTGGCAGTCGGTCCCATCAAATCACCGTGAATGCACTCCAACGGTGCTTTGCATCTTGTTTGCGATTTATCAAATGGAAGGTGATGAGACTTACCAAACTGACATCCCGCACAAACATGACCATCTCCATAGGAGGACAAGCTAGGCAGGCCCTTGACAAGGCCCCTTACCGCCATAGCCTTCAATTTGTCCATGCCTACATGCCCCAACCTTTCATGCCAGATAGCCGCGCTATCATTGGTCTTCATCTTGTCAACATAGGTACTTGTTGATAAAATGAAAAAGTCCTTTACCCGCTTTCCAACATGAATAACATCTCCCTTTATCTCCGGTTGAGTTTTAAGAAACTTCACTTAAGTTGGGCCAAACAGAACGTGATAACCCGCATCGACCGCATTGGTCACAGAGAAGAGATTCTTCTTCATACCGACACGTGATAAACACTCCTTAACGTGAGTGGACCCTTATCACTGCTCAGAGAGACAACACCTTCTTGTTCTACTGCATGAACATAATTATCAGCCGTAATGATTGCATCGTTACTTGAGTAAGGCGCCAAAGAGGAGAACTTTAATTCATCCCCAGTGAGGTGATGCCCACACCCTGAATCCACGATCCAATCCTCTTCGAAGTTGATGGAAGCCAAGGCCTTAACGGGCATCGCTGTCATATTGGCCGCAAAGGCTCCTCCCCATCTAGCTTCATCAGACTTTGGCTTCTCCTTCTCCACTGGTTGTCCCGACTGAAGATTAACCCGACAATCCTTCTTGAAGTGGCCGGTCTTATTGCATTTGAAGCACCTTGGTCCCTCTCCCTTCTTCTTCCCATCATACTTAGGAACATAACCCCTATCCTGCTGACCTGAAGTGGAGGGTCCATCATGACCTTGCTTCTTCTTCTCCCACTTCTTCTTCTTCTTCCCAGAGAACAACACATCACTATCTCCCCCAGAGATAGAAGTCCCCGCCATCTGTCTTGCCAAACTTTCTTGCGAAGCAAGTAGGTTTTCCAGCTCCAACAGAGATGGCTGATTTGCCCAACCCTGAACTGACGTTACAAAAGCAAAATACTCCTTCCGCAGCCCGCAGATGATATGCCTCTTCAGTTTTGCCTCTGAGATGGGCTCATCAGGGTCCAATGCAGAAATCTCTGCTGTGAGGTTCTTCATCTTGAGAAAGAAGGTAGAGATAGAAATATCACCTTGAGAGGCCTTTGCCAACTCATTTTCAAGAAACAGTGGCCGAGCTACATTCCTCTTATTGAACAGCCCGTCGAAAGACATCCAAATCTTAGCAGCAGATTTACATCCAATGATGTGATCGAATAGCTCTGGTGAGATAGCCCTCTTGAGTGTGAACTCTGCCTTTGCATTAGTCCTCCTCCAAAGTCTCACCTCTGCCATATTATCTCCTGCTAAAAAGACTTCTTGTGTGTCTTCTCCTCCAACTATCTCCCATAGATCCTCGCCAAGCAAGTAACTCTCCATACACGACTTCCATTTCTTGTAATTAGTCGATGTGAGGAGTTCAATACCAAGCCCTCTTACGTATCCAGCTTCCATGGCAAACTATGTGGTCTCTTCTTCACAAAGACGATGGCAACTCAAGTTGAACACTACTTATCCACTCCAAGAACCTCGCTCTGATACCATGTTAAAATTTTTGATTTGAATCGTTTAGGAGTAAGCAGGAGTTGCATCAACTGAGTTATAGCCAAACAACCACAATGCCACACATCAACACAATAGACTTTATTGAATCACAAAACTTTATTACAGTGCGAGACATACATGGCGAGACATGATTCATAAGAATCACGAAGGAGAGAAGAACAAAACACACCAAAAACAAAACTGGCGGCTTGCCAAGCAGAGACCGCACAAACCGCTGAACTCCATAGACCGCTCGTCTTGTCATGAGACCGCACGAACAAAAAACAGGCAAGATGACCTGCACTGCAAGACCGCCACCTCAGACCGCACGAACTGGAGCTTATTGAACTAAACAGAGAACAGAAACTGTCGCCAGACCGCAACTCAGATCGCATGACCGCAGAAGGTCACCTGATCGCTGAGCTCGCTGCGAACAGCACAAGAACAACATAAACCAGTTCGCAGACAAGCCGCTGCCGAACTGTTTATTCAAGCCACTGGGAAATCACCAAGGAAGGAGACCGTAACCTGCTGACCGCAAACCTGCGAACACAACAAACAGTCAACTCGCTTTCGAGACCGCCCGACCTCAAAGTTGAGACCACACAAAACAACCCAGGCTCTAGTTCTTACAGTTCTCGTTATAAATGACGGGCCCTACACCCCTATTGATAGGCGAGAGGACGAATGTCGTCAGCGCCGCAAGAGAGATACAGTCACCACCCATCAGATCGTGAGCGATCTCATAGAGCAGACCGCGCGATCACACCACTTGGACAACACCTGTCCAAGACCACAAATCAGCAGCAGACCGCGCACAAGCCGCGCGGACAAAAACCACCCCTTCCTTAGATCGCCAAGGACAACCGAAAAACATATGGCCGACTTCAAACAAGTTGCCAGACTGACCTGCATAAGCCGCCCGGTCACGGCGGTAACCCAAGAACAGACCGCCCAGTCTTCTACAAAGAAGATAGACCAACTAAGCAGAGCAGACCGAAAGAGACCAGAACATACAGGAACAAACCGGCCAACACAGCAGACCGCCAAAGCCAGACCGGCAGAGCATCAACACAGAGACCGCGCGGTCTCTACGATCATCAAAATACAGACCGCCGGCCACCTTCCACTTCACTTCAATAATTTCAACATAATCCTTAGAACTCATTTTATTTAAAAAGTTATAATTAACTTTAAAATAAGCAAATAAGAGTAGGAGATCTTTTGATCAAGGTGTTAACCTTTTAATGATCAACCTCTCTCTTCTACCAATTGAAAGTGCACAGTGTGCCTCTGAGTATACTCTAGGGGGTGGTGAATAGAGATTTAAAATATTTCTTATTCTACTTGTGCACACACAATAAAAACCCTAAGTGTTATGCTTCAATAATACCAAACACAGAATAAAATAAATGTTGTTAATGTAAAACAGAAAAGCTATAAGGGACAGCACATGAAATCACAGCAAAGACACAAAGACTTTTATAGAGGTTCCCCAAAATGTGGGTAGTCCTCTCTTCTACCTCCCTGGTAGGATGGCACAACATGTGCCTGAGTCTTTTGATAAAGAGACTCTAATAACCACA
Organism: Dactylorhiza incarnata; assembly: GCA_033032865.1. Taxonomy (NCBI): domain Eukaryota; kingdom Viridiplantae; phylum Streptophyta; class Magnoliopsida; order Asparagales; family Orchidaceae; genus Dactylorhiza; species Dactylorhiza incarnata. Next base: position 2,309,435 of record JAWHQI010000290.1, read on the forward strand.
GATCTTTTGATAAGGAGATCTTGAACCACTCAGATCTTTTGATAAGGAGATCTTGAACCACTCAGATCTGTTGATAAGGAGATCTTGAACCACTCAATCCTTTGGAAGAGGGATTCTTAAAACTCTTTATAGTTGAAGGAAAGGAGAAAGAAGTGGAGGAAGGAAGAAGAAGAATTCTGTTCTCGGAATTCTGTAGAAGCTTTCAGCTTCTATTTTTCCCTTCAATGAATCTACTAATGATGAACCCTTGCTTATGATTGTGATGATTTGAAAGGGTTATAAGCTTTAGATTCTTTTTACTGTATTCTGCTTGCAATCTGTCTGCTATAAGATGTTGATGAAAGAGCAGCCTACAGTTTTTCTATTCTGAGAGAGAGCAGTTCATTTCACTGTCATTTTAGGGTTCCAGGAGGAAGAAGAAGAAGTTCGAAGCCCTAATCGACAAGTTGTAGAAGATGGTAATGAATGCTCTATTTTCTCTCTTCTCTCATCCTATTTATTGTCCATGATTAATTTTGAATTTGTTTCCCCTTCTGGGTTGTCCTAAAAAGGCATAGTCTTGGACAATTTATCTTCCTTTCCTCTTTTGTTCACGACCCGTCTACCAGCTGTTTGATTTCATTCCAAGAATGCTTTCCCTGTCTTCTTGAATGCTCCTTTCCGGCAATAAATGAGCTAGTGTAGAACGGTCTTCAGTACTGTGGGCCTTGAGAGAGAGTTCTAAAAGGACAGCTAAAAAGGTTTCCTTTTCAGACTGTATTCGATGTTGCGTCGACTTCACCTTCTCTCTTATCGATGCACCTTCGAGTTCTTATAAGAGCAGCTTCGAATTCCTTCTAGCTCTGGTTGAACTCTGATGTCGACATTACATCGATTACTTATCAACGTAACCATCGAGTTGAAGACTTGGATTTGAACTTTATCATCTGCGTCGAATTGTAATCGAAGTTACGTCGACTTCAGATGGCTTCGACAGACCCTTCCTTCTGCGTTGAGTTGAAGTCGAAGTTGCGTCGACTTCTAAGATTACTTCGACATGCCCCTTTCATCTACGTTGATTTCCTTTCGACGTAGCATTGAATTGATCTACTTCGACTGATAGGTTGAGTTGCTTGGACATCTAGTTTAAGTTGCGTCGACATGAAGTCGAAGCTGTGTCGACTTCTATTCGACACAATTATTAACTCAACCCAAGTTATGCTTATCTTAACCTAGTCTTGACACTCTAAGTTGAGTGTGACATCCTAAGACATCTAATGATAAAATTATTCTCACTATACAATGGGTAATGAAACTTAAGAGATAAAATCACTTATGATTAATCTGTTAAGTTAAATCAAAGGAGTTTTTCCAAACAGTGTTGTAGGAAAAAAAACCGTGGCTAAAAATCATTTTTCTAGTAGTGTGTAGATAACATTGTACGATTGCATAGCGTGCCTCATAGCATCGTAAGTGACCGAGATGGGTGTTTCACATCGAAAGATTGGACTTTAATCCACCAACTATTTGGTATCAAGCTGAATTTTAGCACGGCCTTCCATCCGCAAACGGATGGGCAGACCAAAAGGACCAATAGAACCATGGAGGATATGCTCCAAATGTGTGCCTTGGATTTTGGAAAGAGGTGGGAGGACCATCTCTACATGATCGAGTTTGCCTACAACAACTACCAAGTGAGCATACAAATAGCGCCCTTCGAGGCCATTTATGGTAGAAAATGTTGTACTGTCTTGGCTTGGGCAGAAATGGGAGACACAAAGTTCTTGAAATGAAAGGACGCCGATGATGCAAATTCGATGATTCGAACGATCCAGGAGCAATTGTTTATTGCTCAGGATAGGCAGACAAAATATTATAACACCAAGCACCAAAATATTGAGTTTGATGTTGGCGACTGGGTTTACTTGAAGATCAAATCATTCAAGGGTGGATTTGATGCTTAAAAAAGCTAAGTCTGAGATACATTGGACCGTTTGAGATCTTAGAGCGTGTTGGTGAAGCTGCATACCAGCTTGCTTTTTCGACAGAGTTATGCAGTTTACATGATGTGTTTCACATATCGGTGTTGAGGAAGGCATTGCAAGAGCCTACTCATGTTGTTGTTGATGTTCAAGTGTCGATTGATGGTGGGCTAATGACAAAAGTCAAGCCTATTCACATCGAAGACACCAAATTCAAGCAGTTGTGGAACAAAATGATCAGGATGGTCAAAGTCGCTGGGCCAAAGCGATCGTCAAGGGTAACGATCCTTCTCTTCATTCTTAGAACGTGTTTGTCCAATGTTTTTATTGATATAGTTGCATGGAAGAGTCTCCTTTGCTAATTAGCGAATTGTGTGACCTCCACTGGGTCGATTGTGTCGTCCCCTGCATTTATTGCATATAGAGATCTAATCGGTTTGCAAATTTAGGCATGTTTGTGAAGCCCATGTGCGATCGTTGGTACGTATTGGTGATGCTTGATTTGCGTTTCGGAGAAGACTCCAAGAAATGTGTGGTCGCATTGCGAGAGGTTGAACTAAGGGAGCTCTTGAAGCACTTAGTCAAAACCTCGTTGTTGTGGTGGTAGAATGTAAACCTTCTCCACCTATTCTGTAGTGGAGTGCACTACGATGGTTGTGATCATGAAGCCTATGACTTCTCAAGTGGATTAGGTGTTAGTGTGTTTTGATGAAATGAGAACGGGCCGAGGTAAAGATTTTCTCGCATCGTGTTTGTCTAGATATGGTGATTTGAACAACGGGCAATAGTTGAAGCGAACCCGCACCATTGTTCAGCTCAAGGGCTTGAGAAAATCTTTGTTTGTTAGCATGAGAAAGAGTCAATGTTGACGCACTTGACTAATAAAATGTTTAAATGGGGTCTGAGCTGGCGAGAATTGGATTGGTGGAACTACTCGTGCACGAGTTCACCAAAATATGCCTTGAGAGCATGAAAACGTGTGGTCATGCGTACAAACGTTTGTGATTGATGTTTGTTAGCATCCTGCTTAGGAGGTTGAAGGAACCTTCGGGTAAACCAATCAACATCATGTGCATATCTATGTTCACTTTGATGCTCAACCTAGACGAATTGATTGTGCTTGGAATTCACTCCGCTTAGTGTAGTTGCACTTTCTTTTGCTATATATATATTGCTTGTACGACTTGCTTTCTGGAAAGCGGTACCGCCGCCCAGCAGTCTGCTAGATGCCCGAGGAGTGGGGTCATTTTAGTTTATGGAACTATCACCTAGAGGGGGGGGGGGGAGAATAGGTGATGTAGCTAATTTGAAAATTTAACCCTGATAACACACAGAGAAAATCACACCACAGAAACAATCACCAAGCACAGCACAGAAAAACACCAGATTTATAGTGGTTCCCCTAGACAATGTGTCTAGAGTACTCCACTGTCCCTCCGCGTCTATCTAGCAGTGTGCTAGAATCAGCAAACTCCACCAAAACTCAGATCTCTTGCAAAGATCATACACCTCAGGCACAAAGGCCCTAGAGCTCAGACACTCCAGGCCCTATAAATCAGATCCTTCCAGGATCCTTCCTCGGGTTCCAAGAACCCTACAACTCAGGCAATCCAGGCCCTATAACTCAGATCTATAAAAGATCCTACCTCGGGTTCCAGGAACCCTACAACTCAGGCACTCCAGGCCCTACAACTTAGATCTTTACAAGATCCTACCTCAGGTTACAGGAACCATACAACTCAGACTCCAAGAGTCCTACAAAAAATATGTTGTTTTATAAGGTTGAAGAATACTCCACACATATCTGGAGAGTTCTTCTGAAGCCTGATGCAGATGGCCTCTGGACTTGAAGAGAAAGATTTAAGAGAGTTTTACTGATGCATGAAAGCTTTTCTTCTATCCTCTTCTTCTTTTTGAACACAGCTTATCAATCGATCGTGCTTGACTGGGAATTAGAGAATTGAGAGTACGAGCCTATTGATCTTAAGAAATCATTCCTTCTTCTTATAGTTGTTATGTGATTCGATTTTATTCTCTGTATCTTGTTAGGGTACACACTTTGTCTTATTATATGACAAGGCCTTCTAACAGTCTATTCTGAGCGCTCTTTAATGTCAGTAGCTCATTCCTTAATGGAATCCACTGATTGATCCCTTAGACGGTGGCATTAAATGCAGACATCGCATTTCGAAAAATCTCGGTATGTCTCGACGATATGAGCAACATCTCGATGACAGAACTTGTTGTCTCAGCGATCCATTTGGGACTTTAGAAATTTCTTCTAGTCTTCTGAAATCTCCACCTGAGGAAGATATCTCGATGATATGGAATATGATGTCTTCTCATCGATATCGTCGAGATCATCTAGTCAACATGAGGTCTTCTCACCGATATCGTCGAGATCATTCTGACTACTACTTCAGCTGCAAACTGTCTCCACGATTTCTGACTTAGTCTTCAAGACGATATAGCCTCTTTACGACGATATGTCTTCTTAGTCAGATACTTAAGAATGCTGAAGAACTTCAACACCCCAGACTTTTCAACGATATCGTCGTGTGATACTTATTATCACGACGATACCTTGACTTGGTTGGTTCTTCTTGTCCTCACAATGATATCGTCGTGTGTAATTTGTTGACACAACAATATCATCGTGTTATTCTTATCGTCATGACGATTACTGACTTATTTCTTCTGTTGTCTTTTGCGAGTAATCTCAACGATATATATATACTATTTCAACGATATGTCCAATCCTTCTTAATGAATTTAGACTTAGAGAGATTAGAGAAGTACTGGACATACTGTCTATACTCTGCAGTCATAAGTGAGACATGCCATCAAATACGTAGTGCTTTTATCATTGACCTGAGCACTTCTTCAAATCAGGAACATTACAGGACACTGTTCCCAACAATCTCCCCCTATTTGAAGAATTCATAACTCGCCTCAATGATAAATGCTAGATTATAAGTAGAATCAAATTAAAGACATTCAATCAATATAAAGTGATTCAACTACCAACAATATATAAATTAGAGATAATGTCTTATACAAAATAGTCACAGTCATTTGCCCAATTCTTTTTTACAGGCAACCATTCTTAGATATTTGCTTTCTTCAGTTCCTGCTGCTGCTTCCTCTTCCCTTTCTCCTTTGTCTTTCATAGAAGCTAATTGTCTTGGGAATTCTTTTAGGAGAGGGAGGACCATGGGGAAAAGCTAGCATGTGGTTCCTCCTCTTCTCTTCTTGTTGCAAATGAAGATTCCAATCAGTAGAGTAGTAAATCCTTTCTGAACCATCCTGAGGCTATCCATACTCAATCCAAGCTTCTGAAATTAGGGTTCTAGAATTAGGACTCCATCTGCCTGATTGAGGATCTTGCTCAATTTCTCTTAGCCTCCTTTTCCTGTACAAACTGTTCTGAGTTCTTTTCCACTTCCTTAAAGTTGATGACTCTCCAACTTCAACTGCATTATCTTTTGAATCAGTACTTTTTGAAGGTGCTTACATATCAAATACAGAGGGTGGCTTTTGCATGGCGTGCTTTACTTGATTGACTGCCCACATGATCTGATGGGAGCCATCATTTATTACAGCCTTCTCCCCCTTTATGACTGCTTCAACTATTTGATCATCAAAGGTAACTTTCACCATGTTGATCCTTTCATGAAGATTTTTTTCAACTTCATCTATATTATTTCTCAGCTGGAGCAAGTGTTCATCTAGAGTCTGAGAATTTAAGTCCACTATGTGAACAATATGTTGTCTATCTTCACCCATGAAGTGTGTGACTTCTTGAAAAGCTCGATGAATATCCTCTGCCATGGTTATCTGATTTTGAACGACTTGAAGAGTGGATTGCCTAGTTTGATTCACCTGATCACCAAGAGCATCCATTGTTGGAGCTGCCATGTGAAGAAAATGAGTATGTTGAGTGTTGAGGTGGTGGATATATTTTTTCACAACCTGCAACTCAGCCTCCATTTCCTTCCTTAGACCATCAACTATTTTCAGAATGAAAACTTCCATCTTTTTCCTTTGTGCATTCAGCAGAAATGTCATCATTTGAAACATGGATCTTGACTGTGCACTAGAAGTTTCTGCATGAGCATCTTCAGGAGCATCTTTAGAATCACTGTCAATGAATTGAAAGCTAGGAGAGTCTGTCTGCATTTAGTCTCCTTTTGTCATGACTGACTTTCCTTTGAAAAGTCTTAGGTCAAGTCCAATCATTGGTTATGCACCTTCAAGCTTCTCTGGATCATAGCCTACACTCTTCTAAGGTTCTTCCAAAACCTCCTCCTGAGCTCCTCCCTCAACAGAGGTTCCATCCTCTCTAGCAGTATCACCTCCATCTTGATCAACCAGGGCAGAGCACCCCAGATGGGTCTCCCCACAACAGCCTCAGTGTCTTGGGCTGAGCTCCCAAGTAGGGACTCCCCCAACTGGATCAGCCTTTTGACCAGAGCTTTTTATTAAGGGCCCCTCAACAATTACTACTCTTTCCCGGTCTCTTTTTCTTTTGTAGACAGCTGGAGGGTCACCCAAAGGTGCTATCCTTTCCTCAGAAACCTCTATGGTAGCAGGTTCAATTCTTGACTTAGGAACCACTGGAGCCTGGGATCTCTCCCCCTCTGTCAGAGCAGGGTTTGAGATGGATGGGACAACTTCTTCCTTAGAACTGCTTGATGACCTTCTCTCATCTTTAGGATCATCAGCCTGCATAGCTTTCTTGTTCTTCTCTTTCAGAACTACTTTACTATCTTTAGGTGATTTGGAGATCACCTTGTCCCATCTCTCCAACATTTTGGAATCCAACTTCTTTGAGTAGTGCAGTGGCACTCCCATTTTCTTTTTTAGAACATCTCCAAAGGAGATTAGAAGGAAAAGTGACAGAATCCTTCCAAAAGATGGGGTCTTCAGATTGCCTTTGATTCTTTGGAATAGAAGATCTCTCCAATAAGTCTTCTCGGAGAGTATAATTCTGCACATGATCTCAAACATTTCTTTCGAAATCCTATCAAGAGAACCTGGTTTACACAGCAACACCTTCCCTACTATATTAGCCATTAATTTTCCCTTTTGGTTGAATTCAGCTCTCTTTATCGACCCATAGGTCTTTACACTATGCCCACACCATGAGTATCCTTCAGAGATGTCTTCAATAGATAAGCCTTCCTCTTCCTCTTCTGCATCCAGACGGGGCAGTCTCAAAGCTTTTCCTAGGCTTTTGGCTGATACCTTAACTTTCCTCCTAGCCACCTCGGATTTCAGAGAGGTTCCAGAGTGATTAACTCTTGCTCCCTCAAAGAATTCCAGAAGTTCTCTGTCCATTAGGACACATGGCTCACATAACAGATACTCCAGCCCGGTCGCCTCCTGCAACCATATTACTGATCGAATTTCCTCTGAGCAAGAGTTGAAGCCTCCTCGTAGAAGCTCACAACCAGAGATTATCGAAGCCTCTTTCTTTTCTTTATCTTTCTTTGGATCCATTGACGCAGATTGGCGGGAACGGTTGAGTGTCGGGAACGGAATGGGGGTTTGTCGCAAAGATGAATTAGGGCAAATGATAGCGTAATTTTGTCCTAAATATTTATCTTATTTATAGTAGAGGTAGATGAAGGGGTGCGTACCTTTTCGTACTATTGATATGACAAATTAATCATCAGACGACTCCGATTAAAAGATCCAATAATGTTTTAAGCAGCTTGGATGCATTACGACGACACGTATTGTGTCATCGAAATATTTAGCGGACAAGCATCATTCCCCCGACACCATAGATCTTTCTCAATATTTCCAGATATCCTGTGTCGTTGAGATTCATGTAATGTCGTCAAGATGTTTCAGGATATCGTTGATACGACTAACTTTATATCGTCGAGATGTCATCTATGTCGTTGAGACAACCAACATATATTTGTCCGACTTTGGTGAAACTCCATCATTTCTTGAGTGGTACCTGAGGGTTGTTCTACATATACCTATTCTTTGAGATCACCATTCAGAAAGGCTGACTTGACATCCATCTGGTAGACCTTGAATCCTTAGTGGGCTGCATAGGACAAAAATAATCTTTTTGCTTCCAGTATTGCAACAGGAGCAAAGGTCTGGTCAAAGTCTACGCCCTCCTCTTGCATATATCTCTTAGCAACTAACCTGACCTTGTTCTTTGTAATAACTCCATTATCATCCAATTTGTTCCTATAGACCCACTTGGTTCCTATGATATTGTGTCCTTGGGGTCTAGGATCTTGTTTCCATACTTTGCATCTCTTGAATTGGTTTAATTCTTCCTGCATGGCTGCAATCCAGAATGGATCCAAGTATGCTTCCTCAAATTTCTTGGGTTCAATTTGGGAGAGGAAACTCAGATACATGTCTTCATTCAAGGCCCCGCTTCTTGTTAGAACTCCTTGGCTTACATCTTCTATAATCTGCTCCTGTGGATGATGCCTGATGTGTCTAGTTGCAGTTGGCAGTCTTCTGAAGTTTTCTCCTATGATTGGATTTGTCGACTGTTCTTCTTCTGCTATGCCCACACCTTCTACAACATCTTCCTCCAAGTCTACTACCACTGAGTAATCTTTGACTTTCACTGGAGTTTTAGCTTGGTCTTTAATGGATAATTTCTGCATTCTTTCTGATGTACCTACATCCACTAAAGAACTAGACCAACCCTTCTGAATAAGGCTAGTCTCATCAAATACAACATGGACAGATTCTTCTACAACTTGGGTATTAATGTTGTATATCCTATAAGCTTTGCTATAGGAGTTGTAGCCAACAAAGATACGTTCACTGCTTTTCTCAGCAAAATTGGTTAGTTTGGATTTACCATTATTAAGGTCATAGCATTTGCTACCAAAGATTCTAAAATAGGATAAGGTAGGTTTTCTGCCCTTCATAAGCTCATATGGAGTTTTCTTGTGGTCTTTGGTGATGGAGGCTCTATTGATCACATGAAAGGCTGTATTGACTACCTCTGCCCAGAAGGATTCTGGTAGAGAGGATCCACTCAGCATTGTCTTGCTGGCCTCAATTGAGGTTCTATTTTTCCTCTCTACAACTCCATTTTGTTGAGGAGTTCTAGGTGAGGAGAATTCTTTGGAGATACCCAGCTCTTGGCAAAATTCTATCATGGCACCTAACTGAAATTCTGCACCATGATCACTTCTAAATTGGACCACAGTATAGCCCATTTCATTCTGAATTTGCCTGACAAAATTCTCCAAGTTATCCAAGGTATCTGACTTCTTTTTAAGGAAGAACACCCAAGTGAACCTTGAATAGTCATCAACTACTACAAGAGTATAAACTTTCCCTCCTAAGCTATGAACTGACATAGGACCAAACAGATCCATGTGCAACATGTAAAGGCACCTCGTAGAGTCTTTGTTAGTAATGCCCTTAATGCTAGTCCTAGTTTTCTTGCCAAGTTGGCATGCATGACATGGACCTTCTTTAATGCACTTAATGTTGGGTACATTTCTAACTAGGTTTTGAGAGAAAAGCTTATCTATGGTTTTATAGTTGATGTGAGCAAGCCTCTTATGCCATTGAACACACAGAGCTTCTTTCTCATCAACTACAAAGCACATTGACATAGAAGAATTTAAATGAAGAAAAATTAAGACAATAGATGTTTTCACTCATAGTGCCAGTTAAGATAGCCTCAGAATTCAAGGATTTCTTAACTAAGCATTTATCCTTATAGAAAACAATAACAAAACCTAGATCACAAAGTTGACTTATGCTTATGAGATTGTGATTCAATCCCTCCACATAAGCTATCTTTGTGATGGTGAATAAACCATTGGAAATGTTACCATATCCTCTGGTCACCCCCTTTTCTGAACCTCCAAATATCACAGATGGTCCATTCTCCACTGGGGTGTAGTCCCTCAAGTTGCTCTTTACTCCAGTCATATGTCTGGAGCAACCACTGTCCAAATATCAAATGGGAGATTGGTTGGCCTTTGGATATACCTGCAAGAGAAATTATCTTACCTTAGGTACCCAATTGGATTTGGGTCCTTGGTTCCTGTTAAGAGGATAAGTTGGAAGACCAAACTTCTGAGTGGTCTGTACTTTTCTTGACTTAGGCACTGTTGGGTTGAACCAACAGTCCAAGGTAAAATGTTCAATTTTACCACAACACCAGCACTCATACTTATTGTATCTTATCTTTTGCCTCACCATCTGGGTGGGATGGTAATGCTGGTGAGTAGGAGTGAAGATAGCTGGCCTAATTGGACTTGGGTGAACCTCATAAGTGTGAGTGTGTTGTGGAGTTGGTCTCACTACTTTGAGATTCACCTTCTTAAGGGTTGACTTGGAAGGAACTGCCTTTCCCTTTTCATTTGGTGTTGTTGTTGCAGGTCCATGGACAAAAGGACCTGGATTCTTCATTTGGATTTCTTCATGAGATGATTTACAAGCACTCAGCCTAAAACCTGCTCCTCTATTTGTGGTAGAGAGCTTGCATCCACTGGTAGAGCAGACATTGGTCAGATGACCATATGTAGAATCCTGATCAAAAGGATTAGATGCCAACAGCACCTCCTTAAAGGAGGGTGGGGCTTTAGAAGCCTTGCCCTTGACTATCTCTTTGCTAAATCCTACACCACCTCTGTATGGTGTAGAGAAGTTGTCAATGATTGGGAGGACAGTCTTGGGCTTTGAAAACTGGCAACTATTCTCTTTTTTGCCACCAACATTTCCTCACGGTTCTTGATGACCTTGTTCTTTTGTCCTAATTCAGCATTTTTGAGCTTTTTGTCTTCCTTGAATTTATCCAGTTCTTTGCTCATAGCAGCCAACTTCTCAGCTGACTCATGGAGCTCAGAATGGGTATTTTCAAAGGAATCTAACTCCTTAGATTGAACTCTAAGGAGCTTCTTGCTTTTCTTGAAAGTTTCCCACAAAGCTTCATATTGATGTATTAGCTCAGATTCATCCTCATGTGGGGATCTTAAGGATGTGTTGTTGTGAGCAGACTTACACTCATCATCATGCATAGAATCTACAATTGATTCAAAATCAGAGGCAGACAAAGGGGCTCTGATATGTACCTTCCCAGGAGAGGGGTTCTCATCCTGGATGTCTTTATTTATGGCCATGAGGCCAATGAGGGCTTCCTCCTCAGATTCTGAGGAACTTGAATCAGAATCACTTAAGGTTCTGATCTTCTTTGCAATGAATCTTTTTTCTGTTTTCTTCTTGTCCCATGGATTTCTTTTATATTCACATTTTGTAGTTTCCCTCTTTTTGGAGGGGAAGTCAGCTATCATGTGACCTGTCTTATTGCAGCAATAACACACTGTATTAGCTAAATCAAATTTGTTGGGTTTAGATTTATACCTGTCATCCCTTGAAGATTTAGATCTGTCATGATGACTAGATCTCCTGGAGCTAGAAGAAAATGACCTACGGTTGTCTCTTCTCCTTCTTGACATTAGCTTTTTGAACTGCTTGGAGAAGAGGGCCAGTTCATTATCTGTGTTGTCTGAGTCAGATGTGCTGGCATCAGAAGTCCCACTGCTTTCAGATAAATCCTGAAATACTGGAGTCTTATTCTTGGTTTTCCTTAAGCTTTCAGCTTTAAGGGCTATTGAACTCTCTCTAGTGCTCCCCCTTGATCTTTCCTCTTCAGCTTTTCTTGTGTTAAACTAAAGCTCATGGGATAGTAGTTTTCCATACAAATTCTTGGGCTCCATGATGCCCAGATGTCCCATATCCCTGATGGCACATATCTTGATATCCAATTCCTTAGAGAGGTATCTAAGGAGTTTGTCATTTAGATCAGAGTTTGTGAACTCCCTTCCATAATTTTTCAGGCCATTCACAATTTTGAAAAACCTCTAATAACAGCTTGAGATGGTTTCATTTTTGCCTTGCTTGAAGGCCTCATACTCTTGGTTCAGAAGGGACTTCATGTCATCCCTTACTTCTTCTGTCCCCTCCATATAAACAATCAAGGAGTCCCACATCTCCTTGGCAGATTTACAGTAAATAATGTTTTGGAGGGTGGAGTCATCAATGTCACTTACTATGATGTTTTGTGCCAATTTATCAAGGGCCACCAAGGCAAGTTCATCCTTACTCATGTCCAAGTACTTATTTGGCACTTGTTTGGCAGGATCTATGGTTGAGGCTGTCATGGGTATTTGAGGTCCCTATTGAACAGTAACAAATACTCTGGTATCTGCAGCCTCCATGAACAATCTGACCCTTTCTTTCCAGATGGGAAAATTCTCTTTGGAGCACACTGGAAGTTTCATGGATCTCATCTCCTTGTGTCGATCACCTCCAGCCATTAGGAATAGTTCCATAGATCTAGATCTGACTGTTAAGTCACTCTTTGATCAACCTAGCTCTGATATCACTTATTGTTTATGGAACTATCACCTAGAGGGGGGAGAATAGATGATGTAGCTAATTTAAAATTTAACCCTGAGAACACACAGAGAAAATCACAGCACAAAAACAATCACCAAGCACAACACACAAAAATACCAGATTTATAGAGGTTCCCCTAGACAATGTGTCTAGAGTACTCCACTGTCCCTCTGCGCCTATTTAGTAGTATGCTCAAATCAACAAACTCCATAAGAACTCAGATCTCTTTCACAGATCCTACACCTCAGGCACAACGGCCCTAGAGCTCAGGCACTCCAGGCCCTACAACTCAGATCCTTCTAGGATCCTACCTCAGGTTCCAGGAACCCTACAACTCAGGCATTCCAGGCCCTACAACTTAGATCTACAAGAGATCCTACCTCAGGTTCAATCAGAACCCTAAAACTCAGACTCAAAGAGTCCTACAGAAAATATGTTGTTTTTACAAGATTGAAGAATACTCCACACAACAAAAGATATTCTGGAGAGTTCTTCTGAAGCCTATGGCCTCTAGACTTGAAGAGAAGGCTTTAAGAAAGTTTTACTGATGCACAAAAGCTTCTCTTCTATCCTCTTTTTTTTTTCTGGAACACATTTTATCAGTCGATGGTGCTTGACTGGGACTTAGAGAATTGAGAGTGCGAGCATATTGTTCTCAAGAAATTGTTCCTTCTTCTTATAGTCGTTTTGTGTTCCAATTCTATTCTTTGTGTCTTATTAGGGCACACACCTTGTCTTTATATATGACAAGGCCTTCTAACGGTCTATTCTGAGCACTCTTTAATGTCAGAAGCCCATTCCTTAACGACATCCGCTGATTGGTCCCTCAGATGGCGACATTAAATGCGGACATTGCATTTTGAAAAATCCCGGTCTGTCTCGACGATATGAGCAACATCTCGACGACAGAACTTGATGTCTCAGCAATACATCTGGGATTTAGACATTTCTTCAAGACTTCTAAAATCTTCATCTGAGATAGATATCTCGACGATATGGAATATCTCAGCTACACATGCAGTCACGACGACATAATGTTTTCTTATCGATATCGTTGAGATCATCTTGTCAACATGAGGTCTTCTCGCCGATATCGTCGAGATCATTCTGACTACTACTTCACCTGTAAACTATCTCCAAGATCACTGACTTAGACTTCAAGACAATATTGCTCCTTTATGACGATATGTCTTCTTAGCCAGATACTTAAGAATTTTGAAGAACTTCAGCATGACAGCCTTTTCAACGATACCGTCAGGTGATACTTGTTGTCACGATGATACCTTGACTTAGTTGTTTCTTCTTGTTCTCACAATGATATTATAGTGTGTACTTTGTTGACACAATGATATCGTCGTGTTATTCTTATTGTCACGATGATTCTTGACTGATTTCTTCTGCTGTCTTCTGCGAGTAATGTCAACGATATATATATTATTTCAATAATATGTTCAATCCTTCTCAACGATTTTGGATTTAGAGAGATTAGAGAAGTACTGGACATACTGTCTATACCCTGCAGACATAAGTGAGACATACCATAAAATACATAGTGTTTTTATCATTGACCTGAGCACTTCTTCAAAACAGGAACATTGCAGGGCACTGTTCCCAACACACATTCTCCATCATTCATCTCCTTTCTTCATCATTACAACATTGGAGACCCAACCTAGGTACTAGATCTCCGACTTAAAACCTGCCTTCAGCAGTTTCTCCACTTCTTCTCGGATGGGTCCATCCAGAGTAGTTGTCGCAACTCTCTTCTTTTGGCGAATGGGATGGACGCTTGGGTTGAGGTTGAGGCGATGACACGCCACGTCTGCATCAATCCCTGGCATGTTCGTAGCGCTCCATGCGAAGATGTCAATGTTCTACTTGACACACTCGCGGATCATCTCCTGCTCCTCCTCGCTCAGCCTCCTGCTGACCAGCACTTTCTCCGGCCTCCCATCCATGGTGATGACTTCCTTCATCTCGTCTTCCTTCGCGGCCTCTAGCCTAGCCTGCCCTTCCATTACTTTGTCCACCTCCTCTGCTTCCTCTTTCCAGGTGATGGTGTTGATGGCCGTGACGTAGCACTGCTTAGCCACCTTAGGGTCTCCCCTGACTCGGATCTGGACCCCCCCCCCCCCCCCCCCCCCGATGTTATACATTAAACATTGATAATAGGAGGAGGGAACTCACCATAATGCGCTGGTGAGGGGTCATCCATGATGGCATTATATCTACTTGGAGCGTCAACAATGACGAACCGACAGTTCTTGGATGTTCCCCCCAGAGTCACGAGGAGCTCGACTCCTCCCTCCACTTCCTTCCTTTCTCCAGAGAATACAAAGAGAGGTCCATCTGAGGCGAGTACCCTCTTCGCCTCCACCTTCATCTCATCGAAGGATTTTTTGAAGATCATGTTGACGGAACTCCCATTATCCACGAGGATTCTGGAGACCATGAAGTTCTCGATCGCTGTTTGGATCACTAGCGCATCGCAGAATGGATCTTCATGCTTGGGTATGTCCTTGTTGGTGAAGGTGATCTTCTCCTCAGGGGGTGGGGTCTTGGAGGTTGAGGTGAAACTCTGGCAATAGATGACATGGAGGCTCCCCTTTTGGGTGGCCTCGATCCCTACCCCCCCCCCCCCTGTGGATCACCCTGATCCCTCCTCGGGTTCCCACATTGATTCGGTCCTCTACCCCCGCTCCTTCTCCTCCTCTTCCATCATTCTGAAGTTGTTGCTGCCTCGTTGAGCTCTCATCCCTCCCCTCATCTCCAAGAACTCAGGGCAGGTAGCTGTTGCGTGGTCTTCCTCCTAGTGGATGTCATAGTATGACAACGCCACCCTCCCCCTCTCTGCCTCTCCTGGGCGATTCCTTCTTCCTCTTCTTCTGCCCTGGCCTATCGCCATGACATGCTGAGGCGGGGGCTGGAAAGGTCTCGGACCCGGCTGCCATCCTAGGGGGATGAATCGTCCCTATCCCCCTTGAAAGTGCCCCCTCATCCTTGGAAGGGTCCCCTTCCCTGTGCGAGTCCTCTTCCCTGACCCTGAGGAAAACCTCCTGGTGGCCTCCATACCGGCCAGTTGATGGGTGGTTGAAACCTTCCTCCGGTCTCCTGCCCCCCGGGGGCCCCTGGAATCCCTGCCTCCTTGGCTCCTCCCTTCTTCTTATCTCCTGCTGTTGGGATCCTCATCCTCCCTTCTCTTCTCCTCCGGCCCACTTGGCCATCTTTGCCACGAAAGCACAATTTTTGGCCTCCCCCTCGATCTCTCGTCCTGCATGCTCGATGAATTCCTCGTATGCCAGAGGGGGATCTTGGGCATGCCCCATTTTGAATAGCTCTTGTCGCAGTCCAAGGGTGAAGGCTAGTTGTAGGGTGTGCCCTGGCACCTCATGGACCAAGAGGACCTCTTCATGAAACCGGCCTATGTAGCTTCCCAATGACTCTTCGGCCTTCTACTGGATCAGAAAGAGAGCCTCAATCCCCTTCTTCCTTTTCTTCGATGTGGCGAACCACAGCAGGAAACTCCGGAGGAGATCCTCGAAGCTGTACATGGTCCCAGAAGTGAGCTGGTGGAACCAATCCCTCACCTTTCCCTTGAAGGATATGGAGAACAACTTGCACTTGAAGGTGTCCATCATCTGCCTGATGGAAATGACGTCCTCAAACCATTGGAGATGCTGGAGGGGATCATCCTTGCCCATGTAGTGGGATATGGCGGGCTCCGTGAATCCCTACAGAATAGGAGCTGAGAGAATCATCTCACAGAACAGACTCCCTGACCCTGATTGGCGAGTTGGGGGCACTCGCCCAGTCATCTCTCTTGGGTAGCGAGCACTCGGCGGGCTGGGAAACAGCACCTGCACGTGAATGGCTCGCTCACTCTCTCCCACCTGCGCCTCCTTCCTGGGTAGCCCGTCGGGTGCATCCTCGCCCAGAGCTTGCGGGGAGAGTACGGGAACCACAGGGGTCGAGTGTAAGACCGCCTCCTGGAATCAACGCACACCATCAGCTCGGGGAATCTTACCACACATCACCACCAATACATGACGTCGAAGGTCCAACGGGCCACATCCATCTCTGTACCCCCCTTTAGTTTTTTGACGTCACGCACCGACGATGACGTTAAGCGAACATTACTACACGCGAGAGTAACGAAGCAGTTCTCTAGCGGAAGACACTGTTAATGAGTGCACCTTATAGCATTTAGCAGAAAGCATAATATCATAGCGGAAGATTATCTATCACAAAAACCCAAAACTTAAGACATGTATGCGTAACATCATTATCTATGCCGCATTAAACCATATCAATCAAGGTTCCATTACCAATGTATATATATATACCATGAGATAGTGCATATAAAAAGAGATGTGGCCTTATAAATTTATACCTGAAGTAGCATGCTCAACAGTTTTCTAAGTTCGCTGTGCGCAATCCCTCACCCGTACCTATCACCTGCGTTCAAAATAAATATTAGAACCACGAATAGAATCCAATCCCAATTGGTATCAAATATAGTAAAATATCTGCAAGGGAAGTGATATCCAGACTCTTTTGGGTCGTGGCAGTCTTCCAGTGACCACCGCCTACATACTCTGTATCATCTTGCATACGGTCTCAAACCCACATAGTTCTATTAGTTTCGCACGGGTGGTCCTCTCAGACCGTCCTTCATGCGGGTTGCCTTAGAGTATAACTCCTCAGCCATCTGACTTTCTCCCCAAGACACAATTTCTCGAAGGCACATTAAATTCCCGTAGGAATTATCCTCGAAGACACAATATATTACAGTAGGAATTTTTCTCGAGGCACCATATATCACTTTTGGACTAATTCTCGAAGGCACAATATATTCTCGTAGGAATAATTCTCGAAGGCACAATACATTCCCGTAGGAATTATATTTCGGAGGCACATTTCATTCATAAGAGGGGAGAGAAGAGAAACTCTAACAACAATTCCACCTGAGATTTTAATAAAGGGAGGAGAGATAATTCTTTATAAGCTTACAATAATTCCATTCGAAAATGTACAATTATTTTAATCTGGCTTCTGTCGATCATTTGGGTTGCTTGGTAATCAAACCCAAGCCATCCATATAAGGCACATGTATTTCTTAGTTACCGAAAACTAGAGAAGGAGAGTTTCTAACATCAAGATTATTTAAAATCAGGCTTCGATCGATCTTTTGGATTACTTGGTAATCAAACCCAAGCTATCCATATTCACATTTTATATATTGGCATAACATAACATAACAGGGGAAATAGCCCCTAATGAAAACTAAAATCAGCAGCTCAACTGGGTACAGTCGGCTACCTTTCCCCCCTTATTTCATAACAAATAGAAACAAATACCCATTTGATTTGATAAAACCAGACACCAATGAAAACCAATAACAGTCAACTGTCAATAGTGATATGGACAAACCCCAAATCAACAAGCAAGCCCAGAGGCCTCAAGCCCAGATCAAACATTTACAACTAAGAAGAGCTATAGGAAAAAGGATTCCTTCAGGGTAAATTAATTAGGGTAACTTGCTGATAATTCTATTGGAAGAAATATTTTAGGTACATCAGCCGTTATATTTGTAAATCTTGCTCCAAACTCAAATAAAGGCAACCATATACTTCAATACTACCAAAATATTTGCTAGCAAAACCTTTAATGAATCCTCAACTAATAGATGTAAGAATGTAATTATGAGTGCATGTCTTCATGCTTAATAACAATGAGCATGCAAGGGAGATATATCTCAGGAATTGTATAACGATCTAAGCTTAGCAAGCTTGTTTCCTTTTTAATAGAGGGAACAATAATCAGACAATGAAGAGAGTGAGAGATATAGAAAAGGGAGAAGTTCTTGCCATGAAGCTCTCCGAAACTAGAGATGAAGTCAATCTCTTCTAGCAATGATGTGTTGAACTTTAAATTGACCTTGGCAATTTATGTCTTCCTTTCATGAGTGTAACAAAGGAATGAAGAGAAATGGAGATATGAGGTTTATTAATGGAGGAGAAAAGCAGTTAATGCTACCAACGCCTCCAGTCAAAACTAAGGCAAACACTCAAGTCCTCCTAAATGTGCTGAAAAGAAATCCCGATAAATGAAGATTTAAGGGGTCCCAATACTTCAACTTCAGATTTCACAAGCTAATCCATTTCCCATATCACCCAGCCTCCATGACAAGTCGATTATGAAAATCCATATAGAGGTTGCCGCATAAAAATGGAACTCACATGGTCATATCAACAATCTCATTCCATATAGAGATTGCCACGCATAAAAATGGAACTCACATGGTCATGCCAACAATCTCATTCCATATAGAGATTGCCGCATAAAAATGGAACTCACATGGTCATGCTAACAATCTCATTCAATATAGAGATTGTCGCATAAAAATGGAGCTCACATGGTCATGCCAACAATCTCATTCCATATAGAGATTGCCGCATAAAAATGGAGCTCACATGGTCATGCCAACAATCTCATTCCATATAGAAATTATTTTCACAAAAACCCATCAAAGTGCGCCGCTAGACATGACTAAACCAATGCGGGTTTAATAAACAAAAGCATTTGAAGAACATAAAAGCTTCGCCCTTAATAATAGTAAAACTCGGCAAAGAAAGCTCGACTTTACGTTGATATGATAATCAAAACACCGCCCCTGAAACCCGTCAATGAAACTCAAAATAAGATGCAGTAAAATATATACAAATGAGGTCCAAAGACTAAAGTGCTCCCAAAATGTAAAGTAGAAACTTGATTTTTAATAGACTATTTGTAAGAGCCTTAAGGACTATGATCAGCCTAATCATCTTATAATAAGAAGTGTTCTACCTTGCTGATATTAGCAAGACTAAACCAAAGAGTCGCAGGGACTTGTTTCTTATCAAAACTCTATAAATCGATCAACTATAGCATTGGGGATTTGACTTAGCTGTAGCTACTGATAAAAATCAATGCGCTCCTATTAACTTATGCACTTTAATTAAAAAGCTTCTGAAGGTCCAAAATGGAGAAGTTGCACACCTCTATGTAGTGCCAGATGAATGCCAGGATAAAGTAACAAAATTCTCTAAAGAATATGAGAAGACCATTTGCAGCCCTCTCATCACTTTGCATAAGTAAAAACACCATCTTCATTATCCTCATACTATATTAACCCTCATAACAGAGCATAAAAGAGTGTAGTAGAGAGGAGAAATATAATCATTGAAGTTTGAGGCCTTTCACATAAAGCAAGACAATCTTGTTGTCGGCCTATGTGTGTGTGTGTGTGTGTGTGTATACTATATATACAAAGATGTATGGAGCCTCCTTTGGTGTAACACATAAGGCCCATCAAATAAATTTGAATTGTTCCCTAATAAAAAATTCGATCTCAGCCGTATGATGGTATCCGTCTCTCCACATAACCCATAATCTCGCTACTCTTATCCGCCCTTCTCCCCGCAGAAAACCCTCGCCGATCCTTACTTTCGTGCACTCCGCAGAAGAGATCTTCAGAAGCGCCATTACCAGAAGTGCCTCCTCAACCTCCGCAGGTAAATCCCCGTCCGGCCCGCAGAAGAACTCCTCTGAAGCGCCTCAGCCATATCCTCCTCCTCCTCCTCCGTAAGTCTCCCAACCTCTTCCTCCTTCTTCTCCCCAATTTTGGGTTATTCATTCCGTAACCTCATTTACCCCCAAATCTCTTTTCCATCTTCAGAAGCGCAATGACCAGAAGTGCCTCCTCATCCTCTGTCGTTCTCCTCGCCGCTCCGTCCTTCTGAAGATATCCCCGTCCAGCCCGGAGAAGAGCTCCTCCAAAGCGCCTCCTCCTCCGATGTTCTCCTCCTCCGTAAGTCTTCCAACCTCTTCCTCCTTTGGCTAGGAATTTCTAGAGCAAAAAAAAACTCAGTCCTAGAGCAAAAAAAAACTCACACTCTATATCCTGCTACGCATCTAAATCCTTCACGTTCTCTCCCCAAAACTTACTCACAATTGCAGTTTTAATTTTTATACAGTGAACGCAGGAGGCCGTTCGTCGAACGCAGGAGACCGTTCGTCGAACGCAGGTGGCCGTTCGTCGAACGCAGGAGACCGTTTGTCGAACGCAGGAGGCCATTCGTCGAACGCAGGAATGCCGCCGTTCGTCGATCGCAGGAATGCCGCCGTTCGTCGAACGCAGGAGGCCGTTCGTCGAACATAGGAGACCGTTCGTCAAACGCAGGAGGTCGTTCGTCAAACACAGGCGTGCCGCAGTTCGTTTAATGTTTAATGCCGTCGTTCGTCGAACGCAGGCGTGTCGCAGTTCGTCGAACGTAGGAGGTCGTTCGTCGAACACAGGAGGCCGTTCGAGGAACGCAGGAGGCCGTTCGTCGAACGCAGGTATGCCGCAGTTCGTCGGACGCAGGAGGCCGTTCGTCGAACACAGGAGGCCGTTCGTCGAACGAAGGAGGCCGTTCGTCGAACGCAGGAGGCCGTTCGTCGAACGCAGGAAATACAAAATAAAAAAAACATAAATTTTTATATAATATATTCTTTATATTTAATATTTATTTTATTTTAATTTTCTAAAAAAAAATACAAAATTTTTTAAATATATCTGGGTGCATGTCGGGTGCGGGCGAAGCCCCCCAGGTGCGGGCGAAGCCCGCCGGGTGCGGGCGAAGCCCCTCAGGTGCGGGCGAAGCCCGCCGGGCGCGGTCCGGGTACTGTCGCGCGGGGCACGGGGGTGCCCCGTGCACTGTCACTCGTGTATATATATACACACACTTAGAGCATGATAAAACCCCTCCATCATGATGTGACAACAGCCGGCCAACAAGAAAGATTTTGCTAACAATTTCCATTGCTATTTCAATTTTACTTGTTGCACACTACACCTCAAATCTATCGACACTGATGAGCAGAGAAGAGGATTTGTAGAGAAATAAGAGATAATGAGCTGTCAACAACATATTGGCGAAAGCATAAATATAATATCAGTAAATATCTAAAATATAAGTAAAATACATAATCCCATAATTTATCAAAGCTGATATATTAGCGAAAACTCATTTTCAACTCTGACTAAGAAAAGTTGCAATGAGTGTGGAAGTATTGTATAAATCGTGCGAGGATAACCACCCCTTTTTATGTGAGCAAAATAATTTATTAACAAAAATAACAAGAATTAAATCGCAGACTGATTCCCCCTTTTCATCTTCTTGTTAATCGCATGAGAAGTTCCAAGAATGCGGTATCCACTATATGTGATTGTGTATACTCTGTCCCCAACAATGATTAATTTTCTTGCATCATTTTATTCGCATATTTAAGATCAAAGTAAAGCTTTTTCCATGTAGTTAGGAGAATCATATGTGTATCATCCATAATAAACTTTATAAATTTAGAGTTGGCAAGACCGAACTTATTGCACATTGGTATGAATGGATAAATTTAAAAGTCCTCTCAATCAAACTTCCAATAACCATACAAAAGGCCCAAGTATATGTAACTGTATCAATCATTTAGGTAACCGGAATTAGAATTGATTTATACCATTGATTTTACCAAAAGGTTCGGCTTTATAATTAGAAGCAGTACGACAAAGTAGAAGAGAGATTTTCCATTATCCCTAGCGAAAACTACTTCTCTTCTTACCAGGAGGCAACAAGAATAAGCTTAGTAATTAATTTATATATGTTGTATGTAAATATATACATAACAAGTTCAAAACATATAAATTAAATTCCAATATTTTAGCATAATTTAGATCCAAGTCTTATACAACTCATCTCTTAGATTTAAATAACATTAATATATAAACCAAGAGTTAGAAAAAAATAACTTAGAAATAAAGAAACAGAGAGAGATGAACTCAACCCTCTAGCTGAATCAAGGAGGAGAATGTTCTCTCATGGGCCCTAAACTTCCTCAAGTATTTCCAATACTAAGCAAAATAATATATATATATATATATATATATATATATTGGTAGTACTTATAGGTAGTGATTCCATTATTAGCCATTTCTGAAGTTCAACTTGTGTTTAGTTTAGAGGTATCAAGAGAGAGAGAGAGAGAGAGAGAGAGAGAGAGAGAGCGAGAGAGAGAGAGAAAGAAAAGATTTAGTCTCCCTTCGCTTGGAGTTGTTTAACTCTATTTTCTCACCTGATCGACGAAACAAGAATCACAGATGAAGTGGCATATTTCTTTCATGAGGGGAAGAAGAGGAAGGAGAAGGAGGGATGGGGAATGGAAAACCTTACTGTGAGTTGTGTCCCAAAGAATAAGGAGACTCTTAGAACCAATCTAGATCTTTTGATAAGGAGATCTTGAACCACTGAATCCTTTGGTGAGGGATTCTTAAAACTATATACTTAGTTACAATAAAGGAAGTGAGAGTAAAGAAGAAGAAGATAGAATAGGATTCTTCTGTTTGAATCCTTCTTCAGTTATCACTCAGGATGCTATCATTTGATGTTCTCCAGGATCTATATAGGACGAACTCTTACTTAAGATAAAGAAGAATGCAAGAGTTGTTTTGCTTGTGATCTTGATAATCTCTGTACTCTTGTTGTCTCCCTGCTATAAGGTCAAGAAGAAGAAGAAGCAGAGCCTGCGTATTTTTCTTGTACAGATCGAGATGTTCTTCTTATTTTTCCTGAGAGAGAGAGAGAGAGAGCTTGAGGAAGAAGAAGACTGAATAGCTTGATTAATTGTATTGGTTGTCTTCTCCCTTCAAAATACTTATTCTCTGTCGAATAGTATTTGAATTTGTTTCCTTTATTCTTCTGTACACAGAAGGAATGTTCATTGGACAACAAATGTCTTTTTCCATTTCTGTTCACGACCCGTTATTCTGAATTTGAATAGCTTCCAAGATTGTCCTTGTTGTCTCTCTGGAGTACTTCATTCCATTCTTGGCAATAAACGAGCCGTTAGAAATTAGATTATAGCCTTGGATACCTTCTGGAAAAGCATCAGAAAAGACAGCAGAAAATAT
This sequence comes from Dactylorhiza incarnata, assembly GCA_033032865.1. NCBI lineage: Eukaryota > Viridiplantae > Streptophyta > Magnoliopsida > Asparagales > Orchidaceae > Dactylorhiza > Dactylorhiza incarnata. The sequence continues at coordinate 2,332,787 of JAWHQI010000290.1, forward strand.
TCTATTTTTGTTTGTATTCGAGGTTGCGTCGAATTCATCTCACTTCTAATCGACGCACCTCTGAGTTCTAATAGAAGCTGCTTCGAATTCCTTCTCGGCATTGAATGAACCCAGATATCGATGTTGCGTCGAATCTGTATCGACGTATCCGTCGACTTGAAGACTTGGACTTTGAACTTCATCTTCTGCGTCGAAGTTGCGTCGACTTCTGATATTGCTTTGACAGTCACTGTCTCCTATATCGAGAATATTTCGACGTTGCGTCGACTTCACTTATAATTAAACTTTAGTCTTAGTTACTTCTACTTGTTTTCGAAGTTGCTTCGACTTTCAGTCGAAGTTGCGTCGACTTCTATTTGACGCAAGTTTAACACAACAGAATTTGTGCTCATTTTGAACTGGTCTTGACACTCTAGTGTGAGTGTGATATCCTAGGATATCTAATGACCACATTACCCTCTCTATACAACATGGGTAATAAATCCTAGATTATAAAATCACTTGTAGATTATTTATAAGATAAATCACAAGGGTGTTTTTCCCAACAATCTCCCCCTATTTATCTTAACAAAATTTTCAAATAATTTAAGTGATTTCAAAGATATTGTTAAATACAAACAGAGTACAAACAAATATATAAAGACATAAAATGGCATCATTGCACAGAAGCATAGACCATTAAGATAAACTTCCAATTTGATCAGATTGTCTTCCATCACCATATTCTCAAATATGTTTAGTAAGATGTTATTATAGAAACTGTACATTAGCTGGTTACCTGTATTGTGCTATTCTTTTGAAGGAGTTTTTCTCTTCCTTGAGAAAAATCGTTGTGTTACTTTTCTTTGTGCAAACACCAGAGGCTCATCTTCCTCTTCAGCAGTCATGTTGGTTTCTTGATGAATATAATCTTCTTTAGGAGGCTCCCCCTGACTTTGTGCTTCCTCTTCAGCAGTCTGAGCAGCCTCCTTAGCAATCTTTGATACCTCTTCTAAGAGCTAATCATCTACCAAGGGCTCCCCCTGAGTTAGTGCAAACATCTCCCCAAGGTCCCCCTGGTTTGATGCAGGCATCTCCCCCTGGGTTACTGTAAGAAGCTCCCCCTGAACTATTACTATCTGGAATACAGTGATTCTATTGGGGTCAACAGAGACTTCCTTTTCTGGAGCAGCCTCCTCAGCAGTCTTTTCCTACACCTGACCACTCTCCTTTTCTTGGTTAACCACTTCCTCCTCATGGACATTCTCTCCCTTCTGAACCTTACGAACAAGGCAGGTTAAGAAAGATTTTGTAACCATGGAGGAGGACACAAAAGATTTAAGTGCCAGGAGTGACTCCTTTGACTCTTGTAGCTCAGTCTTCATCTGAGAATATTTTCTATTGAATTTCCTGGCTTGATTTACTAACAAATCAGCAAATGTCCCAGTGGCCAACCTCACTGCTTTAGAGATTATTTGATCAGCATTAAATGAAGGAAAGATAGAGGCGGAAAGTGTGTCAACTGGGGTGTGGATATGATAACTGGAGGAGTTGATGAGTGATAAGTTTGTTCCAAGGGATCAGGATAGATGACTGTGAGTATTTCTTCAATAGGGGTGATATATGATGGTTGTGGTAGGGGAGCAGAATGGATTTCTGGGGAATTTTCAACAGTATTGATGATGGAGGGTTGTTGTGGGGTGTAAATCTGTGGTGCAAGCTTTGTTGTTGTATCTGGTAGACTTGACTAGAATTCTTGAGCTGGGGCATCAGTTATGTCATCTGGTATGACATTCTCAAGATCTTAAGAAGCTTGTGTTGGAGGTGGAGATGGAGGGGGGAGATTGGAACTTAACCAGGCTTCAGAATCTGCCTGGTCCACTTGGAGAATATGCCTATGTTCATTCTTTTACCAGGAGGATTAGGCACTCCTTTTGACTTGCACACCATTGGATAATGGTGGTACAATATTTGGCTCATAATTATCATATAGGCATTCTCTTTGTGAGGTAGTTGTGGCCAATCAGCTTCATGAGGCATCTCTCCCAATTTATTTTCTTGTTAAGGACTAGAACACCCATGATCTGCAGCTGCTTCTTAGGGATAACATCATGTGCTGAGATTTTGCATAACAACACTTTTCCCACTATATCTGCTAGAAATCTATATTCCTCAGCCACATCATTCTTCTTCAGATTGATGACTTTTTCCTTCCTGAACTTCATAATTTGTAATGCCTTACTTGTCTCTCCCTCTATAAGTTCATCTGAATCACTGCCAGCTGGTAGATCAAAGGTTTGACATAACATCTCTTCTGTGATGTTGATATCATTCATAGAAGTTTTCCCATAGAGTGATCCATCATCTCGAATGTGAATATTATCTTTAAGCTCTGTTAACTCGACATCATAGATCTTGCACCTTGTTGAAATTAGCTTTGTTAACCCAGCAGTTTGGAAGAGCCCGAGAATGGTTTTGAAATTTCAGATGCTGCATTGAAGGATTCAATATCCACGTCGATTCTAGAATTCACCTTAGGATGTTCCATTGAATGTGTAGTACCTGCAAACACAACAAGAGAGAACGAGAGAGAGGCGAGAGCAAGAACACGAGTGAACTGGAAAGCAAGAAAGCACGAGTGCAAGTAAAAGAAAATTCGAAAGCGTAATAACTTCAACGTCTAAGTTGCTTAAAAGAAGACGATTTGTCGCAACTTAGGGTTGTATTCTAAGTAGCGTCGACAAGGATTAATATTCAGCGCGAAAACATTGTCGAAGCAGCTTCTAGAAGCAAAACTGCGCGCGCTTGATATGTCGACATTGCATCAATTTGTAATTGATGTAACTTCGAATTTGTACTACAACTATTAAGTCGACGCGTGCATCGATAAAAATCTGACGATGCGTCGAATGCTATTCAAATGCTTTACTTCAGGTGGCTCTCGAAGCTGGGGTCGAGTAGAACTCGACGGTCCATTGAAATCTATTCGACGCAACTCTGAATATACAGTTGTATTTCTTTTAGAAAATTTCTATTGTTTTTTACAGCAATAATGTTTATTGAAATTATCATTTATAAGGTTATTTTTATGAACTATAAAATATCATAGGGTTTTTAGAGAAGAGATCAACCCCTTTGTATATTTGTATTTCCACATTGAGGATTGAGTTCTTGCTTTCCCTTCATTATCTCTGAGGAAAGAATCCTAACTTTACTTGCACAAGTAACTCAAACATTAGGAGGTACCCAGGTTACCTTGGACCCTTTGCTTTTACCATTATAGGGTGATATGAAAGAATAGAATGGTCTTTCATGATATCCTTTTGGATGGCAGAGAATAGGTTTGTTAAACCTAGGTTTATTATCTTGGTACTGGAAGTGTGCATAGAATGTATCTAAATATAATAAATCTGCAGAATGTCTAATGATTCTACTTTTGACTTTAGGGTTTTGATTGAAATTTATTAATTTCTTTGAATTGTTTTTCCCTAGAGTTCTCTCCTCACTATTAAGATTTGCTTTATTAAATATAGTGAGTTTTTCAGGGTTATTGTTGTCTAGAGTTTCAATTAATGGTCTGGTCTTAGTTATTTGAAAGTCATTAGGTCTAACAAAGGTGACTGGATTTTTCTAGGCAGTTCTACTAGGGACTTCTGTGCTAGTGTATGGATCTGCTCCTAATTCAAGGTGCTTAAATCTCACAGAGAGATTTTGTATAATATCCTTGAGCTTTTGACTCCTCCCATTGAGTGAGTCTTCAAAGGCTTTTGTCTTTGTAAGCTCTTCTTTTAGTTTTGAGTTTTCATTAGTTAGATTAGTGATTATTGTTTACTTTTTACAAATTTGATTTCTCAAGTCATAATTTATAGAATACAAATCAACTTTCTTAAAGTCTTCTAACTCTTCCCTAACTGTTTCTATTTCTTTTTGAACTTTAAGGTAATCATTACAAAATTCCTTAAAACAATTTGTAAATTCCTCTGAATCAAAGTCAAAGTCATCAAAAAGACTTACCTGATCTCCTTCATCATCTGAGGAGACCTCCAAGGCCATCAGGCAGGCAGCTTCAGCAGTAGTTTCCTCATCACTCTCTGATGAAGAGGAGCTTGAGTCAGATTCTGTATCACTCCAGGTTTCAGCAATGAAACCCTTTCCCTTCTTTTTGTCCTTTTTCTTGGAGGACTTATTCTTCTTGTGCTCCTTGTTATTGTTGCTCCAATCCATTTGCTCTTCAGGACACTCAGGAGCTATGTGCCCTGGTTTTCTGCAGGCAAAGCAGATCACCTCCTGCTTTGGAGTCTTATCAAACCTGGGTTTGCTTGAGCTCCACTCCTTTCTTCTCGAGTCATCAGTCTTGACCCATTTTCTGAATCTTCTGGCCAAGAGACTGAACATCTCTTCTTCAGGAGTGGAAGACTCTCCTTCAGTAGCCTTCAGAGCAATACACCTTTGGTTAGGAGTAGAGATTGTCTCCTTGGCCTCTGTCGCAACCCTGCTATTTAGTAGTAGCTCATAGGATTTAAGCTTTCCAAGCAAAGCATTAGTGGAGATCTCTCTATAGAATCTGGAATCACTGATGGACCAGATCTTTGAGTCACATATGCTTGGGAAGTACATGAGAAGCTTATCATTGATTTCTGTCAGAGAAATCTCCTTATCCAGATTTCTTAGCTCATTAATAATGGTGTTGAATCTATCATACATTTCAGCAATACTCTCTTCAGTCTTCTTCTGAAAGTTCTCATATTGGGATATGAGAAGGGACTTTCTAGCCTTTCTTTCATTAGAACTTCCCTCAACCAATCTGGAAAGGGATTCCCAAATTTCCTTGGCTGAGTTGTAGTCTACCACCTTCTAGAAAATGTCATCAGACATTGTAGACACCAGAATATTCATTTCTTTGGCATTATATGCCTTATGCTTCTTTTCAGCATCTGTCCATTCAGCTCTATGCACAGCTTGCTGAGTCACAAGATCCACTGACATCCTTTCTGACTGGTGCTGGGAGACCTGAGATAATGACATCAAAGATATCTTCATCAATATTGTTCATATACAATTTTATTATGGCCTTACAGAGTGTAAGCTTATTAAGATTACACACTGGTAGTCTTGTTGATGCATAGTCCTTAGAACTCATTTTTCTAAAAATAGTTTTTAAATATAGAAATATGAGAAGGAAGATCTTTTGATCAAGGGGTTAGCCTTTTTATGATCAACCTCCCTCTAACACTAAATGAAAGTCCACAGTGTAATGTAACCTCTGAGTATTCTCTAGAGGGGGGGGGGGGGGGGGGGGGGGGTGAATAGAGATTTAAAACTTTTGCCCTAAATATGTACACATAATAAAACTTCTAACAACTATGCAATCAGCAAAGCCAATCCATAATAAAATAAATACAGAGTATATAAATTGAAACTGAGGTTAAATCTTAGATTTACTCTAGAGGGGGGGGGGGGGGTGAATATGGTATTAAAGTTTTTAACTTATTTTATAGCGGAATTAAAATACTGATATATATATATATGTGTGTGTATAACAGAGTGAGTATAAAAACAAAATACAAATCACAGCATAGCATAGCACAGTACAAAAAATAAACACAAACACAGAAGACACAAGGATCTATAGTAGTTCCCCAATCAACCTGGGTACATCTACTCTTCTACCACCCTTGGTAGGAATCCACTAGGTTTTTTATCAGGTGCCCTATCACCAATGGAGTCTTGATCAGGTGCCCAAACACCAATGGAGTTTTGATTAGGTGCCCAAACACCACTGAGCTTTTGATCAGGTGCTCAAACCAATCACAGGTTTTTGATCAGGTGCCCTGCCACCAAAGGGTTAACTTTTGAAGGGAGTTAGAAATCTGTACAAGATGGGATAAAGGGGTTTATGAAGTTCTTCTCTGTCAACAAGCTGAGAGAAGACTAGTGGATTTGTTGTCTTAAAGCTCCCCCTGTCTGATAGAAATTATTGACAGTTGAAGGATGGAGGATTCTCTTGAATGAGAATATCTTCCTTGATAGCTGATGAATCTGAGAGACAAATTTTCTCAGATTGTTGTTGCTCTTTGAAGATTAGAAACTTGCAGCTGAAAATTGAGAGAAGATTTGTGTTGTTGTTCTCAGAGAATAAGCATATTGCTGTAGAAGATGAACTCTGTAAAGCTTTTTGACTTTCAGTATTTTTCCTTTCGACTGTAACTTCTCTATTCTTTCTATCTTCTTGCTGTAATGTTGTAATTCTTCTTCATCCTTTTTCCTTAGAGAATATCTGACTGATTTGAAATTCAAATTTTCTAATTTAGGAATAAAATATTCTGAAAAGCTTATTCTTGGAAGTGCAATCAGATTCAGCAATAAAACATTAATTCTTTTTCCTTTTCCATGAAAGTGTCCTTTTCCAATATATGTCAACGGCTACTTTCTCGAGGGAAGAGAATGGAAAGGAATAATAAAAGGAAAGATCAAGTACTTGACTTATCTGATAGATGAATAATTCCAAATAAATGAATAGATCCGTTGCTGATTAGTCGATCTGATTTCAGAGAAAATAGACCACTGATCCATCAGAAATTTTGAGTTGAGGAGAAAATTCGTCGATCTGAGAACTGAGTTCGTCGAACTGAAAGTTGAGTTCGTCGAACTGAATATGGAGTTCGTCGAACTGAATTAATTCGTCGAACACAATCTGGAGTTCGTCGATCTCAAGCTGGAGTTTATCGAACTAAGAGATAATCTGCTGAATTGGCTGGAAGATTGATTTCGTCGAGCTGAGAAGTAATTTCGTCGAACTGAACATCTTGTTACTTATTCGTCGAACGCAGAGCTGAGTTCGTCGATCTCAAACTGGAGTTCGTCGAACTGAAGAGATAAAATGCTGGACTAGATGGAGAACTGAGTTCGCCGAGCTGAGAATGATGTTCGTCAAACTGAAGCACAACGTTCGTCGAACCCAGGATGGAGTTCGTCGAACGCAGACTGGAGCATGACGTTCGTCGAACGCAAAATTGATTTCGTCGAACGCAGAATGGAGTTCGTCGAACGCAGAAACTTAGAGTTTTTCCTAAGTTCTAGCTAACTCAGACAGCCTAAAACCTTAACCCTTAGACTATACATTGGGGTCAACTTAGTCCTAGTCAACAGATAGTGATCCTAGCCCAAATCAGTAATAGGGTTGCTCCAACAATCTCCCCCTATTTTGGTTAGGACACTATTTGACAAAATAAAATAATAAAACAAACAAATAGCAAAACATAGAGCATATATATCTGACAGAAATAAATTTCATTTCAGCAGATAAGAAATATAGTACTCTAGGTTTAGAAAACTTTACACTTTCAAATTCTTGCTTTCTGAAATCTGACATTGTAGAATAGTGAGAGAAAACCTTGCCTTCAGCTTTTGCTTTGTTGATCTGAGCTGTGGCAACTGAATCTGCTTTGTTGATCTTCTTTATTGATCTTCTTTATCAAAAACTGTATCTGAATCAACATTATCTGGAGCAATAACTGCATCTGAAACTGCATCTAATGGAGCTTCTTCATAAAGCATCTCCCCCTGCCTAGTTTCAGGGAGACCTGAAGCTAGGCCCCTAGAAGAAGGGACAGTTGTATAGGAGGTAGGGAAGATTGTAATTTTTAGAAGAAAGATTGTCATTGTTTCTGCAAAAGAAAAAGAAAGATCAAGTGCAAGGGAACTGGAAGGAGAAGCAGGTTCTGTAGGCACAAAGTCAAAAAAAGAATTAAAATTTGATTATAAGGAAAGAGATCAGAGTCATAGGCATCATCAAACAGCGTTCGACGAAAAATAAATTTTTGTCAATCTCAGTTCGACGATCTAGTTGACTTCGTTGATCTCTGAAGTAGGCATCGTCGATCTCCGTTCGACGAACGACTAGATTTCGTCGATCTCCGTTCGACGAAATTAGGGGATAAGTAGAAAACTTAATTTTTTTTAATTGATTGAATCTCCATCTATTATTCCTAGCTGATTTATAAAGAAAATATGCTTCTTTTCATCCAAGGGTTTGGTGAAAATATCAGCTCTTTGTAAGTCAGTAGGAATAAATTGTAGGCAAATTTTACTTTATCCACATTATCTCTGATAAAGTGGTGCCTAATCTCTATGTGTTTAGTCCTACTATGGAGTGCTGGATTTTGTGCTATAGATATTGCACTAGTATTGTCACAAAATATAATGATTTATTTAGATTGATACCATAGTCTAGAAGTTTATTTTGTATCCACAATATCTGTGAGCAGCAACTGCCAGCAGCAATATATTCTGCTTCAGCTGTTGATGTAGACACAGATGTTTGTTTCTTACAAAACCAAGACACTAGCCTATCACTAAGGAACTGGCAAGTTCCTGATGTGCTTTTCTTATCTACTCTGCATCCAGCATAATCAGAATCTAAGAATCCAGTTAATTCAAATTCTGATATAGTTGGATACCAGAGTCCTAGATTTGGACAACCCTTTATATATCTCAAAATACATGTAGCAAACATTATGTCAGGCCTACTAGCTGTTAAGTAAAGTAAAGAGCCAACAATTACTCTATATGCTTTCTGATCAACAGGTTTCCCTGATTCATCATTGTCAACAACAGCATTGGAGGGCATGGGTGTTTTCATGGTAGAAGCATCAGACATACCAAATCTTTTCACTAATTCCTTGGCATACTTCGATTGTGATATGAATATGCCATTTGGAGTTTGCTTCACTTGAAGGCCAAGGAAGTAAGATAACTCACCCATACTACTCATTTCAAATTTAGATTGTATTAGGTCAGAAAACCTTTTGCATAGATTTGAATCAGTAGAGCCAAAAATAATATCATCTACATAAATTTGAACTAGTAGAGTTTGATTTTTATGTATCCTGAAAAATAAGTTTTTATCAACATTGCCTCTACAGAACTTGTTCTCTAAAAGAAAATTAGCTAGGGTCTCATACCATGCTCTGGAAGCTTGCTTGAGACCATAGAGAGCTTTATTAAGCTTAAATACATAAGAAGAGTGAGTTGGAGAGATAAAACCTGGTGGTTGTTCCACATAAACTTCTTCTTTGATGTCTCCATTAAGAAAAGCACTCTTCACATCCATCTGATATACTTTGAATTTCTTAAAGGCAGCAAAAGCAAGGAATATCCTTATAGCTTCAAGTCTAGCAATAGGAGCAAAGGTTTGATCATAATCAATTCCTTCTTCCTGAGAGTATCCTTGGGCTACCAATCTTGCTTTATTTCTGATTATTATGCCTTGATCATCTAGCTTGTTCCTAAAGACCCATTTGGTGCCAATGAGTGGATGGCCCTTTGGTATTGGAATCAAATCCCAAACCTTGTTCCTTTCAAATTGGTTGAGTTCCTCTTGCATTACAAGAATCCAGTTTGGATCTTGTTCTGCATCTTTTATGGATTTAGGTTCAACTTGTGATAGGAAACAAGTATGCATCTGATTTTGGTGTAGTTGATGCCTTGTTTGAACACCTGCCGAGATATCTCCAATGACTTGAGATATTGGATGATCTCTTACTGTGATGTGATCAACAAGTTGGAGTGGGTTCAGCAATAGTTTCCACTTGAGGGATTTGTTCAGCTGTCACTTGATTGGAATTGTCAGCAAGATCTTCTGGATGATCTTCTTCTTCACTGTCTTCAAGAGTTTGAGTTGATGGAAGTAGAGACTCTTCATTCTGTAGATTCAATCCATTGAGCTCTTCACATAGAGCTGGTACCTGCAAAGTATCTTTGGCAGAGGTGGTATTCCTCTCCTCAATTAACATGTTAGTTTCATCAAAAGATACATGCATTGACTCTTCTATCTTAAGAGTTGATTTGTTATAAACTCTATATGCTTTACTAGAAAGAGAGTATCCAAGGGATATACCTTCAGCAGATTTTGCTTCAAATTTCCTTAGATATTTCTTATCATTGTTATGCACATAGCATTTACAGCCAAAAATCTTAAAATAGTTAACCTTAGGCTTTTCATTTTAAGTAATTCATAGGGTGTTTTACCCTTAAGTTTGTGTATCAAACTTCTGTTCAACACATAATTTGCTGTGTTCACTGCCTCTGCCCAAAAAGAGATTGGCAAGTGAGCATCAGCAAGCAATGTAGTTGCTGATTCAAGTAGTGTTCTATTTTTCCTTTCAGCTGCCCCATTTTGTTGAGGAGTTCTGGGAGCAGAGAAACATTGTCTGATCCCCTCTTTTCCATAGAATTCTCTCATCAGAAGAGATTCAAACTCAGTGTCATGATCACTTCTGATCAATGCAACTAAAGTAGAGTACTCAATCTTGATGGACCTGAGAAAGTCTGTCAGAACACTGAAGGTGTCAGACTTGTTCCTATGAAAGAACACCCAAGTGAATCTAGAGAAGTCATCTATAATAACTAAAGTGTAATGCTTCCCTCCTAGACTCTGTATTGCGGTGGGTCCAAAGAGATCCAAATGCAGTAAGTATAGAATCCTAGGTGAATCACTCTTGGATAAAGATTTAAAACTACTCTTGGTTTGCTTTCCTAGTTGACAAGCCCTGTAGAGTCCTTCCTTCTTGTGTGAAACAGAAGGCAATCCTCTAACTAGATTGTCCTTGGAGAGCTTATAGATAGTTCTAAGGTTAATATGTCCTAGCCTTTTATGCCATAATTCATTTGTTTTACTTATTGAATTAAATAAACAAATGTCTGAATTGGCAGAGTCAAAATTGACTAATTAAATATTTCCATGTCTAATACGAGATAACACATTAATGTTTTTATTATTGGTAATATGACATAAGGAATGGTTAAAAGTTACATGATAACCTTCATCACATAACTGGCTTATGCTGATGAGGTTATGCTTGAGAACCTTGACATAAGCTACCTCTTTGAAGGTAACTGCTCCAACTTTGATTTTTCCATATCCTTTGGTTTGTCCACAGTTGGAGTCTCCAAAAATCACTTTGGGTCCAAGCTTTGCCTTGTAATTGCTTAAGTTGGTATTGTTTCATGTCATATGCTTGGAGCAACCATTATCCAAATACCACTGTTCTTTTATGTTTTGATAGCCTTGTACCTGCACAACAGAAAATAAACTAGTTGTTTTTGACCCGGACTACCTTGGGTCCTTTTGTCTTTCCACAAAATTCAGAAATGTAAGAAATCTCAGACTGGTCCTTATAGCCTTGTGGATGATATCTCCTTGGAGGAATAATCCACTCAGTGAAAGGATTTTTAGTATGTTTAGAATGAGAATTCTTTTGAAATTCAATATATTTTCCGTTCGACGAATTTTGGTGAGTTCATCGATCGCCGTTCGATGAATTGAAGTGGTTTCGTCGAGCGCCGTTCGATGGATAGTTATACTGAAATTCTGTGTTCAGCTTTCGTCGATCTCCGTTCGGCGAAATGAAGTGATTTCGTCGAGCTCCGTTCGACGAATTCTGTTGAATTCCTTTATTCATAACAGCCTTGCTTGAGATATTCTTATCAACTACTACTGCCTCTTTGCTCTTAGCAAAAATGAATTTTACTGGAGTAGATAAAATGTTTTCTTAAAAAGATGTGCCACACTTGATGATGCACCCAAGCCCAGTTTGCCAAGTCTGGCATTCACTGTGCTTGTGATGTTCATCCGTTTGATACTTCTCCCATTGAGGGATTCTTCAAACTTCTTAGCCTCAGATAGTTTATTCTCAATGAGAACAATGTGTTCTTTGGAGGCAGTCAATTATTTCTTAAGATTGACATTATCTTCAGTGAGTTGATTCATTTCAACCAACTTATTTCTGAGGGAAATTATTTCCTTCTCAGATTTAATTAAATCTAAACAAAGAGTTTTAAAATCATTTTTAAACTCATTTGAATTATAGTCAAAGGTAGAGATTACCTGATCACAGTCATTTTCAGATTCTGATTCTTCAGAATTGTTTCCTGAGGCATTGATAGCCATCATGCAGAAATTTCTTTCTTCTTCATCATCTTCATCATCACTATAGCTGGATGATGATGCATGTTCTGACTCACTGCTTGAGTCATAGACAGCCATCAAGCATTGATCTTTGTCATTTGCATTTTCTTCATCTTCAGAGGAGCTGGATGAAGACTCTGAGTCTGTCTCACTCCATGACTCAGCTACAAAGCCTCTTCCCTTATGTTTGTGTTTGTGGGAGGATGGCTTGCTGTAGTGCCTCTTTTCTTTCTCTTTTCTTTTGTCCTTCTTTTGATTCTCTGGACACTCAGGTAGAATGTGTCCAGGTTTCCTGCAACCAAAACAAATAATTTCTTTAGAATTTGCTTTGTCATACCTTGGTTTTTCTTTGGATCTGAGATCCTTCTTTCTGAAGTCCTTTCTAGCCATTTTGTAAAATCTCTTGGTTAGGAGGCTCATAAACTCCATTTTCTCCTGGAGCTTTATCTTCCTCTTCTGTTGCTTGGAAAGCAATACTTCTCTCCTTCTTGGATGCTGGAGATGAGGTAGATTGTTCAGCTTCTCTAGTCTTGATAAGCTGCTCATAGGATTTTAATTTTCCAAACAAGGTCTTAGTGGAGATCTCATTAAGGCTTCTGGCTTCCTTGATTGGCCAGATCCTTGAGTCCCATGTGCTGGGGAAGCACATTAGGATCTTATCATTGACTTCAGTGATTGAGATCACTTTGTCCAGAGACTTCAGTTCATTGATTATGAGACTGAGTCTATTGTACATGTCGGTTACACTTTCAGTATCTCCCTTTTTGAAATTCTCATATTGGGAGATGAGATGATATCTTCTATCTTTTCTCTCATCTGCAGAACCTTCAACCATGTTGTTGAGGGAGATCCAGATATCCCTGGCTGAGGTGCATTCCACAACCTTTTGGAAGATGTCATCAGACATTGTCTGTGCCAAGATATTCATTGCTTTGACATCTGCACTTCTTTGGTTCTTGTAAGCATCGTCCACTCAGGAGGTGGAACAACATTATTGTTGGTTGTTGTGGGAGTAGGAGGTCCTGTCAAAATAGAATTGAAAATTTCCTCATCAATATAGTTCATATATAACTTGATCCTTGCCTTCCATAAAGCAAACTTATTAAGATTGCACATAGGAGGTCTTGTGCTTGAGTATTCTTTGTTCTGTGCCATAAGTTTTTAGAAAAATAAAACTCTAGAATAAGTTAATATCTAATTGATCTTTTGATTCAAATGTTAGCCTGTGTAATCAATCAACATATCTCTAATACTAATTGAAAGTGAGGTTAAATCTTAGATTTACTCTAGAGGGAGGGGGGGGGGGGGGGGTGGGGGGTGAATAGAGTATTAAAAGTTTTTAACTTATTTTATAGCGGAATTAAAATACTGATATATATGTGTATAACAGAGTGAGTATAAAAACAAAATACAAATCACAGCACAGCACAATACAGAAAATAAACACAAACATAGAAGACACAAGGATCTATAGTAGTTCCCCAATCAACCTGGGTACATCTACTCTTCTACCACCCTTGGTAGGAATCCACTAAGTTTTTGATCAGGTGCCCTATCACCAATGGAGTTTTGATCAGGTGCCCAAACACCAATGGAGTTTTGATCAGGTGCCCAAACACCACTGAGCTTTTGATCAAGTGCTCAAACCAATCACAGGTTTTTGATCAGGTGCCCTGCCACCAAAGGGTTAACTTTTGAAGGGAGTTAGAACCATGTATAAGATGGGATAAAGGGGTTTATGAAGTTCTTCTCTGTCAACAAGCTGAGAGAAGACTAGTGGATTTGTTGTTGTAAAGCTCCCCCTGTTTGATAGAAATTATTGACAGTTGAAGGATGGAGATTTCTCTTGAATGAGAATATCTTCCTTGATAGCTGATGAATCTGAGAGACAAAGTTTCTCAGATTTGTGTTGCTCTTTGAAGATTAGAAACTTGCAGCTGAAAACTGAGAGAAGATTTGTGTTGTTGTTCTCAGAGAATGAGCATGCTGCTGTAGAAGATGAACTCTGTACAGCTTTTTGACTTTCTGTATTTTTCCTCTCGACTGTAACTTCTCTATTCTTTCTATCTTCTTGTTATAATGCTGTAATTCTTCTTCATCCTTTTTCCTTAGAGAATATCTGACTGATTTGAAATTCAAATCTTCTAATTTAGGAATAAAATATTTTGAATAGATTATTCTTGGAACTGCAATCTGATTCAGCAATAAAACATTAATTCTTTTTTCTTTTCCATGAAAGTGTCCTTTTCCAATATATGTCAACGACTACTTTCTCGAGAGAAGAGAATGGAAAGGAATAATAAAAGGAAAGATCAAATACTTGACTTATCTGATAGATGAATAGGTCCAAATAAATAAATAGATCCATCGCTGATTAGTCGATCTGAGTTCAGAGAAAATAGACCACTGATCCAGCAGAAATTTTGAGCTGAGGAGAAAATTCGTCGATCTGAGAACTGAGTTCGTCGAACTGAAAGTTGAGTTCGTCGAACTGAATCTGGAGTTCGTCGAACTGAATTAATTCGTCGAACATAATCTGGAGTTCGTTGATCTCAAGCTGGAGTTCGTCGAACTGAGAGATAATCTACTGAACTGGCTGGAAGATTGATTTCGTCGAGCTGAGAAGCAATATCGTCGAACTGAACATCTTGTTACTTATTCGTCGAACGCAGAGCTGAGTTCGTCGATCTCAAACTGGAGTTCGTCAAACTAAAGAGATAAACTGTTGTACTGGATGGAGAACTGAGTTCATCGAGCTGAGAATGAAGTTCGTCGAACTGAAGCACAACGTTCGTCGAACCCAGGATGGAGTTCATCGAACGCAGACTGGAGCATGACGTTCGTCGAACGCAGAACTGATTTCGTCGAACGCATAACTGATTTCGTCGAACGCAGAATGGAGTTCGTCGAACGCTGAAACTTAGAGTTTTTCCTAAGTTCTAGCTAACTCAGACAGCCTAAAACCTTGACCCTTAGACTATACATTGAGGTCAACTTAGTCCTAGTTAACAGATAGTGATCCTAGCCCAAATCAGTAATAGGGTTGTTCCAACATAAATAATAAATGAGATAGCACAGAAAATCATAGCACAAGACAAAAGCTATAGTGGTTCCCCAAACTATGGGTATATCCACTCTTCTACCACCTTGGTAGGAATACACTAAACAGTGCCTGAGTCTTTTGATAAGGAGACTTTTAGAACCACTAAGTCTTTTGCTAAGGAGACTCTTAGAACTAACTACTGAGTCTTTTGATAATGAGACTTTTAAAACCAATCTAGATCTTTTGATATGGAGATCTTGAACCACTGAATCCTTTGGTGAGTGATTCTTAAAACTCTATACTCAGTTACAATAAAAGAAGTGAGATTAAAGGAGAAGAAGAAAGAATAGGATTCTTCTGTTTGAATCCTTCTTCAGCTATCACTCAGGATGTTGTCACTTGATGTTCTTCAGGATCTGTATAAGATGAACTCTTGCTTTAGATAAAGAAGAATGCAAGAGTTGTTTTGCTTGTGAACCTGATAATCTCTGTACTCTTGTTGGCTCCATGCTATAAGGTCAAGAAGAAGAAGCAGAGCCTGTGTATTTTTCTTGTACAGAGATGTTCTTCTTGTTTTTCCTGAGGGAGAGAGAGCTTGAGGAAGAAGAAGACTGAATAGCTTGATTAATTATGCTGGTTGTCTTCTCCTTTCTACATACTTATTCTCTGTCGAATAGTATTTGAATTTGTTCCTTTATTGTTCTGTACACAGAAGGAATGTCCATTGGACAATAAATGTCTTTTTCCATTTTTGTCCACGACCCGTTATTCTGAATTTGAATAGCATCCAAGAATGTCCTTGTTGTATCTTTGGAGTACTTCATTCCATTCTTGGCAATAAACGAGCCGTTAGAAATCAGATTATAGCCTTGGATACCTTCTGGAAAAGCATCAGAAAAGACAGATGAAAACATGTTGGGTTTTTCTAGAACCATACATCACATGTAGGCGCGGCGGAAATAAACAGAAACAACCCAAAAAGATTTCGATCGGGCCATGAATATTGAATCAAGAAGTTAACAAAAATGCTAGGTATAAAATTACCTTTGCGGGATTGGATCAAATCTAACCTAGATGCTCCAAGAAGAAGATTCCTGTTGGCGGCAAAGAGAGTTCTCACGTAGAATTATGTCTACGTCTCTACAGTGATCCACACGAGACGGGAGAAGAACGACTGCACCTTGCACTTCCACGAACTGCTAGGTTCGCTCCAGGAAGAACAAACACGACGACGATCGCCGGAAAGGGGGGTCGGCGGAGGCGAACGGGGCGGCGGAACACTTCCGTCTAGGGTTCGGGCGGAACACCTTCCGTCGGGTCTTCTTCTAGGAGGCGTAAGAAGAGCGTGAGAACCCCCTTAAACCAGGTTCTATTTATACCCGAAGGAATAAAAGGACCTAGAAAAATCGCTATCCGCAGTCCATACAGAAGAACTTGAGGTCTCTGTAACAATTCGTCGGGATTCCACGGGACAATCCGACGAATCCGACGAATCATATCAGACGGCAACATTTGCCGAGTTAAGGATCTCTGTAACAATTCGTCGGGATTCCACAGAATAATCTGACGAATCCGACGAATTCCGACGAATCATGTCAGACGGCAACATTTGCCGAGTTAAAGATCTCTGTAACAATTCGTCGAGATTCCACAGAACAATCCGACGAATCCCGACGAATCCGACGAATCATATCCGACGAATTCCGACGAATTCCGACGAATTCTATCCGTGTAAACCCGACGAATTCAGACAACAACATTTGCTGGACCTCCCCCATTCTATATGGTGATTGGTAACCTTTACCAACACAGTCAATCTTCCATCTTCTCCACATGCTCTTATGTGTGACCCTGCAGGCTCATATCGCGTTGGCAGTGACATTACATGTTTGACCACTTCTAGATCACAATGGTAACTCCAACGGTCTCCCACTTGATCTTGAAAGTATCAAACAAAAACCTCACAAACAATGAGCGGCATCTAGCAATCCATCATTGCTCCCCAAGCAATAAGAGTTCATAACTCATAAGCCTTTATGACCAATGTTCCAGCGTTGTCTTTGTCCCTTTGTCCCTTACATCCGGAAAGAACTAGAGGCATGGACCGTGTCACCCTCATAATAGCTCAATCCAAGTTTCTTGATCTAGAACGGACTTCCAGAGAATGGTGAGCTCAATATCACATATTGACTCAACCAAGCATGGCCATGCATTTCTCAGTCCAATTCCATCAAGGGGCCCATGGATGCAACTCCTGTTATATAGGAGGACAAATCCCATATCTGCTCACACCCAAACACCCAAATGATTCGTAACGTACCCAACGATCACCCTTATCATCAACCTTCTTCAAGGAAGACTTTAGATGACATCAAAGCACGCTCTTCCTCACTCGATGAATGCTGAGACTTCAGGTCAAAGGACCACAACACCATTGTCAAATGAGACCTACTTGTGACACTTTTAAGTAACAATCCACAAAGTAGTCTCAGGTTGGGTCTGTCCAGTACAACTTGTTCACTAACAAGTACCCACGTGATGACTTGATATCATAATATCATGACCTGTGAGAACCGGTCATCAGTCAACACACATGCTAGTCTTAATGTATCATCATCACCCTTAGTTTCTACGATAATACCTTGACCAGGGACCTTTTAAGAATGAAGCTTCAAAATCATAGACTCTCATATTCAAGTCACGTACTTGATGTCCTATGGAAGCGAACATTCTAAGGGTATTTATCACGAATTTTATTCTATCATATAGAAACAGTATATCGTAATAAAAGAACTTGCCATTAATCGTAAAAGGAAATAATTGGTACATAATTCATCATATGAATAAATAATAAACAGCCAACAGAATATATATTTTACATGCAACCCACAAGACTCCCACTAGAGTTGATCACTCAGGTATCGTATACCCATTGATCTAGTATGACCATCATGCTTTCTCTGCGTGAGAGGCTTTGTCAGTGGATCTGCAATATTCTCCTCAGTCGGCACTCTCTAAATGTTCACATCTCCTCGTTCGACAATCTCACGAATAAGATGGAACCGTCGAAGTATGTGCTTGGAGCGTTGATGGGATCTAGGTTCCTTAGATTGTGCAATTGCACCATTGTTATCACAGTAGAGAACTACGGGACCAACAATGCTAGGAACTACATCTAGCTCGCCGATGAATTTCCTAATCCATACAGCCTCCTTCGCTGCATTTGCCGCAGCGATATACTCGGCCTCAGTTGTAGAATCAGCAACTGTCTCTTGCTTGGAACTCTTCCATCTCACAGCTCCTCCATTCAGGCAAAACACAAACCCTGACTGAGACTTCGAATCATCCCTATCAGTTTGGAAGCTGGCATCCGTGTAACCATTTACAACGAGCTCTTCCTTTCCACCATACACCAAGAATACATCCTTAGTCCTTCTCAAGTACTTCAGGATATTCTTTACGGCTATCCAGTGACATTCATCGGGATCAGACTGATACCTGCTAGTCATGCTCAAAGCAAAAGAGACATCGGGTCGAGTACATAACATTGCATACATGATTGACCCAATTGCCGAAGCATATGGAATCAACTTCATGCGGTCCTTATCTTCACAAGATTTTGGACACTGGTCCTTAGAGAGATTTACACCATGAGACATGGGCAAAAATCCTTTCTTGGACTCAAGCATGTTAAACCGCTTCAACACCTTCTCAATGTACGTACTCTGGGTCAAACCCAGCAACTTCTTTGATCTATCTCTATAGATCTTAATACCGAGTATGTAAGTCGCTTCACCCAAGTCCTTCATAGAAAAGCAGTTCCATAGGTTGTTCTTAACAACTTTCAGGGTAGGTATGTCATTCCCGATCAATAGTATGTCATCTACATACAATATCAGGAAGACAACAATGCTCCCACTGATTCGCTTGTAAACACACGGTTCATCTTCATTCTTGACAAAACCAAACTCTTTGATCTTCTCATCAAAACGAAGATTCCAACTTCTAGGGGCATGTTTCAATCCATAGATGGACCTATTCAGCTTACATATTTTAGTGGCTTCATTTGGGGATACAAAACCCTCGGGTTGTGTCATGTACACTTCCTCAAGGAGGTTTCCATTTAGGAAAGCCGTTTTGACATCCATCTGCCAGATCTCGTAGTCATAATACGCAGCAATAGCAAGCAATATCCTAATGGACTTTACCATGGCAACAGGGGAAAAGGTCTCATCATAGTCAACACCATGAATTTGCTTGAAACCCTTAGCCACCAGTCGCCCTTTGAATGTCTGTACATTCCCATCCATATCGGTCTTCTTCTTGAAGACCCACTTGCACCCTATGGGTCGTACCCCTTCAGGTGGTTCCACCAAGTTCCAAACTTGGTTTGTATACATGGAGTCCATTTTAGATTTCATAGCCTCAAGCCATTTGTCGGAGTCTGGTCCATTCATAGCCTCTTGGTAGGTCGCTGGTTCATCATCATGATCCATAAGCAACACATTACCTATTTGAGACACGAGAAATCCATATCTCCCAGGCTTAAATCTTGGTCTACCAGATCTACGTAGGACTTGTGTCTCTTGAGCAGGTTCTCCAGCTACAACATCTTGTAGTCCTGGCTCAGAATCCAACTCTGGTTCATTCACTACTTGTGGTTCTTGAACTTCTTCAAGACCTTTTGCGTCTTTCTTGACAAGAACTCTTTCTCCAAGAAGACACCCGTCCTTGCGACAAACACTTTGCCCTCAGACGGTAGGTAAAAGTAATATCCTTTCGTTTCCTTAGGATATCCCACCAGATAACACTTATCTGATTTGGGTTCCAGCTTGTCAGGCATTTGACGTCGTACGTATGCCTCACAGCCCCAAATTTTAATGAATGACATACTAGGACGCTTCCCAGTCCATATCTCATATGGTGTCTTTAGAACCGTTTTCGTTGGAGCGCGATTCAGTGTCATTGCAGCAGTCTCTAAAGCAAAACCCCAAAAAGAAACAGGCAAGTCTGCATGACTCATCATCGACCGTACCATGTCTAACAGAGTACGATTTCTCCTCTCAGACACACCATTATGCTGCGGTGTCCTAGGTGGAGTGAGCTGTGATACAATACCACACTCTTTCAGATGATCACGGAACTCATGACTCAGGTATTCGCCACCTCGATCAGATCGGAGTACTTTGACCTTTTTACCCAATTGGTTCTCCACTTCATTCTTAAACTCTTTGAACTTTTCAAAAATTTCGGATTTGCACTTCATAAGATACACGTATCCGTATCTACTGAAATCATCAGTAAATGTAACGAAGTAGAAATACCCACCTCTAGCCATAGAACTCATGGCTCTGCATACATCACTATGTACTATACCCAAAAGATCCTCAGCCCTCTCAGTATAACCAGTGAAAGGGGCTTTAGTCATCTTGCCTAATAAACAAGACTCGCATCGCTCAAATGATTCATAATCAAATGAGTCCAATAGTCCATCTTTATGGAGCTTGGATATGCGCTTCTCGTTTATATGGCCCAAGCGACAATGCCAGAGATATGTAGGATTTGAGTCATTTGTTCTTAGTCTTTTATTATTATCTACATTATAGATC
This sequence comes from Dactylorhiza incarnata, assembly GCA_033032865.1. NCBI lineage: Eukaryota > Viridiplantae > Streptophyta > Magnoliopsida > Asparagales > Orchidaceae > Dactylorhiza > Dactylorhiza incarnata. The sequence goes on from JAWHQI010000290.1 coordinate 2,353,386, forward strand.
GGATGGTCTAGGTTCAAAACATAAAGACCATTAAACAATTGAGCTACAACATAACAAACATCATTCTTAAATATAGAACAATAATTGTTCTTAATTATAAAAGAAAATCCAATCATGTCTAAGCATGAAATGGATATAATATTTCTAGTTATGGCCGGAACATAATAACAATTATTAAGTTCTATTACAAGCCCACTGGGCAAAGAAAGACGGTAAACCCCTACGGCTACAGCAGCAACTCTTGCTCCATTGCCGACGCGCAGGTCCACCTCTCCTTTACTCAGCAATCTCCTCCTTCCTAGTTCCTGCACATTTGTACAAATATGAGAACCACATCTGGTATCCAACACCCAAGATGAAGGAGCAGAAAGGTTTATCTCTATAACGTAAATATTTGAAGCGGAAGTCATACCTCCCTTCATTTTCTGCAAACCCTCAATGTACGAAGGACAATTCCTCCTCCAATGACCAGCCTTGCCACAGTGGTGGCATTTCCCTTCCTTCACGATGCTCTTCCTTTTCAGCGCAGAAGATTTGGGCTCAAGATGTGACTTAGGTCCCACCTTCGTCTTCTTGAAGCCCTTGGCCTTACCCTTGCCTTTATGTACCATCAATATGGGACTAGCAGGCTTGGCCTTCTTCATGTTTATCTCGGCAGTTCGCAACATGCCTAGGAGCTCGGGCAGTGTCTTGTCTATTTCATTCATGTTGTAGTTCAAGACGAACTGCTCATAACTATCCGGCAACGATTGCAGGATAAGATCTGTGGCCAACTCTTGACCCAGAGGAAAACCCAGTCTCTCCAGGTTCTCTATATACCCAATCATCTTGAGTACGTGAGTACCAACCGAGTCTCGAGCTCCCATTTTGCACTAAAATAAGGCCTTCGTGACATCAAACCTCTCTTGACGAGCTTGCCCTTGAAACATTTTCATTAGGTGCTCGTCAATCTCCTTGCACCCCATGTTCTCGTGTTGCTTCTGAAGCTCAGAGTTCATGGTGGCAAGCATAAGGCACTCGACGTCTAAGGCGTCATCGGTATACTTCTTATAAGCATCCTTATCAACACGGGACGAGTTCCCGGTCGGCACCTCGGGGGCTTCTTCTTCCAAGACGTAGAGCTTTCGCTCTTTCCTGAGAACAATTCTCAGGTTCATATACCAGTCCATATAATTCGTCCCACTAAGCTTGTCCTTCTCAAGGATAGCTCTCAGGGACAAGGTGGAATGTGAACCACTTGCCATGGAATTCTACAAGAATTCATGCAGAATTTAATCAGTACCTTAATTTCAAAATACAATTTATTTTAATTTGGACTTCAATTAAATACTCCCACTATTTTATTCAAATTGATAGCCCTCACTATCAATTCAGAGAGTTCATGCGAGCTACTCTCTTAGTGGACAAGATCCGTATTTCACCAACACCACGAGTCCGCTTTGGCGTTCCTCTCATAATGCGGTTATTTAGGTAGGCAACGCTTGCCAATTGCATCCTCATGCAATTCTTGTATGGTTGGTGAATAACTCCTTATTCGCATCCATCATATGGTGCATGCCAACCCTATGCCTCTAGGCACTCAACCTTTGAGGTCACCTAGTTAAGTTAGACCCGATGTCGACAGTGGGATATCACAATTATCCGCTCGCACCCTTACCAAGATAGATTAATGCACCTTGCTTTTGCAAGCCCACACTTCATCGATCGAGGCAGGAAGAGTGTCATCCATCGGAAGGCATCCGAACACTCAATATTTGATGAAGGGATTTTAATTTTTAATAATAGGTTAACACTTAACCATGATCAACATTTGATCAAAGTGCACATCCACAGAAAAACAAGCATTCTAAAATCCACATGCATCCCTTATGTGCACAACATAAGACTATCAACCTTTGATAGACGAAAGGGCTAAATCTGGACATTTAGAACTCTTCCAAATCTTCAGATTTACATGCATTGGACAAAGGCAAAGACAACTCGACTTAAAGCAGTAGACAAGCTCGTCTCTCATTGTTGGATTCAAAATCCAAAACAATACAAGGGTTCATTAACCACTTGAGGAACGGTTACTGCTAAGGAGACAACAATTGCTAACAATTAGAAATAACCACGAAATCCCAGACGTTCCTGGCGGGGTTTAATTTTTCAAAATCACCACCGATTTCCCATGGAAAAATCATCAACTTTTGATGTTCCAGGAAGAAATCTTGACATTTAGAACGCTTCTAAATACCTAGATTTGCACGTACTGGAATAACCAAACTTCTGAAACAACATTCATGACCAGAACCTCCCTCTGATACCACTGTTGGGTTTTTCTAGAACCATACATCACATGTAGGCGCAGCGGAAATAAACAGAAACAACCCAAAAAGATTTCGATCGGGCCATGAATATTGAATCAAGAAGTTAACAAAAATGCTAGGTATAAAATTACCTTTGCGGGATTGGATCAAATCCAACCTAGATGCTCCAAGAAGAATATTCCTGTTGGCGGCAAAGAGAGTTCTCACGTAGAATTATGTCTACGTCTCTACAGTGATCCACACGAGCCGGGAGAAGAACGACTGCACCTTGCACTTCCACGAACTGCTAGGTTCGCTCCAGGAAGAACAAACACGACGACGATCGCCGGAAAGGGGGGTCGGCGGAGGCGAACGGGGCGGCGGAACACTTCCGTCTAGGGTTCAGGCGGAACACCTTCCGTCGGGTCTTCTTTCAGGAGGCGTAAGAAGAGCGTGAGAACCCCCTTAAACCAGGTTCTATTTATACCCGAAGGAATAAAAAGACCTAGAAAAATCGCTATCCGCAGTCCATACAGAAGAACTTGAGGTCTCTGTAACAATTCGTCGGGATTCCACGGGACAATCCGACGAATCCGACGAATCATATCAGACGGCAACATTTGCCGAGTTAAGGATCTCTGTAACAATTCGTCGGGATTCCACGGAACAATCCAACGAATCCGACAAATTCTGACGAATCATGTCAGACGGCAACATTTGCCGAGTTAAAGATCTCTGTAACAATTCGTCGAGATTCCACGGAACAATCCGACGAATCCCGACGAATCCGACGAATCATATCCGACGAATTCCGACGAATTCTATCAGTGTAACCCGACGAATTCAGACAACAACATTTGCTGGACCTCCCCCATTCTATATGGTGATTGGTAACCTTTACCAACACAGTCAATCTTCCATCTTCTCCACATGCTCTTATGTGCGACCCTGCAGGCTCATATCGCGTTGGCAGTGACATTACATGTTTGACCACTTCTAGATCACAATGGTAACTCCAACAAAACATTCTATTTCTGTCTGTATTCGACGTTGCGTCGAATTCATCTCACTTCTAATCGATGCACCTCTGAGTTATAATAGAAGCTTCTTCGAATTCCTTCTCGACAATGAATGAACTCAGATATCGACGTTGTGTCGAATCCTTATCGATGTATCCGTCGAGTTGAAGACTTGGACTTTGAACTTCATCTTCTGCGTCGTAATTAAGTCGAAGTTGCGTCGACTTCTAATATTGCTTTGACAGGCATTGTCTCCTACGTCGACAACATTTCGACATTGCATCGACTTCACTTATACTTTGACTTCAGTCTGAGTTACTTCTACTTATATTCGAAGTTGTTTCGACTTTCAATAAAAGTTGTGTCGACTTCTATTCGACGCAAGTTTAACTCAACTGAATTTGTAGCTCATTTTGAACTAGTCTTAACACTCTAGTATGAGTGTGATATTCTAGGACATCTAATGACCACATTACCCTCTCTATACATCATGGGTAATAAATCCTAGATTATGAAATCACTTGCAGATAATTTGTAAGATAAATCAAAAGGGTGTTTTCCCAACACGGTCAAATCTGGAGCTCCCATGATGGTGGAGACGCGACTCTCCTCCCTTGGAGAGTCTCCTCACCGATGGATCTTCCCCCAAATTCCATCCAGGAGTGAGATCTGCTTCCCCTGGTGAGTATCCTCGCCCGCACAAGATTTTCTCCTCCCTCTACCCGCTGGTTTCCAGTTTGGATAGCCCAACCTTAACAGTTTTTTAATTATATAGACATATATAAGTATATATTATACATATATATATAATCATAACTCCCAAAATAAGCGTGGGAAAAATGCGTTGAGGGGACCGTTGTGTTCGTATCAACCTCACGAAGCTAACAAAATCAACTGAAGTTGATTACGAGTCCGTTTACTTGTACTTATTTACTAGAATTTGTACGCATCTTAAAGTAATTTATTTCGGCTAACTTTCTCAAATCTCATTTGGACGAAATGAATTACATCACGCTCGTGTCGATCATGCGAGTCTAATTCAACTAACTAGGGTCAAATCATAGTCAATTTGCTCAAATAAATGTTTTGGGGTTACTGTGTCGAACGACGTGAACTAAAACAGTCGTTTTCACTAAATAACTTTGAATTCAATGGAACGAATTGCATAGCTCGATCTAGCCTCAATTAGCCCACTCTATCAATATTCATCAAAACGAGGTGTTGTTGGTGGTGTTGAGTTTGTTTTGATCTCACTGGAGCACTGTTATTGGCTGAGATCGGCTCCAAATTGATTTACTCAACATACTACATCACGTTGTCATACCTTAAACTGACACTAGCATGAAGTGGAGGTCGGGTCGTAGTTCACTAGGACCCGATCTTAGCTCCTCCAAGGTTCTAATTGAATTGACTATACCCCCCTTATCGAAGGTGGGATGTTACATCGAGTACTCGCCCGACGGCAAGAGGGCGATGCGAAGGGTCTCCAGAATCAACTTCCTAAATTCGTCGAAATCACTCTTTCTCATGAACTCACCTGAAGTTGGCGAGCTCCCGAGATCGCCTCCTTGTCCTTCAATTCCAGTCATTGGATTTTACATGGGATTTTCCAAACAAACTATGGTCCACGCTCACCTCACCAAAAATGTTGAACCAAGAAACCACGGTTCAACCTCTGAGCCCAGAAACCACGGCTCGAGAGGAGTTCAGACTGGTGTACTTTGTTCTTACTTCTCCTTAGCCCAATATCTAGACCGGGAACTCAGGACTAGGAAGCTCACTCACAAAGGGTGGAAAACTAAGAATAAACCCTCGAGCTGCAGCGAGGAGGTCCCGTCACTAACCCGGAAGATCTAAAGAACTTCCCCTCCCAAGCCAATTGCTGAGCTAGGCACCTTGGAGAGTGCCATAGAGTTATTGTCCACTCACCCAGAAACCATGGCGAGCAGCATGTCAGATCTCCCTAGCCGACCAAAGCTAACCAGAGGAGAGAGAAACAAGTGAGAGATGCTCTCCAAAGGTTCCCTTGGGGGTCTATTTATAGTTTTTTTAGAATGGTCTACGGATAGCTAAATCCTGCCTCTTTGTTTTACTAAAAGTAGCCCAAAATGGTCTGCCAACAGTGAAATCCCGCTGTTTGGAATGGCTAACTGCATGCCACAAAGGAAATCCCAAAAAAACATGTCATCAACCTAATGGGCGAGTCCAGGCTATTCTAAGCCGACTCGCCGGAGTGGCGAGTGCCCTTTGGAGCTGGGACTCGCCACTCGAACCAAGTTGGGGGCGAGTGCCCGCTAAAGGAGAGTGTGAGCTGAGGCGCGCCACTCGCCTAGCCGACTCGCCCAGACCCAATTCTTCTCCCGATCACCTGATGGCTTGATGAACTCACTCGACAAACACGGGGTTGTAGAGTTTGATCAATAGATATTCTTGCTTCATCTTTTCCAAATTTTAGAGATGCACGCATAGCAGTAGAAGCTTATTTTAGGTTTTCAAATCCAAATCTTTTCAACATATCATGAACATATTTAGATTGACTAATAAATATTCCATCATTTCTTTTTATGATTTTAAAGCCTGGAAAATATGTGAGTTCTCCTACCAAGCTCATTTCAAATTCTTTTTGCATTACTAGTACTACTTCATTACACAATTCTTTATTAGTGGATCCAAAAATTATGTCATCTACATAAATTTGTAATATGATCAATCATTATCAACATGCTAAATGAAGAGTGTGTTATCGGCACTTCTCATTGTATAATCGTGCTTTAATAAAAATGAAAACCTTTGGAGGTGGAGGTTGTTGGGGTGTGACCGCTCGGGATTGCGCCTGTCATCGCTTCAGCTTTCGAGGCGAAGTACCATGCTTTGCCTTTAAATAGGGGATGCCTTCCATTCATTTCTTATTTGGCCCGAACGAGAAATCCAGGGCAAGATGGTGCGAACACAAACTAGAACTGATAGTTTATAGGTTAGTAGTCTAATTCACCTAGAGGGGGGGGGGGGTGAATAGGTTTCCTTAATATTTACTTTATTGTTGCTAGCAGTTAAAGATTAAACTCAAGCAAACACAGAAATCACACAATTGTTTATAGTGGTTCCCAAGACAATGTGTCTATGGGTAGTCCACTGTCCCTCTACACCTTTCTAACAGTGAGTTAGACAAGGCAATCTCCTCCAATCTCAACTCTTAGAGATTACAACACAGATCCCACAGGATCTCTCAGGCTTGCTCCAAGCCCTACCTCAGGCTAACCAGCCCTACCAACTCAGAGTGAACCCACTCCTACATCTCAGAAATCACCTTAATCTCCTACCACAGGCTTATCAAGAAGCCCTACTTCTCAGGCAAATGCCCTACTGCTCAGGCTCAGTAGCCTTACCAAACTCAAGCTTAACAGCCCTTCAACTCAGGTTCAGCTACCTTACTAACTCAGGCAATGTGCCTTACATACTAAGAACTACACAGTTCCTACAGTGAGTAAATGTTTAGCTTACAATAGTTGATAGCATTAGTATAATGTCTTCTGTTAATCCTGTACAGCTGGTGTTACTTTGAAGCTGGGCTAAATGAAATCTTCAGTCCTTTCTTCTTTCTGATCCTACTCTTTAGTAGAGGAGTAAAGATCTTCTTGCTCTTTTGCATAGAAGAGCTATCTTCTCTCTTTGTCTCTTCTTGTTGGTTCAGGAAGCAGAAGGAGAGAAAGCTTGAAAGCCGTCAATGGAACAGTGTTAATGGCTCTCTACTTTTCAGCACAACAACATGTCGTTCTGAAAGTGCCCTAGGTTGTTCTTTTATACTTCATTTATCTTCAACGGCTCTTAGAAGGCTTCTGGCACATCATGGAGAAGGATAAAAAACATTATCTAGCTTTACAGTTATTTGTGCCAAAAGAAATTGCCGCCAGTGTCAATTCTTAGATTTGAATCTGTCTCAGCGGTTGGGATGAGCCAGTTTTCAGTCTCAGCGATTAGGCTGTCTTCTTCTCAGCGGATCCACTAAGACAGTTTGTCTTCTCAGCGGTTCTTGTCTATCTGCAGCTCAGCTGAGGCAGACTCCATCTCAGCGGCTCCTGGCCTTATCTCAGCGGTTCCGCTGAGACAATAAGCTCGTCTCAGCGGTTTTGACAGCAAAACACTGAACTTATTCCAATGCTTGAAATATATTTACCCTGCATATTCCTGATGCAAAATAGGGTTTAACAAATACAATATGTACTTAGCATTGTGAGTGATGCCTCTTCAAATCAAGGGAACACTGAGGGCAATATTCCCAACAATCTCCCCTTATTTGAAGAAGGCAGAACATCCCCAATGCCAAGATATATAACAAATAAAAACTCATCATGTAAATGTATTATATAGCATTCATGATATCATAACATATAAATGTTAACATTACTGTGGCATTACAGATAATGTCATGACATATTATATTCTTGTCAACATAGCACCAACATTGTTTGTCAACATACTAACATTGTTAACTATTTATGTCTAGGCATCACAGAATATATAAAGCAATAATGCTGAACAACATTAAGCATATAACACAAACTATCAATTTCAACGGAAATTTCAGTTTCATTGCTGTTAATATGTTTATACATAGTTCATATTACAATTTGTTTTAACGAGAAAACAAAATACATTGATCTAGGTTTTTCTTTTCTTTGAAGATGTTGAGCATTCAGTATTGTCAGTAGCAACTTCTTTCTCTTTTGCAGTGGCCTCCTTGTCTGCAGTGTTCTTTTCTGCATTTGTTGCTTCTATTTCAGCCAACTTCCTTTTATTTTCTTGCCTCTTAAAGTAAAGATATGGTTTTGGGATATATCTTGAGGGCATCCTTCTTGGGTTTTCCTTCCTTACCAGATTATCCTTGAAGATTCTTTCTCTTCTTGAGTTTCTTTCCAGATGCTTTATCCATTCTTCAGAAGGATAGATCCTGTCAATATCCTTGCAGACTTGACCATGGCTTAGCCAGGCATTTAGTATGATTTCCTTGGAGTCTTCACTGCAATACTCATAATCAGGGTCCTTTCCCTGCTCTTCCCTTTGCTTAGACATGAATTCCTCAGCTAGCAATACTCCTTCTCTTTTTTTTTTGCAAGGCTAGAATCTTGAGCTATTCTAGCTTGACCTTCAAAGTCAAAATCCTCACTACTGAAAGTGTCCAGTATGGGAAGATTTAAAGCTACCCTTGTTCCTTGTAATACTTGGAGAGCCAAGTCAGAGTTGGTGTTAGCATTGGTCATCTCCGCCTTTTTGGCTTCTTCAATCACCTTCTCCTCTAAAGACTGGGAGGCACCAGCAATGGTTCCAGATAGGGCCTGAAAGGCATTTTCCAGATCAGCTTTGAGTTCATCCTTCATCTTTTCTGCCTCACCAAGCATGGTTGTTCTAGTTGTCCATACATAATCCTCAATGTGCTGGGAGGCCTTCTCTATGACTTCATCTGTCTTGCTTACATAGTTCTTGACATAACTGAGATATTGTTCAGATAGTTGGAGTTGATTGTTCATTGGCCTCAGAATGGTGTTCTGTGCAACCACAGACTTCTCAGCTAGGTCGATCAAACCACTTTGTCATTTGCTTATTAAGGAGAGCAGTGTCATCCTTGATTTCTTTGACTTCAGCCATGACTTCTTTCTTCACAGCTTAGATGGAGCTATCAATATAATTCTTAATTGAATATGACCATCAAGTAAAGAGCTGATTGAGCTCAGGAGCTGATCATGTGCAATTGTAGCATGGACTACAGGTACCACTACCACCACTGGCTCCATTGCCTGTGGTGAAGCTCCCCCTCAGCTTGAGCAGGGAAGTGCTCTGTCTCAACTTGGCCACTAGGCTGGTCAGCAACCTGATCTACTTCAGCACTTTTTAGATGTTTTTCAGCATCCTTCTGATTCTCCCCCTCACTTGGAGTATCATTGTTTTTATCAGCTACATCCATATGAAAATCATCATTAGCATTAATCACAATGTGATTATCAGTATTACTACTGATATGTTCATTACCTGATAAGTGCTCTTTCTCCTCCTCCTCAATTAGGGTATCCAACCTTTCTGGATCAGTTGAGTTCCAAAAACCTGGGGGGTTGTCAGGTATAGACTTATTCTTCTTTCTAAATTGAAAATAATTTTGTCAATCTTACTTTGTAGGTCATCAGCAGTGTCTTCTTCATTGTCCTCATGCTCTCCTGAGGAGGAGGGTACAATCTGCACACTTTTATCAGCAGTAGCAGTGGCATCATCATTTTTTCCTCTTCATGTTCTTTCTCGGAAGCATGGCCTTCATGACCTTCAGTGTCATGTTCTCCTTCTTGATCCTTTGGAGTACTGTTGGCTGGTTCTTGATTGTCCACAGCTGGGACATTGCCTTCTGCCTTTGACTCAGTATCAGAGCAGACTATCATGCCTTTTCCCAGCCCTTTGACTAAGCTCTTCTTTTTCTTCTTGGGCTATGAGGGTTGGCTCATGGGGAGGACCCTTGAGAATATGTCCATGGTCTGTATGTCCATTCTCTTCAAGTAATGGAGATTTGTTCCTTTTGACTTGTCAAATTTTTCTGGATAGGTGTTTAAGAGGTAGAGGGTGAGAATTCTGCCTAGGTTGGAGGCCTGCAGACATTCCCTTATCCTTTGAAAGATCACCTCTGCCCAAGATGTCTTCTTCTTCAGAATAACTCTTGACATCAACTCAAACATGTGTTTGGATATGTTGTCATGTGATCCTGGCTTACACAATATGGCTTTTCCAACTATATCAGAGAGAAGTTTGCCTCTCTGATTGAAGAACTTTCTCTTGAGTGAGCCAATTTTGGCATCACGATATTCACACCATTGCAGGGCCTGGTCTTTGTCTTGTTCAGAAATGGCATCTTCCTCTTCTTCACTGCAAGAGGTCAGCTGAAGGGCCATCTCCATTTTCCTAAGGGAGATTTTTATCTTTACACTTCCTATCTTGCCTTTGATAGAAGAGTTGGATGAGGACATCTTGGCATAGGAGGAGAATTCCAGAACTTCATTTCTGAGAAATATAGTTGGCTCAGATAGCACATATTCCAGTCCTTGATTGGATAGAAGTTGAATCACTTTTCTTATCTCTGTAGGAGCATGTTGAAATCCATTTCTAACTATCTCATATCCTTCATGCAGATCTTTTGCCATTTTTGGCGTCATTTCATCTGAAGGATAGGTCGCTGAGATAGGAGGTAGAAGGGTTCGTCTCGTCGGCTAGTTTAATGGAAAGTGTAATAAATTAATCAACATTTTGATATTTATAGGGGCTTGATTTGGGTTTAGATTTGCCATAAGTATATGAGTTGATTAGACTAATCAATTTGATTGATTTTACATTGCTGATGTGTCAATTAGGGCATGATTTAATTTAGCCACCCAGTCACAGCGGAACCGCTGAGACGGAGGTGTTATCCGCTGGGACAAGGTATTGCCAATCGTTGAGAGAGTTCTAGTTGTCTCAGCGGATTAGCTGAGATCTTCTCATCCATCTCAGCGGTTCAGCTGAAACCTTCTCAGCTGTTTCAGCTGAATTCACTGTCTATTAGTGAATTACTGATGAGTCCCAATTATATACACTTTTATGGACTCATCCGGGCTAGTTTTCATTCTCTTGTGCGTCATTATCGAGCTATTATTGCATCTATTTCTCTTATGCTCATTCATGCGCACTTACGTGCTTCGTGCTCCTTTTAGGCCCATTTTGGTGTGCGTTTGCGCTTCACGTTATTGGGGGTAAGCACATGGTGCTCCCCCATCCTTTTTCTATGTTTGATTGGTACTGGAGGTGTATTCCCAGCTGATTTGATGTGCTTGCAGGTGTTTGGATCATATCCTTTTGCCCAAAATTCATGAGTGTGTATATCGCACGGTCGTGCGTTTTCTTGACGCACGGACGGCTGCGGTCGTGCGCCTTCATCTGGGGAGAAAACTGGTGATCTGAATTTGATCGTGTGTTTTTACGCACGGGCGGATCGCCCGTGCGCGAAGGAAATGCACGATCGTCTGTTTCGCCTATATTCTAGCCAATCTGAATTTGTTCGTGCGTTTTTACGCACGGGCGGTATCGCCCGTGCGTGAGTAAAACGCACGGGCGCTGCTGCTTCTTCCTCAAGCCTGGTTTCGCGTTAAATAACGCACGGGCAACGCACGGTCGTGCGTTCGCCCGTGCGTGACTAAAATTCTTCCCGTTTAGTATTTAAAGCAGGAAATCTGCTGGAAGGGGGAGACCCGCGGGAAAAGCTTCTAAAGCCCGCCATTTTCGCCCACTTCGCCGATCCACCACCATTTTGACCTAGAAAGAGCTCTGGTGACCTTTGGCTTGCAAATCTACCGCCAAAGCTCCCTCCTTGGCCTCCTCCATCATCTCGAGCTCAAGAAAGCCATAGACGGAGAACTTCCGCAGCATTCCAGGTGTCGAACAAGAGCTATTTCAAGCTAGACCATGAAGAAGACTGGTAATAGTAGAGGAAGGTGACAGCTCCTCCGGGCCCCGAACGCAACTGAAGACCGAGACAGACGAGGCTTGACAACCCTATGATTCCGGCTGAGAATCTTCAGCATAGTCTTTAAGCTTTGGTTGACTCTTTTCCCCTATGCTTGTTTCAGAGTTTCTCTTTATATGTATTTGAGATTGTGGATGATGTTCATAAACCTTATGTTTTAGTTGTTATGATTTCATGTTTGTGAGATCCTTTGTTGTTTATGAGATTTGAGGAGCATCGTAGTCCGCCATCCACTCCACCGCTTACTAGTGCTCTGCACTAAAAATTGCTAGTTGCGTGTTCAGCGACGAGGTGCCTACGACCCTCATCTGCTAGCCTTCTCGTCCACACGCTCACCGAAGCAAGACATCGCGGCCTGCACTCCATCCCGACAAGCAAAGCGGAGCTTTAGGCCCGCATTTTCTTTCTTCGTTGATAGCATAGGAAAACCACTTTCAAAACCCCCCTTTTTATTAAGTGTTATAGAATCTTTATAAGAGTTTCCCTAGTAGGCAAATCATACTACCCAACTTGCAGTCCTTTGAGAACGATATTCGGGGAGTTTCTCCCTACTTTTATTACTTGACAACGACCGGTGCACTGCCGTTGTACCGCATTTCGCGCTTGCTAATTAGCAATGCTGAAATCGCGCGTCAATTACATTATTAGGCATGTGTCAAGACTTAAACATGCTACCAATCATTTAGATAACAACTTTTCCTATCATAGCTTGTTAAACATGTTTACATATTTCACTTAGATAAAGCTAAGGAACACCTAAATGAGGAAGTTAGATAATATGACAAAATAAACACTATTCTAAATTTAACATACCAAGTTCAATTTTAAAAGCATTAAACTTTGCCTCATCCAATGACTTTGTGAAGATATCAGCTACTTGTTTGTCAGTGGGGACAAATTCAAGGCATATATCTGCACTTTCAACATCCTCTCTAATAAAATGATATCTTATTGTTGGAACCGGGATTCGGCCCAACAAGGAGTTCGGACCCCAAAGATGGGTGCAACTCGTGCTTACTGATCCCTCGGAGCAACTTGACCGAGGACTTAGAACTGAGACCCTTGGCGACAGGGTGGAGGTCCCACCACACACTCGGAAGATCTTAGAGCGCTTCCCCTCCCAAGCCAAAAACTGAAGTCGTGCACCTTGGAGAGCTCTGAGAAAACTCACCAAAGATGACCAGAGGAGAGAGAAGTCCAAAAAAAGGAACCTCTCCAAAGGTGCCCTTATGGTCTTATTTATAGTTTTTCTGAACTGGTCTGTGGATAACAAGATTCCGCCTTTGGGTTTCACTAAACGCACCCAATCTGGCCTGCTAACAGCCAAACTCCGTTGTTCCGAAGGGCTACTGGCAACCCACCAAGGGCAGAAGGGTAATTTCACATCCTTACCCCCCTGGGCGAGTGGCCTGCGAAAGCGCCACACGCGAGTCTTCTCGCGAGCCTTCTCGCGAGCAAGCGAATCTTGCTCGCGACACTTCTTCAGGTGAACAACCCGCGAAGGCGTTGCCTTCCTTCCTTCTGACGACAACCACATAGGCTAGGCCTCGCATTCTCCACTGCGAGATCGCCCTGGCTCACCCTGCCCTGGTCTCGCGACTCCTTAATGGAGAGATGACCACTTCCTGCCTAATTTTACTCATCTCCGGTCCATACCCCCTCAGGCAAACACGGGGTTGTACACAATCCCCGCTCTTTGCGAGATTACTCTAAGCTCGTAAAGAATCATCCAACCCCTAGTGTTCGTCGGCGACCGCTGATCTGTCGGGAATCTTTCTGTGGGTCCCACCTCACAACTATAAATACTACCCTAGCAGGGGTAGCGCGCACCATTATTCTCTCTTCCTCTTTCTTCGCCTCCTTCTACTGTAGCTACCGGAAAATGCCTCTTTCAGAAGAACTTTGGGCTTGCCTGAAGGCATCTAAGGCGGGAGAGCTTTCTACCATGGACAACGCTGCCTCCTGTATGACCCGTCAGGCCACTCCTTTGCCCAAGATGAAAAAGGCGAAGCCAGTCCGCCTACCCCCAGGGAGGGATGGGACTATACTGCTGGACTCTTCTCTTGACACCAGGCCCCCTAGGGAGGAAAAAGCTACCCTTCTAGCCTAGCTTCTCATTTGATTTCAATAAACCTCGCCTGACCGCAGGACCACCCTCGTATCGATAAGAGCACGAGCGAGGACTTAGCCGGGGCTCGCCCCGATCCTCTGGCGAGGACTGACTCGCCAATGGGCAAGCCGCAAGTAAGTTACCCGCTCTTACCCGCCAAGCTTAATGCCCTAACAGATGGCCTCTTCATTCTCCTACTTCTCACAGCCTCCCCCTATGCGACCCCAGGTCATCAAAACTCGCAACCTCAGTCGCATATCCCCCATAACACAACCCTTAACACCCTGGGGTTCCAACTCTTGAGGGGGGAGGGCTCCTGTGGCGCGCGACCGACACTGGTCCTGGGTAGTCCGTCTCGCTTCCCTTCAACAATATCTTTCAGGGTCGGTCCAACACATCTCACCCACCTCCTGGTAAGGACTGCTGCATATGAAAAAGATTGCTCTCTGCCGCAATAAGAAAAGGCTTTGCTAACTGCTAGTGCTGTTTGGATTTGCTCGCAGGTGATTTGGAGACCCTCCCCACCGACTCTGACTTTGGGGAGGAAGAGATGTCGCCCCTTTCTTTGCCGGAGCAAATGGATGATTTCCTTGGCGATCCGCGAGACCTCAAGACCATGAAGGGGCGGACTTCAGAACTGTTTCAGAAGCAAGGGCGAATACTACAGGACCTTCACATCCAGGCAAAGAGGGATAAATAGATTGTTGAGGAGCGGCACGCCGCTCTATTGGACGAGTGTGCGCGGCTCCGCGCTGAGATGCCGCAAGGTCCTAGCGAGAAGGCCACCTCCCCGGGGATGCACCTCGCGCGAATGGATGATTACACTCGCTTGATTCAATGCGAGGCTCGTGTCGTCCGCGCATATCATTACCCTAGGCTTCCGCCGCGATCAGGAGTGCGAGGTCGAGGTAGGTGGAAATGGATACAATACTAATCCTCGCTCGCACTCCTCCTCTGCCCGGCAAGACCCCCGGCCATGCTTGAAAACTCATTTAATCGCGCTGGACAATCTCGCGAACCTTTTTACTAACTATTTCTCGCCCGCTACCGGGGCTCTCGTGTACTTATTATTTATTATGCGACAACTGTTCGCAATGCTCGTTGTCTATCTGTTATTTCCATTTTCTTTCCTGTTGTTCTTGTATGCAAACCCCGTTTATACTAATCTCGCTAGCTAGTCTCGCTCGCTAATGCATCTGGGCCTACCTTATGTTCTAGCACGCAATCATCATATGGCGTTTTTCCTAACCGCGCCCCCCGCCGCTTCGACTTCTTTCCCGCGCTTTTTTTTTTCTATAAATAGGTCTCAGCGCTGAAACTCGCCCACCGCATTTATCACTAGCTCTTCTTCTTCCTCTGCTTGCGAGATCTCGCGTTCTCTCCCTCGCGCCTTTTGTTCTTTTATTTCGTAGGTTTCTTCAATGGTGGGAGATGCTAGTGAGGCTGAAGGTCGGCTGAAGTGTGCCTGGGCCTTTACCGACCACATTTTCTTCAACAGCAACCTGACCGAGGAAGAATATCTCGCCGCCATCGCCGACTTTATCCCGCCGGGGTTCTCCACTCGCCGCCCTAGCGAGGATGATGTAATCACCTTCCCCATGCAGGATGAGCTCTCCATCCCTACCGCCCACTTTGGGGTTGGCCTGCGCCTGCCTCTATAGTCAGAGGTTCGCCAGGTACCTGCTGATCTCGCTCATTTTCATCTTGCCGAAATTTAAACTCTCGCTCGCATATGAGAGTGCGCAATTTTGCTCGCCAGGTGCTAAAACACTTTGGCGTGATATTGGGTTAGCTGACCCCCAATGCTGTGGTCGTCATTGTCGCATTCGCGTGCTATATGCGAGGAGAATGCATTGAGTTCATCTTACCGGTCTTTCGAAAGATGTACTCCTTCAGGGCCTACAAGGACGACACCACCTACTTCGTGGGCTCGCAGATCAAGGTCGTCGAGACCGTCAACAAGAGCCACTACTGGGATCAGAAGTTCCTCTTTGTCAAAGGTAACTTCGGCAACATTCCCTTCTCGCCGATCCAACATGGCGAGAGCACCTACCCCCCCCCCCCCCCCCCCCCCCCCCCCCCCCCCCCCCCCCCCCCCGCCCGGCTCTCGGTGGCCATGATGTTGCCCTGTTCCTGTTCTTCAACAAGAAGAACTTCGAGGTGGTCCATCTCCACCTAAACCTTAACTCACTGCTCCTGGTGCTCCCTGGGGAGGGTATGTATCGCGCTCGTTCGTCTCTCTTCTTGAGGTTGTCGCTGACTCTCTCTAATTATTAAACCTTTACAGGTGGCGAGACCTCCCCGTTCATCCTTCTTACGCGAGCAAAAGGTCAATTCCTGCGGGCCTTGCTCTCGCGACCATGGGGGAGGAAGCTTACCGCGAGACTCCCCGCCCTACTGCTCCGCCTAGCAGAAAGAGGGCTGAGTCCTCTGGCCGCGAGGATCCTCCCTCACATCCCTCGCAAAAGAAGAAGAAGAATCCCCTCCCATCTAGCAAGGTAAAGGGCATGTCGAGGCCTCCTCGAGTAGGATCTCCCCGACTGACCTTCCCGCGGAAAGGGAGGCCAGCGAGCCGGTCGAAGTGGTCGTCAGGACCTCCTCCCTGCCAGTGTCGATCAACCACTGGAACTTTGGTCTCGGCCAAAGGCAGAAGGATGAGGCCGACAAGTACCTATTATACTGGAACCCCAAGGTCAACAAGGCCTCAATCTCCACCCTTCTTCTCTCTTGGGTGGAGCAGGAGACCGTCAATGGACATGCATTCTCATTCTCCTTCGGTCTTTATGGCCGCAAGGATGCGTCGATTTTCAAGACTGAGACCGCGAGGACCCTGGCATATGAGAGTGCGCGAGCCCAGCTCCGTTCCTTGGAGCTCGCCCATATGACCGGCCGGCGATGCCTTCAACTGGAGCGCCATAACGAGGAGCTCAGTCTCGCCTACAAAAACTCTGCCGCCGAGATCGTGAGCCTAAAGGAGAGGTTGCTCGCCTCTGACGAGCTTCTCTCCGGACATCAGGATGGAGCAGTAAGTCTTCGAGCCCTCGCCTTCTTCCTTTTCTAACACAGCTCTTTCCCTGGCTTAACCCCTTTCTTCTTTGCAGGATGTCGAGACCGCTGGGGAGCTTCGCGCTCGCGTCTCTAGCCTGGAAAAGGAGGTCGCTGGGCTGAAAGCTTATAACTAGGAGTTGATCCATGTCGCCCTCCCCCCGTCCCCTCGTCGCTTGAAGAACAAACAATGAGCCATGGAGGAGGAATCGCGAGAAGCCTCCATCACTGCGGCCTGGTACATCTTTCGGGCTATGCAGGGAGCCGGCCTGCTCTATGCCGAGGAAGCCGACCTGACGCATGAGGACGTGGTTTCGGAGCTGTTCATGCCATCCCCGCCACCTGTGGACATCGAAGACGAGCCGTCCGTCGACGATCACTAAAACTTGTATTTTTATTCTCCATTTTTGGTTGTCCACTTGTTCATTGTATTCTCGCTTTCTCTGTGTGTTGCTTTTTCTCGTGTTTATATTACTCTTCATGACTTTGCTACTGTATTCGTCGTGCTTGCGCCTGCCTACCGCGTAGTCACCCAGCTTTGGCATGGAACGCGTGCTCACTACATTAGTCCTTGCCCTTTTTTCCCTTCAAGTCTCCATCTCGCAGGGAGTGAGCCTTCCACCCTTTCGACTTCGGCGACTTCCCCTTCTATTTTCTTGCGAGGAATCTATTTCACGTGGGGCCTTCGGCCCTTAGCACGTGGGACGAGCTTCCCCTTCCCTTGCTGTGCGAGGTCATCCTTTCTCGCCGAGCGAGACGACCCTTTTTCTGATAACCTTGTCAGCCTCTCCGTGAGATCAACCTGACCCACCGGCTAGTGAGAGTCTGGCAGCGGAATCATCCGGGGCATTCCAGCACCAAACTTACTGACTTGCCAGCCTCTCCGTGAGATCAACCTGACCCACCGGCTAGTGAGAGCCCGACAGTGGAATCATCCGGGGCATTCCAGCACCAAACTTATTTACTTGCTAGCCTCTCCGTGAGATCAATCTGACCCACCGGCTAGTGAGAGCCCGGCAGCAGAATCATCCAGGCCATTCCAGCACCAAACTTACTTACTTGCCAGCCTCTCTGTGAGATCAACCTGACCCACCGGCTAGTGAGAGCCTGGCAGCGGAATCATCCGGGGCATTCCAGCACCAAACTTATTTACTTGTCATCCTCTCCGTGAGATCAACCTGACCCACCGGCTAGTGGGAGCCTGGCAGCGAAATCATCAGGGGCATTCCGGCACCAAACTTATTTACTTGCCAGCCTCTCTGTGAGATCAACCTGACCCACCGGCTAGTGAGAGCCTGGCAGCGGAATCATCTGGGGTATTCCAGCACCAAACTTATTTACAGGTCCCACAGATAGAAAGAACAAAAAGAGATAGTAAACAAAAACAATCATAATTATGAATCACAAAATCCATCAAACTCAAAAAACTTCAAAGATAGAAACA
Source organism: Dactylorhiza incarnata (assembly GCA_033032865.1). Lineage (NCBI taxonomy): Eukaryota > Viridiplantae > Streptophyta > Magnoliopsida > Asparagales > Orchidaceae > Dactylorhiza > Dactylorhiza incarnata. The sequence continues at coordinate 2,371,822 of JAWHQI010000290.1, forward strand.
TTTTAAATCGTCCCCACTCCGAGCTCGGCCGAGAGGTATCCCTTCCACATCTTGAAGGTGGTACCCTCCCGACTTGAGTACTTCGCTTACAATGTAGGGCCCCTCCTAATTGGGATCAAGCTTTCCTATCGTGGCCCCTCTCCCTGCCGCATCGACCTTCTTCAGGACCAAGTCCCCTTTCTCGAACTGTTTTACTCTGATATGCTGGTCAAAGTATTTGACCATCCGCCTCTTGACCTCCTCCTACCGAATGGTGGCGAGATCCCGGAGTTCCTCCACCAGGTCCAAGGATAACCTTTGCTCCTCTTCATTCTCCACCCGCCACTCATCATCACCTTCCCCCGCGGAGACTACTCAGGGAGACTTCACCTCAAATTCTATAGGAAGCACGGCCTCGGACCCGTGAGGGGGTTTGAAAGGGGTCTCCCCGGTGGCCGTGTTCGGAGTAGTTCTCAAGGCCTAGAGGACCGAGGGCAGCTGCTCCACCCAGTTGCCCCTGAGGTTCTCGACCTTCTTTTTGAGCAAATTCACGATTATTTTATTTGCTGCATCCACCTGCCCATTGCTTCTCGGGCGGTGGACCGACGCAAACCGAAGATCTATGCCGAGCTGGGTGCAGAAGTTGACGAACTCCTCGCTAGCAAACTGCGGCCCGTTGTCTGTCAATATGGCCGCTGGGAGTCCGTGCCTGCAAATTAATTCACCCCATACAAAATTTCTCACTACTTGGGATGTTACCTTGGCCAGCGCCTTCACCTCCAGCCACTTGGAGAAGTAGTCGATCATTACCAGCAGGAACCTTCTCTGACCACTTGCCTGGGGGAAGGGACCAACCAAATCTAAACCCCATATTGCGAAGGGCCACGGAGCTGTGATGGTCCGGAGCCTCTGAGCTGGGAGAAGCTGGAGGGGAGCATAGAGTTGACACTTGGAACACTTTTTCGCGAACTCCGCTGCATCCTTGCTGAAGGTGGGCCAGAAATAACATTGCCTCAGCACCCTTCCTTCCAATGTCCTGCTTCCCGAGTGGTTGCCACACTCCCCCGAGTGGATCTCCTCCAAGGCCCTTGGGACCTCCCCCTCCGCTACACAATGGGCGAGGAGCCCCGAGAGGGTCTTACGATATAGCCCACCTGCATGCATGGAGTAATAGGCGGATTTGTACCTGAGTTGTCGCTTGTCCACCTCCCCCTCAGGGAACCTCCCTGATGTTAGGAAGGTGACGATAGGACTCATCTATGACTCTTGCTGGTCTATCTCCATCAACTCTCCTTCCTTGATGGATGGTCGGGAGAGTTCTGACACCCTCCCTCCTGCTCGGGGACCAAATATGGCTAGAAGTTCTGCCTGGGTGCTCTCCTCCCTTGGAACATGCTTGATGGAGAAAGTGTGGAACTGCCCAATGATCCCCTTGACCTTCCTCAGGTAGTGCTAGAGGGTTGGCTGCTTTGCCTCGAACTCCCCCCTGATCTGGCACGCCACCACCATAGAGTCCGTCGAGACCTCCACATCTTGCACCCCTAACTCTCGGGCCATCCGCAGGCCTACTATCACCGCCTCATACTCAGCCTGGTTGTTGGTGATTGGGAAATGAATGTTGATGGCCTGCTCAATCCTTGTCCTTTGGGGGCTCACCAAGATAACTCCTCCTCAAAAGGAGTGCTTCCCTGATGCCCCATCCACCAACATCTTCCAAGCCTCCGAATGGGGCGCCTCCTATTCCTCCACCTCGGTCACATAGTCCGCCAGGAAATCTGCCACCGCATGTGCCTTTATTGATAGCATGGGCACAAATGAGATATCAAACTCGCTCAGTTCCATGGACCACTTGGCCAACCTTCCCGAATGCTCTACCCCCTCCATGATGTTGTGAAGGGGGTGGTTAGTCACCACCTTGATTGAATGTGCTTGGAAATAAGGCCGGAGCTTCCGGGCAGACACCACCAAGGCGAAGGCCAACTTCTCTAGGATGGGGTATCGGAGATCCACCTTCCTCGGCACTCGGCTGATGTAGTAGATTGGAAGTTGCCTTCTGCCTTCTTCCCGGATCAGTACTGAACTTACTGCCTCGGATCCTACTCACAGGTATAAGGATAGATCCTCTCCCTGCCTGGCCCCTGGAGCAGAGGAGCCTGAGTGAGCTGCCCCTTCAATGCTTGGAAAGCTTCCTCACACTCCGTGGTCCATTCGAATTTTTGATTCCATCTCAGCACCTTGAAGAAGGGTGCACACTTTTCTCCCGCCCGGGAGAAGAATCTACTGAGACCGGCTAACTTCCTCGTGAGGCGTTGAACCTCCTTGGCGTTTCTTGGCGATCCTAGTTCCATGATGGCCTTGACTTTATCGGGATTAGAATCCACCCCGGCTGGGGTGAGCAAGTGACCTAGGAACTAGGCCTGTAAGCAAAAACCAATCGAACCGTCAAACCGAACCGAACCAAACCAAACTGCACGGTTTGGTTCGGTTTCAGTAGGTCGCGGTTCGGTCACGGTTTTGATTTTAGAAAAACCATACGGTTCAGTTCGGTTCATGGTTTTAGGTGGCAAACTGAACCGAGTCGAACCGAACCATAGTGTATACAAATATTTAATTTATTTTTATATTTTAAGCTTTGCATAAGACTCATAGTGAACCGTAGTGTATTTATATTTCATTAAACTATTAATTACATCTCATATTATACATTTATATTTCATTAAACCGTAGTGTATTTATATTTTATATTCCCGAAGTGAGGAACTCTCCTGGATGGCTAGAGCTAGGTTTTCTGAATTGCTCCACGCTGTTGATTTCTCCTCATCCCGCCGACGCTGAGTTGCCGCTCCTCATCCCATCGGGCGCCGGGCGCCGCGCTCATCGCAGGTGAGCCCTCTTCCTTCTGTAATAAGCTTTCATTGTTCATATTATCTTCTGGACTCATTTCACAGGCAAGCCCATCCAGCACAGATCTTGCTTCTTGTGGCACTTGATAGAGTGATTTTTGTCCTATGAATACTTCTCTAATCTAGATCTTTCTCCAAACAAACAATGTTGATGAATATTCCATTTTCCATTCATGTTTTCAGCTTGAATAACAATACATCTAAGTTGTCTACTTTTTTTATATATTATTGGTTAATTAAAAGATTGTATTTTGGAGTCCTGAAATGGTTGGGTGATAGGAAATTAGGAATTGTGTTCACTGTTCAGGCATCACTTGCATCACATTATTTAATTCATGTTTTCAGCTTGTATCACATTATTTAAACCACCAAAACTGGACCGAACCGAGTCGAACCATTCAGTTTGGTTTGGTTCGGTTTCAATGTTTTGGCGGTTCAGTTTCAATGTTTTGGCGGTTCGGTTCGGTTCCAAATTTTTGGAACCACATAGGGGTGGCACATAGGGGTGGTTCAGTTTACGGTTTTACTGAAAAACCAAACCAAACCAAACCATTACATGCCTACTAGGAACTTCCCCCGGCTAGCCCCGAAGACACACTTCTGAGGATTGAATTTCATTTTGTACTTCCGCAAAGTCCCAAAAGTCTCTCCGAGGTCCCGGAGGTGGGATTCGAGGTCTCGGCTTTTGACCATGAGGTCATCTACATAGACCTCCAGGTTCCTTCTTTTCTGTTCTCGGAAGACCCTATCCATCATCCGCTGATACGTTGCCCCTGCATTTTTTAGCCCAAAGGGCATCATGTTATAGCAATAGCACCCATCCCTTGTAATGAAGGAGACATCCTTGATGTCGGGGGGGGTGCATCGGATCTGATGATAACCTGAAAAAGCATCTAAAAAAGACATAATAGAGAAACCAACGGCTGAATCAACCAGCACCTCGATTATAGGCAAGGGGTAGCAATCTTTGGGGCATGATTTATTAAGCAAAGAAAAATCAACGCACATTCTCCACTTACCTCCTCCCTTCTTTACCATTACCACATTAGAGACCCAGTGATGAATAATAAATTATAAATATTGAAATAGTCACTTATTTTATCTAATGTATATAAATAAATATATATATATATATATATATGAAAAAGAGTTATTTAAGTATGAAACAAATTAGAAAAATATGTAAAAATATTCTTTGTAAATATATTTATCTAAGAATAAAATTTTGAAATTATTTATTTCTATGTACATATAATACTATGAATAAATAAAACCATAAAATAAAGATATATATGTCATTGAAAACAATTATATATATATATATAATTATAAAATAAAGATATAAAGATGTATAAATAATATAGTCATATATATATGTAAATAATAAGTATAATAAATATCTTATCTTTCTCCTTTTTCCTTTTTTAGTTTTCTTTAAAAAAATCCAAAAACCAAAAAATTCTAAAAACAACAAAATAAAAAAATTATATTGCAAATAAATAACTTAAAAAACAACAAATTTATTTTATCTTGTATTTCTTTTCTCATCTTCATCTTTTTCCATTTAAAAAAAATCCAAATTTTTTTCCTAAAAACACAAAAATCCAAAATAAATAACCTAAAAAAAATCTGATGAGTTGAATACCTAGTTTATTTTGTACATAATAATACAATTTATTTTATAAACTTTAAAAATACTTAGAAAATCCAAAAAAATAAATCTAAAATCCCCAAAATCAAAAAATATTTATCTTTCTTTTTTCCTCCCCTTATTTATTCTTCCATCCAAAAATCAAAAACCAAAATATATATATAATGACAAATTTTTCTAAATTAAAAACCATTTAAAAAAAGGACCCGAGGAAGCTCTTCCGCATTTTGATTCTCACTTCCACATACTTAAAATACAGCATTGAGGACAATGTTGGGTTTTATGTATGGGGGTATTTTCCCCATTTCTCTATTCTCAAAAACATCAAAAATCCAAAAAAATTTAAAGCCCAAAAATCTAGTTATTTTTTTTACATAATTATTTTTAGAAAATATAGAAAAATCCAAAAATATTTAAATACCCCAAAACAAAAAATTTATTAATAATATAATTGGTTTCATATTTTAAATAACTTAGAAAATCCAAAAAAATTCTAAAAAACCCCAAAATCCAAAAAAAAAAATTAAAGCCCTTCTTAGTTTTTTTTTTTCTCAAAACTAGTTTGAGTTTATTTATAAGCATTTTCATTATATTTGATTTGCCAAAACTCTTATTTGTATCATAGTTTGTAAGATTTAGATTCATGGAATTTTAGTTGTAAAGAACACATTGTAATTTTAATTTAATTAGAGATCAAACTTTTTAGCACTACTTCAAGTTTACCCTAAATAGCTTCTTGTTGTATTATTTTGGCAAACCATCTTTAGACTTTAATTATTCCTACTTCAAACTTGTGAAACTTTAGGAATATTCTAAATTTATTAAAACTTGCTCTCAAAAATTTTCAAAATTTGTAAAATCTAGAAATTTCTAAACCCCTTACCTATTATTCCATTTCCTTGGTAATTTCGTTTAAAAGATCTTATGTCAATGGGAATAAGATTTCTTTCTGTAAACATAGGCACCCAATTAATTAATGGAAAAGATCTTATGTCAATGGGAACAAGATTTCGTTCCGTAAACATAGGCATTGGATATTTTTTAAGAGAAAAAAAATATATGGGAATAAGATTTTGTTCCCCTCTCTATCCAAACAAAAAAAATTGAGTGGGGTGAGAAGATAAAATTCATCACCCCCAAATCAAAAGTCTCTTCTCCTACCAATCTCCCCCTACACCCCAGCCAATCAAATTGAAAACTATATATAAATAAAAAAATTGAGAGAGCATAATTAGTAAGTTTTAATTATTCTTACAAAAAATTCTTTAAAAAGCTAATGTTCTTATCATTCTATTCTAATCATGGTGCTAATTATTACAATTATTTAGGTCGCTACTTAGCTAACTTCAGAAGTCTTATTGGCTAAATCTTTTTCGCTCTTTTTAAATCTTTATCACAATATAGGACTTACCTCTTTAAATCTCCTAAATTTATTTAAAGCTTACTTTTCGATTAAATAAAATTTTGGTAAATTAAAAATTCTATTAGTGTCTTATAAGTATCTCTTACTTTTGCTCTGGAATAGAAAAAGCTTAAGTATGGGGGTATTTGATGAATAGTAAATTATACATATTTTTAGTATAGTTTTTAGCATAATTTTGGGTAATATTGTACATATTGCATGTAAAATATTGAAATAGCCACTTGTTTTATCTAATGTATATAAATATATATTTATATGAAAAAAGAGTTATTTAAGTATGAAACAAATTAGAAAAATATGTAAAAATATTCTTTGTAAATATATTTATCTAAGAATAAAATTTTGAAATTATTTATTTCTATGTACATATAATACTATGAATAAATAAAACCATAAAATATATATATATATATGTTATTGAAAACAATTATATATATATATATGTAATTATAAAATAAAGATATAAAGATGTATAAATAATATAGTCATATATATATATGTAAATAATAAGTATAATAAATAATCATACATTTATATGTAAATATAAATGAAAAAATAGTAATAATAATGTATAATAAATATATTATAAATATAATAAAATATAAATGTATAATATATGTATATGTATATTTATATATGTATAATATATAAAATGTAAATAATAATAGTATATATATATTAAATATAAACATATAAATAACTATATATATATGTCTGCAGGCGTTCGACGAACTCTCTGCGTCCAGACATTTGACGAATCCCTCTCCGCGTCCAGGCGTTCGACGAAACCCTCTCGGCGTTTGATGAACTCTCTCTGCGTTCGACGAACTCTCCCCGTTAAGGCGTTCGACGAAACCCTCTCGGCGTTCGATGAACTCTCTGCGTCCAAGTGTTCGACGAAACCCTCTCGGCGTTCGACGAACTCTCTCTGCGTTCGAAGAACTCTCCGCGTCCAGGCGCTGGACGAAACCCTCTCGGCGTTCGACGAACTCTCTCTGCGTTCGACGAATCCCTCTCCGCATCAGACGTTCGACGAAACCCTCACGGCGTTCGACGAACTCTCTGCCTCCCAGCCTTCTATCCGCACCCCACCGGTGCTCAAGTCAAACTTGCCAACCTCTCAAGTCAAACCTCCAGCTGCACTTCTAGCACCTTCCAAACTCCTTTTTTTTGCTATTTGCAGCCCTATTTTTGCATATAAATATGGGAGGCTTTTCTTGTTTTAAGGGGTTCATATATTTTAGAACCCTAAGTAAGTGTTTTATTGTGAATTTTATTTGAGTGTTTTTGTGAGTTTTGTTTGAGTGTTTGTGAGTTTGTTTGTGTGTTTTCTAAGCCCTAGTTTGGGCTCTTTTTGTCCTCTAAGTTTAGACTCTCTTGAAAAAAGTTGTAAATCTTTATTTCAATCAAAATATATTTTTGTTCTTGTTCTTCTTGTTTCTTTTGTTCATGTTGAGTGTGTGAGTGTATGAGTGTAAATTTTAATATTTTGTTTTTAATTTAGTTTTTTCATTTATGAAAGTGTGGGTGTGTGTATAAGATTAATTTTAAAGCTTTCATAATTAGATTTTCATGCTTTCATAATTAGATTTTCGTGCTTTCATAATTAGATTTTCGTGCTTTCATAATTAGATTTATCGCTTTCATAACTTAGATTTTAAAGCTTTCATAGCTTAGCTTTATTGCTTTTTTTAATTTCAGTCATTTAAATTCCTGTAGAGTGCGTGAGTTTTTCATTTAGTGTGTTCTTTTCTTTTCTATCATTTTTCTTGGTTTTTGCTACATGCACACCAAGCCCGCGATTATCATCATTTTTGCTTTCTAAATTATGCAAACTTAAAAATCAATCGATCTTTTCGATAAAATAATAGCGTATTTCTAAAGTAAAAAATAATCGACACGACCTTGGAAAAATACGACCTTGATATTTTCTAAGAATATCCTATACTATACGCGATAAGGTATACTTGCCTTTTCGAATGATTAGTTTGGATAATAACGATACGAAAACTTCACAAAAACTCTCCATTTCTATTTACACATTTAATTGAATTCGGCGCCGCCGCCGCGGCGTGGTCGTCGATATTCCGAAAGAAGGAAAATCTATTACTTCTATCATCTCGATAGGTAGGATAATGGTTAGTTCCTCGAAGTAGGAGTACTCGCGAGACGCCTCGAACGCGCCCGTCGAATTCTACCCGCACCCCGGAAAGCTTTTGCGGCGCTCTCAAAATATTTTTAATCATCAAGTTTTTGGCGCCGTTGCCGGGGAGAAGTGTCGTTATTTCGAAAAGAAATCGCTATTAATTTTATCATATTTTTTTGTTTGATCTTCAAAAAATTTCTATAAAATCCATATTTTTTTTCAAAAAGTCCTAAAATTACAAAAATATTTCTGTTCTATTTTGTATAAATCTTTTTCATAATAAAACAATCTTACAAAATCCAAAGAAAATATAATAACCCCAAAATGAAAAAAAATTACCTTATTTTGTAAATAACATTTTCATAATTTAAAAAAAAATCTTTAAAATCCAAAAAAAAATTATAAAAAACTTAAAATGAGAAAACAAATTACCTTATTTTTTGTACATTATGATATAGTTTATTTAATAAAAAAAACACCAAAATATAATAAAAAGTTACTTTGTAAATAAAAAAAACAATAAGTCCTTTTTTTATCTAACAAAGATTTAGGCAACGTCGCCAGGGAGCTTCTCCTGATAATTCGAAAGACGGAAAAACTATTACTTCTATCATCTCGATAGGTAGGATAATGGTTAGTTCCTCGAAGTAGAATTACTCGCGGGACTCCTCGAAAATGCCCGCTTAAATCTAATCCATTACCTGGGCTTAAGTAAAAATCTAAAAAACCAAAAAAAAAAAAAAAAAATTATCTTATCTTTCTCCTTTTTTAATTTTCTTTAAAAAAAATCCAAAAACCAAAAATTCTAAAAACAACAAAATAAAAAAATTATATTGCAAATAAATAACTTAAAAAAAACTAATTTACTTTATCTTGTATTTCTTTTCTCTTCTTCATCTTTTTCCATATAAAAAAATTCCAAAAATTCTTCCTAAAAACACAAAAATCCAAAATAAATAACCTAGAAAAAAACCAAAAAAAAAAACTGATGAGATGAATACCTAGTTTATTTTGTACATAATAATACGATTTATTTTATAAACTTTAAAAAAAACGTAGAAAATCCAAAAAAATAAATCTAAAGACCCCAAAATCAAAAAATACTTATCTTTCTTTTTCTTCCCCTTATTTATACTTCCATCCAAAAATCAAAAACCAATATATATATATATATATAATGACAAATTTTTCTAAATTAAAAACCATTTTTACAAAAATAATAATAATAAACAACCCGAGGAAGCTCTTCCGCATTTTGATTTTCGCTTCCACATACTTAAAATACAACATTGAGGACAATGTTGGGTTTTAAGTATGGGGGTATTTTCCCCATTTCTCAATGCTCAAAAACATCAAAAATCCAAAAAAATTTAAAACCCAAAAGCCCAAAAATCTAGTTGTTTTTTTACATAATTATTTTCAGAAAATATAGAAAAAACCAAAAATATTTAAAAACCCCAAAACCAAAAATTTATTAATAATATAATTGGTTTAATATTTTAAATAATTTAGAAAATCCCAAAAAATTCTAAAAAACCCCAAAATTCAAAAAAATAAAATTAAACCCCTTCTTAGTTTTTTATTTTCTCAAAACTAGTTTGAGTTTATTTATAAGAATTTTTATTATATTTGATTTGCCAAAACTCGTATTTGTATCATAGTTTGTAAGAATTAGATTCATGAAATTTTAGTTGTAAAGAACACATTGTAATTTTAATTTAATTAGAGATCAAACTTTTTAGCACTACTTTAAGTTTACCCTAAATAGCTTCTTGTTGTATTATTTTGACAAACCGTCTTTAGACTTTAATTATTCATACTCCAAACTTGTGAAACATTAGGAATATTCTAAATTTATTAAAACTTGCTCTCAAAAATTTTCATAATTTATAAAATCTAGAAATTTCTAAACCCCTTACCTATTATTCCATTTCCTTGGTAATTTCGTTTAAAAGATCTTATGTCAATGTGAATAAGATTTCATTCCGTAAACATAGGCACCCAATTAATTAAAGGAAAAAATCTAATGTCAATGGGAACAAGATTTTGTTCCGTAAATATAGGCATTGGGTATTTTTGAAGAGAAAAAAAATATGGGAATAAGATTTCGTTCCCCTCTCTATCCAAACAAAAAAAATTGAGTGGGGTGAGAGGATAAAATTCATCACCCCCAAATCAAAAGTCTCTTCTCCTACCAAGCTCCCCTACCCCCAAGCCAATCAAATTGAAAACTAGATATAAATAAAAAAAAATTGAGAGAGCATAATTAGTAAGTTTTAATTATTCTTTAAAAAATTTCTTTAAAAAGTTAAAGTTCTTATAATTCTATTCTAATCATGGTGCTAATTATTACAATTATTTTGGTCGCTACTTAGCTAACTTCAGAAGTCTTGTTGGCTAAATCTTTTTCGCTCTTTTGAAATCTTATCACAATATAGGACTTACCTCCTTAAATCTCCTAAATTTATTTCAAGCTTACTTTTCGATTAAATAAAATTTTGGTAAATTAAAAATTCTATTAGTGTCTTATAAGTATCTCTTACTTTTGCTCTGGAATAGCAAAAGCTTAAGTATGGGGGTATTTGATGAATAGTAAATTATACATATTTTTAGTATTGTTTTTAGCATAATTTTGGGTAATATTGTACATATTGCACGTAAAATATTGAAATAGTCACTTGTTTTATCTAATGTATATAAATATATATCTATATGAAAAAAGAGTTATTTAAGTATGAAACAAATTAGAAAAATATGTAAAAATATTCTTTGTAAATATATTTATCTAAGAATAAATTTTTGAAATTATTTATTTCTATGTACATATAATACTATGAATAAATAAAACCATAAAATAAAGATATATATATGTCATTGAAAGCAATTATATATATATATATGTGTGTGTGTGTAATTACAAAATAAAGATATAAAGATGTATAAATAATATAGTCATATATATTTAAATAATAAGTATAATAAATAATCATACATTTATATATAAATATAAATGAAAAAAAAGTAGTAATAATAATATATAATAAATATATTATAAATATAATAAAATATATATGTATAATATATGTATAAGTATATATATATAATATATAAAATGTAAATAATAATAGTATATATATATATTAAATATAAACATATAAATAACTATATATATACATGTCTGCAGGCGTTCGACGAACTCTCCGCGTCTAGACGTTCGACGAATCCCTCTCTGCGTCCAGGCGTTCGACGAAACCCTCTCGGCGTTCGACGAACTCTCTCTGCGTTCGACGAACTCTCCGCATCCAGGCGTTCGACGAAACCCTCTCGGAGTTCGACGGACTCTCTGCGTCCAGGCGTTCGACGAAACCCTCTCATCGTTCAACGAACTCTCTCTGCGTTCGACGAACTCTCCGCGTCCAGGCGCTCGACAAAACCCTCTCGGCGTTCGACAAACTCTCTCTGTGTTCGACGAATCCCTCTCCGCGTCAGACGTTCGATGAAACCCTCTCGGCGTTCGATGAACTCTCTGCCTCCCAGCCTTCTATCCGCACCCCACCAGTGCTCAAGTCAAACTTGCCAACCTCTCAAGACAAACCTCCAGCTGCTCTTCTAGCACCTTCCAAACTCCTTTTTTTTGCTATTTGTTGCACCATTTTTGCTTATAAATAAGGGAGGCTTTTCTTGTTTTAAGGGGTTCATATATTTTAGAACCCTAAGTAAGTGTGTTTTTTCTGAGTTTTATTTGAGTGTTTTTGTGAGTTTTGTTTGAGTGTTTAGGAGTTTGTTTGTGTGTTTTTTAAGCCCTAGTTTGTGCTCTTTTTGTTCTCTAAGTTTAGACTTTCTTGAAAAAAGTTGTAAATCTTTATTTCAATCAAAATATATATTTGTTCTTGTTCTTCTTTTGTTCATGTTGAGTGTGTGAGTGTATGAGTGTAAATTTTAATGTTTTTGTTTTTATTTTAGTTTTTTCATTTATGAAAGTGTGGGTGTGTGTATGAGATTAATTTAAAAGCTCTCATAATTAGATTTTCATGCTTTCATAATTAGATTTTTGTGCTTTCATAATTAGATTTTCATGCCATCATAATAAGATTTATCGCTTTCATAACTTAGATTTTAAAGCTTTCATAGCTTAGCTTTATTGCGTTCTTTCATTTCAGTCATTTAAATTCCCGTAGAGTGCGTGAGTTTTTCATTTAGTGTGTTCTTTTCTTTTCTATCGCTTTTCTTGGTTTTTGCTACATGCACACCAAGCCCGCGATTATCGTCATTTTTGCTTTCTAAATTATTGCAAACTTAAAAATCAATCGATCTTTTCGATAAAATAATAGCGTATTTCTAAAGTAATAATAATCGACACGACCTTGGAAAAATACGACCTTGATATTTTCTAAAAATATCCTATACTATACGCGATAAGGTATACTTGCCTTTTCGAATGATTAATTTGGATAATAACGATACGAAAACTTCGCAAAAACTCTCCATTTCTATTTACACATTTAATTGAATTCGGCGCCGCTGCCGCGGCGTGGTCGTCGATATTCCGAAAGAAGGAAAAACTATTACGTCTATCATCTCGATAGGTAGGATAATGGTTAGTTCCTCGAAGTAGGAGTACTCGCGAGACGCCTCGAACGCGCCCGCCGAATTCTACCCGCACCCCGAAAAGCTTTTGCGGCGCTCTCAAAATATTTTTAATCATCAAGTTTTTGGCGCAGTTGCCGGGGAGAAGTGTCGTTATTTCGAAAAGAAATCGCTATTAATTTTATCATATTTTTTTGTTTGATCTTCAAAAAATTTCTATAAAATCCTAAAACAATTCAAAAACTCCTAAAATTACAAAAATATTTCTGTTCTATTTTGTATATACCTTTTTCATAATAAAACAATCTTATAAAATCCAAAAAAAATATAATAACCCCAAAATGAAAAAAAATTACCTTGTTTTCTAAATAACATTTTCATAATTAAAAAAAAAACTTTAAAATAAAAAAAAATTATAAAAATCTTAAAATGAAAAAAAATTTACCTTTTTTTGTACATAATGATATAGTTTATTTAATAAAAAAAACACCAAAATATAATAAAAAGTTACTTTGTAAATAAAAAAAACAATAAGTCCTTTTTTATCTAAAAAGGATTTAAGCAGCGTCGCCCGGGAGCTTCTCCTGATAATTCGAAAGATGGAAAAACTATTACTTCTATCATCTCAATAGGTAGGATAATGGTTAGTTCCTCGAAGTAGAATTACTCGCGGGACTCCTAGAAAATGCCCGCTTAAATCTAATCCATTACCTGGGCTTAAGTAAAAATCTCCAAAACTAAAAAAATAAATTAATAAATTTTATCTTATCTTTCTCCTTTTTCCTTTTTAAATTTTCTTTAAAAAAATCCAAAAACTAAAAAATTCTAAAAACAACAAAATAAAAAAATTTATATTGCAAATAAATAACTTTAAAAAAAACCAACAAATTTATTTTATCTTGTATTTCTTTTCTCTTCTTCATCTTTTTCCATATTAAAAAAAATCAGATGACTTGAATACCTAGTTTATTTTGTACATAATAATATAATTTATTTTATAAATTTAAAAAAAACTTAGAAAATCCAAAAAAAAATCTAAAAACCCCAAAATCAAAAAATATTTATCTTTCTTTTTCTTCCCCTTATTTATACTTCCATCCAAAAATCAAAAACCAATATATATATAATGACAAATTTTTCTAAATTAAAAACCATTTTAAAAAAAATAATAATAATAAACGACCCGAGGAAGCTCTTCCGCATTTTGATTTTCGTTTCCACATACTTAAAATACTATATTGAGGACAATGTTGGTTTTAAGTATGGGGGTATTTTCCCCATTTCTTTATTCTCAAAAACATCAAAAATCCAAAAAAATTTAAAACCCAAAAGCTCAAAAATCTAGTTATTTTTTTTACATAATTATTTTCAGAAAATATAGAAAATTCCAAAAATATTTAAAAACCCCAAAACCAAAAATTTATTAATAATATAATTGGTTTCATATTTTAAATAACTTAGAAAATCCAAAAAAAATCTAAAACCCCCCAAAATCCAAAAAAATAAAATTAAACCCCTTCTTAGTTTTTATTTTCTCAAAACTAGTTTGAGTTTATTTATAAGCATTTTCATTATATTTGATTTGCCAAAACTCTTATTTGTATCATAGTTTGTAAGATTTAGATTCATGGAATTTTAGTTGTAAAGAACACATTGTAATTTTTAATTTAATTAGAGATCAAACTTTTTAGCACTACTTCAAGTTTATCCTAAATAGCTTCTTGTTATATTATTTTGGCAAACCGTCTTTAGACTTTAATTATTTCTACTCCAAACTTGTGAAACTTTAGGAATATTCTAAATTTATTAAAACTTGCTCTCAAAATTTTTCTTAATTTATAAAATCTAGAAATTTCTAAACCCCTTACCTATTATTCCATTTCCTTGGTAATTTCATTTAAAAGATGTTATGTCAATGGAAATAAGATTTCATTCCATAAACATAGGCACCCAATTAATTAAAGGAAAAGATCTTAGGACAATGGGAACAAGATTTCATTCCGTAAACATAGGCATTGGGTATTTTTGAAGAGAAAAAAAATATGGGAATAAGATTTCGTTCCCCTCTCTATCCAAACAAAAAAAAATGAGTGGGGTGAGAGGATAAAATTCATCACCCCCAAATCAAAATTTCTTCTCCTACCAAGCTCCCCTACCCCCCAGCCAATCAAATTGAAAACTAGATATAAATAAAAAAATTGAGAGAGCATAATTAGTAAGTTTTAATTATTCTTAAAAAAATTTCTTTAAAAAGTTAAAGTTCTTATAATTCTATTCTAATCATGGTCCTCATTATTACAATTATTTAGGTCGCTACTTAGCTAACTTCAGAAGTCTTGTTGGCTAAATCTTTTTCGCTCTTTTTAAATCTTTATCACAATATAGGACTTACCTCTTTGAATCTCCTAAATTTATTTAAAGCTTACTTTTCGATTAAATAAAATTTTGGTAAATTAAAAATTCTATTAGTGTCTTATAAGTATCTCTTACTTTTGCTCTGGAATAACAAAAGCTTAAGTATGGGGGTATTTGATGAATAGTAAATTATACATATTTTTAGTATAGTTTTTAGCATAATTTTGGGTAATATTGTACATATTGCATGTAAAATATTGAAATAGTCACTTATTTTATATAATGTATATAAATATATATATTTATATGAAAAAAGAGTTATTTAAGTATGAAACAAATTAGAAAAATATGTAAAAATATTCTTTGTAAATATATTTATCTAAGAATAAAATTTTGAAATTATTTATTTCTATGTACATATAATACTATGAATAAATGAAACCATAAAATAAAGATATATATATATATATATCATTGAAAACAATTATATATATATATGTAATTATAAAATAAAGATATAAAGATGTATAAATAATATTGTCATATATATATATGTAAATAATAAGTATAATAAATAATCATACATTTATATGTAAATATAAATGAAAAAAACTAGTAATAATAATCTATAATAAGTATATTATATATATAATAAAATATATATGTATAATATATAAAATGTAAATAATAATAGTATATATATATATTAAATATAAACATATAAATAACTATATATATGTCTGCAGGCGTTCGACGAACTCTCCGCGTCCAGACGTTCGACGAATCCCTCTCCGCGTCTAGGCGTTCGACGAAACCCTCTCGGCGTTCGACGAACTCTCTTTGCGTTCGACGAAGTCTCCGCGTCCAAGCGTTCGACGAAACCCTCTCAGCGTTCGACGAACTCTCCACGTCCAGGCGTTCGACGAAACCCTCTCTGCGTTCGACGAGCTCTCTCTGCGTTCGACGAACTCTCCGTGTCTAGGCGCTCGACGAAACCCTCTCGGCGTTCGCCGAACTCTCTCTGAGTTCGACGAATCCCTCTCCGCGTCAGACGTTTGACGAAAACCTCTCGGCGTTCGACGAACTCTCTATGTAACATCCCCCAAACAACTAGACCCCTAGAGTGGTTTTGTCATGACTAGTTCATGACAAAACCATAGGAAGCTTGAAGAGACCATTTGGCCTTAGCCAGGAAGAAGGAAACCACAGTGGTCTGCAAATAGCAATTTCCAGTTAACAAGCATAGGGTTGGACTTAAGGGCCTCACCTTGACCCTTTTGACCACACCATAGCATACCTAACCCTTTAGGGGTCCCCTTAGAGCACTAAGGACCCATTAGGGTCAACCAAATAGGCCTAATTGATCAAAGTCAACCCTAAACCCAAATTGGTCAAAGTAGCCTAATTAGGGTCAATTGACCTCCACCATGCCCAATTGACCTTTCCCCTACCCTTATAAGGTTATTAGGGACCCAATGGACCAAAAAGCCCCATCATGGGGCCACCAATTTGGCCAATTTGACTCAAGTCAACTCTAGCTCTATTTTGGTCAAACCAACACCTTTTGGATAAATTGGCCCAATTGGGGCACCACCATGACTCGACCAACTTTGGGTGATGTCAAGGGACTCAAGACACACCACTTGGACCAGTCAACCCATCAGTTGACCAAGTCAACACCTCAAGTCAACACTTGGTCAACCTTGCCCAAAAAGAGGGGAAAAGGCTAACTCAAGCTCAATCCACTTGGGCTAGGCCCAATTGAAGTGACACTCTAGTCTCATGAGGCTGAAATTACATGGAATGCCATCCAATTTTTGGAGGGGGTGACTAGGAGAGAGAAATTGGGAGTTTCCCCCAATTTGAAAAGAGAGAAAAGGAGGATTAATGGCATTCATGGCCAAGGGAGGCCAATTGATCTCTCAATTGATGGGGATTCATCTCCTATGGCTGTTACAAGAAGTTTGGGGGTTTTTCCTGCTCACATAGGGCCTGAATCAAGAGGAATTCAGTTGGCCGAAATTCACCATTAATGGTGATAATGGTGATTGATGGTTTGGCTCTTCCCCTCCCCCAATTGGACCTTATAACACCTTCAGTGGATGAAGAGGAGTTTCCCCACCTTCCCCAAAGAAATCGAGCACCAGAAGCTAGGATCGACATGGCGCCGAAAGCTCCACATCCGGCCATGGCGACTCGCCGGAATTCGCGCCACCAAAACCCCACACAGGTCTGATCCGCCTCCTCTCCCTTAGTGTTAGATCTTATGATAATTTGGGGCTTGATCCGAGCTCAATTGGGCTCGGATCGTGCTTCCGAAAGGGCTCGATTCGAGCTCTCTTTCCCCTCCTCTAAACCCCGATTCCGACCACCTTCGGCCGGCCAACCACCCCTCTATCGCCGGCCACCACCTCAACGGAGGTGGTGGTGGCATTGGCCGGCCGGGAAGCGACACAGGTGGCTGGGAAATCGTCCCGCAAAGAAGCCCAAGACGGGCTGTCGCACGCCGTCCATCCCTCGGGGATGATGACTATGAGCCGTCGGATCTGCCGTGATCAGCTATTCGCAGATTTAAATGATTATGTTATAATGTATTTCATTAATTCGTCGATCTGAGTAGAAGAAATTCGTCGAGTTGTAGGCTGAGTTCATCGAACTGATAGTTGAGTTCGTCGAACTAAATCTGGAGTTCGTCGAACGGAAATCATTCGTCGAACACACTCTGGGGCTCGCCGAACTGATAGTTAAGTTCGTCGAACTGAATCCGGAGTTCGTCGTACGGAATTAATTCGTCGAACTGAATTAATTCGTCGAACTGAATCTAGAGTTCTTCGAACTGAGAGTTAATCTGCTGAACTGGATGGAGAACTGATTTTGTCGAACTGAAGCACGACGTTCGTCGAACGTAGAATAGATTTCGTCGAACGCAGAACAGATTTCGTCGAACGCAGATCGAATTTCGTCGAACGCAGAGACTTGTATTTTATTTTAATTATTAGAAATACTAGAACCCCTCAAATGAAAAACTTTCCAACATAAATTTGTAGCCCTTGGTGTCTAGTTTAAGTGAAAATTTATTTCAGGTCAATATGGGCACTATAGCCCCCTGAGGAATCATTTTGCTAGGACTGGTCCCTAGGGTAGGGCAGTCACAAATTCTTGAATATCTTTCTACTGGTAAATGGTATGGCCCTGAAATTTTAAACATAGACTATTTACACCAACCCACACATCAAACCCAAAGATGGGAATTTTAGGAGAACCTTTTTCTAAGGTTTTTGTAATAATTTCATAAAACAAATATTAATTAATTAGTAGGTCAAATGACCTCTAATGCCCTCCAAATTTTGGTGGGTGCTCCTTGGGGTTATTTTATGACCTTGATAAAAATCTCAGCCCAATTGGGACTAATTTGGTTGGGTAATTTGTCAACCCAAGTTAGGTCAAATTGGGTCAAAGTTAGGGCAAGGTGTTTATCTTGGGGTATGATGGTCAGAACTCATCACCATGAGTTGAAACCTTGGCCACTGGTTTAGGATCACCTAAAACACCTTCATGAGTAATATGGGGTGGTGTAGAGGTGGATATGCCCTAGGACCCTAGTTTTACCCCTTGGGGTGCATATAGAACCTTGTGAAGTCCATGTGGTCAAAAGCCCTAGAATGGACATGGAATTTAGGAGATATGTTCATGGGGTGTGATTATGCTCTAGGGAATTTTGAGAGAATTTTAGGAGTACTTATTTCCCCTAAATTAGGCCATAACCCCTTTAGGGAAATTTATTATAAGAGATATTTACATGTTCAAATGGTCTTGGATGGTGATGAAACCTTAGTAGTGCCTTTATAATCATATGATGAACCTATGGTAATTTTTGTGTAATTAATTAGATGATTTAACCAGCACTTCATTCACAAGGCACTTATTTTACCTTAATCTCAAGAAATATAATTGAGGCTCCAAAACTCTCTAGAAAAATGTGCAACTTGGTGATAGGACATTTCAGAGTACTACAAATCTCTGTAAATTTTTATATAATTTTTGGAGGTTATTATCAGTAGGCTACTTCACAGCATGCTCATATTAGGATTTCTTTGGAATATTTATTTAAGTGGTTAATATGCCTTTATAAATTCTAAAATTTGGCTTGAGAACTTTTCTGATCAATATAAATGTCTGGTAATATTCCCATAATTTTTGGACAAATATTGTTGGTGGTTGCTTCTTTAATTTCTAATTTTGGTTAGAGGACAATTCTTGATTGTAAAATTGAGGACAATTCTTGATTGTAAAATTTATGTCATAGGACCCTAATTTTGATCAATATAAATGTCAATATTATAATTAGGGGACAATTCTTGATTGTAAAATTGTGACACACTGTACTTACTGTTATTTTGGCATGATATATTTATCCTAATTTTATGGGAGCCATATCATAAGAATACCTTACACTTCATGCTCATATTCATACTTGGCAAATATTGGAGAAATGATAATAAATGCAAATAATTAAGGAAAAATATGATTCTCTAGATTTAGTTTTGAAACATCATGATAGACCTCCAGTAAATATCTTGAGTCAGTTGGATGAATATTTGGAGTACCTCCCCTTATGTAACTCATTTGGTCTGCGTATAGTAAAACTGTAAAACCTGAGAACTTTATGGATCATTAGGAGGGAATGGAAGGTAGAGGTTGTACCTAGACTGGTTGAGAAGATTGAAGGTCACCAGAAAGGAGTTTAGGTGATGAGAGTGTGCTTGGTGAGTTAAGGGTAAAGTTGTGCTCGGGATTGACGAAAGATCGTCTTTCCCCTAGCGGGTCATAAAATACTTAGGGCAATCCAAGTGTAATAACAAGAAGGGTGTTCTTATGGGTAGATACCAATAACATTAAGTGTCTTGAGAAAGGGAGCTTTGGGGTGTCATCCCAGTATAGCTCCTAGTACCGTAGCGAGCCCCTAACAGGGTAATCCTCGGGAAGTCCAAGATAAAACATAAATTGTAGGGATAAGTTGATGTACAAGATTAACTTAATAATACGCACACCCACACCCCGTGGTTACGGTAGGTTAGTTGTTTTGGTTTTACGAGCGGTAGGCTCGGTGGTTGAAGCAGCGGACTGTGAAATTTTTTGAAAGACCTTTATGGAGTGAAGCAGGAGCTAGTCAACTTAGAGATACTAGCCAAAATAACCAGAAACAATCATGAGGCAAACAGGTAATCTTTATTGATAGCAAACTTCAAATTACAAGGCAAGACATGCTTGGCGAGACATGATTTCGCCAGCATAAATACTAAAGGAAAGATACAATGTTGAAGATAACTTGAGACCACTCAGACCGCGCGACCTCCCTGCGATCTCTGATAGCTGCCAGACCGCAGCTACTTGACGATCACAGAACACCACCAACCCGCTGATCAAGCTGCTCACTTCTTTAGACCGCCTGATTCTCCCGAACTCCAGCACCACAACTCCAAGCCGCAGACCGCCCGAACACTTTCAGAGGAAGAGGTGATCGTTGCTGCCCGCACTATCCGCAGAAGCTGCACAAGAGAAGTTCAATCAGGAGACCGCCCGGTCACATAAACTCAGACCGCGGGAAAGAAGAAAGTTTAGCTTACGCTTGGTGTATTATTAGCTGCTACAATGGCCTCCTATTTATAGGCGCGGGACCTGATCCAGTCACCACCCTATGAGATAGGATCACCACCCCCCGGACCGCGCGACCTGACCGGTCACACTGCGCGATCAGCAACATTACTTCTGCTTTATTATGGTGAACCCGCCAGCTTCAATGTCACCATGAGAGACCGCCACTCTCACAGCAGACCGCGACTCCACAAGGAGCTCGCCAGACTGCCCGAAGCTATTCACCACCTGTGTTCGCTAGAGACCGCAAACACAGTGAGTCCGCCAACAACCCGCGAACTCCTGTCTGCAAGCCGATCTCCTCCTGAGACCGCGAACAGCAACCAGCTCGCATACCAGTCTCCTCCTGAGACCGCGAACTGAGACCGCGCGACTAAGATCCTTAGTCCGCGAATACCACCAGAAAGTCTGGCCAACCACCAGACCGCGTTCTGGAGAAACCTGGATCACCCTGTGCGGTCACACCAGACCGCACATACCTGAAGACGAACAGCCTGCCACGCGGTCAGAGACAGACCGCGCGACCTCCATCTTCAGCCGCCTTGAACCCATACCAGCGATCAAGCCAAGAGACCGCAGTTAGGCTTAGACCAGCCAGACCGCAGATGCAGACTGCCAGGCCGTGCGGTCATGTCAGACCGCCCGACCTCCTCCCAGACCGTCCAGGTCCAAAAAACCCCCTTAACTTTCACTTCAACTATTTCAACACTCCCCCTTGAAGTGGGAAGTTGAAACTAGCCCCAGTAGGCTCCTTAGCCGTGTGAACGGCCCCTTTGCCAGCGCCTTTGTGAAGATATCTGCGACATTCTCTGCACTCCGCACATGCTCGACCGAAAGAGACCCCTCCAGCACCTTCTCCCGTATGAAGTGATGCTCGATATCAATATGCTTAGTCCTCGCGTGACAAACTGGATTGGTTACCAGTTTGAGAGCACTCTCGTTGTCACCGCGTAGCAGAGTCGGCTCCCGAACCTCCTTGTGGACGTCTCCCACCAACCTCCTAAGCCAGATGGCTTCCTGAGCTGCCAAGGCCGAGGCCTTGTATTCCGCTTCCGTGGTGGAGACCGATACGGAATCCTGCTTCTTGTCGCACCATGATATAGCTGTAGGGCCCGCCATGAAGACGAATCCTGATGTCGACTTCCGATCATCTGAATCTCCCCCGTAATCAGCATCCATGTACCCGTGCACCTCGAAGCCTGCATCTCTCCTGTATAGGAGACCCATGTCCGAGGTCGCCTTGACATACTTCAAAATGTTCTTGGCCGCTAGCAGATGAGGTACCCGTGGTTCCGCCATAAATCGACTCACTCTGCCAACTGCATATGCAATATCCGGCCTCGTGATCGTCAGATAGATCAAGCTCCCAACTAGAGCTCGGAACACCAACGGATCTTGCATGATCCTGCCCTCATCCTTCCGAAGCTTCATAGCCTTCTCCAGAGGTGTGGAAGTGCACTTCCCTTCCTTCATGCCGAACCGCTCCACGATCCGCTCCGCATATCCGGCTTGGGTCACCAGCACTCCACCTTCCTTCCTCTGCACCTCGAGTCCAAGGAAATGGTGAAGCTCACCTAAGTCCTTCATCTCGAATCTGATAGACAGCTCGGCCCGAAGCTGCGCTACCTCCTTCTTCGAGTTCCCCGTCACGATCATATCGTCGACGTATAGCAGCACGATGACTTGAAGCTCCCCGCTCTTCTTGACGAACAAGCTTGAATCTGAGTCTGAAGCACCAAATCCACAGAATAAGAGATATTCTGCGATCTTCCCGTACCACGCCCTTGGCGCTTGCTTCCACCCGTACAGGGCCTTCTTCAGCTTGCAGACATGCTCCGGAAAATCTTCAGACACAAAGCCTGGTGGCTGGACCATGAAGATGTCCTTGTCAATCTCGCCGTACAAGAAGGCGTTCTTGACGTCGAGCTGTCAAATCTCTCATCCACTGAACGCCGCCAGAGCAATGATGAACCGAACTGAAGTCATTTTTGCCACCGGACTGAATGTCTCATCGTAGTCTTCACCGTATTGCTGTGAGAACCCTCGAGCTACAAGACGAGCCTTATACGGCTCGATACTGCCGTCGGCTTTCTTCTTCAGCTTGTAGACCCACTTGCATGTTACAGGAGTGGTGCCCTTGGGTTTGGGCACAAGAGACCAGGTCTCATTCTTCTCAAGAGCTGTCATCTCTTCTTGCATCGCAGCATCCCACTCCTTCACGCCTTTGGCCTTCTCAAAGCTTGACGGCTCCCTCTCATCCAAGGGACCAGCGAAGAAACATGAGACGAAGCTCACTGCGTTTCCTCCTGTATAACGATCAGGGGCGACGATCGCTCGCTTCGACCTCCTCAGCTCCTTCCCTTGAACAGCATTATCTCCAGCTGCTTCTTCCCTAGCTCCTCTTCCAGACGTGCTAGGAGCATCGCTCCCCCTGCTCCTTGAACTAGAAGCCCCCGTCTCAGAACTAGAAGGAGATGGACCACCTGGTGACACAGGTAGCTCCACCTGAAGATCTTCCACAGCTTTCTCTGGCACTTCCATCCTGCTCTCTGGTAGCTCCACATCAGAAGACCCCTTGTAAGATGTCACCTCATCGAACACAACATCGCGAGATACCACAAACCTCCGCATCTCCGGGTCCATGCACTTCCATCCTTTCTTCCGCTCATCGTATCCCACGAAGACTAGCTTCCTTGCTTTCGCATCTAGCTTCGTCCGAAGAGCATCTAGAACATGCACGTAGCAGGTGGAACCAAACACCCTAAGGTGTGCCACACTTGTCTTCTCCTTAAACATCATCTCATGTGGAGTCAGCATGTTGATGGGGCTCAAAGGCATCCTGTTGATGACGTAGGCGGCACAAGACATTCCCTCCGCCCAGAAGGACTTTGGGATACTCTTGGCATGCAGCCAACATTTGCAGGTCTCCGTCAGATGACGGATCTTCCGCTCTGCAACTCCGTTCTGTTGTGGAGTATGTGCACAAGTGAGCTCTCTCCGGATGCCCGCCTTTCTGCAAAAGGTAGAAAACTCACTGGAGGTGAACTCCCCTCCGTTGTCAGTCCTCAGCTTCTTCACCCGCAGTCCCAGCCGACCTTCCACGAGCTCCTTGAACTCCACAAACTTGGCAAATGCCTCCGCCTTCTCCTTCAGAAAATATACCCAGACATATCTGGTGTAGTCATCGATCAACACCAGCATATACCTGCTGCCTCCGAGGCTTGGGGTAGCAGTTGGTCCCATCAGGTCACCGTGGATGCACTCCAACGGCACACTACACCTTGTCTGCGATTTGTCAAACGGTAGTCGATGAGACTTGCCGAACTGACATCCCTCGCAAACATGACCTTCTCCGTAGGAAGATAGACTTGGCAGGCCCTTGACCAGACCTCTAATCGCCATTGCTTTCAGCTTGTCCATCCCTACATGCCCCAACCTCTCATGCCATATCACGGCACCATCATTCGTCTTCATCTTGTCAACGTAGGAACTTGTCGATAAAACGAACAAGTCCTTTGCCCGTCTCCCGATATGGACGACCTCGGCCTTCACGACCTCAACATTGCATAGAAACTTCACTTCTGTTGGGCCGAACAGAACGTGATACCCAGCGTCTATAGCGTTGGTCACGGAGAAGAGGTTTTTCCTCATTCCGGGCACATGATAGACACTCTTCAACGTAAGTGGCCCTCTATTACTGCCCAAAGAAACAACCCCCACCTTCTCTACTGGATGCACAGTATAATCAGCAGTAATGATTGCATTGTTACCTATATAGGGCTGTGCAGAAGAAAGCTTTGACTCATCTCCGGTGAGGTGATGACCACACCCCGAGTCCACGATCCAGTCTTCTTGATAGTTGATAGAAGCCGAGGCTCCAACTGAAGCCGAGAAGGCTCCTCCCCATCCTCCATCAATCTGCCTGGTCTCCACTTCCTCCTTTCCAGCAACATGCCCAGACTGAGTAACCATCCGGCAATCCTTCCTGATATGGCCGAACTTGCCACACTTGTAGCACTTCGGACCTTCTCCCTTCTTTTTCCCGTCAGCCTTGGGAGCATACCCTCTTTCCTGCTGCCCAGAAGTTGAAGGCCCATATCCACCTCCAGCGGTCTTCTTTTTCTTATCCCACTTCTTCTTCTTCCCCGAGAAGAGTACTTCGCCATCTCCCCCAGCCACTGACATCCCCGCCATCTGCCTTGCCAAACTTTCTTGCGATGCAAGCAAGTTCTCCAGCTCCAACAGAGACGGCTGATTTGCCCAACCCTGTACCGACGTCACAAAGGCAACATATTCCTTCCGCAGGCCGCGGATGATGTGCCTCTTCAGCTTCGCCTCAGAGATAGGCTCATCAGGATCCAATGCTGAGATTTCAGCGCACAAGTTCTTCATCTTCAGAAAGAAGGTAGAGATAGAAAAATCACCCTGAGCCAACCTTGCCAGCTCATTCTCCAAGAACTGTAGCCTTGCTACATTCTTCTTGTTAAATATCCCATCCAGGGCTCTCCAGATCTCCGCAGCCGATCCACATCCCAAAATGTGATCGAACAGATCAGGTGAAATTGCCCTCTTCAGAGTGAATTCTGCCTTCGCATTCGTCCTCCTCCAAGTTCTCACCTCAGCTCCATTATCCCCCTCAGGGGTAACTTCCTGTGTCTGATCTCCTCCAACTACTTCTCAGAGGTCCTCGCCTAGAAGATAGCTTTGCATACACGACTTCCACTTCTTGAAGTTAGTCGACGTAAGCATCTCAATCCCAAGACCCCTTGCTTCCATTGCTCGACCGCTGGTTCCTTCTTCACAAAGGCGATGGTTACTCTAAGTAACTCACTGCTCAACCACTCCAACCTACCTCTGATACCATGTGAAAATTTTTGAAAGACCTTTATGGAGTGAAGCAGGAGCTAGTCAACTTAGAGATACTAGCCAAAATAACCAGAAACAATCATGAGGCAAACAGGTAATCTTTATTGATAGCAAACTTCAAATTACAAGGCAAGACATGTTTGGCGAGACATGATTTCACCAGCACAAATACTAAAGGAAAGATATAATGTTGAAGATAACTTGAGACCGCTCAGACCGCGCGACCTCCCTGCGATCTCTGATAGCTGCCAGACCGCAGCTACTTGACGATCACAGAACACCACCAACCCGCTGATCAAGCTGCTCACTTCTTCAGACCGCCTGATTCTCCCGAACTCCAGCACCACAACTCCAAGCCGCAGACCGCCCGAACACTTTCAGAGGAAGAGGTGATCGCTGCTGCCCGCACTATCCGCAGAAGATGCACAAGAGAAGTTCAATCAGGAGACCGCCCAGTCACATAAACTCAGACCGCAGGAAAGAAGAAAGTTTAGCTTACGCTTGGTGTATTATTAGCTGCTACAGTGGCCTCCTATTTATAGGCGCGGGACCTGATCCAGTCACCACCCTATGAGATAGGATCACCACCCCACGGACCGCGCGACCTGACCGGTCACACTGCGCGATCAGCAACATTACTTCTGCTTTATTATGGTGAACCCGCCAGCTTCAATGTCACCATGAGAGACCGCCACTCTCACAGCAGACCGTGACTCCACAAGGAGCTCGCCAGACTGCCCGAAGTTATTCACCACCTGTGTTCGCTAGAGACTGCAAACACAGTGAGTCCGCCAACAACCCGCGAACTCCTGTCCGCAAGCCGATCTCCTCCTGAGACCGCGAACAGCAACCAACTCGCATACCAGTCTCCTCCTGAGACCGCGAACTGAGACCGCGCGACTAAGATCCTTAGTCCGCGAATACCACCAGAAAGTCTGGCCAACCACCAGACCGCGTTCTGGAGAAACCTGGATCACCCTGTGTGGTCACACCAGACCGCGCATACCTGAAGACGAACAGCCTGCCACGCGGTCAGAGACAGACCGCGCGACCTCCATCTTCAGCCGCCTTGAACCCATACCAGCGATCAAGCCAGGAGACCGCAGCTAGGCTTAGACCAGCCAGACCGCAGATGCAGACTGCCAGGCCGTGCGGTCACGTCAGACCGCCCGACCTCCTCCCAGACCGTCCAGGTCCAAAAAAACCCCTTAACTTCCACTTCAACTATTTCAACACGGACTAGTTAGTCCGGTGAGCTTGTGACTAAGTAATGCTTGTTGGTACGAATGGGATGGTCTGGCGAGCCGGTGGCTCGGAAGGTTATGGTGACGGGCGGGCTAGCCCGAGGAGTTTATGGCTCAGGATATAGTAGAACATGTTTGCATGTGCATGAAGGTGGTGGGTCTTTGGTATTGGACGGTCATTCACACCGACGTCAATACGTTGACTCGGCAAGTGTGGAATTTGCACTTAGCCATAAAAGTCTGGTGGTCCAGCCAGTAAGAGTACGCAGATGCTCCGCGGTTTTGCGTTGAGGTGTACGATAGGTCTAGGTTAGGTAGTGTGAATACCAACCTAGAGGTGGGCGAGGCCTAACCCACCGCTTCCGTTTGTCACTACGGGAGTATCCTGGGAGTCTTGTTAGCTCCAAAAAGGGGGAACTAAAGTTCTGTGCGCATTGAGTCGAAGTGTGTGAGTTGCACTTGTATGAATATAGCATAAACTGCATAACTCTGTATGTCATGGCATAAACATTGCATTTCAACCTCTACCCCTATCATATAAATTGGTTATGGGACTCTTTATACGATAGGTCTTGCTAAACGACCCCTTGGTCTATAGGTTTGTATCGGCATTCCTATAAATCAATGGTTACATTTTCTATTATATACACGTCTTTACTTACTGTACCTTACTTGTTATTTACCCTGTTTTACTTACTGCTTCAATTATCTATATACATATGTGTAGTTGTAGAAACATTCCCTATAGATTATGCCCTTGTCACCTGCTATTGTTTATGCCCCTTGATGTCCTCTGCTTCATCATTCTCGCACGGTGCCTAGGAGTCACCGGGGGAGGGTGGGGATTGGCTTAGTCTTTTGACTAATGGTCGATGGACCTTATCATTTTAGGGGACCGAGGAGATGTTGCAGCACCAGAGGCCGGTGCAGACGAAGGTGGGCCAGTCTAGTGCAGGAGCACAAGTTTTAGGATTAGAGAGTGATTAGTAGTTAGCTTCCGCGAGAGATCTTGTAGTGAGGACATGATGTACAGGGCATGTGCCCTTTATTATTGTAACATTGTTATTTCAGTTATACCATGTGGACATTTATTATATATAGCATGTGATTTGTGGACTTGAACTTCTATTTGTTCGTTTATACTTTTCTTCTTCTGTGATCGATATGGCCGGCAGGATCGGCGTTTTGTAGTGGCAACCTTCCCGAGTGATGGTGTCACCGCAAAGCGGCGGCTCTGGGCATAAGACCCGAGTTTTCAAAAGAAAAAAAAAAGGGTCTTACACTCTGCCTCCCAGCCTTCTATCCGCACCCCACCAGTGCTCAAGTCAAACTTGCCAACCTCTCAAGTCAAACCTCCAGCTGCTCTTCTA